>OW052102.1:13651000-14868000 GCA_932526535.1 Caradrina clavipalpis | reverse complement strand
TTGCTTCCTCGTGGTTAGGGATTGCAAAATCCGGAGTTTTTTCAAATCCGGATTTCTGATTTCTCGTCCAATTAAAATCCGGATTATCCGGAGTTTTCGAAGTTTTTGGTTTTTTAAGTTATTTTGTTAAAATTTATAAAAAATAGTATAAATTAATTGAAGTCTGCATCAATTGGCTCAATTCACAGCTCGACAGAATAAAATCAACTAAAATATTCAATAAATTTTGGGTATCAGTAATTTTTCTCGTTATAAATTTACATAATCATTACATAACATAAACTGTACTTAAACATTGATACTCCAGCACTCCAGTGGGGAGGAGCTGGAAAAGCATAAAAGTACTCGTTTTTTTCGTCCAAATAAAATATGTTTAGATTAAAATTTCATGATGAGATTTGATCATTATGATTGACCCTATCGATTAGTGCCATAAAAGTACAGGATACTATTTTTTCGGAGTTTAGTCGGTTCGATTCCCGGGTGTGGCAAGTGTATTTTCAAAATTATTTAAATGCAGTTTTGTTTCTTTTTAAAAATAAAGGAATGTTTCCTTTCAGTAAAATTTCCTAACTTAAGTATTAAGAGTACTTTCCCTCCAGGTAGCATTATAAAATTCCACCCTGTATATGAGGAGCGGAGCATTAACCAAAGACGTAACTTATGGCGGGTGAAATAAGCAACGCGTACGAAGTCGCATGCAGTTCGCTATAACTTAGAATAGCATACCATAATATGAAGTACTTTTAAGTTTATTTTGTATTGTAACAATGGACCAATATTTTTTAATTTAATTTATTTATTTTTTATTCTTATTTTCGCATTAAAGTAGGTAATATCGATATACCGATTAATTACAATCAAAATAATTATTATAATCAAAATTAATTACAAATATTATGCGTTATAATCAGTTTTGACTGAAATCCGAAAAAAGCGGATTTGAGTCTGAAAATCCGGATTTAAAAAAGGCAAGAAAATCCGGATTTTTCAGTTGTTTTCGAATTTCGAAGAATCCGGATTGCAATCCCTACTCGTGGTCCATTCATCACGGCTATAAGCCTGAAAATAAACAACGTAGCTTTGAGCTGAGTCTTTGAGTCGCGTACATCATTTTGGATGACTTGCTTTTGTTATACATTCAAATTGATGAATTTCAATAGTTCTACGTCCAGTGCGTCACAATACTCTTACTCAGAAATGATGTATCAAATGCTTATGTATGTAGACTCATATTGGTGAACTAGCCTATGCCTGCGACTTCGTTTGTGTGACTGTCAGTTATCACTGGGTTTTATTTTTTTCGTGCATAAACCCATTTTTTTCTTTTTTCGTTATTTTACTCTCCATATACTTCTTTTAACGTGTACAACATTGTACACGTAGATTCAATTTGAATTATATTTAACCATGATTTGACATTGATTCTCGCTTAGATGAGATTAAGATTTTGAAAAATTTTACTTTGTCGAATTTTGTTGACCTTTCGCAAGCTAATTCCCAAATCTGTTTTGTCTTTTTACTTAGTAAATAAAGAAATCGGTCACTTCAGCAAAGCTTCCTATTAAAAAGGGCTACAGAAAGGCTGGCGAACATTTCTTCACGCTGCCGCTGATCTAAATCGGTCTTCATGTAACAGAACAAACACGTAGCACGTATCGGAACCAATCGATGTTTGATGCTCAAAATACCTTCCACTTGTGCGAGCACCAGGACCGTCCAGCTGTCTACCTCTGTACGTCATTTCACAATCTACACCAATATTATAAAGAGGGAAGAGTTGTATTTTTATATGTAACGAAAAAACTTAAAAACTAATGGACCGATTTGAACCATTTTTTACCGATAGATAGTTACATTATTCCTGAGTAACATAAGCTATATACCATCATGCTAAGACCCACGGGAGCGGAGCTGTAACCAAAGACGTAACTTAACGCCGGTGAGTTGATGTGAGTTGATGTCTGATGTGTATTATTGCCTACTGTATTCATATTCGCAAAAGGTGGTATTGGGTTTTTTTTATGAAATTCTCAGTAGCAGCTTGGAGTTCGGATTTGTGCCCGATTAATGGCAATAGGCTCGCCCCCTATTACATGGGACCTAAGCATACCGGCGAACTGTGGGTGTACAACGGTACACCTCTGCCTAATCCTTCGGGGAATACAGGCGTTATGGTATGTATGTTTATGTGTGGTTTCACAATCCTTGAAATAATGTTCACGGAACCCGTATGTGTATTATTAGTATTACCTACTGTATTCATATTAAATGGCCAATGTCCGAATTTACATCGGATTGTTTGTTTTGTACGAGATTCTTGAGAATCTTTACCGTTTTCCTCCTGTGTGTAAGATTTTCCAGAAATATTTGCCTTCCGCCTCTCGTGCGCGAGGCCGTGGGTTCGCAGCCGGGCGGCGAGTACCAATGTCATTATTTCTATTTCATTTGTTCTCTAAGTTTATCTTGGACATCAATGCCATTGGTGAAGTAACACATTTTAAGGAAAACCGGACTATATTATATATGCAATGATATTATAAATGCAAAAGTTTTTGAGGATGTATGGATGGATGTTTGTTACCCTTTCACGCTTAAACGGTCGAACGGATCTGGATGAAATTTGGCACTAAGATAGATTGTAGTGTGGAATAACACATAGGATACTTTTTATCCCGGAAAAATGTACTGTTCCCTTCCCGTGAGATAACATCTAATTTATCGCGAACGAAGTCGCGGGCAGAAGCTAGAATTAATATAAATCTGGAATTGCTAATTCGCCTTGAGCAAGCGTGATACCTAATCAATGCTGAGAAGAGGCCTTTGCCATGTAGTAGAATAATACCACCATCACGCCTGTATTCCCTGAAGAGTTAGGCAGAGGTGTACCAATGTACACCCATATTTTGCCGGTAATAATAATAAGCTAATATTATTATCCCTTCGATTTAAAAAATACAGAGGAAAAGCTCTAGTTAATATTTTAGTAGATTTGGAATTTGTAAATGCTAACGATAAGTGCTCGGCAGTACCTAATTGTGTTGCCAGTGATAAACCTAAAGCTCTGTCAATAACATTGATGCTATCTATTGACGATAACAGCCGTTGTGTTCTGATTATTGCAAAGGTTTTTCTAGATCATTGCGTTACAATGCATTATCTTCGAAAAATGGAGATATTACAGCAGCTGAAAGAAAATAGTACATTATGATACCAGTGAGGTAAGCTTGTCATTATGGTACAGGCTGGGTTGCAATGTATGTAATGTTGTAATAAAATGTTGTCGAGATTGTAATGGTAAAATGCTCACGAGTTTTACACAACGTTTTTAATATACTTACTTGTATAGAAAAAAAAATGTTTTAAATTCATTGCTGCGAAAATAAAATATCAATTTAATTTATCATGACGATATCATTGATAAGTACCATAATTATCTTCTCTGTCAAGGTGTCAACATTAACTTACTTTCACCAAGGGCCATCAGGGAGCAAACTTAATTATAATTATTTGTTTGAATAGCACAAATACATGTCATCCTAACAGCGATGCAATAAAAGCCATTTTACGAACAAGTGTGTTGAAAATAAAATAACCCATGCAAGACATGTCAATTCGTCTTCATTATACGACAACAATAAATTACTCTAAACCAAAACTCCCAAAAGTCTAGACTCTGACTCACGAATAATTGTTTTCTCCTTTTTTCAAAAAGCTGAGTTAGCTCGAGTCAACAGTCTACCTAAATGAGTCAATGTGAGCCTAAGAGCTGAAGTGATTCATTCAGGAAGTGAGTCAATATAATATGCAAGTATTTATGTAGTTTTGAAAACCTTAAGTTTTGGCTTGCATGAGGATAATTAGGTTTAGTTTAGTTTATCGAACTCATGGCAAAATTTCTCCCATCCCTCAAAGTAGGTAGTAATTATCATGATTTTGCATACAATCACGCCTGTATTCCCCGAAGGGTTAGGCAGATGTGTACCAATGTGGTGTACATTGTGCACAGTGCGGCGGTATATTTAGGTCCCATGTGATGGGGGGCGAAAAAACGTAATAAGTAGTGGTATTATTATGATTTTGGATATTTTGAATCCGTGAATGTATATTTGACCTGTTTTAGTTGGAGAGTACCTACCTACTATAAAACATTTGATGCATTGAATTGGTTTCACATACCTTATTTAATAATCACTAAAAGAGTTTATTGATTGACTCGAACTAGGCTTACTTGTCTTATTGATTAATCACCAGTCACCTGTGCCTGATGATTTAAAGTTCATCTTTGGCAAATAATTTTTGTTCTATCGTCTGATAAAAAATTACATTACCTATTGCATCACTTTGTCTATAAATTGTTCTAGCCCTTTTTCTGTCTTGCCTGCAATGCCATTAGAATTCACTTTAAAAGCTTATACCGCTTTCATAATTCTATAGTTTCCTTCAACACTTTGTCCGAGATCCACAGCTCCACCGAGCTTACAATACACAGCCAATACAACCACTTATTCTTGATGTAAATAAAACCTCATCTCTAATGATCTCTTCAAAGCGATAGACTCAATCTTCACCAACATCAATCGCCTCCTCGCCCACAAGTTCTCGCATTGCTAAAGGTCGTAACATCCGGGAAAAAGGCAAACAATATGAATGAACATGTAATCCGTCACTTAGTATTTATCGGTGAATAATGGCAAAGTATTGAGAAATGTGAGTTGTAAGTTGAATCATGTCAGATAAGATTACAGGTACTAGCTTTCAAAATAATGTGTACCTATGTATGGTGTTATGTAAACTGCTTCTTGAACCTGTGATATGTAGGGTTAAAAGAAGGCAAAAAGGAAAAGTTTATTTAAAACACATACATACATAAACTCACGCCTTTTTCCCATGGGGGTAGGCAGAAACCACGGACCGCCACCTGCTACGAACCTTACACACTTCTTTCGCCTCGTCCACATTCATACATCTGGTCATACAAGCACGCCGGTTACGAGTAATGCGCACCTGACCTTTTCTTTTTTTTTAAAAAAAAAGAAAAATATACCTAGTTAATATTTAGAATACAAAGAAAACATTATCATGTACCCCACAGCTGCGCCAAACCGCTCAATATTTGTTATTTGTAATGTAATTGTAATTCTCCAGACCAATTCCGGCCATGGCGGCTAATCTTAATGCAGACTAGCTATGTACGCAGGAGATATTATAGCACTATAATATCCATGTGCACAAGTGGCACACACTTGTGCACTTGGATATTATTATTAGTTAGGGAAGAGGGAGTGCAAACACAGGTGCACTCCCTCTTCCTTAACTCTCATAGCCCGACGGGACGGCAATCCGGCACGACCGGAGAGAGATCAGGCGCAGGATCAACGGCTTTACGTGCTTTCTGAGGCACGGGCTCAATATTTAACCACTAGATAGTGAACTTCCTATTCTGTTACGTCTTTGGTTACTATCGTCAGAATTTCAGGATGATCGGTTTAGTGGTTTAGGCGTGAAAAGTTAACAAACTAACAAACTTACTATCGCATTTACTGTATAAGTAAGGATTTAAATTGTATTATTTTGTGGTTAAAACTAGGAAAATACAATATCAAATAGAAGATGAAATTACGTGTTTCTAAAATCCAGTTGTAAGTACCCTATAACCACTAACTAATAGGGAAAACCACTCGTTGTTAAGTAATTGGTTCGCTGTTATTGCATTTAATATTGACAATGTTACAAACATTTGAAAAAAAAAGTATGAAACATAATCCATATCCATACGTGTCCATACTTAATAATATTATATATGCGTAAGTAACTGTTTTTCTGTTTCTTTCACGACTGAACTACTGAACCGATTTTGATGAAATTTGGTACGGGGTAACTTTGCACACCAAGAAACTCAAGAAAGGACAGGACATAGGCAAATTTACTAAATGCTTAGCTGCAATAAAAAATAAATTGGCAGTGTTGTGGAAAAATGTACCTTTTTGCCTGTGCACCAAACTATTCGTTCAATTGTACTTTTAGGCATTCATGGAACCATGGAGGCTATTTAAAATGCACGCAAGGTTGAATATCCATTTCGAGCTTTTTTAAGCTCATTATTACACCCACGACTGTGCCAAAAACCCAAGGTCTACTGTCCATATCTTTATCAAACGTGACGGCCTTCCACACCAGAACAAATAGACCAGAAGGACGGCTATTTGCTGCTACGATTTACACTCTACCCACAAACCTGGACGGCCTACTTGCGTAATCATTTGGGAGAATTGCCGGTCAAAATTCGACTGTAAATGGTTGGATCTAAGTTGTATTTTTGGAAACGTAAGAATGTTTTTGGTGTTCCTAAAGTATCTATGTAGGGTGTCTAGGTCATCATTTACCCATGTTCTTAATGTCCTGTTTTAGGGTAAACCCTGCAATGATAGTATAAGCTGTTATAAATAAATAATAATGTCTGAACGAAGAAGGTTTGTTGTGCAAACAAATGCTTCCATTTACGTATCTCCAAAACGGTTTGACCGATTTAGATACTGTTTATCCAAAATAATCATTGCACTTGTTTCTCGAGTTATATTTACGGCTGCAGCATGTTTATCAATTCTAAGTTCATTGTAGGACTTGTGGAATAAAGATACACACGTTTGTCCAAAATATCATTATTTGAACTTGTTTCTTGAATATGGCTTTGGCAAATGTAAATCAATCTAGGTACCTATTCATCGAGTACACACCAACATTTTAAATAACCGCTATTGTTTACGCAATAGAACACATTTTTAATAGCAAAAATGAATCAGCAATACAGTGTAGTTGTAATGACGACATATTTAATATTGTGACTGTCTCTAAAGTCTACCGAGCGGTTTCCCCCGAAGTTTGGGAAATTTTATGAGAATTGAGACATCAAGGGAAACAGAAATTACCCCTACTCTGACTAAATTCTTTAGTGTTCTGCTAACAAATAGAATAAAATTTTATTTATCCATTAAATATAAACCAATATTTGCACTTCACTTGAATACTATACTAATATTATAAAACTAAAGTGTTTGTCTTGTTTGCTTGAACGCGCAAATCTCAGGAACTACTATTTCGAAGAAGAGTATAGAGGCTTTACAACATTACGCTACAAACAACACACGGGAGCGTCGCAGTAGTAGTATTACTAGTTATAAAAATACTCATTTAAATATCTACCAATACAAGAATTAACGAATTTTTTGATTGACAGGGCTCTTGCATTTTAATTTCATAGTTATTTAGGTCCTAGAGTTTGTGAACTTTCATTTTCAATTAAGTTAATTTTTAAAACCCTCAATTCCTATAATTTACTGATAGATAAAGGTTAGTATTACGAACTACGAGTGGTAGCATCGAGTAACATACCCAACAGAAGCGCACAAGAGTAGTGAGTTAATCTCTCTCCCAACCATTACTATCTACTTACACCAGTATCAGCTGGTTAGTTTTTAAAGCTCTGTTCCCCCCAGTATCAGCCGTGGTAAACAAACTGATTGGTTTGAGATAGATATAGGCTATCTATAGCAGTCGAGCATTAGTCGGTGGCCGACGCGAGGTCGTTGGCATATTTTTGCGGTAGTCGTAGTTTTCCATACGCATCAGTCCGGTAAAGCCCTGTTTCTGCTTACTCATTAATTGAAAAGGAACGAGTGCTACATTGACTTTGACACACGTCACGATCGTTATCCGTAGGCCTAGCATGAATGTGCGGAGGAAAATAGTAATAACCTGAATACTACCCAAAATTATATTAATGGCAATAGGCTCGCCCCCTATTACATGGGACCTAAAACAAACATACCGGCGAACTGTGGGTGTCATTGGTACACCTCTGCCTAACCCTTCGGGGAATACAGGCGTGCGTGATGTTATGGGTGGAGTACCCAAAAGTTCCTGACTTATTCTTACTCTCTCAACTGATCTACTTTTTTAATATAAATTCGCCCTTATACACTTGGCTCCGGCCCGTGTTTAATGTCATCGTTCCTCCGTCCCTCTTTCCTCTCCATTAAACCTCATAGAAGAAAAGAAAAAAAAAAGAACTGAATGTAATACTTAATATTAATAATGTTGGTGTCTCATTTCTTCAGTTTTTACAGTTATCTAAGAGACTTATGCGAGTTGGCTTCGGCACCTTCTAAAGCCCCAGAATTTTATAATTCCCGAGATACGCCATTTTACTGTAGAGCTTAAGGCAATCTTCTCATATACCTAGAGAAGGCGCATGCATTGATTACCACGCTTGCTCAAGAGTCAAGAAGGGGCGTCAATTTAGTTTGAAAGCTTTATTTATATCAATGGATGATGCTCACTGTAAGTCAGCGTGATTGTACTAGGCCTACAGAAATAGGAGACAGAGATCCTAAAGTCGCTAGATTTACGTCATTTTACCACTTTCCGTAAGCTATAACTTTAGCCAGTCAGACACTATAAAGTTACTTAAAGTGTCTGCGGGTCAAGTTATTAAAGTGTCTCGTAATAATGTATTTTGGATTTCAACTATCCAACAATACTAAGTAATATTATAAATGTGAAAGTAACTGCCTCAGATCGAGCAAAGTGTTATTGGGTTTCTCTTGTAAATTCTCAGTAGCAGCTCGGAGTTAGGATTTATGCTCGGTTAATGGCAATAGGATCGCCCCAACTCACACACACACCTCTTCCTAATCCTTCGGGGAATACAAGCGTGATAGTATGTTACTTCCTAAATACGAATACGGAGCACAAACTGTAATAGGAACCTATCTATTAACGACCTTTCATATCTTTTCATCTAGTTTCCAAAAAGCCCCACATATCTACAAAAGTGCGTTAACTAGCGGAGGCCTGTTATATATTATCAGCGAAAGCCTAGAAGCGCCACTGTCAGGAAGATTAACTAATTAACTCGTCAAACAATCGACATTTTATCAAATTAGTGACGTCATCGGCAGCCATTTTTGGCGCGCAGTTACCGCGGCCAGTGACGCCCCCATATCGATTGAAGCTCTTAGTAAATTAGTGATGTGTGCAAACATCGAGCACTCGATGAAATTGGATTGACATCTGTCATTAACCATGGTATTTCCAGTATTTGTTAATATGATAATATGGCGTGTGTTATCTTTGAATGAATAGACTACCTACCATTTTCAAATCATTAAGCTGATTGGTACTTTATATGCACTTTTTATCTTCAATGCTGAATATTTTTTCTAACTCTTTACACATAAGTAGTTCGTTATTACGGACATCTTAGAAATCGATTCAATTATTGATGTATGTATACGCTGCGTCTACTCTCAACAAATCTGATCATTAAATTACATTAAATCTGCTTTAGCGAGAACAATCGGCGCAATTTATTGATGATGATGTGCAAAACTGCACACATTATCGTCACCGTATATGTGCAACAAACTCATAAAACTGCGTTACGAGACGCACCAACAACAATAAATAATTATCTAGTATTTAATAATAGCAACAAATGATACGGCAAATCATACTTTAATCGATTTAATTAATGCATCGTTAAAATTTCAAGATGGCGTCATAAGACGTTATTATTTACGCGCCATTGTACAGATCATACGCATGTTGTACGTCAATAAACAACAGATTCCCGGTAAAATGAAGAATTGAAAATGAAAAAGCTTTGTTGGCGTGGATTAGACGGCGGGTTCCGATTTTAAAATTAGGTTTTTTCTGTCATGGTTGCTGAAATGTGCCATTGATCTTGGTCTGAGATACCTTCATATTTCTGTAGGTATTTTTCCAGTCTGTTGGGGCATTTAATATTTAAAATGTAATAGAAAACATCACGGGAATTGTTAAATATCCATCACCATTGCTAACTATCATCAACTCTTACTATCATCACTTCAACGAGACAGAAATATAGCCGCAGAACTTTAATACGACATTTACGAACCACGGAAGACAATAACTATTCTGAAGAGCAATAAAACTTTCAGCCAGCAACACGCACAAAGTGAGACACTTCAAATTAACGTAAATATACCAGTAAATGTACCAATATATTCTAAGACCTTACGGTGGCGCCACTAGCAACACCAAATCTGTCAAAATCAGTGGAATTAAAGTTAGTTCCTTATCCCGCCGTCGTCCAAATTATACTGGGTTTATTGTAACCTAGTCTTGTTATGAAATTCAAATACTTTTCCCACACGAGTGGTTAGACGGCGCCAGCAACGCACGTAAATGGTTGCAAACGTTATTATGTCTGTAGACTAAAATAAGAATGTGATCATTACCAGCCGGATCTGTTCTAGCCGCGCCTTCGGTTGTCTTTACCGTACCGATGTTTGTTTCAATAATTATGAATATTTCTCATTTTTCCACTGTTTCATGAAAGACCTGCCAAACAAAAGAATTTTTGAGATACGCCGATTAAACACTGTTGGCGTTTGCGCAGGTTTCAGGAAAATATTCGGCCTGTCGGGTGGTTTGAATTTAAACAGTTTTTATTGGTTGCGTAACTTCTGTAGGTAGTTTAATCAAAGAATATACATAACTATCGTAAAATAAGCTAACCGTAAAATTTTCTTGTAAAGCTTAGATCTCCCTCTTATCCAAAAACTTTCAGAAAAAATACAACGTTTTCCTCAAACTTCACAATGTTGTAAAAAAAGATATTTTATTTGTAAAACATGAGTATACACAAGTTTATAGTGTTAGGGTCGGTTCATATCTGACGGAAAATGCGTCGCGTTTTATCGGTCGCGTAACGCCAAAACAGTCAAATACATAATAAAACATTCAACCTTTCACACCTCGTCACCTCGACGATACGCTCGACGCATTTTCCGTCAGATATGAACCGACCCTTAGATGTGTTCACCCTATGTTATGCACAACATATTAATAGCCAGCTTCCTTATTTCATTATCCCAGCACTTAACCTTTCATCACTAACTTTCAAACTTGACTGCACTCACCAACTATTTTAAATGCTATTACTCTTAATTTCAATACATCCACTAATGAGTTTAGATTAACCATACCCCTATGGATCGAGTCTTTCTCAGAACATTTTCTTAATAAGGATGAGAAGGCATCAACTGCCGACCGGTCACTTAACAGGGCAGCGGTCATTACCGACCATATTAATAGCTGTTTGTATTCACAGTCGATAATGAGGAGGGACGATGGGTGATCGTTGCACCGTAAACAAAAGAGGCCTTGGCTTTATTCAATAGAATATTGCGAAATGTCATCGTGTACTTATGTCATTCAGAAAAAATAAACTGTCAAAATGATGTCAAATTTGGCGGCAAAAGTGACAGTTCTTACGTCGCCATCTTAAATAATGCTAAAGGCACACTACGAGTGGTCTTGTATTATCGGGATTAATCGAGATAAGTGAAGTATGCTATCACATTCCCAGGTGAAAATTACAAATTACCAACAGACTTCCCGAAATAGATTTATTTCAAATTTAGTGGCAAAACGGCCTCGACTTGGCCTCTATTAGACGAAGTGCTCAAACTCAGGACTAACTACCTCAAACATAAGCAAAATTAACCGATTACCTAGCTTCTGCTATTAGCACGCATGAGAAAAATTATGTGTCAGTGTAACGGAACTGCATTCAAATGATAATAATCCATACTAATATTATAAATGCGAAAGTAACTCTGGCTGTCTGTCTGTCTGCCCCTTTCAAACCATGTGGCCGATTTTCATGAAATTTCATACAGAGATAGACCTTAGGCTCGCCCCCTATTACATGGGACCTAAATATACCGGCGAACTGTGGGTGTATATTGGTACACCTCTGTCTAACCCTTCGGGGAATACAGGCGTGATGGTATTTTTTTTTTTTTTTAGATAGACCTTAGAGAAGGACATAGACATTTTGTCTCGAGAAAAGTGCATAAAGGCGTTGAAATAGAAGATAAAAGTTTGTACGGGAGACCTTCATTATTGAAGATGAAACCATGCACTTAGGAATTTGATAAAAAAATAATAAATATTTATCCAAGCGTTTTTTAAGTATTTTTTAATTTAAAAATGGCTACCCAAAGGAACTATACTCCACGGCCGAAGTCGTAGGCAAAAGCTAGTAACTATTATAATCGTGTCAGTGCGTTTGTGTAGCAAGTAATAAGAATGTATGCTTTCCATACACTGATGCGATTCGTATCGTCATGTAAATCCATGCTAATGGCTTTACCTGCCGCGTGACTTGCTGCGCCTAGTTTTTGTAGCTAAGAAAGAAAAATATATGGAAGTATCGTGATTATATGCATATTATAAAGTACGGTATTATTTATTCATTTGTTTATTTATTTATTTAGGATCTCCAACAATGGATATACACAAATCATGACATACAAACAATATTTAATAAAATATATAAAAAAGAACAACACAACGATACAAAAAGGTATTTTAATTTGTAACCTCACTAGTGTTGGGAATATGATATCGATGGACTTCCTGAGGTCCGTTTATTCAGCCTTTACGCTGCATTAAGACAATAATAGGTCGATCTTTATTATTAACCAATGGCACTAATAATTAATCTGTTAATTAGTGGCCTGGGGGCTGGATACTAAAAACTATTTGTTTACACACGAGGACCATAAAAGTTCTTACCAAATGATTCAATATGGCAGCCTAATAGTATAAATAACAGACCTCCCGCAGCGAATGATTGGCATAACAATAATTTATTATATTTATGATCACGTAATGAGGGCGAATAAAATCTGGGAGGGCATAGCAATGAAATGAGATCAACTTGTTTGGCTGAAAATACATCTACTTACGAACCACCAGCCTTCCGTTATATCTATTACGTATATTAACTGGAACTGGTCTATTTATATTTATTTATATACAACATCTTATTCCGTTAGCGTAACATTTTAGATTTCAGAACTCCGCTAATAAACTGATCGTACCAGTTTCTGAGTTCACTCTTTCTAGGTAGATACTCTTATTTCTTTCGTCAATATCTGTAAAAATTACGTGAAATATGTCAAATACATAATGTGTTTGTGTACGATCATTTAGCGAGTCGTTTTTCTTGCGAAATTACCCGGTTATGAAGCCGGCAAAAAGTACTTAATCAATTTACATCGTCTAAATGCCACTGATCTCCTTGACATTTCCTTAAAAAGCTCTAAGTAGGTGCTCATAATGTTTGTATAAACTTCGTATTAGTAATATGACTAACAACACGTGCTCAAACCATAAGCTGTGTAACTCAATCCCCGCCTTTTGTTACAGATCATCATCATGGCTGGAAGGAACTTTTGACAAGACCATGTTAAAATTAAAAAGTATAAAATGTCAAGAAAGAATTCTAAATTAAAATTTTGAATATTGTGAAGTGTGACAGTGATAGTGAAGTGCATAACTATGGCTGATATCGATATCTCGTTTGATATGTACGAAAACATTACAAATATGGAACAGAACATTACTCACTACCCGGCAGAGGCCACGATCCTGGCTGCAGCGTGTGCCTGCATTTTTAGTGTCGTCGGGGTCGTCGGTAAGTTACCTTCCAGAGTTCATTGTTTACCAGTTAGAATAGTGTTTACACGATGCGATTTTATAGGCCGTTCTACTAACTGCATGCCCGATGCCCGATGCAAGTATTCGAAGAAAGCGTTGAAACACTGTTTGTTTATAGCGTCGCTGTACAAACAATGTGTCATATCCTAATAAACTACATTTCAAAGTTCTGTATCATTGATATATCATCGACTTGTTTTGAAAACACTCGAAGTTGTGTTTGTTGGTAAGTGGATTCCCAGAGATGCATTATAAGTATTATGATGCATAGTCTGATGACTAGCTTGAAACAAAAATTTCGGCATTGTTAACGATCTGTTTGTTATTGCTAGTTCACACATGCGTTATTGCATTATGTTAAAAGTAGCATGCGCTGTAAGTTCTCTAAAGACGTTCTTGTAAGCAATACATAAAAGAAAGGTAAACAATTTCCGTATTAGAAATTGAACCCTTTTAAGTTCAAACCGTAAATTAGAACATCAGAGCACGAAGAGCTTTCAGATATCGGAATTTAAACGTTAGCAACAAAGGATTTAAGTTCAAATTCGGACGTTGATATTCAAGTACCTATCTATGCATTTGTTTGCTGCTCTATGTACTCGCTATCACTAGAAAGCGTTCAATAATCGGTCACTTAACACGAACGCAACATAAACGCTAAGTGCCGGTCGTAATCGGACATCAAACGGTTTGTTACACGACTCGATACCTACCCGGGTACGACGTGCTTTCGGACGCCCAGCTGCGTAAACAAACACGGTGCACATCACTAGCCAGTTGCGTTCGATGTTTGAATTATTATTTTTTTAAATATAGATGGGGATGTTGTTCTATAATGTGCGCTATCCGAATATAATCTATTAATAAAGTTTTAACAGCGCAAAATAGCCAGCGCTTCGCGTACTTTTAGTAATTTTGTAACAAGGAACTTTCACAGTTCTTGCTGAAAGGCGTGGGGCAAATGATACGAATGTGTATTTAATTTTTTTAATAGTGTTATGACTACTTTTAAGTAGCATCATTTTATTTCGTGGGTAAACAATAAACACGGCAGTCTAATGGCTACCTCTTCGTCAGTTTTGACTGCGCTGTTTTAATTAAATAATTTTCAACGTGGACGCCTCCTTGGAGCCGTAACTCAATAATCTTTGTCGTCTAATATCTCATCTCATGACATAAAATGGTAATAAAACCTGGAGCGAGGGCTGTTGCCCTTCGAGAGTGAACGACTGAACGAATGAATGAATGGGTCCATTGACGGGACGTGACTAAGCCCTGAAACGCACCACTGAATGTTTAACAGGAATTAATTAAGTAATACGTTTTATTATAAGTCGCTGGTTGAATGTATCGTTTGTCAAATAAGTCGGATGCATCGGAGCGGGGATGTCAAGTTTGAAAATACTAATTAAAATTCCTTTTTTAATTAAGATGAGTCTCGAGACTTTTTGCTTCTGACAAGTGTAATGAAAGGGTGTTCTTTATTTAAAAATCAAGTTGAGCTGTGTCGGGGTACCCAGCCATTGGTTTATCGTGAAACGTCAATGTCATCGAGTCGCTTTTAGTGTCGAAGATTGAAACCTGTTTTTTTAACAGTCCGTTTTTCTGACATGGCATGTGATTTTAAAGACATTTCACGTCAAAATATTTTTGACCTGTCTATGGGCCTAAAAATTTGGCACATTTAATAAGTAAAGAGCATAGAAGTCCAACCTTTTTTTATAATCCATAGACTAGGAACCAATCGGACCATTTACCTCTAATTGTAATGTGTGATCTTAATTTATTAAAGCCAAAAGTTGCACCTGAACTATCTAAATGTAACAAAGTAACATGGGGTGACAGGGACTTGCAGCAGACTAAGTTATATAGTAATTATTGTAACGATCTCTTGAAAAATGTAGACTTTCCCTTAGAATTTACTGAATGTAGTAAAAGTAGATGTAGAATTAAGGAACATGAAACCATTTTAGATAATATGTATGCGGAAATTGTGCGTATTTTCTGTGAAGGTGCAATCGCCAGTAACTGTAAGAACGGAATACAGTGCAAAAAACGTTATATAACTGGCTGGAATAAGCATGTGAAGGACGCACACGGTCAGGCTCGGCTTGATTTTCAAACCTGGACGTTGTTTGGTAGGCCGAAAAATGGTGATTTGTATGAAAAAATGGTGAAAAGTAGAAGGATTTTTTAAAAATAAATTAAAATGGTGTCAAAATAATAAGGACCAAATAAAAATGAACATCATTGCAAGTCATCACGGCGCAAAAAATTTTGGTAGTTTTTGGAAAGCTACGAACAGGTTGAATCCCAGGTCGGGTCTGCCTGTGAGTGTTGAGGGCCTTAGTGATCCTAATGATATCGCCAACCTATTCAGCAGAGCCTTTAGGGTTGAGTCTCCCCTAGGTACGTCATCAGGCGAGCCGGAACTGGTGGGGGGGTCCGAAGACATGCCTATAAGGTTTGCGGCCAGGGAGGTAGCTACTGTCATACGCAACTTAAAGAGAGGCAAGTCGCCGGGTCATGACAGCCTAAGTATAGAGCATTTGCTATATGCTGGTAAACACTTACCGCGAGTGCTAGCAATGTTTTATAGCCTGTGCCTGAGTCACTCGTATCTTCCAGCTGATTTACTCAAAACTATTGTTGTGCCCATTGTTAAAAATAAGACTGGAGATGCGAGTGACAAAAGCAACTACAGGCCTATATCCCTGGCTACCATCATTGCAAAAGTGTTGGACAGTCTGATTGATCAGCAGCTGGACAAACACTTAACACTCCACGACGCCCAGTTTGGGTTTAAGCCACATTTATCCACAGAAACAGCTATAGTATGCCTGAAACAGACTGTTCAATACTATACAAGTAGGAAAACACCTGTATATGCATGTTTTCTGGACCTCTCCAAGGCTTTCGACCTCGTATCTTATGACTGCTTATGGAAGAAACTGTCAAATGTCGAGAATCTCCCAAGCGATATCATTAGGATGCTTAAGTATTGGTATAAAAACCAATACAATTATGTAAAGTGGGCGGGTGTCCTGTCGGATGCATACGGGTTGGAGTGTGGTGTGAGGCAGGGAGGAATCAGCTCACCCAAGCTTTTCAACCTGTATGTAAACGAGCTGATCTGTGAGCTCAGCAATACCAATATCGGGTGCTCCATTGACGGGCACTGCGTCAATAACATCAGCTACGCGGATGATATGGTATTGCTGAGCCCATCGATCAGTGCACTTAGGCGGCTTCTTCGCATCTGTGAGGACTATGCGGTGGCTCACGGCCTTAGGTACAATGCGACCAAGAGCGAGTTACTTATTTTCAAAGCAGATAACAAATGTTATGATGCTGTCCCGCCAGTCACCTTGGGGGGCGCTCAGATTTCCAGGGTGACGAAGTTCAAGTACCTGGGGCATTGGGTCACCGATAGTCTGTCCGACGATGTCGACGTGGAGAGGGAACGCAGAGCATTGGCAGTTCGATGTAACATGCTGGCTCGTAGGTTTGCACGTTGTACTAGAGAGGTGAAAATTACGCTCTTTAGAGCGTATTGCCAATCTATGTACACGTGTGCCCTATGGGTCAGCTATACAAAAAGCTCGTACAATGCTCTGCGAGTCCAATATAATAACGCCTTCAGAGTTATGTTGGGGCTGCCGCGCTTTTGCAGTGCATCGGGGATGTTTGCAGAGAATGGAGTGTCCGATTTTTACGCACTGATGCGGACACGGATAGCATCCCTGATGCGGCGAGTGCGCGACAGCTCCAACAGCTTGGTGGCCATAGTAGCCGACAGGATGGACAGCCCAATGATGTGGAAATGGATGACCACTCATTGTGCGTCCTTCCAGTATATAAAATAGTGTGTTTTTACGTATGTTTATGTTTTGTTTTTAATTAAAATTGTAATTATGTTTGTTTATTTATGGATTAAGGTCTGAAATAAATGTATTACCTATTATTATTATTATTAAGAATAAAAGTTTCCGCCAACCTACCTACGACCTTAGCAAACCTGTTGCAATTCCCTCGCCTCGCTGTATCAAAGCAAATATTGTCGGACCAACAAACGCACACGTACCTAATGATCGCAGCCACGACCGCCATTTGTCACCGAGTTTATCGGAACAATTAGCCTCGCCGAGGGACATCACACAATAACACCCCCTATGTATCAAGATATAAATAGAATGCAATTAATAACTAGCCTTTGTTATTTATTGGATTAGCAGCTATTAGTTCTAGTCTAGATGTAAGTAGGTAGATGTCTACATAAATAATACCAGCCTGCTATTGTTTCAATGCAGGGTAAAGGCTTCTTCTTATACAGAGAAGGTACGATCATTGATCACCATGCTTGCTCAAGGCTGATTGGCGATTTCAGACTTATATTCATTATAGTAAGTCCAGGTTACCTACGTCAGGATATTTTTCTTCACCAATGTTAGAGATTTCGAATAAAAAAGTAGAAAGTACAGGTGAATAGAAAAAGTCATATTTGAGAGGCGGGCGCATTAATCACTGGGCCATCATGACGCCTAGGCACATAATGTAGGTGAAAATATCTCTGAATAATGGTTTGGTAATGTGGAAAGTAAGGTGCTCATTAGCTTATAAAAAGAGAAAATAAACGTATGTTATAGTTTTACGTATATCGGGGTATATAGGGGGTTATCTGTTAAATAAATATCTACCAATGACAATCTTCACCTAAATTGTCAACGACAGAGAAAAATTTGAAAAGCTCCGGACATTTTAAAAACGGTTTTTTTTTCGGATCGGACATTCGATCCTCGTCCATCATCGGCTATTTAGCAGCGCCGTAGTTAGTGTGGTTGCGATTTAAGATAACGAATTAATTTGTAACTAAGATGTGTTTTAATTTAGTGCTTATAAATCTTTCATACACCCACAGTTCGCCGGTATGTTTAGATCCCATGTCATAGGGGGCCAGCCTATTGCCATTAACCGGGCACAAATCAATCCATCCATCCATCTTCAGATGAATTGGGATTCTTCTGAGACAAAAGTGTCCATGTATTACCCCTTTTTTTAATCTCTTGCAGACTACCCACATACGCCCTTTAAAGTAGGACAAATCCAGGAAAACCTGGACGGATAGCAGCCCTATTAAACTACATATAACAAGATATCATTACCACAAGACACTTGTCGCAAACCGCAGATGGATGAGCACTCTCTGTTATCAATGCAATTGTACCTCATCTAGGTCACGGTGTAAATAACATCCTGAAATCCAAGATGGAAGTAAATAGGGAGGATGAAGAATATAAATCTGAGTGTATATTTACAAAAAGCGAAAGGTCAATCGTTTATTTACGCACTGACTAAACACGAAATCTCGAATACTAATTGACCTTTGAAACTGAATGGCACGTATATGTTCATAGAAAGAAGACGTCAGAAATATTAAGGCAAATATTATAGGCATTAAGTCCGCCTTTGTACGGTGTATTTTATACATTTTGTGCATAAAGTTTTAATAAATAAATATTAATTAGAATTTATACATAGGTATATTTTATGACTGGGACGGATTAAAGGGATCTTTATTTATTTTATTTTACTTTAAAGTTTGACAGGATTCATTGTCTGACTTCTATGCGGATAAAATCGTGGACAAAAGTAAGTTGTAGATACAATTGCTACAGAAGGCAATAGTCAAAACAATTCTTCTTGAGAAAGTAATCAGTCAACACATCATTAGTATGCTTTCACCACGGAAAAATAATATTTTACACGCAGGCAGAGCCATGGACGCTAGGTTACTAGTATCTGTAACTGTTACTGTACTTATTTAACCACTTTATTATTAAACTATAAATCAGCAGATATCGATATGACCTGCCAATCAGTAAACAAACATTATCAATGTCGCCATTACCTACAACTTTTTATTCATTGCACATAAAACGCGCGTATGAATTTGAACGTAACCTTAACTTCGAAACCACTGCTCCAATTCTGAAAATTCTTTCGCCAATAGGAAGCTACGTTATCCCTCAATGCTCTATTTTATTGTCCAAAAAATATGTTAATTTTATAAACCAGAAAAGTTTATTTGTTTGAACGCGTATCTCCGAAACTCCTGATCCGATTCTGAAAATTCTTTCGATAATAAGAAGACTTTGTGTGTTTCAAAGCATGTCTCCGGAACTCCCAATCTGATTCTGAAAATTCTTTTAACCCTCAATGATATAAGCTATATTTTATTACAAAAAATGAAGGATCCGCAAGAAAATTCATGCAAAATATACCTATTTATAAATAACACAGTAACGCCTACTGCCACCCACAGGCTGATTAATTACGAAGATTGATGCTGACAGTGTCCAAGGGTAGGCAGATGAATCACGTCGTGTATCGCTCGACAGTTGACCGCCGACCTAGGGGACGGGGCAGGGAGGCCAACATGTGTGGCGTGCACAGCCGGGTGGCGAGCTGTGCCTGTTTACTGATAATGGAATTGTGTTCTCAATGAGATGGTATCGTGTTATCTTTGTTTAATAAGTTTAGTAGGGTGGATGAGCTGATACAGGCGTTTGTGCATTGTGCTCACAGATATAAGAAACAAATTGTGCTAGTTCTAGCCCCCCGATTGAGATCGTGATCTATACTAATATTATAAAGAAACTAGCTTCGTTCGCGTGAGTTTCGGCTTTTACTGATGGCGTGGATCCCTATTTTTTTTTTTGCTTAAATAACTTGTTATAAGTTATAACATCACTTATCTGCCCACCAAAATCTGTCCAGCGGTTTCGATAATTAAGCTCATACAAAAAACAAAAAGACAGACAAACAAAAATAATAAAAAAAAAAAACTTTTTTTTTAAGCTTTGATCCACCCTAGATTTATAGTCTACAACTATTGTAGACTATACCGAAATTTGTTCCGCGCGGGAATCGAACCTTCGACAAACATTCATTTAGGACTATATCCCGCGGTTTCACCAGCGTTCAGTTACGTCTTTGGTTACTGCTCCAGTCCTCCGCTAACGTTGGTCACAGCGTGATGATACGTGTAAACCTTCCACTTGATACACTCTATCTATTGATGAAAACCGTATTAAAATCCGTTCCGAAATTAAGTAGTACTAAGCGTGCAAACAGCGAAAAGCGACTTTGTTTCATACCTACTATGTAGAGCTATGCTGTCGCTGCAAGCACGCGATCGCTTCATCTTTCAGTGTAAATCATCTCCATCCGCTAACGGCTACTTGTGATGCACCAGTTCCCTTCTGATGGGTTGGCACAGATTTCATACCAGCCGGACACGGATATGGTAACGGATTTTCGACGTGTGAGAAAAAATATAATAAGTTGCTTATGTGATGCTTTACAAAAAAATGGATGTAGTTCTTGCAAAATGTACGAACTCAGGTCCTTGTCTGCCAAATGTCTGCCATTACTCGAAATATTTCTTATAATATTATTGGCACAGTTGCTGAGCGATTGGCTAAAATTTGTATGCTTTACCGAGAGTGGTTCCGAATATGGCTGTTTGTGTATGTGAGTTTATAATTGTGTTTGCAAATTAATCAATGATACAGGAGAAATACTAGGTGCAAAAAATGCCGTCTGTCTTCCAACAGTATTAGACATAATCATTATCATCATCATATCAGCCGTAGGATGTCCACTGCTGGACATAGGCCTGCCCCATAGATTTCCAATAGGACCGGTTGTAAGCGGCCTGCATCCAGCGTCTTCCTCCGGTCTTAGTTAAGCATTACTTAACCTAAATAGATACCACTAAAAACAGTATTTCGGGGTATAGACAGTATGTAAATGAGAATTCAAAAAGTAACCGTAACTACTAACAATTTGGGCACAATATCAGCTGATCCTCTAAACCTCTTTGTTGACGAATATACAATAGGTGGTCTATTGACCGATTGGTCACGTGGCCACACGAGATATCAATACAAACACATTACTGACGTCATTGCTAATCCTCATTTCAAGTAACAAGCAATGGTACTTACTTGTATAGTGTATGTAGTTGTACCTACTTACTGTTGTTTGCCGTCATTCTGCAATGACGACTGTAAAAAGATAATTAGTTGCCGAAAGTTACACGTTCTTCCCATCATATGGAGATAATTTTTAATGGGGCAGTTTGTCGCTCGACATGTATTCTGCAACTAGCCAAGTAGGTACGCATGAGATGGTATAGTGCAACAAGTGTGCGCTCAGAAACAGGTGCACTCCCTCTTCCTAACTCTCATAGTCCGATCTGACACGACCGGGGAAAGATCAGGCGCAGGACAAACGGCTTAACGTTCTTTTCGAGGTACGGGGGTGTCACACCACCGACTTCCAAACTCCGACATTCATGCGTCAAGCGAATACCGGGCTCCTGATATATGGGAACCATGGGGATTTAGTTGGCAAGTCTGACATAACCCTCCGTTCTTCCCAGACATTATAAGGATATCCAGTTTCATTTGTCTTGTAACTACGTTTTATTTTGAAGAACTTTAAAATGATTTAATTAAACTTTAAATACTTGCCCTGTACTGCCACATAAACACAATGTTACCAAAAATAAAAGTCGTTTCACAGCAATCATTAATGCTCACACTTAAATAAGGATAATGATTGCTGGAAAAGACTTCCCATAGTCGTTAACACCCTCAAATTAAATAATTTAAGGGTGTTAACGACTATGTGAAGTCTTTTTACACCCCCAATTCATATTTCGATTCTAATATTATAAATGCGAAAATAACTCTGTCTGTATGCTAAGCTTTAAAGACTAAACTACTGAACCGATTTTGATGAAATTAGGTAGTTACTGGATAAGTTTGAACCCCTAGAAAGGACATGCTACTTTTTTCGTCTGCGTCCGCGATGACTGATGTTTACGCGAACGAAGGCGCGGGCAAAAGCGTGTTTTAAATAAACATTAAGAATATAAATTGTTATCAGTTTATCACCAATCGGTATGTAAGTAATGTTAAAGATATTTTATTGACTTAACTGCCCAATTATTTGACTTGGTGACGTGTGTCGTGTATCTGCTTGTTTGATATGACGAGCTCACGAGTTTGTATAAGTCTATCTGGAAATTATTGATAATATTTTTTTTATGTGCGCACTTAAACTGTGTTCAAAAACATATTATTTATTCTCTTACAAGGTTTTACTTGCGACTTCATCCGCATCTTTTATTTTATGATAAAAAATAACCTATAGCAGGGATGAGTTAACTTCCTATTAGCGAAAGAATTTTCAGAATCAGACCAGTAGTTCCGGAGACTGCGCGTTCAAATAAACAAACCAACTCTTCAGCTTATTAATATAAGCCTAAATAATATTAAGTAAAGATAAGCCTAGTTACAGGAGACTTAATTGTTGTTAATTAAACTTAGCCTATTTATTTAGAATTACAACTAAAATTACATATCTTCATGATGTGATGACATCCCCAAATAGAATAATGGTTCGAAAGTTTATTTTTTCTTATGCTGTTGATGATGTTTGGTACTCGTATAATGTTATATTGTCTTTTGTTTTGGGCTTCCTACCTGCATCAAGGAACATGTGCACACAAAAAAAAGGATTTATTCAATAAAAATACAATAAATAAAAAGAGTATGAGAATAAGCATTTGCCCTGCACCTTGGAACAAGAATACGCTGGTCTTCTTCTCCTTAATCGTGTGGGCAGTAAGGTCTAACGACCCCCACACACCCTAGTGTCAGAGTTTCTAAACCGCCTCAAGGGCCTCTGACATGTTTACCGATGTCAGTGATGTCCAAGATAAACTTAGAAAGTACATATGAATTAGAAAAAGTCACATTGGTACTTGCCCGTGCCCGGTTGCGAACCCACAACCTCGTGCATGAAAGGCGAGCGCCTTAACCACTAGGCCATCACGACATAATAGGCTGGTATTTTTTTTTAAATCGAAAGTAGTGTAAATGCTATTCAGGGCAAACCTCATAAAATATGCAAATAGTTGTACTTTCAAATTGAAGGGTAATAGGTATCGCCCAGATGTTTACTGGGCGAAACACAAAGAAATTTTAATTTTAATAAATAAACATACTATGCCCTACAAAGTCTAATAACCACTTAATTCGCGAAAGTAACGGACACGGATACGGTAACAATGTTTAACTAAGAAAGAGAAACTTTAAGTTTTATGACTTGTGAAAATTTACAACCGAACAATTTGCATAAAATTATAGTTCTTAAACTAATTATGTAATTGTGTGTGTGTGTATTTTTGTATGTATGTATGCTTGAAAGTTATCGAGTAATAAAAAGTATAAAAAGTTTTCTCACAATTAGTTAGAATTCTTTTTTATTTTTTTTCCTGCTCATTTAAATATTTTATATATATTTTTGTTTATAACATTTTGCCCCGCTCTAAGATTTTCTCCTTTAACGTTGGTACGTTTTACAAACTCTCATCCACAAACCCGTATCTGCTGGTCTTAATAATATGGGTTCGAATGTTTTCAATGAATCAATGAACGTGAATTAATGAATTTCGTTATATTCAAACATAAAACTTACTTAATAAATTATAATCATCATCATCATCATCATCATCATCATCTGAGTCATAGGACGTCCACTGCTGAACATAGGCCTCCCTTTAGATCTCCACACCGGTTGGAAAAAAATTAATTGGTTGGAATCTGCCATTTGTAGATCTTTGACAGTCGTAACGGATAGTCACACATCAAAGTCATTCATATCGGCAATAAGTCCGCCTTTGTACAATGTACTTTTTTACATAATGTGCATAGTGTTTAAATAAATAAATAGTCAGAAGCCGGGAAGTTAGACAATTAGTCTTACCAAGAGGTATCGTGTTGCCCAGTAACTGGGTTGGGGAGGTCAGTTAGACTAGAAGCTGACCCCAAAGTCGTTGCGAAAAGGCTGGGCAGATCAGTTTGGAATAGAACCCACGACACGCAGTCGCCATCTTTTTCATGTAGGTATATAATTTAATATTGATATTTTTTTGAACTAAAAACCATTATTTCCTCCATGACACGATGAATAAAGTAGTACACATTACTCATATTTCCGGCCTAGGCTCAAAAGATAAGTAATTGTGTCCTGTAGGGATATTGAACTTGCAAATAAATCAATAAGATAATATCTGACGCAGTAATTAATGTACCAGATTACACCTATTATGCAAGAAAACTGTTACTGCATCAGAGAATAGCGATGCATGAATATGAAAGTTTCTTACTTAGGTAATTAGTTTGTCACTCAACCATCCGTGAATAAAGCAATTGATCATAGGTAATTAATTACCTAGTCAATTAATTAGATTTATTACTGGTTCTAGATACACAGGTAAAGATTTATTTCCATATTTTTTTATGTAATCCGTACTAATATTATAAATGCGAAAGTAACTCTGTCTGTCTGTCTGTCTCTTCTTCACGCCTAAACCACTGAACCGATTTCAATGAAATTTGGTACAAATATAGTCTGGGACCCGAGAAAGGACATAGGATAGTTTTCATCCCGGAAATCCCCAGGGAACGGGAACTATTACTCCACGCGGACGAAGTCGCCGGCAAAAGCTAGTGTCTTCATAAAGCTTTCTAGTCCGAACAGAAACATAGCTCGTTTTTGTTTAATAATAATGCAGCCTATTATTACCCCACTGCAAGGCAAAAGCCTCTTCTCGTACAGAGAAGGCAAGAACATTGATCATCATACTTGCTCAAGGCGGATTGGCGATTTCAGACTTTTATTAATTTTAGGTTCAGGTTTCCTCAGGATGTTTTCCTTCACTGACGTCTGCGATGCCGCTTTTGTTTGGTCTAGCTTACATTTTTGTTATTTGGAGACCAAATCGCGTATTATTTTTAAAATTCGAATCAATAGAGATTCGAATTTTGATAATGAATAGAAAAGATGAAGTTAAACTTTTTGGTGAACATGAAGTAGTATGCAACCTTCATAGTACTTACCTACTTACTTATCAAATCAAAATAAAATCATAGGAAGTGGGATTTGTATGGATTTTAGGACCGTCTGTATAACCAGCGTTTACGAAACTTTTTGTTTGATTCGTTTTTTAATGTTAGTTAAAACCATGATTGTTAAAATGATGAGTAACGGTGATTCAATCATATTTACCAAATCAGTATATACTAGGTACGTCATATCCGCTACAAAGGCACTTGTTGCAATGATATCATAATTTTATTTTTATTTACCACTAGCTTCCGACTACGTCTTCGTCCACCAGAAGTAAAATCTATACTTTAATATTATAAAGCTGCAGAGTTTGTTTGTTTGTTCGCGCTAATCTCAGGAGCTACTGGTCTGATTTGAAAAATTCTTTTGTGTTGGATAGCCCATTTATCGAGGAAGGTTATTGGCTATATAACATCACGCTATGAGCCACGGGAACGGATCAGTAACCAAAAACCTAACGTAATGCGGGTGAAACCGCGGGGCACAGCTAGTATAACATAAAATCTTATGACACTTTCTATGACACTCGGCAATAGTATAAGCTTTCTTACAGTGAAAGATTTTTTGTAATCGGACCAGTATTTTCAGAGATCACCTCTTACAAACAAACATACCTTTTTTATATTATTAGTGTAGATCAGATAAATCAGACAAGTTTTGTGGTTATTTAACGATGCTCCTTCAAAAAACATTTTAAAGAAAAATGTGGCAAAAAAACGAAACGACACCGCAAAAAATAAGCTTCATACCGTTTAAAATAGATTCACTATTTTATTTAAATAGATTGCAAAGTAAATACGTTTGCGAGAATCACAAATAGACCGGGCTGGCGGCGCTAAGAAGGGTTTTTGGTATGTTTTCCCTCGACCAACAGCTCGTTAGTGTAAACAGTCCCTCATAAACATCGAGTCTAAAATAATCGATTTAAATCGGATAAGTGGGGCCACTCGATCGGATTGCGCTTAAGAGTAATGCCAATCAATCGGATGATTTTGTTTATAGGTACGAGTCTGGGCACATCTCTAACTGGTTCATTAGGTGGCAGCTATTTACATCTCGGAATTGAAGATTTTTAGTATAGGGTAGGGCGGGCGGCCGTAACCCAAATGGCCGACGCCGCGCCGGACAAAATCCCTTTCGGTGAAATTAAGATATTCCCAGTTTTTTTTTTTCAATAAAATTAAAAGCATCTTTTCCTTGATCTTATTTTACTTATTGCTTGTGCCAAGACACTTTTTAAAAATTAGTCCGAATACAAAAAAACCTTTTACTGATAGGAAACTACCCTATTACCGAGTGCCATAGGCTATGTTTTATAGTACCTATGTTTATAGGTGGAAACTTCTTATTTACCATCTTCTGCGTAAGATATTGCTTACTCAAATGAACTATAGCTGTTTTTCGTAAAATTATTATGCCGCCAGTATTTTATTACATTTCCAATTGACGGCGACGCGTAGGAATTTTTTGTAGCTTTAATTTCACTTTAATTTTAATTACATGTTATCTTATTTTAGTCTGTAAATATTAATTAAATAAAGTTTTGTAAATAAAATAAACTAAATAGGTAAATTGAGTTCCTCGGGGACGAAATCGTAGGCAGAAACTAGTGCATATATAAGCCTGCAACAAGCACTCAGCGGTTCCGCAGTTACACAAGACATTGATTTAGACATCCTAAGTAGTTCTTTATACCTTCTCAAAATTCCGTGAAATAGAAATAAAACTGAGCTGAATTCGCAATTGTTTGTTCATTAAATCGATTGCAATCTAAAAATCGGTTGCCTACGTGACCGGGAGAGGCGCTTCGTAATTCTCGTTTAAATCGCTTAGAATCCCATACATTTCGTGTAAGTATTAGAACATGAAAATTCTGTATGTTTAACTGTGCATTTTGTGTTCAATTCATGAGTACAGTGATTGATTTAACAATCAACAATGTAATTTTTTACGTACATTTTACACTGGAGTGCACGAAAAAGAATGCAGTGAGAACAGTTTTACCACGTAGACTAAGAAAATGTTTGAGTCTGTTTGTTTTATTTATTATGTTAGGACATGAAGTAAATCTTTATTATTCCAAACGGAATGCTGTATGTTTGAAAAAAAGATCAATGACTGGAAAACAAACTGATTAGTTTTTTTGACGGTTCGTTTCACTTTTGTATAGGAGTTTCACATTGTTTACAGAACTTTTTTTGTATCTTTGGATAGCAAACTAGCCTATGGTCCACCTAATGCTAAGTGGTCACCGCTGCCTTTAGACATCCTAGAAACAAAATTGAAATGTCTCATATTATTATATCTGTAATTACTCCGGATCCCATACCCTTCAAACCGTAACACAGCAACGCTGCTTTGCGGTAGAAACAGTTATAGTGGTAGTACCTCCCCGGACGAGCTCCTTCACAAAGAGCTCTACTGCAACTTACTTCATTTTATTAACAGATAATTTTTCAAAGGACTGTACCTAATGTTTCTCTGTCTACATTCACCCCTCTTCTCCACATTCCAGGTAACCTAGTAACGACAGTGGCGCTGCTGATGCACCCGAAGCTCCGCGGCCACGTGACCACGATGTTCGTCCTCTCGCTGTGCGTGTCGGACCTCCTGTTCTGTTCCATCAACCTGCCGCTCACCGCGAACCGGTACATCAAGCAGCACTGGGGTTTGGGACCCAGCCTCTGTCAGATGTTCGCTTTTGTCTTCTACGGGAATGAAGCCGTCTCGCTGCTTTCCATGGTCGCCATTACTATTAATAGGTGAGTTATTTTTATTTGTTTATTTTTTAATTACTGCCTCGTTGGCTAGAGGTCTTGGGTGCGATTCCCAGGTCGAGTAAAAAGTGTTATATTGGGTTTTCCTATGAAATTCTCAGTAGCAGCTCGGAGTTTGGATTTGTGCCCGGTTAATGGCAATAGGCTCGCCCCCTATTACATGGGGCCTAAAAACATACCGGCAAATTGTGGGTGTACATTGGCATACCTCTGCCTAACCCTTCGGGGAATATAGGCGTGATGGTTTTCAAATTCACTTGTTTCTGTTTACGACTGTGTACTTGTTTTCGCGGAAGATGTTCAACGAATCTCTACGAGTGTTTGGACTTTGGACTCTTGGGATAACCCCAATAGATGTTTTTAAACTAGAATACATAACATACTCGTAAATATCTTCCGCGCCAAAAGGGTAACATTGAATTCTTACAATATCAAAATAAGGAAAATACAGATTGAAAACTGATTTAGGTTGCGAATACGGTTGTAATAGGTATCCACGTCAACAGGAACTAAAAGTTATTTACCTCCAACGCAGATCATGATGGAAAACATGCGCTGACAAGTAAATATCTTTATTTTTCTCTATAAAGTGGTCTACCACATCCAACGAATATTTTTATGAAACGGCTTTTGAGAGAATTATATTACGTGCGAACTCGAACGAATACTACAGCCTGAGAAACAGACTAAACTGTGGTGGAAAATACCTAGCATCTAAGTAACTTTTTATTGTTTCACTAGACTATGTACTTTAGTAGACGCCACTGATATTTCCCGAATAGATTTTCTACGTGGGCATCGTAAAAAATACATTTAGTGGTGGCGTGAAACAGATTATAAATGTCGACGGGATATTTATCACGCCATCCCACCACTCAGCCGTGTACAGTTGTAAAACAAACCTCTTTACTGACGCCAGGGAAAAAATACTCCTCATTCACGACGCTATTAATAGGAGCGGGCACAAGTGATAGCTCGCCCGATATTGACCTACTGCAGAATTCACGTGAAAAAAATAAAAATTGTTCTCAAATTCTACTTTTTTTTATTCTAGGAGAAATATCTGAAATACTAGAGTTTTGAGTTTTTTTCTCACAATCCATCAATTTTATGTTTTTTATCAGCATTTACTAATTGGTAACGTTTAAAGAACATGGATGACGTGCATGATATAGCAGCTAGCAAACATACATAACTAACTAACTAAAGATACAGACAACCAACAGTGAACTCAAAACGTCACTTTCGTTTCGATAAAGCTGTTTATTTATGCAATTACTTCACAAGAAATTGAAAACAATAAGACAATTTTACACAGCATGGACTATTGGGCACACAATATCCCATTGTAGTCATTTTGAAACCAATATATTCGGTTCGTCGACCCGCCCTCAGATTAAACCATTACCATAATACTGGTGCATTAATATTAATGCGTGGTAACCAATTTAAAGTGTCCTCATGTGTACGTGCGCGGTGCATAGGCGCTGCGTTCACCTCCGCTGCGCCGAACATTAAATTATTTTTATTAGTTTCTATGTTGTAAAGTTAAGGCTGGTTGAACGAGTTACCTAATAAGAATAAATGGTGTTACCCAATTATTTCCAAGTCACGTAAAAATGGGGTTAGATTGAATCTTTAAGCCAGTTTCTCATGTTTTTCAAGTGCGTGTAATTTGGGTAATAAATGTAATAATCCGTTACTAGAATGATAATGGTAACAGGTAATATTACGTACCTATTACCTACACATTCCTAACGGCCCATATTATTTGGTGATAGAGGATAAAAGTCCAGTTTCCTTCCATGTTAAAATGCAAATGATAAATCAATAATACTGCTAAATGATACGCCTATTACCTACAAGAAGCCAGCCTTGTGCATAAATGTCAGACAAAATCAGCATAATAATTATTTGTGTAAATAAACATCATTTTTTTTGCACGTCGGAAAGACACGGCACAAGACTAAGTATACCTAATTCAAAAGAAAAAGTTACAAATAGGTCATTTTTTTGCAATGCATGTGTTGTGTACGCACTCGCAGTCTTTTTATACCGTCTTCTCAGAACCTCAATGTCATTAAATACTTTTAAAAAAATCAGTTATTTATTGTCAACTATTTGGTAATGGGATAATTTTCAGCTAGATTTCATAGTAATAATAATTTCTACGAAGATTCAGACATAAAAACAGAACATTAAAATCAGGGATTAACTAACCCTAAATTTACGGCAACCAATAATCCCTGCAATAAATCAAGCGTGTTAACAATTTAGAAGAATGGTCCCTTCAATTTAAATACAAGGGTATTAATGTCTCAGGGACTCCATTGTTTGTTACCATTGGTGCATTTCCGATGACACCATTATAAACGTTATTTTTAAATAATTTGTGAAATATTGACCTTTTTTTTATAAATTCGGAGTGAAATTGACAGTAACGATTTTTTTTTAATAGTAGTACAATACGTTCCATACTATAGTCGAATTATTGTATGGAACAACCGCTTTTTATTTAAATAACGGATAAAAAAAATTATTGCTGGTATGTTTAGATCTCGTGTAATTAGGGGCAAGTCAAACTGGGCATAAATCCTAAATCCTACCTCCAAGCTGCTACGGAGAATTTCATAGAAAAACCCAAGATACCGTTAGTTTAGTGTTATAAAAACCTTTTTGCTTTTCAAGTTTCCAAATAAGTATAAAAACATTAAAACATGCTTTAAAAAAGTAAAAAACTAAGCACTGTTTTTTACAGTTCTCATATTCTCAATATACCTACTCGAAGTGGCTTAATGATTATGGAGGCCATCACTAAAAATATGTTTGATGTGCTTCCCTTGTAAATTGTAATAAATAATTTTATGACCAATAAAATTTATACGATACACCACAAAGGTACCGTATTAATCAGCTGCGAGTATAAAACTTTATAAATCTTCAGTCAATAATAAATACTTCACAGTCATCAATGGTAGACTTGATGAATAGACACATTGCAGGCACTTGAGATATACCTAGATTTATCTAGATTACTAATAAACAACACTGTAAAGCAAAGGCTCATACAGAGAATGCACATAAAGTTATTATCACGTTTGCTCAAGGCGGATTAGCGATTTCAGACTAAAAAGTTAGTATAGTTAAGTGTGCTAATCTCCGAAAATATTGGTCCGATTTTGACAACTCTTTCGCCAATAAGAAGCTACGTTTTTTCTGCCTGCTATAGACATTATTATTAATAGGCATTAATATTGCATGACAGGATCTAGATTTCTAGACTTTAAAATAAATAACGCAATGATAGGCCGAGTACTTTCTAGACTACCTTTACCTTGCGTATTTACTTTTCATCATCATCATAATTATCAGATAAACGACGTCCACTGCTAGACATAGGCTTCCTCTAAAGATAGCCACATTTACTCCCAGTTAATTTTGTAAGTTTCAAAACATACTACGTACTATTTCACATAACCCAATATAGGTGAGTATCCATTAATAATATCAGCCAGTAATTCTTCCGCAGTTTTTACGACGGCATGACGTAATAAACATTTAGGTGATCAAATCTACTTATTACTATACTCTTTTTATAGATCTTCTTTCGTGGAATGGCCAATTTTCCACACCTCCCCTCCGCTTTTCTATTTGATAGAGTTGTTCTAAATGTATTTGTTAGTGTTTTTTATTTAAATTGAACTAGCTACCGCCGCTGTGTCACCCGTGTTTAGTTACGTCTTTGGTTACTGCTCCTCTCCCGTTGATCGAAGCGCGATGTTCACCTTCCTCTTGATTCATTCTATCTATTGATGTCAACCGCATGAAAATCCGTAGCGAAGTTAAAGAGATCTAAGCGACAGACGGCAGGAAGCGACTTCGACTGCAACTATGTATTATATACCTTTGCCCGAGACACGAGGGGGGTAGCTCTGAGCATTCTTCCGCACCCAGGTACCAGTCACCCTTTTATTTATCTATTTGTTTTTTTCGTGGGAATATCCTCATGGTCTTCCACCGCCTAGGGAAAGTCGGAGAGGTGTGCCGGTCTCCTACCCAATAAAACCTGACGGAGCTTCTCCAGCTACCTTTACCCGGGGCATTATGGTAGCTTTGAGCATTCTACCGCACCCACCTACCAGACACCATCAAATTCTACCACTATCATCGCTCCGCCTTTTTTTTTTTTTTTTTTTTTTGTTTTTTTTTTGTTGCCGGGGTGGAAAATCCTCATGGATGTCCACCGCCCTGGGTGGGGCGGAGGGGTCTGTCAGACTCTTACTGACTAAAAACCACCCCGGTGTTCCCTTCCCATACTTACGCTGGGGATCCCGGGAACGTACGCGCCTTCCGCGATCCCCAGCTGGTGCCGGCCGCTGCGGGCCTCCTCAGGTCTAGGGGGGGGTGAGGTGTTTAGCTCCCCCCGCGACGTCAAAGAGTGGCGCGTTTAGAACACTAAACGCCGCCACCTCGGGTCCAGTTGAATAGAGGGCGGCGGGCGTCCCCAAGTCCGCCGCCCCTGGATCCATTCAGGGGGGCCGGAAGAGGGCGTTGTCCGCCCTCCGCCGACGCCCAGTGCGCCTGCTGCGGGTCGGAAGAGAGGTTGTGATCTCTCTCTCCCTTTCCGCAGCCTCCTTCTGCGAGATGACTGTTTCGCAGAAGGAGACCACCGCGTCCCAGGACTCTTCACTACTGACCATCGAAGTGACGACGGCCGGTAGCGACAGGTCACTACCTACTTCTGAGATGAGAGCAAGGCGCGGCTCCTCCCAAGCGGTACATTCTGACAGCGTATGCCGCGCCGTGTCCTCCCGGCAGTCCACGCAGTGGTGACACCGGGCGTCCGGCTCCCTGTTTATGCGACACAGGTACTTTCCGAAGCAACCATGCCCCGAGAGCACCTGTGTCGCCCGAAACGTCAGAGAGCCGTGCTTTCTCCCGAGCCATTCCGCCAGTACCGGCCGGATCGCCTCGATGGTGATGAGGCCGGCGATCATCGCTCCGCCTAGCCTAACTTTTGGCTTCTACGTGTATCTATTTCTCTACTACGTTATTCGTGTAAATTCCTCATAAAATCCTCTTGCTATAGCAGCTATAATGAACCTAATTTACAACATACTGTAGAGAAAATATGTTATCTGAACATTTGAAGCCATTGAAGCGTTGAAATTAAAATAGTTGAGACGGAATGTGATAGAAACTCCACAGATTACTTATAATTATGTTAACTGCGCGTGGATAACATTGGGTATTAATAAAACTATGTGGTTAACTATCTACTGATACATCATTCATAGGAATACGTTGAGATGTTAGATTAATGGGCAGCGCTCCTCCAAGTCAGTCATTTTAATTAGACCATTTATCTGCTTAGGCTTTTCCCAACTATGTTGGGGTCGTCCTCCAGTCTAACCGGATGCAGCTGAATACCAGTGTTTTACATGGAGCGACTGCCTATCTGACCTCCACAACCCAGTTACAGGGTAATACGGTACGCTTTGGTAACACTGGTTGTTAGACTTTCAGGCTTCCAAGTAAAGACCTTCAAATGACAGTTGGAAGAGCTAACAACTTTAGGTGCTTTCCGGGGGTGTAACACCACCAACTTCCAAACTTCGAGCTGAGTAGCCGCCCTAGAGATTCCTAATGGAAAAACCCATTACCTACGAATCTAAACCAAGAGCCCACGGTCTGAAGCCGTGCTTGCGACTACGACACAAAAATAAGCTAAAATGATGCTATGAGTTGAAATGGTTTCTGTACAAGGGCCCTAAATTAGTCACCTTCATAAGCTGACTTTCAGTTTCGAACATGATTTCAGACAAACAGTCTTACAAATATTTAAGGAGCAGCTGCTTACGTGCAAACGTAAATTATTACTAAATGGCCGATAAACGCGCAAATATTTAATTTGTAACAATAAACAATCTTATTTAGGGATATGTTTAATTTAGCGAGGATCCTCTAAAATTAACAAGTTGCCATATTTTTAGCACTTTTGAGGTGAGTGGGGAGGCTGTTACTCGAATTTCAGCCGTAATTTCATGAGCTGTGTTTGAATTTTATTGTTAAAACTCATTTAACATTTTTTTTCATAATGGTTGATTTTTCCATCCACACCGTGCACATACATAACAATAAAACTTAGATAACACTAGCTTTTATTCGTAACGTTTGTGTGAATGTCGATTATCCCAGACGCAGGTTATAAAGTAGCCTTGAAAGCTTGGGGCACAATCCATACCATCATGACGCCTGTATTCCCCGAAGGGTTAGGCAGAGGTGTACTAATGTACACTCGCAGTTCGCCGAAATATTTAGGTCCCTTGTAGCAGAGAGCGAGCTTAATCCATGACTCATCAAAATCGGTTCAGCGGTTTACCCGTGAAAGCGTAACAGACAGATAGGCAGAGTAACTTTCGCCACATATTATTAATAACTACAACATTATCATGGATTATTACTACTTACACCAAAGCAAGAACAGCAGGCTACACTGTAATTCATTTAGAACTAGATAGTATTATGAAACAAACGCAATGTATCACTACATAAACTTGCGAGCGTCGTAAAAGTCAGATGAGATGAGTTAGTGGAGACTTAGTGCAGACTACAGGCCACAGACGTGGGCGCACGGTTAGCTGTTTGAGTTGTGGTGTTGTGACTACTGCAGTGATTCAAAGGTGTACTGGCAACTATTGGAAAATATGACACCACGTGACAAAACCGAGTGTTATAAAAGCCTACAAATAAAACAAGAAAACCTGCGTAAGATCCTAAAATAACTATACAAAAGAAAAGCTCATCACTCATTTCACATTAGTAAGCAATGGAAGTTCCTATAGGTATTACATCTCTTATCTCCCCCTAGCAAGAATAAAAAGCTTAATCGTTTCATATTTTAATTTACGTTTCATAACTTTACAGCGATCTCCATGAAGCCATTTCATCCGCCAAAGTTTACAATGTAATGTGTTGTATCTCAAGTAGTAATGGCTAGTTCTGGCACAAAATGGAACTTATCTATCGCAATATCCTGTACTCATGAAGAGAATAACATCATAACACATCGCTATCGGTTAGCCAATCCGTGGCGGGTAAGCAGTAGGTGTAGTAAATCAAATACAATTGCTTTACCTGCTCACTGTAGTTATTTCTATTCCTAGGTTTACTAGGAACGTGTAAATGGATACTAACGGTGTTAGGGGTGTGGTCATTCATTGATGAATATTTCAATTTTAGTATCAATGCATTTAGGAATTCCTCAGCAAGTTCTATTTTTGTTACTATTTAGTCAGGTTCATTTCGCAGTCCTACTGATGAATGATGAATGATGGATGATGAATCGGAATGTTGGGCCGTGAAGAAGATGCACAAAAGATGGCATGCAGCGGAGATGAGAATGTTGAGATGGATTTGTGGAGTGGTCCATAGATAAGGTCATTTATGCGTACCTACATTAGAGGACGATTGATAGTAGCGCTAGTGACAGAAAAGTTGAAAAGGAACCGTGTCTTGGTATGGGCATGTGAAGAGGAGGGATGAAACGCATGTGACCAAAATAGTTATAAATATAAATGTGGATATCCATCCACATTTATATTTAATTTATTTAATTATTTTTTTATTTAATTAAATTTTTTGGCTTCCTTCTTCCTCTCCGGATGGAGAGGAAGAGGGAAGCCAAAGAAAAGACGGATGGATTGTGTGAAGAAAGATATGAAAGAGAAGGGAGTCAGTGATATCATGACGGATGACAAGACGGGATGAAAGAAGAAAACGTATTCCGCCGACCCCAAGTTACACGGGATAAAGGTAGAAAGATGATGATGATGTATTTCTCAGTTTACAGTGAAGATTATTTGATGTGTTGTGATGTGCCTAAACACGAGTTCAGTGTGCAATCTAACCTTGAACCTCGGGAGTAGGATTTCTTGACCTTCCCGAATAGACGTCACGAAACAAGAACTTTCTGAGTAATTTCTAGTCGAATAAGCACTAAAAGTTTATTAAACTTTTTATGCTCAATCAAATGTAAACAGACAAAAAGAAGGTAAAGAAAAATACATATGTATTAAAGGTGAAAACCACGTAACATTTTTCAATGAATCTCCAAAGTGAGCGTGTACGCATTCATTACTCAGTGGGAGATTTAGTTACTCAAAATCAGGGATTTACCATATTACAGTAATGTAGGTCGTAGGTATTAGCTAAATGAGCAATTTAATTCATCCAAATTGTCGCTGCCTTTACCTTGTTACAAACCCGCCACACTTTTCCCGACCACTGGAATTCCTTCTGCGACCACTAGAAAAGCCTCTATGTAATGGCGTTAAGGCAAATCCCGGAAATCCCACAATTAATTAGAAAAGAACAGCGGAGGAGTAGAAAAAAGATAATTTCTGCTTCCCTCCAAACAAGCAAGAGACAGATCAGACAAAGAGACATTTACAACTGGGAGAAGCCCAGATACCCAGTACCACGGATGACTCTACTTTGTCAGTCAAAGTAATGTTCAATAAGGCACCTACTGCTACTTGGGGGGAAGTGGAAATCATGTTTGTTCTTACTCCTTCGCTAATCTTTTCTGATAAATTTCGTTGTGGGATCCAAGCAGTGCCGTAACTAGGGCAGTGCCAGCGGTGCCCAGGCACAGGGCGCAGGCCCTGGAGGGGCGCAGAAATGACTAGACCAAGACCAGTTTTTTTTGTCAAGGGCGCAGATTTAGGAACTCGCACCGGGCGCATAAAAGACTAATTACGTTACTGGATCCAACACAGTTCAATCATTTCTCCAGGACTCGGCGCTTTTCTGGCGGTCTCCACTGTTAATTCTGGCTTTTAAGAGTTGCAGTGGTTGGGAATAGTGTGGCGGGTTTGTCCCATTAAAAAGAAAAAGCACCTACTGCACTACGCTACGTGAATGCTTACGTGCTGCGCGCACGCAACAGCTGTGGCTCGTATTGGGCGAGGTACATACACACCTACGTGCAAGTACGTGAATGCTGACCTATATTTTATTCGTAACACTTGCGCGCACAGAATTTCAGTTCCATTTATTATATGACCACATGTAAGAGTTCAAAAATGCCCAAACCTTTGGCGGCGGTGTAAGTTATAGGCGGAAGCGATTGTTTCCTTCTTTTCTTATTTTTTCCCCCTTTATCATGCAAAAAATACAGAATGCATACAGAATTCAAAAAATGTTATTAAAAATAAAACCTGTCATCAAAAGCCAATAAAAATTGGACTATTTCCATTGTTTAAGACTATTTGTTTATGGTTTCCCCGAGTCACTAGACTTACACCATATTATCATTTCTGATTGTTTTTTAATACATGGAGAGGAATATGTAGTTAAAAACATAGTTACTTGCTACATTAAATATGGGGTCCTTATTCATGTGTCATATAGAATAGGTACTTGCCTTACTCACTTATGTTTAAGTTTTACAACTAGTTTTGTACATGTTTTAAAGGATGTTCAATTAAATATACGAAATTCATGCTAAGATGCCGTGATTTGGCGATCGCAGCCGATTATAAAATGGAAAACTTAGAACATACTAAGGGTAGTAACAGCTCCTAAAATATATCTCTTTAATTCAATATTTCACCACCCATCTCATACCTACGACCCCAACATATAACCGAAAACCCAAACTATTGACCTTACCTATTAAAACAAAACACCAATAAACGCCAAACGTCTCAGATCACTTGCATCTGGCATTACAGATTGAATCCATCGACTATGACCATTACTCCATCTGTGTTCACATCTGTCCCACTGGGCGAAGGGCCCGAGCCAAACAAAAATAAACCCATTCACGATGGGTCAGTAGCCGGCGCACAAAGGGCCACTGTGCACAATGAGGGCTTGTGCATAGGCTACTACTTTTTCGTTTTGTCTGGCTTCAGTGAAAGGCTTTGTAAACAGCCTATTGATGTGTACACTCTAATTTGTTTAAGTAATTGTTGGGTAAAGTGATCTGTCTGTGTGTTTATCCTTAATGAGCTATTGCAACTCATGTGTGGTTATTTTTCTACACTTATCTATAGTTCTATACTAATATACAGTAGTGCGATTCTCTAAAATGCAAACTCGAAAACGAGTCTCACTTAAGTGATCACGCTCACTTCGATAACGAACCAACTTGTCATTGGTTTAGTATTCGTTCGCCGTGGTGACGTCACCGGCGCGCGGCGTGATCATGTTTAACAGAATACCATTTTGTAATCTCACTGCGGATTCAGCTTTCGAATTACGAAGTGAGGCTTAGAGAATCACACTGCTGTTGGGAAAAAGGCTAAGCAGATGATGATATTTCTATACCTACTAATATTATAAGGAGGAAAGATTTGTATTTTTGTATTTGTATGTAACGAATAAAATTAAAAACTACAGGACCGATTTCAAAAATTCTTTTGCCGTTAGAAAGCTGCATTATAACTGAGTAACATAGGCTATATAAGTAGATATGTTTGTTTGTTTGTAACGAATAGGTAGGCTCCGAAAAGGCTACGGGACGGATTTTAAACATTTTTCCACCAATATACAGCTACATTATTCCTGTGTAACATAGGTCAAGCTACGACGTAATTTATAGTAGGTAAAATAAGCCACGCGGCTAATCTTGTATAAAGAACTACAACCTACCTAGCTGGCTGGTTGTTTCTTTACTAATTTGCCACAAAATTGGTAAAAGCACCATGTTGTAAACGTGTACTGTCGCGCCTCGCTGAATTATTGATGGCAGTAAAACCATGCAACATACAACTTCTAATGAGCGTTTTATTGTGGAACTAATCAAAAATTCAAACGACCTCTGTTGTCAAAACTTCAAAAGAATCACATAAAAGTAAAACTGTACTCAAGGTCTGTATCCAGCCAGTATTGCTTTTCAATACCGTGAAAATGCATGGAATTAGTACGAGTATGTTGTGCTATATGTGATACTAGTGAACTTCCAGCAACTTCTTCCGCGTGGCTTATTTCACGCTCCCGTAGGTCGTAGCGTGATGTTATATAGCCTATGTTACTCAGGGATAATGTAGCTATCTATTAGTGAAAAAATTGATAAAATTGGTCCAGTAGTTTTGGAGCCTATTCGATACAAACAAACAAAAAAATCTTTCCTCTTTATAATATTATGTAGAACTATACCTATACTAATATTATAAAGAGGGATATTATTTAGCTCTGTAGTCTATAATACAGATCAATCCAAACGCAACGTTTAAATCAAGTCACAGAGCCGCAGAGCAATCAAATAACTTCAATCGCGCCCGCCAGCTTCCGGAGCGGCCTTCACCGCGGTTAACTATATCACTGTATACCCATAACACTATAACAACAAGTTAAGCCACAAATTGTTATCTAATCCTGACAAACACTGCTTTCCCACGCCTGATAACCGGAGTGGTGTGGAGTGGTGATTACATTCTGAAAGCGAAAAGTAAATGTTATCAACTTAAGTGGGGACACTTTGTTTGTTTCACTGTGGGTGCACATGGGTGAAATAAAACAGGGATAAAAGCTTGAGAAGCTGTAATGTGTTTGGTTGTTAATTAGCTGATGAAAGCAGCAATGTTCTCCAGTATCAATATTAATGTAAAGTAATATTTATGGACATGATTAACTCTGTTTTAAAAAAATATGGAGATTTTTGCCCATTCTTCTCCATACAAAACTATATTTTGGAAGAGGCAACATGATTCAGTTCTTTTTCCTCGTTTATGATCTTGAAAAGTGTAATGACCTAATTGAAATAAGTTATTTAAACTCCGTTTAACTCAGGATAATGATCTATACTACTTTTAATATATTCTATCCAATAACATTGTAATTCGTTCACTTCTGAGCCAACGATTGTTTTTCTGATTTAAAGAGAACAAAAAGCACTAATTGTATTCATCTCCTCATTGTTACCACGATTTCTTCTATTTATATCCGCAGTTAACTAAAAGAGGAACGCTCCAAATATCTTTAAAATCTACGAGGCTCTTTTATCTACTTCCTCTCATAAATTGTTTACCTATTTTGTTCTAAAAATAGTTAAATTGTATACGTAAATATAACCTAGATTAGTGTACTGGAATAACTCATGGTTGCTTACTCCCTAGTCTAGTCTATACTAATAATATTATAAAGAGGTAAAGTTTGTGAAGTTGTAGGGGGAATTTCTGGATCTGCCGAACCGATTTTGAAAATTATTTTACCTATAGAAAGCCGCATTAATTGTGAGTGTCATAGGCTATACAGGGTGTTTGGCGCATGGACCGAAACAATTTTTTCAGAGATATGGGAGGTCATTAGCTAGGTTCTACAAAAAAAAAAGTTAAAACAAAAAAAAACAAGTTATTTCTAATTAAAGGAAACATTATGGGTATTTTTTTCATTAAAAAAAAAACATATGTAACCAACCGTGACATTTGGGAGAAAGGGTGTATGGGTAGAACCTAAGCTAATGACCTCCCAAATCCCTGAAAAAATTGTGTCGGCCCATGCGCCAAACACCCTATATAACATCACGCTACGACCCACGGGAGCGGAGCAGTAACCAAAGACGTAACGGGTGATATAAACCATGCGGACGAAGTCGCGGGCAGTTCACTATAGTTCTACATATAGGTAGACTGCTGGCTGATACTTGAACAGTTCGTTTGATGCTCATATCTTTGTTTTGTTTCAGATACACTTTGATCGCGTACTATGACATGTACTCCCAGATATACACTAGTACCAAGATCTGGGTGCAGCTGATACTCATATGGCTGGTCTCATTTGGATTAATGGTGAGTAAAATACCCTGCAATGCCTTACATTAGGAGTAGTTTTCTAAACCTACTTTATGCGACCTATCATGTGACTTTGACTGTAAAAGTCAATGAGTAATTTAAATGGAAATTACAGTAATCATTATTGGCGGATTTACACATTTTTATACCGCCCCTATCTCAACAGTTGTCAGGTCAAGTTATGAAAGTTTCATACAAACTGTGGTCATATCCCTATAGTAGTGGGCCTTTTTGTTAACTTATTTATTGTAGACATCAGAAAACCGTGTAACAAAAGGAAAAACTCGCCCCCAAATTATGCCGGTCCTAAGTTTTGCCGTGTTAGACTCAAGCCTACTCAGCCTGCTGGGAACTGGCCATGATCATTATCGAACAATCGTAATCTTTGGTTTAGCCAGGTTTAAGCTCATACTGTATGAGTTTAAACCTGGCTAAACCTGGTATGAGTCATACATAAGAAACATTAAGTAATGCATAATATTGTTCAATAAAAAACCATTCTTATTACCTAGTTGAACTCACGTAATGAGGTTTTATCTTAAAATTACAAGCGTTTTTACTCTCATTACGCTCTCAAACGAAAAATATACAAGAATATTGTAACAAATGTTTCCTATCAATCATTACTGAGCGTTTCAACAGAATTTCTGGGTATTTTTACAACAAAAACAATTGCATCACATGGAAATCAAAACAGAAATCAGTCTATCAGTCAACGCGAGCTTTCATCAACTTTTCGCTACACATTTGTTAAATTGAACGTTTGTTAAGAAAAAAATATGAGTTTGACGCCACTGGGGAAATGAAAATGTTGAAAAAAGCGACTTGAAAAAAGTCACGTATTATTTAAGCGAGTTTCCGAGCTCTAAAGTCAGGAAGTCATGTGTATTTTCGTGCTGAAAAAAATTACAGATTGTTCGCAAAGAAATTAACGTGCCTACAAGCTTCAATAGTACCTACAAGATGACAGTTGCACAGTTTACCACAAAAATAAACTCTGGTAACCCAAAACTTACCCAGCCTTATAAAATTAAAACAAATAAAATCCACGCGCCATCTGTTAAAAGTCAGTAATAAATAATAAAGGGACCCGGAACGAAAACCACACACAACTTTATGAACTTTATTACCTAACTACAATAACAGAATTAAAATATAACCGGAATCAAAAAAGATAATAATTTATCTGTTTCACGGAACACACACAACGTTACCATTGAGTTTCGTAGCCGCAGTGTTGCCAGCCAAATAAATAAACTTTTAGTAATGAAGGAAGCTAGATTAGTTCATTGCACTTCCACACTGTTGATTGTCCTGAATTAGCTAACATCCTCTTTGCTAGTCAGAACTACAGGGCGCTACATTAATGGCTGTGATGTAACCAAAGGAATGGTGTTAGAGGAAAATGAATTAGAATGTTCCAATGTTTTGTTAAGGGGATTCTCTTTTTGAATAAGTTGCTGTAATTTACGTAATTTAGTAAGGACAAAACAATATTATTTACATATAGAAATTAACTATTGGACGTAAACAGTCACAAATGATTGACTGTAGGTTTATATTTAAGAAATCTACATACTTATATGTTTTTTTTGTTGAGTAAGGCAGGGTCTTTTTTTATTTATTTATTTTGAAATAGTGTGTCTTATAACTACTTAGATTACAATTACTACGTACCAATGTACGTACGTCTACTACATAGGTATATTTATGCAAGTACCCGTTATTACCAATTAAATCCTCGTAATTACACTCGCTGTCATCTATAACTTGGACCACACACAACAATAAAAACTAACATTACATCTTTACTAAAAACCGTACCTATTTTCTGGTCTTTTTAGTATAGGTACTAAAAACTACTTTTATCCCATACTAACAAAGCAATTTTGTATTAAGTGTTAATAAGCGGGCAATGAGTTGATAAGCCCAAATGTGTTACATTTTAATACTACTTCACTTTAACAGCCTACGGAATTATTCAACTGTTTATGAGAAATGGGAACCCGCATACAATAAAAAGTTGTTGTTGATTATTTTGTTGGGGTCGTAAGGGCGGGGTCTAAGCTCGTTTTAATAATGATATCCATCGATTTTCATGAATTTACACTCCCGAACTCTTAAGTACCTTATGCTTACTCCATGTTAGATAGACACATATTTAAAAAGTATAAAATAACATAGCATCAAAAATAATGAAATAAGGATGAGTTGGAAAAAAAAGGTTTTACGTAGTTTTAGAGCCGACATACTGGCCATAATTTTCAAGTCGTCATTGTTCCAAATTTGAATTTACGACCTTTAAAAAGTTATAGTCCTTTATACAATAAAATGCACGGTGACTCAGTTTTAGGAGACGGAGAGTTTTGATAATATATTGTAATCTGTGATAATATACACCTTAAACCTATGACGTGAAGATCCAGTAAAAAAGTTAAAACGCCCGCTTCTCATACATAAGTGGATGTGATCGTCGAGCTTCATTGCCTCGGCGCTTTTCTTGTGGTCGCCACTGTTGATTCTGGCTTACAGAAGTTGCAGTGGTTTGGGAACAGTGTGGCGGGCTAGTCCCATAAAAAAAAAAAAAAAAGTGGATGTGATACCGGGCATGTATCAATGTGTCTTTTACAGTAAAATTCATATGTAGGTAGGTACTTTTTGAGTTTTCCTTGGACATCACTGACATCGGTGTAAGAAAACATCACGAGGAAATTAGGAATTATGGTATGAGCCTGAAATCGCCAGCCCGCCTTCAGCAAGCGTGATGATCATTGTTCGCGTCTTCTCTTTACGAGAAGAGGTCTTTGCCTTGAAGCACAATAATAGGCTGGTATTACATACATACCAACACGCCTATATTCCCCGAAGGGTTAACCAAAGGTGTACCAATGTACACCCACATTCCGCCGGTATGTTTAGGCCCCATGTAATAGGGGGCGAGCCTATTACCATTAACCGGGCACAAATCCTAACTCCGAGCTGCTACTGAGAATTTCATAGAAACACCTAATAACACTTTGCTCGATCTGGGAAATTGAACCCAAGACCTCTAGCGGAGCAGTCGTAGCCTAGTAGGCTGGTATTATTTTATAATATTGAACGTTCTATTGCGTGCAAGCTAATTCTTCTTTATAGTGCGACCAAGCAAACTAATTCTTCTTTTTTATCCATCCCCAGGTACCACCCCTCCTCGGCGTTTGGGGTCAACTCGGGCTGGACCCCAGCACGTTTTCGTGCACGATCCTCCCCAAAGACGGCAAGTCCCCCAAGAAGTACCTGTTCGTGTTCGGCTTTGCCCTCCCGTGCGTGGTCATCATCGTCTCCTACTCCTGCATCTACTGGCGCGTCCGGCAGAGCAAGCGGAAGCTGGAGGGCAGAAGGTGTGTATGTGGGTGAGGATCGACTCGTCACTAGCTGTGACTAACTGGTGGTGGGCTGGTAGATAAGGTTTAGTTGTTAAGTGGTGGTGGGTTGTGGTGGTTTAGTTTTTGGTGTTTTCTGCCAAAATGATAATAATGTTAAATGTGTTGTATTACTATCCAGAAATGGACCTACATCCAAAATGTAGGTATACTGTGTAGAAGAGATCAGCGTTAAATATCCAAGAGCAAATAATATGTATTTTGAAAAAATGGGAGATTTCACGTGTTTTTGTTCGTTTTGGCAAAATTAAACCCTTATTGCAATTTGCAATGACTATTGAAGTTTGGCATCCATGCAAAATTTTATTGCGGCCCAATTATTTTTCAATGATTTTCCGTATGTCGTTATTTTGTTAATAGTTTGCGGTACCTATACGGAAAAATATCGGTTTTAAAAAAGTTCCGCTTTGTAGAGTACCTACCTATCGCTTTCATTTAGTGTGACCTCTCTAATTAAAGCACTCGTAACGAACATGGAATGTGTACTAACTATCCAAAACAGACCAATAAGTTTCTCTTCCTTCTCTACAGCAAACTCTCCGGCCAAACAGCAAAAGAGAAAGAAGAGGACTCCCGCCTCACTACACTGATGCTGACCATCTTCCTGTGCTTCCTGGCGTGCTTCCTGCCGCTCATGATCATGAACGTGGCGGACGACGGCATCACCTACCCCTGGCTGCACATCATCGCCTCCATCCTCGCCTGGGCCTCCAGCGTCATCAACCCTCTCATCTACGCGGCCACCAACAGGCAGTACCGCGCCGCCTACGCCAACCTACTCAAGTTCTGCAAGAACAGCACTGTAGGCAGAAGAACCACTTGGGGCAGCAGGACCATGGCACACTCCTCAAATTCCCCACACTATGCGGACAAACGAAATCATAATAAGGATAAGCCGGCCGACTTATGAATTGGCTAGCGACATCTACCGGCGAGTAACGGGAAATGTGTTCCAAATTTAAATCAGTAAAATCGCAGACGTCGTTGTGAATTATTCGTCCAAATTATTTAATTCTTATTTCTAGTTTACGCTGTGAAATTCTTCGGAAGAATTCACCTTCAAAGTGTTCTTTTTGTAGTAGTTAGTTGATTTTTACGCTATCCACATCTTATTGCGCGTTTACTGTATCTGCTGAATAGTGTTAACCCAATTCTGCATTTAAATTTATTTTATGAATCTCATTAACAGTGCGCTGTCATAAAAAGTTGATTGTAATTTTTGGGACAGAAATAAAAATGTATCTGTGTTCTAGAAACTGTGCGCTCACTACAAATTGTTAAAATTATAATATGAAATAGAATTGTTAACATATTTATTACCCAGTTTTTGTGTCGCTCACTAACATGATTTTACAATATTACACATTTTTATAATAATACTTTTACTATATATCAGTGAGCGCATTGCTTCAATCTAAATCTATCTGTAAATATAAATTATACAACTGTATATAAAATCAAAGGCAACTACTTTATAATAGCTTATAATGATGCTTACCAGTTAACTTAACCAAAGTAAAATATTACCTTTATATTTTTATTTAAATAATCTTTTGTACGATAAGAAAATAATTAAAAATAATATTCTTTAAACGTAAGAATGCATTCCTTTAGATTTAGATTATATTTAGTTTTTATACGTTCGGTTCTGTAAGGTTGGGTCCAGGCACTAAATGTATAAATGATTGTAATTTGGTATGTCTGTATCCGTATCAAAGTAATCTGACAATTACTTAATGAATTAATGTCCAATAAAAACATTACTCAAGAATCTTGATACTTTATGTGGTAGCTTTATTTAAAAAAAGAATCATAAACCCTGTCAAAACTCAGTCAGTTGGTATGTAAAATTAGTTAACTACCGCATAAATACAGGTTTCTTTAGCCGTGTTGGAAAACTTTGGCTCTAAACTTGTTAGCAAGAGGCGGAAAGTTCATAAGTTTTGCGTTTTGAGCTAAAGAAACCCGCATTTACGTTATATAAACAGTACTATGACATGCATGATCAAGATTCTTCAAAGAAATGTTGTTATTATTTTGCGTGGAAATGATTTTATTACACTCGGTAATGATCTGTAAATAATATCAACATGCTCTTTGAGAGACTGACCTAATTTTTTACTCGACTACTGAAGGTTATGATTTTAGCAGCCGTAGTCAAACGTCATTTGTATAATTTACCGGTCTACGATAAAATGTTAATTAATGACGTGTGACTAAGGCTTTAATAGAAACATTTTTTTTTGATAAACCGATATAATTTTTGATACTTTTGTGATTTATAAAATTTTATAACACATCAATTGAACTCTTGTATACATCTCTTTGGCAGATGTTTTCACATAGTCTGTTTTAGATTTCAAGTTTTTTTTAAAATATAGTACAGCAGACGTAGCTTGGCGATCCTGAAGTTAGCCAATTAGCTGCGCAGCAGACAATTTTGTTCCTAAAAGATTCATTGCGCAGCCAGATAACTAACTTCACGACCGCTATTTTTTTGGTTGATTTAATTAAATAATTGTCAAGTTACTGTGTTAGCAAAATATTATACTTATTATAATAGTTCTTGTGAAGACTGATAAGTAAAAGTCAATTAGGATAAATAGCCCCTCAATAATAGATGTCACGTTGGAAATACACACACGTTGACATTCATACATTATTAGTTATAATATTATAAACATATTTTGGATACATAGAGAAGGTATATACTATTTATTTAATCCGTATAGGTAACACCATTTTATCGAAGAAATAGAAAAATTTTGCTTAAAAATAATTTATTGTAATAAGTAATTAGCATAGTTTTGTTAAATAATAAGTGAACCAAAGGTAAAATAAATGTATTTATATAAAAATATGTGGTTTTGTTTAGTCCACGCACGTTCCATGTAGGTTCATAGTCATTGACTTTACCTATTTACTACTCCTAGTCCTGAATACGTAAGGGTCTGCCCCCACACCGCCCGGCCCGATTGTCTGGCCGTTTTTTGACAGATTTCTTCGCCGGTGTACAGTCCGCAACAAAAGAAGATGAACGATGTTACTTTAATATAGTATTATAGTGCCACACATAGTGCCAATCCCACATGCAACTCCCTGCAGACTACGTCGCTTGCCGGCACGGCTACGCGACTAAGTCCGGTCGGCTCCGCCTGTGCGAGCACGACAGCGCATGCCACATGCCAGTTAGTTACATAGATTAATATACTATTGTTTTGTTAGTTAGTCACGATCGCCCGCTACTCGCGCACGCGTCCGCCTCGCTCTTGTCGGCGTAATCTTGTGCCGTGTGCTATGGTAGGTATATTAAATGTGTTATATAGTTCGGAGTGTGTGTTTCCTTTCCAATAATACCCCGACTATAGTATATCATTTTAACATAACCAAAATAACAGTTCACTGCTATTTTTCTTTTTCTTAAAAAACGTTGCCCCACTCTAGGAATTTCTCCTGTATCGTGGGTACGTTTACAAACATAAACTTACATACACAAACAACCATTATGTTTAGGTCCCGTGTAATACATGGGGAGACTATTGCTATTAACCGGGCAGAAATCCGAACTCCGAACTGCTACTAAGAATTTCATATAAAAACACACTACACTACACTACGTAACACTTTTTGCTCGACCTGGGAATCGAACCCAAGACCTCTAGCGTAGCAGGAGGAGATGCTATAATAGTTTACTAATCCTGAGCCAGTCGCTATAGCATCTTTAGGATCACTAGGCTAACGAGGCAGCAACGAAGCTGTCCATCGTAAGTAATATTAAACTTTCGCCTGGGCTTTCGATCGCAATCCACCAGCAACGATACATTGCACGCCATCTGTATTGCAATCTAAGATTGATAGGCGTGCAATGCAATGTACATCCATAGATTATACAGAGTATAACGGGTCCTACATGCCACCAACAGATGGCACATTCATAAGTTATGGTATAATAGTTATGTTAGATAATCAAGCTATTATTTATTTTAAAATATAATAATGTTAACACACTACCGATAAATATTCATTTTTCCATAAATATAAATAAAGTTTTCATCGGCATAGACAATTTGAAAGCAACTCGTCATGTTCATTTGGCAAAAATCCGCATATCCCGTTCTCTAAAAAAAAACCATGTGTATGATTCTCGTTGTCTATGTTCGTTCGACCAATTTCCTGACAGCCCCGTAATTTTATAGAAATAAAAATCGCCGAAAAATGGCGAAAAGGATTGCACAGAGTTCGGTAAACTGGGCCGCCCTTGCCGAAAGGGTCCCGGCCGAGCAGAGGGTCCACCTTTCGGCCTTCAAAATAAAGTCCGACACCTACCTCCGAAGGTTAGTTTTGATCGATGGATTACATAATTTTAATCAGAACATTTTGGTTATTTAATTTTGCTTGTTTTAGGGTTATGGCTAACCCGCCTGAACCACCCAAGATCAACTGGACTCTGTACAAGAACTCCGTGCCCGTGGCTGGCATGGTTGACACCTTCCAGAAGCAGTACGAGGCGCTGAAGATACCTTACCCCGCCGACACACAAAGTGCTCAGGTTGATGCTCAGTGGGCTGAGGTCAAGAAGGCTATCGATGCCTTCGTCGCGGAGTCTAATACTAACATTGCCGAGTAAGTTAAATATTGTTTATAACAGTTCAGACTCCAGCATACTTTCATTACATATTAACGGTATCACACATCCACACACTATATTTTATGTAATTTTACTTGAACTCTATGTTAACATGCTAACATTTTGTATACTAGTAACCCATGTTTAAGACTGCTATGACAATCCGTTAGTTTCACTATACTTAGAAGTACCAACCATTTTTGCATAGGAGATCTTATATCTCATAGTTTACCTTTTGGTTATGTGAAAGCACAGGAGGAAATATCAGTTAGAGTTGCTTATTTAATATTTTAAAACGGACATACAAGGGCCCACCCACACAAATTCAATTGAATGTCATTAGTCCCTTATCAAGTGCCAACTAGATCCTATGAAAAGAAGTTAAAAAGCTTTATTTTTTTAATGTAGAATGTGTCTGCACAATTCCCCTACATTCTACAAATTCTGTCATTCACTGACCCCTAATAATTTTCTTTGTAGTTACCAGAAACAGATCAGTGAGATCAAGGCGCTCCTGCCTTACGACCAGATGACCATGGAAGACTTCCGTGACGCCTACCCAGAGGAAGCTCTTGACCCCATCAACAAGCCTACCTTCTGGCCCCACACTCCTGATGAGCAGCTCGGCTATGTGGACCCCGACAAGCCAGCACATTCCGGTCACTAAAATAATTATTCATTGCCTTTACACAGCTTCAGGAATTCAAGCAGTCATCATATATCAAGTCAAAGTGATAGTTGACGGTTTTGTGAAGTGTTGTCAAGGTTCTTTAGGAAGTTGCAATCATCTTGTTCTATTTATGTAGGAATAAATGAAATCTTTACCAATAGTTCTTGTTTCTTTTAATTTCTAGAATACAAACTAACAATGATATCTTTTGCATGCATACTTTGTACCTTCTTGGTAAAATAAGGTGAACATAAGTATCCAGCATTTTGTGATTGCCTACCCTACTCCCTTTACCCTACACATAAGTTCACTGATAAAATATGAAACATAGTTCATGAATATTATGTAGAACATACCCTAATATATAAATGTGATGTAAACCTATCTTTTGTTTTATTGGAGTCAATATCCATTTTCTGTAGTAGTAAGTCAGCTACGTGGTGTCAATGCATTTAACATAGATACAGGTTGTTGTTCACATGAAATAAAGGACTTGAAAAGTGCTACTGGGTGCTACTTTAGACCATTAGTACCTAATGATTAACATAAACTAAATAATAATAATAATTAATGTTATTGAGTATTTCTATGAAATACTTAGTAGCAGCTCAGAGTTAGGACTTGTGCCCGGTTAATGGCGATAGGTTCGCCCCCTATATTACATGGGACCCAAACATACCGGCGAACTGTGGGTGTATTTACTTAGGTACACCTCTGCCGAACCCTTCGGGGCATACAGGCATGATGGTAGGTATGTAACATAAATTAAACAAAGAATATAATTCGATTAAACTTTATTTTCATTGGGTTGTACAATTCATACATCACCATAACGCTGTCACAGAATTACTCCACATAGGATTGAAGGAATGTTACATATTATTTATTTAGAAAAAGAATCTAGTGCAATGAGCTATGGTGCAAAGTGCTATTGTGGAACCAAATAAATTGACTAAATATTATGCTATATAAGACACTTCTTGATAAGTGGCACACATTATCCTGCTGTGAGGCAGTTTAATAGAGATCAAACTACAGAATTCTAGTTGGATAAACTTCTATATTGATTTAGCTACCTAAGTAGTCACACAAATTTACTTGAAACATCAATGGAAATCATGAAAGCAGGAATTGTCAATTCTGTGAATTTTAAATTGGTCTAGTAAATTATACCCTAATTATAAACATTGTGTTTCAAAATTAAAATACGTAATTATCGCCTCTCTAAGCATGGTTTCTGAGACTCTAAACGTATACAAATCTGTTGCCATATTATACTATAATATACGATATGATAGAGTCTATATAACCTCATAGGTCCGATTCCAAGCCATTACTTCACAGAAACTTAAAAATAAAAATTAAATCTATTATCATGTTACAACTAGACGCGAGTGAAACAATGCTAATCGTTTCTCATAAGTTACTCACAGGAGGGATCCTTTTGGTGTTATCAATTCAAACCTACTTTACAAGCTAAGGGCGTTCTTAATTTTAGTGATTTTAGCAATGCGACTGAAACTGTAGGTCGTGGAAGTATACGTGTATTTTTATACAAAATTATTAGAAGTAATTTTATTCCGACGTAGCACCTATTCGAAATTGGTCAAGAAAATGCTTCGCGACATCTGGAAGCACATCAGTCCCTCCGCGTTGCAATAATAACTAAAATGCGAAACGCCCCACACATAAATTCATTTCACATCACATCCAGTCGATCTTATTCTAAATAAAAACTCTATTTAGCAGCGAATTTAGTGGCCGGCGGCGGCGGGGGCTGGGCGTACATGTTGTAGTAGCTGGTGGGCGGCGGCACGCTGAAGGCTTGCGCGGCGGGAGGGAAGCTGTTGAAGCTGTTGGGCGCGGCGGGGAAGGCGGGCGCATCACTAGCGCCGCGCCCGCGCCCTCGCCCGCGGAACCCGTTGTCTGGCCTGAAGTTGTCTCTACTATTGTCGCGGTTGTAACTTGAACGAGTATTATATGGGCTTTGGTTGTTGTCGTAATCGTTATTGGAGTCGTCCCATCGAGAACCTGTTGGGAAACAGATGAAATGACATCATTTTCTGTGAGTAAATTTCGCTTGCCGCTACTATAGCGATTGTAACGTGTATTTAGTCCTATGTACGTGTTCTCAGTCCGTTGTTATTAACTCGCAGTAGCATGCTAATTCCCAAAAAGGAACCTTTCAGATCTGCCAGAAACATTCAATGAAGACTTTGCTAGACATTGTCACAGAGCCTGACGCAAACGTTAGAAAGCGGTGACACAAACACACACGTATAGTTACTACATAGACACACAATTAGTACTGACTCCTGTCGCCTCCGAAGCGTCCGCGGGATCCGCCCCCTGCGCCCCGGCCGCGCCCCCCGTCTCTAGAGCCGCGCCCCCGCCCGCCGCGGTCCGAGCGACCGAAGCCTTCGTCGCGGTCACGGTAGCGGTTGCGACCTGGAAACAAATTAATTATTTATTTATTATAACATAGTTTGTCATCGAAACGCTAAGAAGAACAAATGGTTAAAACGTGGGTAATAGTTCCCGATGACATCGTCATATTTTAGTAAATAAACTGTCACACATGGTATGTGTACAAAAGGAACTTTTCTACTCGTCAACCAGAGTGCCAACTAGATTATTATTCAAAAGCGCCTTATAATAGTTCAATTAAAGTAAATTATTCGACTTAGACTTCTACTGCTGTATTTAATAGACACTGCTAAAAGGTTCAAAGGACCAAAGAAAACTGAAGAAGTGTTATGATAGATTGGGAGCACTTACCATATTTCCCCTTGAATCCCATGCCACACTGAGCTAGCTCCAGCAGCTTGGGGTTCACCACCTGGTTAGCCTCTTGAAGGACGCACATCAGATCCTTAGCCTGTCATAAATAATCGGTTTTCATTTTGATCTCATTTGTGTGTACTTACAAAAAGAAACCCTTAACTTATAAACGTTGCTAGTTAAGGCACACTTAAGTTTCTAATGACGTTAATAATAGGGTACTTGAAAACACTAATCAATTGATGTACTTCTTTTGAGTATCAAAACAGGATTCCTCATAAATTTTGTATGACGGTAGTAAACTGTGACGTCATTTGCCCACTCAACTATTTATTGATATCAAAGCTATTTAAAATATAATAAAACTTTGTATTGAAAATGAATCGGGTTTTCAGAGCTAAAGATGTTTTTTAAAGAATTTTTTGTGTGGAATTATTGGTCAATAGTGTCATATGCAACGTTTATAAGTCAGTGGGTATGCTAGTAGCTTACCTTGGCGGAATTATTAGGCGTGAAGAGCGTGTAAGCAGTCCCGGTGTTGTGCGAGCGACCCGTGCGTCCGATACGATGCACATAGTCCTCCGAGTTGTTGGGATAGTCATAGTTTATCACAAACTTCACGTCTTCCACATCTGTGTCCAAGCGGTCATGTTAACACGCGGGCAATGTTGAACGTCACACAGTAATTAATGTATTGGACTAGTTGAAGTAACCGCGTTTGAGATGAGAGTTCGTATCGAAGGACCACTAAAGGACCAACCGCTTCAATGTTGCAGAAATTATTATTAAGATTTTGAAATAAATAAAAAAAAAGAAGAAAAAAAATGGATGAATGTACAAACATTACATTTCTAACTAGTGAATTTGAGAATTAATTTTGTGGATTAAAATAAATAAAGCAAGTGTCTATCTCACCGCCACGCGTAAGACCCGCACTAGAACGCTCATCTCGAACAGTAAAGACACATAGTATTTACCTTATCGTGTGTCGTCGGCTCGTCAGTCACCGCTAAACTGGAAATAACTGTATTATGCCCGTCAGTCCGGAGTGTGCAGGCCAAGAGTCGGTGTGCTGACTTACGTTAGCGCCCTTTAACCGCGCGACTGTCAGTTGCGTAGGGCAGGCCAAAGGGCTTCGGATTAAATCTCTCATGACAAATAACCAAGCATGTATTGCTCTAATATGGTCTTACTTTACAATTTATCTTTTACATTCAAATCAATGGTGTGTTTTGACAGAGCAAAATTCAATTCCCCATAATTTTGGATCCAAAATTCCTGAATAAGACCATGATGATATTAAATGTTCCCACATAAGTATTAGAGGCAGCATGCTCATATTGAAACAGTGTGCGCTGACAGTGTACTGTCATTAGATCGTTACAATATGGTAACTAGGTTTTGGTCAGGTCAGCAACACACCGATAGTCTAGCCGTTAACACTGCACGCATGCGCCTCTGAAATGAAAAACAATCGAGAATAATGCCAAGTCAGTCATGGAAATTTATTTTATTATTATCGGGCTAAGATGTTCGCGTCGGTGGTAGATTTTTATATGTTTATGCAATAAAAATTACACCGATACAATTATTGTCGATAAAGTTTCTGCAGAATAAAACATTTGAATATTACTTGTGTCGAAGTATAAATATCTACCACCACAATATAATAGTTATCGTGGCCCGAGAATATAACAGTATGACCATACCATTGCCGTGTTTATTAATATTTGGAGGTCATGTTCCAATATTCACTTTGAAGTTTGCTTTCGAGTGCAATTAATTACTGATTCACTTATTCTGTTAGACATGTTTACTGTAACCACAATTAAAAGCAAGAAGTCCTAGATTTTGCTAAGTGTTATTAGTGCAAAGAAACGTGAATACTGGAACCTATTTGGACAGTAGTGTTACTGTTCTTGATTATCACTTAGCAATGGCATCAATACACCTCCGCTACGCCCCTGACATCTCTTAGACCATTACAACACCCCGGTGGTACAGTGCGAGACACCACCCGTTATTGATATGATTATAGTCTCTCAGTACTCGCAACTGTGTCATTTCATCTTTTGTTTGATGCCCTCATCAGTCGGCGGGAATTATCACCACCATATATTATTACTTGATCGGTGGCACAAACATAAGATAGTAACTTCTGGGCAACTTACAGTGACTATTTCGTTTTGATACTCTTGGGAAAGCGATTAGTGCTAGTAATATCTGATAATGCTAGACTGCAATTGTATGATTTGTTCAGACATATGAAAGCCCAGAACATTTGCACATCAATGATTGACACTTATCTTACGGTACCCTACCATTGCTCGTTGGGTAATGTGTGGTGTGGGTACTTACCGAGGCCGCGGGCGGCGACGTCGGTGGCGACGAGTATGCCTCCGGTGGACATGCGGAACTGGTTGAGCACATAGTCCCTGTCCTGCTGGTTCTTGTCGCCGTGGATGGCGAGCGCGCGCCAACCAGCGCGGTTGATCGATTTTGTTATTTCATCAACCTTGATATAAGTTAACATGAGCCATTTGGGTAATAGAACACGATTATTTAATCTATTGTTGTTTGGCTAAAGAAACTCATTGAAGTCAGTAATGTGGTGTATGTTTTTTTGTATCATCCAAACATATGTTTGCTTCTGCTCCTTTTTAAAACTTACCCGTCTTTTAGTCTCAGCAAATATGATGGTCTTGGTCTCTTCCTCGGAAGAGATCTCAGTGAGCAGAGTGATCAGCTTGTCGTTCTTCTCCCACTCCTCGCACACGTCCACGATCTGCAGGATGTTGTGGTTGGCGGACAGGCTCAGGGAACCGATGTTGATCTGGATGTAGTCGTGAAGGAACTCTTCGGCCAGATTCTGGACTTCTTTAGGCCATGTAGCAGACCACATGAGGACCTGTATGAACATTGAAGAGCTTTCATTTCTGTTAGGAGAAAAGAGATTTCTAACGCAATTCAAACCTCGTCAACCTAACCCAAGCCTGGTTGCAAAAACGGCTACCCTTGTTCTCATGAAAACATGATTATGAAGATTGAGTTTAGAACAAACAACAGGCCCACCATACCCTCTACTGTGGCTAAGGGTCAGCGCCTTCAAAGCAGTAATACTCGTATGAACTAATAAAACAGATAAATACGGTTGAAAATACGTAATCGCGTAAAAGATAACAATTACCGCGCGGAATTATATCTTGGGTACAACTTATAAAAGGTGCATCGTTTCATCAGTTCTCCTTGACTCCCACTTTAAAGCTATTAGGTAGACAATGCTCTGACACCCACCTGCCTATCTGGTCGGATCTGCTCGATGATCTTGCGGATCTGCGGCTCGAAACCCATGTCCAACATCCGGTCAGCTTCGTCGAGCACTAAGTACGTGCAACGACGGAGGTTTGTTGTGTCTGTTGAATAATAGTTGTATTAAAGGACCAATTTTTGTTCCCAAATCAATTATTGCTGTACCTGAGCACCACGTTTTTAGGGTTCTATACCCAAAGGATGCCTAACGGGACACTATTGCTATGACTGCGCTGTCGGTCTCTCCATTTGTCTGTGATTTGCAGGGCTACAGCTTTTAAACCGTAATAGGCAGACACTTAAAATTTACAATGTGTCACTATGCCCCAAACCAAAACTAATATTAAAGTTAAGTAGTGTCAAATATGCCCAGTTTTTTATGTTAATGATTCTACTTTTTATTCATACTATGAACAGTAAACTTTTACACTTAAGTAGTTTACTTATGGAACTGTGTAAATTGTTCTCTTAATAGGTTTTTTAATGAGTATAATGGGCACTGTTTAGCATACAATGAAAAGAAATTCATACATTTATTATTATTTCTTTAAAACCTTACCTTTCTCCAGGAAATCTATGAGTCTTCCTGGTGTCGCGATCACAATCTCGACTCCTCGCTCTAGGCACCGGCCCTGCGGTCCTTTGGGCGCGCCTCCAAAAATGCAAGTGTTGCGCACTTGCACGCTTTGGCCAAAATCATTGGCAACCTGCAAATGGAAGCAAGCCTTTAACCCCTGTATAAGTATTAATGACTGACTGCCACTCAGACCAAATAAATAAAAGTAGAATAAACAAATATTGAGTATGTGTGTAGGAGCAGATTATTAGGAGCTCATAGTTTTAAAGGAAGAGATGACGAGATCAACGAGTTACGTTACTTATTCCAGGCGTTATAGACCGACAAAATAAATTGCATTGTATAGTAGAGATTTGTCATGTGGGTGTTAAGACATGGCCAAGACCAAATATGTGACTAGAACTAGCATATTGGTGGCTTTATTTCTAAGCAGGTTTCATTCTAACATATTAACTTATGTCTTGCAATCTTTCAATGAACCAAAGCTCAACAAATATGGAATCACAGGAAATGCTGTGCTTGTGTAATTTAATAGCCTTGAACATTGTGTTATGTTCAGTAATTTAAACTTTATGCAGCAAAGTAAAAAAGGCTCATTTTTGTTTGAAAGTAAAAAGATCACAAGACAATGATGTGGCTTCAACCTATACCCTAATCTGCTCTTACACACTTTTTAACATTAAAAAACGAAATAATAATGGAAGCATGAAAATAGGGTGACAAAAAAAGATAAATTAATGTAAAAAAGAAGTACAACAAAAACAAAATATTATTCTACTGGACATAATATGTATATTCGTAGTTATATCATGAAATGAGCCCCAGAATATTTAAAATTATAGTTTGGCTTTGTAAACACAAGTGTGTATACAATTCACCTCACCACAAAAATTTGTTAAAATGTCTGTGTGTGCATGACCCACTATTTCTATTTTAAAATATTTCTGTGGCAGGCTTTCCTTGTATAGTATCCTGATTGGATTTATTTTATGATAATTTATATTTATATAAATATATAATATAAATGGTGAGGTGGTAAAGCAAACTGTCTTTCATCAACTTAATATTGAGAGTACACATTAAAAAGAAAGCAATCCACAGATAAGCTGCAAGGTCTAAAAGAAAAAAAAAACAAAATATACTTGTGCCCAAAACTAAAAAAAAATAAGGTTACGTTCAGAAACCTCACCTAATAAAAGATAAAATTTTGAATTAGGGATAACAATAGAAAAAAAGATGCGAAAAATTGTGTCAATGTATCATTAGGTTTTCGAACATAGCCTGCCTGCAATAAGCTAGTTCTACTAATTATATGTAATTGGATAAATTTACTATTTCCAGTTCGCTCGGATTGTCCGTCATCTCCGCAGCGATTCCATTCATTGAGATCAACGCCTGGAGTAGCACAATGGAAAACAAATACTGATCTTATATTTTTGTTGTAAAAAGTATTTATATTAGGGACAATTAAGTGTTGCTTTCATGAGTAAACCTCAGGCAAACTTGTGTTGTCCAATGGCAGGCCTTATTGTTACTTAAAAGATTAAAAATATAATAAGTATAAAAGTAATAACCTGTTGTATCTGTTGAGCAAGTTCCCTAGTGGGAGCCAAAACCAAAACAATGGGCCCCTCATCTCTCAGCAGTCGAGGCTGATTAATAATGTGTACTATAGCTGGCAGAATGTATGCCAGGGTTTTCCCAGAACCTGTTTGAGCAATTCCCACTAAATCCCGTCCAGACAGGGCAATAGGCCAACCTTGAGCTTGAATAGGAGTAGGATGTGGGAAACCTTGTTTCAGAATCTCCTTCATAGCATAATCTGGGAAGCCACCCTCCTCAAAATACATGCTAGGGGCCGGGACATCGCGTCCTTTCACAGTGATCTGGTTTTGGCTACGATAAGCTTCTATCTCTGCTTGACTGCGCGACTGGACGTTCTGGTGCGGTACATAGAAGTTTTTCTGGAACGGAGTAAGAGTAATTGTGTCCCAGCGGATTTTACGAAGGTTTCCGCCCGGTTGGTCGTTCTTGAAATTCCCTCCTCGGAAATCGTCCCGACCGCCACCGCGTCCTCCGAAGCCTCGGCCCCCATCGCGTCCTCGACCGCCGCCATCACGGCTTCCCCGACTGCTTCCGAAACGGCTGCTTCCTCTCTCTTGGGACCTATCACTCGATCGTCCTCCTCGAGAACCTCTACCGCCACCGCGGCTGCCACGGCTGCTACCACGCCCGCCGCCACGTCCTCCACGTCTGTCGTCGTACCTAAATCACAAAACTACAGTATTTAAAAACCCAAGCGATCTGAAATAAATTTTAACAAAATATGCCAACTTACATCTTAACTTTTAACAACGATGAAAAACACGAACACTATTAAATACTGAATTTCTGAGCAACTAAATATGACAGTTAATAATTCACGCTTATTTTTTACAAATCTTAAAATTCTCTACAGTATTTCTGGCGTAACAAACATAGGATCCGTTCGGTTGACTTTTATTGCAAATGCCACTAGTCGGCCATATTTGAAATCAGACTTTAGTTTTTGATTTTGGTCTATGTTCTGACAACTGGCGCTTCCGTCGTCATTCGTCACGTTGTAGAACTTTTAAATAAAAGTAATTGAATTAAATTACATGTTATTTTTTCGTAGAACTTAATTAATGTCACTATTTATTTTAATATAGTATAAAGTCAATTATTATAAAACAAATAAATATAATCATAATCAATGCTTTAAAAAGTAAGATATCATTTCCGCTTTAATTTATGGCACGAATTTCAAAAAGGAGAATCCCCTTGTCATTGTGTGGTAACGTGCAGTTAATGTAATTTTAAATAGGACCGTTTTCCACCCCGGAGGGAAGAAAACGATTATTTCAGGTCTTGCCGAGGCTTGACCTTTCGGAGATTACCTATCACCTACCTAACGTTACACACATGTACTTACGTGCTCCATTCACTGCGCGTGAGGAAGTGCAGGGGGGACGAGAGACGCGCGGGAGGCGCGTGGCGCGCGGCAGGCGCGGGCGATGACGATCGCAAGCGCGCTTCTTCAGTACCTCCTCTGAAACGCCGGCTAGGCCTTACTCAGGTCAAGCCTCGGCAAGACCTGAAATAATCGTTTTCTTCCCTCCGGGGTGGAAAACGGTCCTATTTCAGTGCTTGTCCTCGGCTTGACCTTTCGGAGAGGTGTTTGACTTCTGCCGGCGCCCATAGCGTACTGTGACCCCCTTTTTTTTTTTTTTTTTTTTTTTTTTTCTTTTAATAAATGGCAACTATAGGCGTAATAAAGAAAATAAAAAACAAAAATTATGTTTAATAAACACAATATTTTGAATTTGTTATACCGGGCACCGGTAAGTAATAATAACAAACAAAAATGTGGAATCTTCCTTCACATATTCAAATTAAATTCAACTTAATTGAAATAAGATCAGCCTTTTCAAAATAAATAAATAAATACCAATCACAGGTCATGTTAACCTAATCAATTAAAAACTATATAGTTAAGGCACCCTCATACACCGCTTTATAGGAACCGTTCAACACTAGCATTAGCGTCACGAGGCTTATCTACGGGTTTACAAAAGTGTTTAAAGAAGTTCTCTGTTTCTCCAGTTTTCTTGCTGTAATATTTGATCTAGAGGAAGCTATTGCTAATAATTATAGGACGCAACAGCCGACCGAATAGAGCCAGGACTACAATTAATACCGCGATCTGCAAAAGGTGCTTTAAGCCAACCAGCAATAACCGCTCTCGAAGTGGGTTTCACTATACCGCGTGTACTAATAAACAAATTAGACAATTTTTTACGCGCCGTTCTCCTATCTGCCGAGACTTGATCAGATTTCTTACCCATATGACAAGACTTAAGGCTGGATCTCCAGAACAAAACAGTTGCCAGCTCGACTGGCGGTGCTTTGCATTATCAGACTTGGATCCAAAACTCGGCCAAAACATCACTGATGTATCTGTGATTTCACAATGACCGTTGTCAATGTGTAAAAGAGTTAAATCGTGCACTCGACGACCCGAAGCTATAAGTAAAAGTAAGGCTACATGCCTAGAAATCTGAAAGATACTGTCATGTAAAGGCATATGAATCCTGAGCCACTGGAGCAAGTCTTGAATATTCCATATTCTAGGACGATGGGACACTTTGGTAGAGCAACTATTATTACTTAGGGCTTTAAGCATGGTTGTGATTAAAGGGTGGGACGATAACCTCTGTCCAAGCAACGGATTGGCTAAAGTAACCACCACTGATTTATGAACTAATATAGTTGAATAGGCTAGCTTCTTTACTCGTGACACATAACCAAGGTGAGAGGCAGTATGTTGAGGGTTAGGGTTGTTTGGTTTCACTTTGCTTTCTCTACATCAAGCTACCCACTGTTTCCAAGCAGATCCGTACGTCCGCCACGTAGAACTACGCCAAGCTGAATGAAGCAGAACGACGTCTGCAGGGTCTAATCCTACTGCCAGATCACTCCACCCCGTATCTTCCAAACTTCTAAAAAAGAGTTCTTTCGCCATCGGGGGAGGACAACTGGCGGACAAATCGATCAAATGAAGATCTGTATTGAATATTTGAAAGGGAGCTTCCATAGCCCTGCGTTCGAGGTCGCCCCTCCAAAATACCTTGTCCCATCGAGGCACCACTAATAGGAATATCCCCACGGCTTTGTTCAGATGCTGAAGTACCCTGGGTATTAATGGTGGTGGTGGAAACACCCAAACTAGGCTGTACTGCCACTGTTGGCTGAAAGCATTTGTAAAGCAGGCTTGGGGATCTCTGGAGTCTATCGACACATAATTCTGAACTACTTTCGACTGAGCCGTCGCGAACAAATCTATCTGGGGTATTCCCCATTTCCGAAAGATGTTTTGGGTTATCTCCTTGCTGAGATGCCAATCTGGAAGAGGTTTCCTTCTCGACAGACAATCTGCAACCGAGTTGTATCGACCTGGTAGGTAAAAGAAACGTGAAGAGTCACTCCCAAACTTTATACTAGATTCAACAATTTTAGTTTTGCGTCCACCAAAAGCAATCCCTGAGAGCTGGCGTGGGCATTGCTATCATCAGACGTGGACAGTCGTGTGGAAGCTTCCGGCTTGCCCTTTGTATGCGTCTCGTGTTTACACGACCCATCGGAGTCACCAACGATCCGAAACTGGTTCCAACCTTCCCATGAGGGACATGCCTGTTTGCCAAGACCACGTACCCCGATCTTGGTGTCTTTTTAAAACCTTTTCTAACACCACTATCTTTTCGGTAGGCAACCTCTTCTGATTCAGCTTTGTATCCCACACGATACCTAGAAACTCTATCTCCTGTGTCACCTTTGTAACCGACTTTTCTAGGTTTACGCACCACCCGAGTCTCCGAAGGAGATCTATGGTGTAGGCAATTTGACTCTCTAAAACCTGAGAATTCTGATGAACGAACAAAAAATCGTCCAAGTAGTCTATCACCCGAATCCCTTCTTTCCTCAAAACAGTCGCTACCCAATTGCTGACTCGAGAGAACGCCAGCGGGGCGCTGGACAAACCGAACGGGAGAAACGTCGTCTGAAAAAATTCGCCGTTGTATGCGAAACAAAGGAACCTTCGATGGCTCTCCTTTATTGGAATATGAAAATATGCCTGACTGATATCTAACTTCCCCATGTAGTCCCCGTCTTGAAGAAATTTGGGAACCTGAGATTGGTTTATGAGACAGCATTTTCGCGGGTTGAGGTGCTTGTTTAGGCGGCGAAGATCGAAGATCTGTCTTAATTTTCCGTTCGGCTTTGGAATAAGGAAAATTCGTGACACGAATCCCGTCTTGACATCTGACTTTTCTATAACAACTGATCTTCTTAGAGATTCTATTTCATTGGTCATAATCATAGAGGGTTTCGAAGGTGGCTTTACTACGAACGGTATTGCATAACCTGAAATTATTCTTAAAACAGGGGCTGGTGCGCCCACCGACTTCCATTGTGGTAAGAAGTTCTTCAGCTGTCCCCCTTGGAAAGAGTCAATGTTTACGACCTCTTTGTTGATGGTTATCACCCCGTCTGGATACTTGGTTCCCGTTTGACTGCTGTCTAGCAGTGCGTTGGTTGGCCGAAGTAGGCTTACGAGAGGATGCCCGAGTTGGCAGTCTGAGAAGCAGCCGATGGCCGCGTCCGCCAGGTAGGCTGTCTTAGCTTAGTGGCCCGTGACGATGTCAACGGCCTCCGGAACATGTCCTTTTCTCCTTCCCTTTTTTCTGGAGCTCTTCTGAACTTCGAAAGGAAAATTAGCGCAATACCACCGTTATCTTTCAAGAAGCCTGACAGCGCTTTCTCTTCAAACAAGTGAGTCGTCGAAGGAGGGATTTGATGCCATGATGAGTTCAGGATCTCATTCCCTGGTTTAAATGCCTTTCGCCTAAATTCGATCATCTCGGCTCGGTGAGCACCTACGAATTGCAGAAGGTTATCCGTAACTGCTTTGAATGGGAAGTTTTCTGCCAACACCTTCCTCGCCTCCTCAGCTGCCGTTGGGCAATCACTCGCTCTTCTCTTCAGTTCCTCTGCTAATGTCTTCCTATGGAGAAGAAGGCCGTGGGTGATAGTGCCTAACATACCCTTTTGCTTAGCAAATAGAGGGGAAGCATGACTTACTTGGCCTCCCAGTTCCGTGTTAATCTTTAACGCGCTAAAAACAGGAGTCGCGTGTAGTGACCGCTCTACTTCTTTGTATCTCATCCTGCTCCAGCCTTCCCAACCTAGTCTCTGGCACTCAATGCCTTCGTTCTCGATTTGTGGACTAGGTTCAGGTACGAGAGGCTTCGCTTCCTTGACCTGAGGTACGGATTCGAATTCCCTAGTAGATAGCTCCCCGTTGTCACAATGATTCAGTGAGACTAAGTCGGAATCTAGTCTTGGGACTCTCCAAATTTCAGCGGCTAGGGATTCATTATCGGATACTGCCGAATCTGATTGCTCGCTTTCACAGTCTGAATGACTATCAGTGAGCTCTACTTCCCGAGGGTCCGGGGTCTTAAGCGACTCAATCTTCTCCATTAAAACTGAAAACATATCCTCCATACGCTTCTCCAGCTCATCAACCTTTGACTTCTTTGCCTTAGGTTGGGATGACACTGAAGATGAATTGCTTCTTCTTCTACGAGCCCGATCATCTCCAGAATCTATCTCTCCAGAAAGGATAGCATCTGCCTGAGATCTCGAAAGCAACAAATGTTTAAGGGGGTTAAGAGCCTTGTTAAAAATTTCAGTTTGCACCGCAGAACCCCTTATTCGGTTTGAAACAGCTGGTGGGCTCATTATGAGTGCTCGTGTAAACTCCCAATCTAGCAACGTAACCTTTAGCTCTACACAGGTGATCTATTTCCGGATCGGTACGGAACGGTAGCTAGACCTACCGTTGGGAGTGCAAATCTTAACTTATTTAGGAGGAGTTGGGGGTTTAGGCTATCCCCAAAAACTTCTTCCTTGGTTGCTCTAATTACTTTCCACTCAGCCCAGCCGTCGGGCAAGTGTTCCTGAGCAAGCAGATTCACCCTTTCCAGGATAAGGTTTTCCCGTTCTGTGTCTGCGGATACTCCGAGAAGTTCGCCAAGGGTTACGAAAATACCTCCTTGAGCCTTCTAGAACAAGGGTGAAAAAGAGACCACCACCAGCAGTCATAGCAAAAGCTTAAAAAGCACAATATCTTCTATGCCCATTCTCAGAGTGACAGCATGCACACATTTCAATGTGGAAAGCTGTGACTGTTTAAATTAAAGCGGGTTGCTTCCTGAGGGCAGGAGGTCTGCCTTAACGTTAGTAACCCCCCCCCCCCCCCCTTTTTTTTCACAGTTGAGCGGAAGCAGGCTGCGTTTGTCGATACACGCAGCCGACGCAGGCTGCGTGTGTCGAGCCGACGTCGGCTGCGCGTGTCGAGCCGACGTCGGCTGCGCGTGACGAGCCGACGTCGGCTGCGCGTGTCGAGCCGACGTCGGCTGCGCGTGTCGAGCCGACGTCGGCTGCGCGTGTCGAGCCGACGTCGGCTGCGCGTGTCGAGCCGACGTCGGCTGCGTGAATCGAGCCGACGTCGGCTGCGTGAATCGAGCCGACGTCGGCTGCGTATATCGAGCCGACGTCGGCTGCGTGAATCGAGGCTTGACGTCGGCTGCGTGAATCGAGCCGACGTCGGCTGCGTATATCGAGCCGACGTCGGCTGCGTGAATCGAGCCGACGTCGGCTGCGTGAATCGAGCCGACGTCGGCTGCGTGTATCGAGCCGACGTCGGCTGCGTGAATCGAGCCGACGTCGGCTGCGTGAATCGAGCCGACGTCGGCTGCGTAAATCGAGCCGACGTCGGCTGCGTGAATCGAGCCGACGTCGGCTGCGTAAATCGAGCCGACGTCGGCTGCGTTTGGCGAGCCGACGTCGGCTGCGTGTATCGAGCCGACGTCGGCTGCGTTTGGCGAGCCGACGTCGGCTGCGTTTGGCGAGCCGACGTCGGCTGCGGCTGGCGAGCCGACGTCGGCTGCGTCTGGCGAGCCGACGGCTGCGCCAGACGAGCGAAACCAATGACTGCAAGTGCATTTGGTTAAAAGCGCCTATTCCATAAGTTGCCGTGGGCGAACCATTAATGGAATTTTATTAAGCTAACTGCTGCTGTAAGCGAGCGAGTGCTTCCAATTTGGGCTGGCGAGCCGACGACGGCTGCGTCTGGCGAGCCGACGGCTGCGCAAGACGAGCGAAACCAATGACTGCAAGTGCATTTGGTTAAAAGCGCCTTTTCCATAAGTTGCCGTGGGCGAACCATTAATGGAATTTTATTAAGCTAACTGCTGCTGTATGCGAGCGAGTGCTTCCAATTTGGGCGATATTATATCTACACACCATTAAAAAATGTTCACTTCCTAAACGCACAATAAAATACAAACAAATATTATAATGAGCACTAGACTTACCATTTACGAAGTAAAAACGGTAATCCAACACCAAAAACACGAACGCTACAACAGCGTTAGCACAAACAAAATACACGTGTGCACACTAGGTAAATAATAAGCGTACTGAAGAAGCGCGCTTGCGATCGTCATCGCCCGCGCCTGCCGCGCGCCACGCGCCTCCCGCGCGTCTCTCGTCCCCCCTGCACTTCCTCACGCGCAGTGAATGGAGCACGTAAGTACATGTGTGTAACGTTAGGTAGGTGATAGGTAATCTCCGAAAGGTCAAGCCGAGGACAAGCACTGAAATATGTCATTTATCTATAATATGTATGTATTTATAAATTATATAAGTATGTATATCAGTTGTCTGGTTACCATAACACAAGCTCTGCTTAGCTTGGGATCAGATAGCCGTGTGTGAGTTGTCCCAAGATATAAAAAAAAAAAAAAAAAAATTGTAACTAAAATTATACACGGAATAAAGAATTATAACAAATTGAAGGCTAGACTTTTTACATAAGCACTAATTTAAATACTTATACGTAAAAAGTCAATAAATGAGGAAGGTATAATAGTAATAACTGAGCTTCACTAAATAATTGGGCCCATAAACTTTAATTCTCTGGAAACTTTAACTTTATTGATCAAACAATTCAACCTTTTTTGTAAGAAATTCTAACATTTTGTTAGTAGGTCGAGTAGCCTATTTTGGGTTTCAGTGTAGTTATTTTATTTTCTTGTAAAGATGGACGCATCTATACCAGTTTTTGAGAAGCCTCGTCGTCCATTAACTGTGTTAGACTGGACAAGGAATATTCAGAGATTGCAAAACGAGGCTAGAGTCCGTCGTTTCGAGTCTTACGATTTGAGGCAAAGAGCTAATCAACTGAGGAATGAAACTGCAGTCACCACGAGATGGGACAACTATGTGAACAATGAGTTATTGAGGGATAGGTAATGTATTTACAAGAGAAGTATAAGTTTTTTATTTTTTAAATGCTCCTAAAAAATCACTAATTGCTGTGGCTAATGGTGAAAGGTTGCTGTTAACTTTGAACGGTAGGTACTTACCATTAAAGTTAACATACACAGTCTTTCTTGGAAGTGAAAAAGAAAAGTTTGTCTAACAACTATCTATTTGAGAATAACAGTCGGACAGAGGGATACCTTCAGGAGTAGGTAGAGATCTTGATCTTACGTTTTCACTAAAACACTTTCTTCTAGCAGCAGGCTACCTGGCTGCTATTATCGAAACGAATCGAAACGAAAAAAAGAAATATGGAGGTGTACAGGTAGGTAATATTATGCTCTTTCCAGAATATTCGAAGTCCAAGCATGGAGGGAGAAGCAAAGGTTCACAAGGGACTCTGTGAAAGACGAAATAAGGGCTTTAAAAGAAGAGAAGCATGCGACAGAACTGCACTTGGAGTCTCTACAAGTACCATTAATGGTGATATCTCAATGTCTTTCTAATAGAGACCAGAGAGTGCCGCCAGAGCTGACTAGAGACCAACTTGGAGAAGAATTGCATAAGGTAAAGACACCAATTTCATGTATTCTAAATTTGAAAAAAAAAATTGAAACTTTTAGCAGATCTAGTTTATCTTTACTGCTGCTTTTTGGAAGAAACAAAGATGGTTATTATTGCAAATTCTATCTCATTCTCTTATCACTTCGATACCGACCAGAAAAGGTGAAGCTGTTGCTCCTTACGACTGTTCAATATTTTACAAATAGTCTTCTAAATGACTGGTTTCCAGGAACTCCACATAGCGGAGAACAGTAAGCGAGTCCTAATGGACGTCTGTCACATGGGCTGGGAGAAGATAAAAGAGCTGACCAACGTGCTCTGCCGCCTGGAGCGCGAGATCAAGAATAAGGACGAGACCATCAACTTGGAGTACCACGTCAAAGACCTGACTAGGGACAGCTCAGACATATGCTTCAAACTGGATCCTACCAGGGTTCCTACAGAGTAAGTTTTTTTAGGTCTCGAAACCTGAAAGTACAAGGAGATACGTCGTGATAAGGACCTCTTGATTAGGATTAGGTCTGTTGCATAAGGCGTAGTAAGTACCTAAGCTAAACTACTTTCTTTATCCAGTTCAATTGGCGACTTCACGCAGGTAGTTTTTGGCATTTGATATCTAGCTTTTAAGATTATTGGTATTGTTGGGGGTTTATATCCAGAATTTGTTTAATAAAAGTCTTCCGAAGATTTTAGAGCTGTATTCCGTGCAATGACAAGTTGAAGAAGAAAAAATACAAAATGGCGCAACAACTAGGTACTTGCATAATAAAATCTTACTAGCTAAACGTTCATGCAGTGAGACGTGTTCGCGCACTATTGCTATAAAGTTTGAGTAGGCACTTTGGTGAGAACACCATTCTTCTGAACATCCCCCCGGGCGTTGAGAGATCGTCTCTCAACCAGAATCCTCTGTGTGATGCAAAGGGAGAGGGCATATTTTGCTGAAGGCTCGACGAACCACTCCACATGTCGTCTTGATGTCAGCGACGCGACTGATGCCGTCATGTCCAGGAAAAACTTCTATGACTCTACCCAATCGCCATTTCAAAGGAGGCAATTTGTCTTCCTTTACCAGCACGAGCGCATCCTTTTCTAAAGGCTTAGTGTTAGATCGCCATTTAACTCGCTGCTGTAGCTCTGACACGTATTCTTTGCTCCATCGGGACCAGAAATGTTGACGCAGTTGCTCTATTCTCTGGTATCTGGTCAAATAAGTCACGGATCGGTCCTCAAGGTTAGGTACAGGTGGCGCTATCAATGGTCGTCCTATTAGGAAGTGACCAGGTGTAAGCGGCGACAAGTCGTTGGGATCCGAGGAGAGTGGTGTGAGTGGGCGAGAGTTGAGTAAAGCTTCTATTTGAACTAGCACAGTGTTCAGCTCCTCAAATGTAAGATTACAATTTCCCAGTACTCTCTTTAAATGGTACTTAGTAGATTTAATACCGGCCTCCCAAAGACCTCCAAAGTGTGGAGCATAAGGAGGGATAAAATGAAAATTAATCTCTTCATTAGCCAAATCACTAGATAACGAACTGCAATTACCCTTTATGAACTTACCTAGTTCGTGATATGCTCCAACGAACGAGGTCCCATTATCAGAATAGATGTGCTTAGGTTTTCCTCTTCGCGAAACGAATCTACGAAGAACCGATAAAAAATTATTGCTTGTTAAATCACCTGCCAACTCAATATGTACTGCCTTAGTCGTGAAACAGACAAAAAGAACGACGTATACCTTTGTTAGTCGACAACCACGTCCTTGTCTATTGGCTGACATAATCGGTCCAGCATAATCCACACCTACTGTTTCAAAAGGGTAACCCCCGGGATTTAAACGCTGCTGTGGCAAATTACCCATGAGAGGAGAAATGACCTGCCCTTTCATGCGACAGCATAAAATACATTTGTAATAAACTGCCTTAGCTAATCGCCTACCACCAATTGGCCAATACTTTTCTCTAATTGACGCAAGTAGCAGTTGCGGCCCAGCGTGAAATAGTTTTTTGTGCATGAATTCAAATAACAATTTTGTGACAATATGAGTGGACTGTATTAATAAAGGATGTTTTTTGTCGTAACAAAATTGTGAATTGTCGAGTCGACCTCCGACACGCATTAATTTATGGTCATCTAAAAAAACTTGATATTTAATCAATGGACTCCTTTTCGGTAAATCCCTGTTATCTAATAAGAGTGAATATTCTGGAAATGAATCCTTTTGAGAGAGCCTTATAATACATTTTAATGACTGATTTAGTTCATCAGTGCTAAGAAATTGAGTTTTAGGTGACCCTTTTTTAGTATGAATACTTAAAAATCTCAAAACATATGCCACCGACCGTTTAAGTGTACTGAAATTCGAAAATCTATTAAATTCTATAACTGGTTGCGGACTTACGGTAGTTACAAATAAAGAAACTTCTGATCGAATTTCAGGAAGCTTTTCCTTTGTTAGTGTAGGATTACTAGGCCATTTTGAAATATCGTATCTCAAAAATTCAGGGCCTGACCACCACTGGTCTAAAGATTGCAAAAGACTTACATCAATTCCGCGGGATATATGGTCAGCTGGGTTTAAATTTGTAGGGACGTGTCTCCAGGAACATGCAGCTGTCTTGTCCAATATCTCTGCGATACGGTTGCGCACAAATGGCTGTAATTTAGATGGCAACATTTTAAGCCAGCCCAATACAACCGTCGAGTCAGTCCAAAACGTGACACTTCTGACTTGAGCTCTGAGAGCGTAAATCACCTTTTCGTAGAGGCGAACACCAACCAACACTGCGCAAAGCTCAAGTCTTGGTATCGTAGTGGGTTTAATTGGAGCGACTCGGCTTTTGGCTGTAAGCAAACGAACCAGGACATTAGTGTCATGACTTGTACTTCGAACATATAAACATGCACCGTATGCAGTTTGTGATGCATCACTAAATATGTGCAGGTCTATATGTTCATACGAATCACAAAGTACAATTCGTGGAATGCGTATTGTACTTAACATTGGTAAGGTAAGTGTAACATTGGACCACAATTTTAATATATCAGATGGTAACTGATCGTCCCATCCCAATTTATGTACCCAAAGCTTTTGCATAATGGTTTTCATTACAATGATGCAAGGAGCTAATAGGCCAAGCGGATCAAAAATCTGAGAAATTGTAGAAAGTATCCCGCGTTTTGTCATTGCATTATTAATATTGGAATTAATAGAATAGCATAAAACATCAGGCTCAGTATGCCAGCTAAGACCTAAAGTCTTACAAGGTTCCATTGAACCAATGTTCAAATTTAACGAGGGATGATCCGTATGATCAGATCTATTATCTATCGCTACTACTTGAACATTATTTGATTTCCATTTACGTAATGGCATCCCAGCTGAAGCTAGTTCTTTGGTCACCTTATCACGTATATTACGGACCTCTTCAATTGTATTCCCACCCGAAAGCAGGTCATCGACATAAAAATCATGTTTTATGATAGTCGCGATTTCTTTGTCAGTGCAATCGAGCCCTAACTGTCTAAGACACCTAGTGGCAAGATACGGTGCGCTAGCAGTGCCGTACGTAACCGTATTTAACTGGTAAGCTGCCATAGGCTGTGAGGGATCATCCCGCCAAAGAATCTGCTGTAGATGCCTGTCATCTGGGTGTACTATTACCTGGCGGTACATTTTCTCCACATCTGCTGAAATGACATATTTATATTTCCTAAACCGAAGAAGAATTGATACTAAGTCATCTTGTACGGTGGGTCCTATCATTTGCAAATGATTAGATGATACTCCTGAGGTGGTGGGACTACTAGCATTGAATACCACTCTCAGTTTTGTAGTTGAACTACTTTCACGCACAACGCCATGGTGAGGTATAAAGTATGCAACCTTCTGTGGATCAGGTCCACATTTAGACATATGTTTTAACTCAATATATTCTTTCATGAAATCACAATAACTTTTTTTAAATGATGGTTGACCCTTAAATCTGCGCTCTAATGAAAGCAAACAGTGCTTAGCCCTATGCACAGAGTCACCTAGGTTATTATGTGATTGTTTTAAAGGTATTCTCACACAGAAGCGACCATCCTTGAGACGCGTTGTGTTTTGAACAAAGTGCTCTTCACACATTTTTTCCTCTTGAGAGTATACTGATGACTGATGGCTAACTTCCTCAAGCTGCCAAAAACGCATTAAAAGGTTTTGAATGTCATCAGTACTTGACTTATCCGCTAAAACAGTAATTTTGTGGTTATTAATATGTGAAAAGTTACAACTGAAAGGAAGCGAACATGATACTTGGCCAGTATGTAACATAGGGCCTGAAGCTATCCAACCAAGTCTAGTTTCATATAGTACCGGTTTGCCAATGCCGAGGTTGATCTTTTCGGTACCCAAAAGGTCCCAGAAAACATCTGCACCTATAATTAAGTCCACAGGGGATGGTGCATAAAAATGAGGATCAGCCAGACATAAATTACTCGGAATATTTAATTCATTAAGATCCAATTGACGAGAAGGCACTTCATCAGTAATAGAAGGTAAGATAAAGCAGCAAATATTTTTAGAAAAGTTTTCATTTAATGATTTAATTGGAACGCAACACATTTTACCTATTGGTGACTTAGAGTTATTTATGCCCATCAGTGACTCGTTAACTTTGATTGTCGGTAATTTTAATAAGTTACAGAATTTTTCTGTAATAAGGCACGACGTACTGCCACTGTCAAGAATGGCACGACCAAGATGTTCATGGTTGTTGCCATCATAAACTTTTAACAATGAAGTGGCTAAAAGAACTTCGCCTTTGTTTTGTATATTCGTCGTGACTTGTGCCGATAATGTTACTTTGTTATTAGACAATGGCTCAGTAGGTTCACCAATGTCATCACGGTCACTAATGGTAGTCGATGGTTTAACTATTGACTTAGCTTTGACATCTGTAACATGAACAAGTGTATTGTGCTTACGTTTGCATACCTTGCAACCACTTGATTTGCAATGATTGGCATAATGGCCTGTGCGGAAACAATTAAAACATACCTTGTATTGTGGTAGTAACTCCAACCTCTGTTCATTACTTAGTCCTAAAAATTGTGAACAATTAGTGAGGGTATGTTCACCTCGACATTTCTGGCACAATTTTAAAGAATTAGAACTAGTATTAGGCCGATTAGTTGACGCACTTGTTACAGACACCATGCTTTTATGTTTATTATTAGAATTAGAAGAATTATTGTTTGAATTATTTTGTGACATTTCAATAGTTTCTAATAAGTCTGAGCGATTGCGTAAAAATCCAAGAAACATGTCTAATGTGATTGACTTATCTTTATCTAAATGCCCTTTGAATTCTTCCCATTCGCGAAAAGTTTTAGAATCCAACTTACTTGCAAACATATAAATCAAGAGTGTGTCCCAATGATTTGTTGGTTCTCCTAATGATTCCAATGAACGTAAGTTCCTGTTTACATAATCAATCATGCGCTTTAAAGTTACAGATGACTCCTTCCTAATTGTCTCGAGACTAAATAATGCCGATACATGATTTTGTATTAAAAGCCGCTTATTATCAAAACGTTCACACAAAATTTTCCATGCGACAGAATAACTACTGGCAGAAAAATCTATAGACTGTATCACCACAGCAGCGGAACCCTCGAGAGAAGCCCTAAGGTAATGGAATTTGTTGACGTCATCTATGTCGTCATTGGAATGTATCATACTAGAGAATGTGTCGCGAAACTCAAGCCATTTTTCATATGAACCACAGAACTTTGGGAGCTGTATGGTCGGTAATTTAACAAGCTTTCGACTACGGGTTCGTGATGAACAATTATCACTTTCTAAAGATTCCTCTTTAGTTGATTTTAAATTACGTGTAAGTAATTCTTGAGCCTTTGAAAAGATCTTGTAATAAATAGACTCAAACTCGTTTCGCTCCGATATTTGACTATTGACGTCATCCACTAAGCACTCTAATTTTAATTGAACCTCGTCAAATTGTACAAATAAATGCTCCATCTTACCTAAACGCAATTGCAATTCGCATACCTGTGACGGGTTCAAAGAATCTTCCAATTCAATGACATAATTAGAGAACGCTGTCAAACGTCCCTTGTAACTTGCCCTTCTTTTAATCAACTCCTTGTCAGTCATTTTGAGACACCGGTATTAAACTGAAATATACAAAAGTTACAATTAAATAACGTACAAATGCCTCACAATAACAATGTGTCTTGCAGCTGAAATACAACAAGTTAAAGTACAATAATTATAATAGTAACCTACCTACAGATTGTCTTATACCAAATTACATTACACATAAACTCAGCAAAAGAACTACAAAACCCTAATGATATTGAATTAATCACCATATAAACAATACACCTAGTTTCTGCTTAGTTTAAACAATGTAAGTAATTAGTTAACTGCAAATAAATCAATTATCGAGTTACAACAATCAAAGTAAAATAAAATAGGTAGTTACTAACCTCAACAATTTTCGGAAACTTACTCGAAAATATTACCTTATACCAAACCTAATTCAGAGTACTGGGTTTTACCAATAATATAATACACTGAACACTGTATTTATCCACATCCAGCTATCCAATATCTCCAAATAAATCCAGGTTTCCAATTCGAAGTTCACTTTGACGTTTGGACGCCGTGTACCAGGCAATTTTAGTTTTCTTCAATAATATTTAGATTCCAGTATAAATCCGTATTTCCACTGAATTATTGTTGGATCTTCGTTAATATCCGGCTCGAAGGACCATGTTGGGGGTTTATATCCAGAATTTGTTTAATAAAAGTCTTCCGAAGATTTTAGAGCTGTATTCCGTGCAATGACAAGTTGAAGAAGAAAAAATACAAAATGGCGCAACAACTAGGTACTTGCATAATAAAATCTTACTAGCTAAACGTTCATGCAGTGAGACGTGTTCGCGCACTATTGCTATAAAGTTTGAGTAGGCACTTTGGTGAGAACACCATTCTTCTGAACAGGTATATTTATTAAAAATTAGAATGTCCAAAGTTTTATCTGGTTAAGTGGCTGTCTCTGGAACGGAGATCTTGCAGTATATTGAAGGTCAGTAGTCATAGCCTGTAGAAGCCTAGACCACCGTTTACTTATTTCAGTCCTTCATTCCATCCCTAGATCAATGACTGAAGAGAGTTACGTCAACTGCATAGAGAACACAATAAAGATAGCTGAGCAGCTGATGTCTGAATCCAAGACTCTTCGCGAGACTATGTTCAAGAGTCGGGAGCAGGCCAGGAATCAGATGCACGCGCAGAGCCAGCATGTGGAACTGATCATGCGGAGGAGGGTGTATGACATACAGAGGGCTAGAAATGAGATGGAATGGCAGAAGTATAAGGTAAGCATAAGGCGCAAAACACATGGCTACCGGTGAAATTGACCGCGAACGATGGTGCAAAAGGAATCTATACTACCAACGCACATAGAGGGCAAAAAGACCGCGCCGTAGGTGCCCGAGGTATATTCGCAGTGAGGGCAGCCGCAGGCATCGACGGTCAGACGTTGTCTTTACTGCTTTGCGGTCAAAAAGAAGAAGTGAGTTCATGAACGGACCACGTACAAAAGTTTAATTTCCTTCTTACTCATTTGCCATCACACTGAATAGGTACGTCGTGACATATCGTTGAGCAAAGCCAACCGGTACATTTCTCCTGAAGATACCTCTTCTTTTTCGATTTCAGTTGGAACAGAATCTTCGAAAACTTGACATGGAGATTGAGAGGCTGCGTGCAGCAGTAGCAGATAAAATAAACCCGACCAAGCTTGTGGAGACTAGGTTGGAAACCAGGACCAGAAGACCAGTCCTGGAAAGAGTACAGGATAAGCCGATGCGTGGCCTGATAGAAGAGTTTGAAAGAGTCCATTTGAGTCATAATATGCTGGAAAAGAAATTGGAAGAAGCACTGTGAGTATACTTCTGGTGATTTTGTGATTACTGGGCGGCAAACAAGCACGCGATCCAATAGTAACATCACTGTGATCAGTATCCATACCCTCCAAAACAGAAGAACACAATGCTTCCACACATAAGACTACCCCGGACGAGCTCCTTCACACAAAAATTACTTTAAAACACACACCAACACGCCAGTATTTCTCGAAGGGTTAGGCAGAGGTGTATCAATGTACACCCACGGTTCGCCGGTATGTTCAGGTCCCATGTAATAGCATTTACTTTAAAACTACTACATTTTTATTCATAAATCCACAGCACGACATACCACGGCATGTTCAACCATCACGAGCGAGTAACGAAGGACCTGCAGTACAAGAACCAGGCTTTAGAAACGGACAGAAGGCTGATCGAGATCAGGAAGCCGATCCACGCGCCAGACGAGACAGAGTTCAAGAGGAACGTCGGCTATTGCCACATGAACGATGAACTTGTCACCGATTAAGGGCAACACTTGTAGAAATTACTGACATTGGCAATATTGATTGTGGTGTTGCCAATTTTTAAAAGATTTATGTAGTATTTTAGAGATGGGGAGACTATCATTTTTCAAAGGCAACACTGATGTGGGTAATACCGGCTTTCAAATTGGTAACGTCTATTATTTGTCGTAACTGCCTGTGTTGCCATATTTTGCTGACGTCCCTTTGTCTTTCCCCAACCTATTAGGTAACTTAGTATACACCTATTTATGAAAACTTTTTTGCACAAATTTGACCCATTTTAAAATGAGTAACACCTTAACATAGTTGTAAGAAAAAAGTTGTACCTGTTGTAAGTTTAAGTTTTTGTAGTTGCTTTAGAGCATAAATATATAAACTTTTAAAGTAATGATAAGACTGTCACCATCAGCGGTCGTGTTCAAAGTAATTAATAAAAAAAATATAATAATACTAATTTTTATTCATGTAATAACGTAACAAGCACTGTGGTGAATTATTATTATTATAATCATAATTAATTTATTATTTATACATGGTCATGATCTTTGTGACGATACACCTTGGCAATAATAAAAACATTTGATGTAAAAACACACATTATTTAAATATAATAGTCTATCTATATTATAGTTATATTATACTCGTAATAACATAATACTCGAAGTTCATTGGAATGTGTTCTTAACTGACATGATATAGAGTGTATTTTTCCTTAGGTACGTCTTACTTAGTAAATCAACTCGGTACAAACACGACATTTTGCATCAATCTCACATTTTTTTGAGGAATATGTTAGTACATGGATGGCGAACCTTTTACAGCCAATAAAAAAAATTGGCTATAACGTGCCATCAAAAAATCTTGACTTAGCATGTAATGGAGAATAACGAGATGTTAAAAAGTTTAGCTCTTTATCTAGTAATGTTTAGAATTCTAGATATTATGTTAAGCCTATTTATTAAAGGTTAACGTTATTTCTGCTGTTGCAAATTAGATTCGATCATGTATTTGATCGAATCTAATAAGACTTGTAAAATATTAACATGCCCAAATATTATTTTCGTGTGCCACCACGGGTCCTTACGTGAATCTTATAGGTTAGCCAACCCACTCGCGTCATTGGTTCGCGGTTCGCCATCCCTGACGAAGTTTATACCTCAAAAAACGTGTTATCTGCCTCGGTAACCAACTATGTTATTTAATAATCTCAGTTCGCCATATTGATTTACCGAACAAGACTAGTCAAGAAAAATGCACGTTACAATATTTTTACATCAAATGGGATCCAAGGCACTGTTAAGCATAATTACCATTGTCAATTCGACGTATTCTATATGACAACAACGAATATGTTTATAGAGAATCATTACATTAATAGTTAATTCTTAGTGGAAGTAGAACAACCATTCTATTCGCCAAATATATGTAAGAAGTTGCAAATACAAGTAGTTACATTATTGCTAATAAAACTATGGACTGGTTGCGATAACTCATTTTATGTGATTCATGATAACGGGTACTGGGACTTATGTAGTAAAATGGTGGACTGTTAATTATTTTTTTAGTTCACAACAATAGGTAAATAATTCTTCGTTTTTATGTTGCCCAGTCACAATATTAATATATTCTTTTTGTCGACTGGAGACGTCACTTTACTAGCCATCTCGATTTTATTTATCCCGACACACATTTACTGTTTTAGCATTAGAACTGAGGCAGTATTATCACGACCGTCGAATTTTAGCACCTCTAGAACGAGATGGACATATACGTTAGACAGGGACATCCAAAAATTATGCTTTTTATTTATTTATTTAAACTTTACGCAACAAAAAAGTACAAAGGCGGACTTAATACCTTAGGCATGCATTCTCTTCCAGTCAACCAATGGTGGTGAAGAAATAACATGTCAGGTGCAAATTAATGTTGCTCTTTCGATAATTATCTTTATCAAATACTCGAATTGACAAAACATGCTATTTTATTATATTTTAACAATAATACATCAATAAATATAACTTAAGTAGACAGCGAAGCAGTGTATGTAGCTTAATGTACTTGTAACCACGCAGTGTGATAACATATATTAAAACTATAATGATTTCAATGAGGTTTTATTCGTAATACTTAAGTGATTTGGTACTTAGAGGATTTAAATACAGAATGGGAAAAAGCGAAATGGTACACAGAAACACAGACAGAAACAGAACAGACAGACAGAAACACAACACACAGAAACAGAAATTCAACGTTTTGTTTTTATGCTATATTGTCATCATTAACAATGTAAATTGTTGCTATAATTTTATTTGGCACTGTTTTAGTTTCGGCTGAAGTAAGTATAAAAAAACCCTTTAAAAGCTTAGGCACTCCGCACTTTAAAAACGACAAAGGGCAATAATATTTCATGTATTATATCTTTTTTAATTTAGAACTTTACATAGGTATCCTATATTTTTTAACGGCCATATTTATACACTATACTGAAAATTTCATGAGTCTTCCTTAAACGGTTCAAAAGATATACCCTGTGACAAATGTCATAGTTATAGGTTCCCGTTGTCATACTTTGACCCCTAAATAAATTAAATATTGTTACCGTAGATACATTTGACACCATCAATATTTCATGTACTGCACATATCGTCTTTTCCCCACTCTGTAAAATTACTGTACCAAACCATCGATATTATTAATCTAACAACAACTTATATTTGGAATTTAACTCACGATTAAGATTCATTTTAACAGTACTTAACATTAGCATTTATTGTGCACTTAACTTTAAAACAATATAATAATTTAAACAAAAATATTATTGTTCTTTGCTTGTCAAAATTTTAAACTAAAGTTTAACTAAACACACGAAATTTTAAGAAAAGTTCTAATCTCAAAATAAGTAACGTATCAAATAGTTTTTACATAATTAATATTGTCTATGCTTAACAAGTAAGTAACCTTTTACTGGTTTATTTTCTAAAGACAAGTGTTCCATAATAATTTATTACTTGATAAATCGTAAACGTAAGTAACTTTGTTAAATTCTACTATGATTTTGCATTCTATTGCTAAAAAAGCAATACAATTGTAAAACAATGAAAAAATAATAAGTAACTATGTACCTATTTCATCGAAGTAAATGCAGTGCAAAAATATTATTCCGATAATGTGTAGATTTAGTGCAATTAAATACAATAAAAATCTACACATTAAACAAAAACAAAAAAATAAAATTTCTCTTATAACAAAGTCAGACAAAGACAACAAAAATTGTACTTCTCCAAAACCACAGACAATACAGGAGGCAAAGGTATTGTCTACACAGGCTGTAGTTCTGGTTGTGGACCTACTTTCTCGTAGGCCTCATCTAATAACGAGCAGATTAAACTTATAGTATCATCTGTTAGTTTTCTACTACTGGCTAAACGTATCGAAGGTTCTGGACAATTAATTTCGACGTCCCGTAAGTACGCGGCAACTGTCATGGCGACGCCTTTCTCCATGCAATAGTTGGTGATGTTGCGGAGGTAAGAGTGTTTGAGTCTGTCTGTGAGGTCGTCCTTTTTGAGGTAGATGTGTTTCACCGGCGAGATATCGTCGCCTCGGAACGTGAAGTGCTTCAGTTTGGATAGAGCGCTGAAAAAAAACAGAAAGAAATAAGTTATGGCTCTGTCAAGGTAGCAAGATGAATTAAGGATGATGAAGGATGACGGATCCAAACATTATGACAATAGTTTGTCGGTACTTATTGGAATAGCGAACAAGTGACGTCACTGCAACCCTATCGGTATAGGTACAAGATCTATGGTGGGATATCGAGGGAATTGCCTTTTGACAGCTCGTAAAAAGTACTTACGGCATTCGACTGGTGGTGTATTCAAAAAAGAAATCGAGCTATTCCCTATACGTTCTCTATTCAATCCTTTCTGAATTTGATTGCTTCAAAATCTCTACAGCCATGAAATTGAGGTCACATAGACAACATAACAATAACGTGGTTGGGTTTGTTTACTATTACTGTCTCTTTTATAAAGGTCATAAACGTATTTAAAGCTGTCCTTATCCTTATCAATGTTAATTTCCTCCTATCTGACATATATCCACATTTTACAGCTGAATAAGCTACATCATAGACTACATTCTGATACTGGAATTCAGTGTTTATGGCACATATACACGTGGAATATCTCGCTTTGGATAAGCAATTATCATTTCAGAAGATAAAAAGTTAAAAAGAGTTAACAGTATCGCTTCGCTTTTTAAAATTAGAAGTGTCTGTTAACAAGAAGTCTTGCTTAATTGCTTCTAGTTTTCCAATCACAGTTATTTAAAATCGACAGTCGAGAGTCGCATAAAAAACAGTGGTTGTTCCAAATTAAATTTCTTATTTGATAACGATCGCGATAATCGGCAAATGAGTAACTGTTTACTCGTGTAAACAAGCTTTTAAGTAGTTGAGTCATGTCCCCTTGACGATATCGCTTAGTAATAAAAATTGCTCATTGACAACGAGCGTGCTCTTATCAAATTGTAAGTTAGCGTAATAACGTTATCAGTATGCCAATAAAATTGCAGTTATAGGTAAATCACTATTAGGTATAGTTCAATTGATAAATGATGCAAAGTTGAAATTAACTTCTGACAATTAGCGATTTTTTAAGTAAAAATTTCTTTACCCTATCTAATTTATTTGGTAGGGGCAAAATTTATGGGTACGCGTTATCGACATGTAAATACGGCTGCGTGACCAACATGCTAATGTCACGTATTGGTGACAGTTATTCCAATGATTGTTAAATTACTTCACAATTCAGTAAATAAAATTCATAAAAGGACCCGAAATTTTATCAATTACGTACAATAGTGTTTGATAGGACTTCAATCTTAACAAATATATGTATATTTATATGTTATGAATACTGTACTACACAAGCGCGGAAAGGAAAAATAAACTCATGTCATGTTTACCCCAAGTGCAGGTGAATAATAAATACCTAATAAGTATGACGAATTGCATCAAGATTTTCTCAATCAGCCAAAGCATTTCTTATTACTACCTATCTATAAAGTGGCTTTATGTATGATTTTACTCTTTACTCGCTCGGCATTTTTACGGTAAGGCATATGAACTCACTATAGACTAGACAAATGCGCAGGATACATTATAGTGCACAAGTGTGTGCGCAAACACAGGTGCCCCACGAGGTAAACTGACGACGTGGTAAAGGTCGCGGGAAATCGCTGAATACGGGCAGCACAGGACCAGTCATAGTGGCTAAGTTTAGGGGAGGCCTATGTCCAGCAGTGGACGTCATGACTTGACTTGAAAAGACTTTTACACATACCATCACGCCTGTATTCCCCGAAGGGTTAGGTAGAGGTGTACCAATGCACATCCACAGTTCGCCGGTATGTTCAAGACCCATATAATAAGGGCGGCGAGCCTATTGCCACTAACCAGACACAAATCCTAACTCCGAGCTGCTACTGAGACTTTCATCGAAAAACCCAAAAACACTTTGCTCAACTTAGGAATCGAAGCCAAGACCTCTAGCTTAGCAGTCACGCTTAGGACCACTAGGCTAACGCGGCAGTCTATGGGAGTGGTAAAAGACTTAAAGCCTATCTTTACCTGTTAAGTTTCTTGGAGTTCACGTTGAGTTCTTCAAGGATGTCGGGCTTTGACTCAATGATATCCAGCGCAGAGATGGCCGCTTGGGTCAGCATCGGCGGCAAAGATGCGCTGAAGCAGTACCCTGCAACATTGAAGAAGTGTTATTAAATGTTGGTACTTACAAGTAGGTGGTGGTATCTTATGGTGAACGAAATGGGAGAAGTGGATACTTTTCAGAATTGTGAGCATTTCATGTAGTTAGATAGTGTAGATGTCTGATATTACAGATTCTCACTGACTGGCAAGAGTAAATTAAATACGTACCTAATACAAACCAAATAAGGTGCATTTTTTATTGACCTATAAAGCAATGTGCATGTTGGTAATATTTTTCCAAATACACGAAGCGTAATAGGACAACCTCATAATATCTGTCTCTCGCTAAGTTTATGTTTTAGGGGAATGGAAGGAATTGTGTGCAAGAAGTCTGACAACCAGTCTAGCCAAGAGGTATCGTGTTGCCCAGTAACTGGGTTGTGGAGGTCAGATAGGAAGTCGCTCCATGCAAAACACTGGTATTCAGCTGCATCCGGTCACACTGGACGCCGATCCCAACATAGTTGAGAAAAGGCAGATGATGAGGCTTGGAAAAATAACTTTCGATGCTAGCCAGTAAAATATAACATTTCCACACTCACCAAGTCCGGACAGTCTCTGGTGCTCCACAATGAAGTGCGTGCCGGCGCAGAAGCCGCCGACGGTCGCGAACGAGTGCTCCAGCGAGCCCACGATCAGGTCGATCTCATCGCGCGGCACGTCCAGCAGCTCGGTCAGACCACGCCCGTGCTTGCCTACTACCTGCGGACAACATTAAAGGGGGTAAATTAAAATATGGCAGTATGCTCGCCCCTTATTACATGGGATTCAAACATACCGGCGAACTGTAGGTGTACATTGGCACACCTCTGCCTAACCCTTCGGGGACCGGGGTTGCGAGTTGTTTGAAAGAAATACCGCGCCCCCGGAACGTAAGGGGCACGAGAAGGAACATGGATGGGTTTTAATCAGTAAAAATCTGACACTAATGGCAGGAGAAGTTATTTGACTTTTTCTCATCCCAAGAAAAAACCCTTCGGGGAATAAGTTTATTCTATCTGTCTAAGATACACTTAGCTATATTACATTATTATGCATAAACAAAATCAGAATTTAAATCTACTATTACGTAACCTGCACTGGTTTTCAATGACAGACGCAGTAGGTACATTCTCCTTCGAATTAATAAATATGAACTAGTTCACGATACGAACTCGCTCTTGTCCGACATTTTCAAATTAGCTCGGGTAATGAAAGCTCCCGGGAGGCGCGCTAATTGATGTTTATTCAATTGTCGTGGCGCTCCATTGATGCCCGCATTTCGTGCTCATGTCGGAATTGACTAGTACAGATTGACTGTACGTACAATTTGGTTGGCTCAGATATTCTATTAGGTAGACATTAAATATTCCTTGGTATAAAGTCAAAGTCAAAGCATTTATTTCAATTAGACCATTTACAGGCACTTTTGAATTGTCAAGGAGTTACAGTAAGTTGAAGCTATTTGCTCGTTCCAAAACGTAGATCTCTATGGAGAAGAACGAGCAAGAACTCCATGGACACTCTTTTCAAAATGGTTTTTACAAAATCATGGTTACAAAATTCTTGTTGCTTCTATACGTGAAAACAATGGACGTGGCTAAAAGACAAAAGAAATAATACCTAATAATAAAGAACTCAACCATGGTAGTTAAGAGATGACCAATCCCAACTGACAGCGCCCTCTATATTCGTGTTTAGAAGGTTGTTGCAAAAAAGGTTTAATTTTTAATATAAAGATATTAATCTATACCTACTCTAAAGTAATATAACTAATATTATAAAGAGGAAAGATTCGAACTTTTGTATGTAACGAATAAAATTAAAAACTACTGGACCGATTTCAAAAATTCTTTTGCCGTTAGATAGCTACATTATCACTGAGTGACATAGGTTTTATTATATCACGCTACGACTCACGGGAGCGGGGCAGTACCCAAAGACGCAACTTAACATAGGTAAAATAAGCCACGCGGATGAATTCGCGGATAGATCGCTAGTAATCGAATAAAAATACGACACTTGGTCAATAAAATTAAAGAACTTGTTTTTTTAGTTGTCCAAACATATCCATATGTTTAGTTCGTTTTTCGTTTGTCCTTAGCAACAATGATGCAATTTTACTTATTATGGAATCTATAGAGCAGATTTTGCAATTTTCCTCTTGCATATAGGTACTACTACATAATTATTTTTTCTATGCATGTATGACTATGTATTGTGTAAAATACATAGATAATTGCGATTTATTATAAATTAGGTCCCACTACCACCTACAGGTTTCTGTATAATCTTATGATCTCCACTGATCCAGCGATAGCCGCGATTAATGGTGGCATCCTGCTTACCTACACAATAAGGAAAGTACTGTCGACGAGTAGAATTATATTATAAAAGGTGGCATAATATACACCATTGAATCTATACTAATATAATAAAGATGAATATTTTTTTTGTTTGTTTGTTTATACGCGCTAGTGTTTGAAACAATCAGACGGACTTATAAAATGATTTTAGAATACGATACCCAATAATAGGCAATATAACATCAAGCTACGACATACGGGAGCAGAGCAGTAATCAAAAACGTAACTAAACGCGGTTAAAAAAAACCACGCGAGCAATGTCGCGGGCAGAAGCTAAAGCAATTTTTATTTTTTGACAATTTATGATGATATTGCAATACTTGCCAAAGGCTATAAGCTAAGTGCCAACTGAATACAAAACCAAATTTTTTACAATAAGCACTTTGACTTTGTTGTTGCTTCTTCCAAAAGGTGGTTTCGTAATTTCTCTTCTTTTGTAGAAACTACCTTTAAGGCGATTGACACACTGCCCCGCATCACGGAGCGTGGCGCGGGAGCTCGGTGTTAGCAAGTATCTGTGTTTGTATATAGAAAACACGCGTAGTGCAACACACTGAAAACATGTTCACGCGCAGTGTTGCAGATCACCAGAGCTCCGTCGTCACGCACCACGGAGCGTAGCGCGGGGCAATGTGTGAATCGCCTTAAAGGGGCAGCTAGATTCAAACCTAGTATCTTGTCTAGTCTAATTATATTCAACTAGCAACCTGCCACGACCTGGGAATCGAAACCAAGACCTCTAGCGTAGCAGTCGCGCTTAGGACCACTAGGCTAACGAGGCAGTTCCACCTGATTCATTTAAGGGGCAAACTAGTCTGCCTTATACGCCACTTGGGAGAATTAGAACTATTGGTACAATATAATGGTTGTCCTATAATTATGCAAATGTCTTATAATCATTGCTGTATCTGGTTCAAGAATGTCCAGTGCATATTAAGTGACCTGATATTTCAATGGTTCTACTATCTAATACATTGCATGCCATTGTTTACCATTTTAACTTTGATTTATTTAGAGATGCATAATATATTCATAGCTCTATGACCTATGCATCAAAACTATAGTTAATCATTTATGATTTTATGAATACGTAGTACAAAACATAAACTATAGCAACCAGGGATACCATAGTTTAGTACTAGCGAAATCACTTTCAAAATCGGACCCGTAGTTCCGGAGATTAGCACATTTCAAATAAAAAAGCAAACAAAAGAACTCACCTTTAATATATTTGCATAGATAACATGATAATGTATGTATGTACTTATTTTTATGGAAATTATATTAAATGATTAATGTTTATGGAAATTAAAATTATGTAAATTCGTACTCGTATAATTCTGTGCATGTTAAAATTTGTTTTAGTAAATGTTTTTTTTTCCACTGTGATTACTAACTACATAACAACCGTTTATGCTATCGGTACCCATATACTTGCGGGCAAGGTTGGCGGGCGTGGCATAGTGTGTAGCATTTAGGCCACGATAAATAAATGATGGTTAGCATGTACTCCATCGATCACTATGATGTACTCTGACGAAACTATGTTCCCGTCTCTATCTTGCCCTGGTAATGTGACAGAGACAGGAATAATGGTTAGCCAGACCATAATATGCCTATTAACGTTTTTTTTTTATCTTGGCATTAGGCCTTTTTCATCTTATATTTGGTGCTGGAATGAGCGTCGAGAGACACCAGAAAGCTAATTCTATCAATTAAAATGTTCAAAATCTAGCCACAATCTCACCTTAGCTTTTTTTCTATGTGGAGTGTGTGGGTAAACTAGAGGCATTTCAGACTACAGATTGAGACTGAGATTGATTGTAAATAAAGAAGATAGAGTAGCTCTCTAGCTCGACATCCATCACGGCAGGACGACAAACATCACATATCAACTGCATAAAAAAGGACATCCAGAGGTGCACAAATCTAGCCCCAGAGCCCTTCGACATAGAAAACCTCTACAGAGAGAAAGAGAACAAAATCACAAAAACTCACCCCAATAGTCAAACTCTCATCCAAAATGATCCTCAGCTTATACTTCCTAGCCAACTGCACCAGTCTCTTCAACGGGCACATCTCCCCGGTATTATAGTAGATAGCTTCAGCGACCAGGAAGGCTCGTCTCCGAGGGTTCAGTTCCTTCTTCTTCTGAGCCTCGGCCAGCATCTCCTCGAGGTGGTCCATGTTATTGTGCTTGAAGTAACGCACGGTGCTGCGCGATGCGTCTATGCCCTTCTGGATGGCGAACCAGACGCATTCATCACTGGAATAATTGAAGATAATTAGTCTTTATAGGGCTTGATGTTTCTTTTTTACATTCTTCTTCTTTTCTTGACGATTGACTCATAAAATTTTGTCCGACCAGTATTGAGCAACCTGTACAGCTCTATCATTGCCCTCGTTTAGGTCTTGTATGGTGCAGGTGGTTGTGCACGACGGACAACTAAGGAGGTGACGCATGTCCTGTGATTTTAACATTGAAAGGGAAAGAATAAAAGCTCCTAATTTGTACTGATAGCGAAAGTAACTTCTGTCTGTCTGTTTGTCACCTCATTATGACAAAATCACTGAACCGATCGTGCGCAGACGAAGTCGTAAACGAAAATGAGTTGATATTGGTACAACGGGCCGGTGTCCGCAACTCCACGTCTTAGCACGTTTTTTGTGGCCGGAACGTGAATGAGTTCTATATGTCTTAATGACTACAACAAAGTTCAAGACAAGAAAATAAAGACATAATATTATGTATTACCTACTAGTTCTCGTGAGTTTCACAACATTAGTTTCGTAATATAATCCCCGACTCCCGTGTTCTACCATTACTTAATTTATTCATAAACAAAATTCTTCGATAAATCTGATCATTACCTACTGTCCATGTTTACAGCTTTCTATTGTAATATCATAACGAGGAAAGATTATTTTGGTAGTTTGCTTGTACCGAATAGGCTCCGAAACTACTAGACCGATTTTAACCAATTTTTCACCAATAGATAGTTACATTTTTCTTGAGTAACATCAACCTCATAACCCTCCTTTTTGCTTCGCCGTAGTCGGGTAAAAAGCTATAAAACATCACGAATTTATAGCCTTTGTTACTTAGTTTCGACCTGCGAGTGCGGAGCAGTAACCAAAGACGTAACTTATTACCCGGGTGAAACATAGCGGGTTGCGGGCAGTCACTAGTATTATATTTTTATATGAATACTAGCTTCTGCCCGCGACTTCGTCCGCGTCACAGTTGATGTGTTATCCTACGGGTACCGTACATTTTCCCGGGATAAAAAGTAGCCTATGTGTTATTCCAGACTATAATCTATCTTTGTGCCAAATTTCATCCAGATCCATTCAGCCGTTTAAGCGTGAAAGAGTAACAAACATCCATCCATACATACAAACTTTCGCCTTTATAATAGTACTAGCTTCTGCCCGCGACTTCGTCCGCGTCACAGTTGATGTGCTATCCTACGGGTACCGTACATTTTCCCGGGATAAAAAGTAGCCTATGTGTTATTCCAGACTATAATCTATCTTTGTGCCAAATTTCATCCAGATCCATTCAGCCGTTTAAGCGTGAAAGAGTAACAAACATCCATCCATACATACAAACTTTCGCCTTTATAATAGTAGTAGGAAGTAGGATAAATGTTTATGTGCCTGTGTGTATGTCTTTACCAATGCAGCCTAAATACCCACCAATTAATGTGAGCATCTATGCATGATAACCTTGTATGGTATTTGTTGTTTTTTTAATTTAGATGCGGTTTTTTTAATGTGTTCTGATGCGTTTAATTACTATGCAAATACCTATAACATAATAAAAAAGCAATTAAGTTTACTATCATACCATCACGCCTGTATTCCCCGAAGGGTTAGGCAGAGGTATGCCAATGTACACCCACTATTTTCTGGCAAGCACTACAAGTGACACAATACAGGTCAATAAGCGCACTCAAAGCTCTGAAACTACCTTATGCAACAAAACCAGTTATACATAAAATGTAGTGTCTGATGAAGTGAACCACACAGGAAAAACCACAAATGTTTTCCTTCAGCCACATCTTACTGTTAGTACTTATATTATAAATGCAAAAGTAACTCTTTCTGTATATTACACTCTCCAAGCAGTGTCGTGATAGCCCAGTGGTTAAGGGGCCTACCTCTCATGCATGAGGTTGTGGGTTCGCAACCGGGGTCGGGCTAGTACTAATGTGACTTTTTCTAATTCATATGTACTTTCTAAGTTTATCTTGGACATCACTGACATCGGTAACCATGTCAGAGGCCCTTGAGGCGGTTTAGAAACTTTGACTCTAGGGTGTGTGGGGTTGTTAGACCTTACTGCCCACACGATGAAGAAGACTCTCCAAGCAAAACTACTAAATCAATTGTTGTTGAGCTAGAACACTAAGAACGGATATAGGTTCCTATTTAATCCACAGTCCTCTGTATTGGTAATAATCAATATCTACACAAACAATGTGATGGGTACAAGCTGTGTCTATCAGAAACAATAGCAAAAATAAACATGGTAATTTATGTAAGCAAAATTAATGTATGTATAATGAATATTGCATGAAAATATTAAAACTTCCATTTAACAGTTTTATTTAATTTCACCATGTATTGAGAACTAGCTTCTGCCTGTGACTTTTTCCACAGTCTCGTCTTCATATGCATCAATGTGATACTTTATCCCATAGGAACCATACTTGTTCTGGGATGAAAAGTATCCCATGTGTTATTCCACACTACAATCTCAGTGCAAATTTCAACCAGATCCGTTGAGCCATCTAAATGTGATGTACTAACAAACCATCCATAAACTTTCGCATTTACTATAAGGGTTTTTAAAGGAGCCCTGCATTTATTCAGTCTATCAAAGAAGTAAAATTAAATAAGCCATTACTGAAGTGCCTTTACACAATTTTATTTAGAAACAAGTTTGCTCTACAATAATACTCTGACATTGAATTACTTGAGTCATGATCTACTTGACTGCACTTGACTTTAATATTTTCATTATCATATTGCAATACTGTAACGGAAGTTGTTGGTTATTCAAACTTGTTCTTTAAAAAACAAAAACATAGTTTGTGGTAAAAAAGTTTTCAGTATGATACTGGCTAGATTTTGGGTTAATTAAATCACTGGATTAGAGTAAACTATTGTTAAGAGAAATACAAGTTAATACTTACGCGAAAATTATATCCTTCTTCTTAGAATAGGATGGTATAGCACTGGCAATTGTTGAGAACCCATAGGAGTACACACACGTCTCTTCCACCTCCAGGAATTTGGCCAGGCGTTCCTCCAGGTCCAAATGAACGTCGATGGTACCATAGAACCCACGAGGACCACAAGAACCCACACCATACTTTGCAAGAGCTTTCAAGGCATTGTCCATAATATACTCCTCTTTATCAAGGCAGAGGAAGCTTGTGGAGCCGACATTCAACACGTTATCGTCAATCCTACCCATCATAGGAGGTTCCTCTACCGTAACATCATGCTCAACGATAGGAATAGGTTTCCACTCGATTGGCTCTCCATTACACAGAGGATCGTAGGTTTTAGACTTCTTCTTGGACCAGAAAAAGTAAGTAGAAATTACTACCACTTGTAAAGCGATGACAAGAGTCCACCAGCTCGCCTGAAAGTTATTAAGTTCTTAGAAACTCCCTTTTTACAACGATGAGTAATAACTAAAAAAATGATTGTAAACTTACCATATCGTAAATATCAACTAGTATCATTTTGAATAGTTTTAAACGCTTAATTAATTAATGCTACGGTCCAGTTATTTTATACAATTTATTGTCTAAATCACAAATTTAATAGAAAAAATCACGCTCTCGTGTTCAACCCACTGCCGGTTGGTGGGTCACAGACTGTTAATACGTTAGTATATATTAATCTATGCAGACTGTCATAGACAGTGAGTGTCGTGAGACAGACTGTGACAGATTGGAAATGATTGCTATTTTTAATTCATTTTATAATGAAAATGAAATGATTATTTTTAATCATATGATTTCACATGTGAAATTTCACAGGCAATGATTTTTATTCGCAGTGTTATAATGTAGCAATGAGCGCCACGAACACGTTGCGTCCTGCTATGTACTGAATGTAATGAAATCACAATGAATTATGACAAGGAAATCTAAACCTTACACCTTTAAGTTTAAAGTTCATATTTAAAATGCCCAGGGTCGTCCGTCATCACATCTCTCGTTCTTATCTAACACGCACATGAACAAATCATTCCTTCTTTCTTACTCGCTCGATCGCTTTGGCAGACAGCAGCGCGCCGCTCCCGAACTTCGCTCGAATGAATAAATGAAATCATAATGATTCGTGATTTCGTTGACTGTGAAAAATAGCAGTATAAGTGAAGGCAAATAGCGGGTGTGATTAATCCGTACTAATATTATAAATGCGAAAGTAACTCTGTCTGTCTGTCTGTCTCTTCTTCACGCCTAAACCACTGAACCGATTTCAATGAAATTTGGTACAGATATAGTCTGGGACCCGAGAAAGGACATAGGATAGTTTTCATCCCGGAAATCCCCCGGGAACGGGGACTATTAATCCACGCGGACGAAGTTGCGGGCAAAAGCTAGTGATTATATATTTATGATGAATGATTAACATTTTTTCATATGAAATTTCACCTGCTATTTATGAAATGTTCCATGCCTAGTTTGTGAGACCACAGCCAAACAAAGGCTTATTAGTAAAATAATAAAAACAAAATGAAATGCAGACTATGAATGATCTGACATTTGTAGAGGAGTAAAACTTACTATTTCGTTAAAATTGAGATCCAATAGTCGATCTTCATTAGATTGTGTGTTTTTGCTGATATCTGTATTCAACCGATTTATGATTGGTTGGAGTTGTTACGTTGTCAGTCAATCTGTCATAAGTCATTTGTCAGTCAATATTGTCATGTTTTGAAGTGTAGCCTAGAGGTAGGTCCCATCATCTGTTCCTATCCCACACTTTCATCCCTAAAATCAAAATTCAGCAAATTCTAGAGAGAACAAAGATTTTATTACAATGAATTTCGGTGGAACTTTAAGAGTTAATAAATTCGCATGTTTTACGTTAGGTTTTATATTATTTTTAATTATTTATTGGCGAACTGGAAATGCTAGTTTTCCTATGGAAGAAAGTGATCTTATTAACTTGAAAAGCTTGTTAAAAGCATCTATTCTGGCCGCTGAACGGGGTGGAAAGAAAGTCATGGAAGGGAAAAGCCACGATTTAAACATTAAAAGTAAAGGTAAAACGCTAGAAGGGGTAAACGACCCGGTTACAGATGCAGATTATGCCTCGCATTGCGCAATGTACTACGGATTAAAAAACACGTTTCCGAAGTTGACTGTCGTGTCTGAAGAACATTCAAAGAGTGATCCAAGTTGTGAGAATCAATCAGTTATTGATTTAGAAAAAGTGCTTCCAGGAAGCAACATTATTGACTACATGAATGATGAACTGGTGTACGTAAAGGATGTTACTGTTTGGATCGACCCGCTGGACGCCACCAAAGAGTACACAGGTAAGGCATAATATGTTTGTCTTCACAAAATACTGAAACTAACAAAACACTATTTGATACTCGCTATTAGTGTATATTTTAGTTTAACGATTGAGATTAGATTTGGTTAACAACATTGATAAGATTAATTAGTTTTGTATTGGCTGGCAACTAACCCGTTGAACACCGCACTTGTATTTACCTACATACCTATTTGCTTAACCCGTGGCACGACAAAGTGTCACGCCGGGTGCAAAGTTTTGATTGTTTAACTATTGTGTCTGCTCAGCTGTCGTGCCACGGGTTAATATACTTTCAACTGTTGGGCAGACTTCTAAGTTCAAATGTAATTGTATAATCAAAATCAATTAACCACAGCCTATGTAGTGCCATACAAGACTAGGTTTAATAGTTATTTTATTAGCTTACTCAATACTTAGCTTATCAGTAGTTAGAGAAGTTTTATTTTAAAATTGCACTCCGCTCCTTTATTTCTTTTGTGAACAATTTAATTGCTTGTTAGAGAATTAGAATACAGTGGAAAGGAAGGCAATTTTAAATTGAAACATGTTTTAAAGTTAATATTCACTCCACGAAAAGATGGATGGATTGTGTGAAGAATGATATGAAAGAGGAAGGAGTGAGTGATAGCATGACGGCTGACAGGATGGTATGGAAGAAGAAAACGTGTTGCGCCGACCCCAAGTAACATGGGATAAGGGCAGGAAGATGATGATGATGATGATTCACTCCATGTAGGTACTCACTCACCTTATTTGAAGGTTGTATAATCTATGTCACATTAGAGCCCCTATTATCATGATCAATCATAAGTTAAAGAGGCCATGGGTGTAGAGTTCCAGATAGGATGACTAATCAATCATACATACCATTTCCTACAATTATGCATGTATTCCTCGTAAGGGTTAGGCAGGGATGTACCAATGGAATGTCCACTGGAATGTTGTTTAGGTCCTATGTAATGTAGACAAATCCTAACTTTGAGCTGCCTACCATTTTCTGATTGCTGTTTTTGTTACAATTTCAGAGGCCTTATACCAGTATGTGACAACCATGGTGTGTGTAGCCATCAGAGGTGTGCCCATTATAGGGGTTGTACACTACCCCTTCCCGTCTAGGACGTTCTGGGGTTGGTTTACGAAGAAGCCGTCTACTAACATGCCCTATGTGGCTCATGTGAGTAGTAGAACTACAGTATTTTAGCATAATTAAGTTGCAGAAGCTGATTACGCTATTTAGAAAGTAATCCTCTACATAATTTTAAATTAAGGAAATATTATAATATTCTATTTTTGCCCTAGATTGGCAAATCTAAAGGATATTATAGTCTAGCCTAGCCTAAAGGTCAGTTCACACTGAAACGCGACGTGACGCTGAGCGCACATTTAAATAGAGCGATTCAATATTTAACTTTATTTACTACACGAAAGATACACATTTTATTTTGAGAAGGTGTACCGTAATCTGAATTGTGACATTGAAATGTGTATCTTATTGAGTAGTAAATAAAGTCATATTTTGAGTTGCTCTATTAAAATGTGCGCTCAGAGTCGCGTCGCGTCTCGGTGTGAACTGACCTTAACCAAAAATGAATGTTGGGCAGAACATAATATTTTACACTGCAACAAAAGAAAATTATAAAGTCACTTACAAACTCTGCAATCGACTCTCTCCTTACAGAAAGAGGAGAACAAGGAGCACCCTAGAGTGGTGGTGTCCCGCTCGCACGCAGGAAAGGTAAAGGAAATAGCAACAACAGCATTCGGCCCACAGACAACGGTCTACTCCGCAGCCGGCGCCGGCTACAAAGTCATGGAGGTCGTCAACGGTACCTATGACGTGTACCTTCACGCCACCGCCATCAAGAAATGGGACCTCTGTGCAGGAGATGCGATTATAAAAACGGTTGGAGGCAAAATGACGACGACCAAAGGTGACACGATTGACTATTCAGCCAGTAGCGACGTGAAGGTAGGCGATGGCATCCTGGTGACCAGGTTTGACCATGATTACTATGTGAGCAAGTTGCCAACAGTCCTGGCCGGTGTACATTAGTGAAATGATTAGTTGGACTGAATTAACTAAGGTTGTTATGTATGCTAAGTTGACAGTTGATACGTACATGACCGTAAATATGGCATATCGGGGTTTAATGAAAGTTTGTTGATGTCTGTCATGTTACAGTGTCTTACTAAAGCTCGAGTGTGTCATATTTATGGGTAGCGTAGTTTGTTGTGTCCGTGTAGTGTTGGTTACATATTGACAGAAGTGTTATAGTTGGAGAAAATTTAGTACTTATTTTAAGGATTATATTTTTAATTGTGTCTAGTCTTTAATGGCATACACTTTCAGATAGAATAATGTTTTCCCCCAGTACTGATCGAGGTCACAGTGATAAACGTAATTATATTTATGTTTTATCAAATTAAAAAGTTGTACCTAATTAATTAGTAGAGTGGTATGGTATAGTTTTTGAACATTTGTGGGCTTAGGCTGTGATGTTGAATTATGATGAATTGAAATGGTTGTAAAATGTATAAAATTGACGCAATATTTGGCTTGGCTAATCGTACCTGAAATGAGAAGTTCAGTTACATATTTAGATTCGTTCTAATCGTTTCTCAGTTTAAATTGATGTAAATACCTAAACAAGGTACATATGTAATGTCAGCCACGTCTAGGGGCTGAGATAAAATCAAGTGTGCGCTGATATATTTAATTTACTTACCAATCATAGAATCTGATTGAGTATATTTTCATGAAAAATCGAATTTGTATTATAATATAGATTTTAGAACAAGTCACAAAAACCTATTTATTGTATTTTTGTCATTTTTAGTATTCTATACTTATTTACCATATTTGTTTTTTTACCGAAGTGTGTTTTATTGAAATCATTCTTTTTTTGTTGCTACAAATCATTTATGTAACTTATCTTAGATAGAATATGTTAAGAATGAATGTTAGGGCAGTATACACCTACATAATAATATTTCTGTGTACAAAGTATGTAGTATATTAATAAGTAGCTTTCATAGCTCGAATTATGTCAAATCAGAATCGTAGGAAATTATTCCGTGATAGAGAGATTAACAATAAGTCTCAAATTCTTTTTTAATTAGTACTTATTTCTGTATTTATTTCCTTGTATATTAATCACAGCTGTTTGTATAAGTGTCAAAACCTAAAGTGCCTAAAGTGATTGCTGTGTCGAAGCGACGTGATCTCAGGTCAGCTTGCATACATAATATGCAATTACAGAACCTTAATAAGTACTCCGAACATTTGCTCATTGCGAAGAGTGAAGTAGAGGGCTTCATTTATAGTTGTTGCATTTCACTAAAGCATCTACCATTGTAATTTAAATCTTATGCCAATGGGTATAAAATTAACATCGAGTGCTCGTGATTTGCAACATGTGTATCCATACTATGCAATTAATTTATTGATTTACAAATACTGACAGTGCCTTGTAGCTAACCGCAATAATAGAGATAAAACCCCTTTGAGCCGTTGCAGCTAATGTTTCATCTTCTGTATTATAAGAAATATTTGAGCTATTGAACCCTCTCCTGATAGGAAAACCGTGTTGGCCCGTTAGCGGATTAGTCCGGGGCCAAAATTCACGGGCTTCACACACTCTACAAGGAATCTCTATTCAGCAACTACCTGAAGTCAATACTTGTTGTTAGATAAAGTATATTATTTTGTAGTTTATTATATTTTGTTTTAGTAAATAATAACATATTTGTATTATTTGTGTTTGTGTTGTGGACAAATGCACATACTATTCAGTATTGACCGTTTTAGATATAATAAATATTGTTGTAAAGTGCGGACACATCAATTTTTGTGCAATAAGTAGGAGGTAAGTGAATAAAAATTCAGACACATGTTTAACTATATTTTTATTTCAATAAATTAAGCAGGTTGTTTCAATAATACACAATTATAATGCATTTCCGTAAATCATAAAGGTACACATCACCCAGCAATTTTTCGTCTAATAATACAGGAATGTGTTGCTAGCCTAATGTGAAGTTACCATTCACAAAATATGAAAATAACTATCTTTCAAATGTGAATTTATGAAGACATAGCACCGGCAAAATATTGCAAAACAAATGGGGAATATTGAATTGATAATTTTATGTCGAAGAGACCATTTGATTGAGTAATTTGTTATTGCTACTTTGAATTGGACTAGTAGTCGTATGCATTACAAGGAGGTCCGTGAATACATACGTTAGTGCAGTAAGTAATGAACAGATATTCACAGCGAGTATACTAGCTTCCATATATAATAATATATTAGTCTATGATTCAACGAATCCCTTATTGACATACGTAAATAAAATTTCATACAAAATTACATTCATCATCACATAGAATATTTCCCTACAAATTATAAAAACAGAAATTATTGAAGTTTATTGCATTCCATTATGCTCACAAAATACCCTATGAAAATTATTCGACTGGCTAAATAATGAACTAATATGAACAGATTTTAGGCATTTCAGACTAAAGTTCTTAAAGCCTTGGTAGCTATTGCTTTAAACATCATTTTATTATCATCAAATTAAATGCTTCTCAAGCCTCAATATAACTTGTTGTAAATATTATATGAAGGAACACTGGAAGCCGCATAAACAGGCTCATACAGTAAATTATATAATCCAGTAGCACATTGACATAGCGTGAATAAGGTGCAAGCAGCTTGGTAAAATCACAATAATAGTAAAAATTATATACAACTAAACAAAGGTTGACTGTGTGAACGAATACTCCAATATGCGGTACAATATTTTCATACCCTATTAGTCTACTTACAGTATATCTTTAATTTAGCACTGACAAATCCTTTCTGTTGGTACATTTGTAGCTTGGTTTCTGTCGCCGCATCACTACCCGACATTTGTAAAATGCGCGCGTTAGGCTTAGTATCCAATGGCGGGACGATACGGCAACGGATTTTTAGGCGATGAATTATAATATAGCTGAACGTCTGAATGTCAAACTAGTAACAATGTATTTTGTTTTCGTAGATACGGATGTTACCCTTAATGAAGTTGATGCTGCCATATTGTTTTTTTGTAGATACTGATAAAATTTAAACTTTTACCTTTAAAATCGTTGCCAGAAGATAGTTTTTTTTTTATATTTAAAACAAAACATTAGAACTGATGTTAGATATTGATTAGACTTGTTTTAAGGAAACTTATATAGGTACCTCTAAGACGCTTGTATCGCGGAATGTTTGCGTGCGTTAAATTGCGCGCTACCATAAACAGCTGTTATTGACACTGTTTACTGTACAAAATGCGTCTACAACGGCTTGATTGGTCCTTTTACACTCCATATTGTATTACAGTTCATCAACAAAAAATCCCCTGTCATGAGCCTTATCAAATTCGATGCTTATTGTTACCATTTCATAAGATCTAATACGACCATGTAAATGTGTACTTTAAGGCAACAAACTACTTCAAAAAGCGCGGTTTCAAAATGTAAGGTAGTGCAAACAGCGATTAGTTGCCAGCTACAAATTTAAATACGGCTGCATTATTGAACAATCTGGGTAAACTGCTTAATTAATATTACAATGATGGTTACAATCGTCATTAGCCGAGAAACTTTAATGAAGATTGAGATACTAATTAGTTTGACATAAAATACAGGTGTTTCATATTCTGGGTGATCGAATAAACTCGGTACAGTAGGTCTTATTGTACTTGATTGGACACAAAATCAAAGTTATAGTATACCATCGACAATTTCGCCTCTAGACGCCACAGATGATGTATTTCTGTCAACACATTTGACTAATACATCATATGACACTAGTCAACATTTCGAATTGTTACATTATTACGGCACAGACAGGGCCAAAAAAATGCAGTACCACCCTCCCACATACCTCGGCTAGTTGACAGAATGAATTTTAAGAGAAATATAAAATATAGTCTAGAGCAGGGGTTTCCAATGTTTTATACACAGCGACTCCCCAGGGCGTCGCGGCCCACAGTTTGTGAACCCCTGGTGTAGAAGATAAAATAGTCGATGACACAGACATTGTTATACAGAACACGAGTAGCCAGCTACATCAAAAGTTGAACAAATCATAAATTGTACTATTTACCCAAATCTTCAATACGTCCCAGCTTCCGATACTCGTTAATTTATGTTCGCCAAGTCCCCCGGGTCCCGGCACAGTGTCGCACCGTGTCGCCTAGTGTAGCACCGTGTCGCGTGGTGTGGCACAGTGTCGCACCGTGTCGCGTGGTGTAGCAGTGTCGCACCGTGTCGCGTGGTGTAGCACAGTGTCGCACCGTGTCGCGTGGTGTAGCACAGTGTCGCACCGTGTCGCGTGGTGTAGCACAGTGTCGCACCGTGTCGCGTGGTGTAGCACAGTGTCGCACCGTGTCGCGCTCACCGCCGCGCGTCGCCTCGCGCATGCGCCTCGTATGTACATAACATTTTACAATAACATACCGTTTAGTTATAACACTTAACACATACTGAGATTTATCGTCCATGCTCGATACAGCGACGCGGTGTTTTGTTAGACGGAGTCATCTGGAACATTACAATTGTGTGAATTGGCTACTTGACATCACTAATCAATTGACATACTTTTTATGAGCTGTTAAAACACGATTCCCCATAGAATGTTTTTTATACATCGTTGTATGACGAACTAGCCGACGGTCCACCTGATGTTAAGTAGTCACCGCGGCTGCCTATAGACATCTGCAATACCAGGGCCCTTGCAAATGCGTTGCCAGCCCAGAGACAAAGTTAAAACGTCTCATGTACGTTTAATTTTACCGGCCTCAAACACTTCACTAAACTGTAACGTCATTTCCCCCCCCCCCCAATTCAATTGACTATTTATTGATTTCGAAGCAATTCAAAATCTATTTTCATTTATGTATTTGAAAACTAAACGAGTTTACAGACCTAAAACATTTCAATTGTTTATTTGACAAGTTGTCTTGGAATTATTCTTTAATGGTACCCAATTGACTGCAAATGAGTGTTTGATCACAAGTATTTGTAATAGTTATACCAAGATCGAAAGTGCCAGACCTACGTGATATTAGCATGGCTGTTACTTTGAGGATAGGAAAAAGACTACATACTTCAGACCTATCAGCGTTACAACTTTATTTTGTTCATTAATGACTTTGACAAGTGGTTATAGGCGCCATTTTCAACCGGGTTATACATTTTCGCGAATAGCAACACTAATTTGCAAATATATATTTTTTGTTCATACAGTATGCAGTCTTGTAAAGTTTCATTGAAAAAATAAAGGAAATATTATTATAACGTCCTCGTCATTTAACTACCCATTATCCGGCAGTTAGTTTGCAAACCATGCACTCAAATATTGATTTCCTTATCTTATCATTGACACTGCGATGTGTACTGAATACTAAGATTGATAAGTGATATGCTATCTCTAGATAACGCACACCATATTAGGACAATGTCATGTGTCAGGTGGTAATATTGCCTTTAATAAGCACTAAAGTCATACAATTTTAACCAAGCCAGCATATTCTTGCATTTCAAGAAGACTGGTTGCATTTAGTTAACTTTTTTTTAACTTTGCCCCACTTGACATGGCTCCCGTATCGTGGATGCGTTTACAAACATTTTATACACTCGCATGCACAAACAGCCAGGAATCGGAAGGATTGAATTGTATACTCACCATGATACCACCATTTCGTTTTCTTAGGATTTTTGTTGCAGGTCTTAACGTAAAATGAGTTATCCGGTGGCCGTTTCTGAAATAAAAATTAGCAATGCTATAGTGGGATAGTAGGCACCTAAGTACGATTTTTACTTACATCATAGGTAATTATCAGGCATTACAGCTATTTAGGTGAAAGAGACATAGTAACGAAAACTTTCATCATGGATTCCGTACATGATCGTAGACCCGAAGTGGCCAAATTTTCGTTGGTTATTAAAATAAGCTGTTGTTCCATAAAAAAGTGTATCACGTACAAAGTCAAAGTGGGTGAAACAGCTGTTTTTTTTAAAAAAGAAGTGCCATGTTCCCACTGCTAGGACAGAGGGCTCCTCATCCAGTCAGAGCGTATTGGGCCATAACTTACAAGCTGGCCCACTGCGAGTTAGTAGTCATCATCATCATCATATCAGCCGTAGTACGTCCACTGCTGGACATAGGCCTCTCCCATGGATTTCCAAAAGGACCGGTTGGAAGCGGCCTGCATATTAGTAGTCGTATATATTTTTTTATTCTGGTGTACATCCACCTTTTCCTCGTCACGATATTTTCCCTGCACCGTGTTGGAAGAACACACAAAAAAATAACCTAATAAGTAATAGCGTACCTTCTCCTTACAGCTACTGAGCATAGACACGATTGACAAACAGACGGACTGCACGGACAGGGCTGGCGACCAGTCGTCTGTTAGTATGGACAGGCAGATGTGACCGTTGGAGTATACGTGTGGATGTATCGGTATGTTGTTGCCTATGAACGTCACCTGGAAACACAATTCAAACACGTTACACATATTATAATTATACTAGTTTTTACCTACAATTTCTTTCCCGTAGAAGTCAAGGATACCATTAAACGTATTCTATTGCATTCGGTAATATTGTAGGTTTCAATCAGCGAATTTTTTTTTTTCAGACAGCAGCAATTTTATCTCTTTAAATTTGATATTGTCGGCGTTTTGTTTAAATATTTCCCTATTTGATTTAATGATACCTTTGAGTGGTTCTCTATTGTGTCACCTAACTTTTTTATCCATAATTTAAAGTGCCATAACTTTTTTTGTCCTAATCATCATTTGTCCGAATGATAACTTACCCGAACTTAATATCACATGCCATAAAATTGAAATCCCTAAATGTAATATGTCATAAATCCGTTTGTCATAAATATTACAATCAATAATATACAAAAGATATAAAGCGTTTTTCGATAAAAGTTATAAATCCTAAATTCAAATTACATAACACTTTTTTAAAATAATAATATTCTTAACACAATTTTTTTTTTAGATTTTAGGATTTTATTTTTATCGTTTTTGTAAGCAAGCCAGCATGCAGCATGCAAGCCAGCATGCAGCATGCAAGCAAGCAGCATGCAAGCAAGCATGGAGCATGCAAGCAAGCATGCAGCATGCAAGCAAGCATGCAGCATGCAAGCAAGCACGCAGCATGCAAGCAAGCAAGCAGCATGCAAGCAAGCGTGCAACATGCAGCAGGCATGGTTTCTGTCACGGCTCCGGCGCTGCGGGGCTCCAGCGGTCCCATGCGAGCTTATCGTCGCAGATGATTTCACGCTCACCACCGCGGCTTCGGCTTGCTGGCCGGCCGGCCGGCGAGCCGGCCAGCCTCAGCCGCGGCGGAGAGTGTCAAAACCACCTGCTCCTCAGCTCGCGGGCCGCCTTGCCCCTCCGCGCCTACGCGATTTTAAATTACACTCTAGGGGTAGGGCAGACAAGACTACGTGAAGTCGGTTTTGCAGCGATTCGTTTCTGTCACTAAAACCAAATTTTTAACAAATGTTTTAGGACTAAAAAAAATATTATAAATGAACATTCGGAATAATACACATTATTTAACGCTATACTTAGGACATATGACTTTAGGTCATGTAAAATTAGGAGCTTCAGATTTTATAGTACCTAATCGATATTATGACAGAATACTTTTAGAACTAAAGATAATTATGTTACACAAAATTTCGGGATTTTGAACATTATGGTTACTGAGGTTTATAACAAACGTGTTATAGATAATGATTTTCGGACAAACAATTTTAGGAGATGTAAGGGACTCCCCTTTGAGTGGGTTTTACCATCAAAGTTCGTAGTAAAATATCTCGAAACTTAGAGCTACGAAGCCTACGATTGTCTATTCGTGAATCATGTATTTAAAGCACGTAAAGCCGTTAGTCCTGCGCCTGATCTATCTCCGCTGTACGTGTCAGATTAACATCCTATCAAATTATGAGAGTGCGGAAAGAAGGAAATACACCTGTTTGTGCACATACTTGTATAGTGCACAACTGTCTACAAATCAGTCAGTGCACAAATCTTCTGCATATTTGTCTAGTCCTTATTTAGATTGGCATTCACAAAAAGTATAATAATCTGCTAAAAGATTCATACTAGAACCTGGAAAATCCAGTAATTTTCCAAAACCTTCCGCGTAAAATAGCAACGGTTTAATTTAAGGCGACCATTATCCAACGCATTTACCTCCTTACAACCGGCTCGACAATCCGGAGCACAATTAATAAACGATTTAAACTCACTTAGCGAGCGAAGGATTACCCGCCCACGTTTCTGAAGATTCTCCTCAAGTTGCCTGAACCGGGTATTTGTGAACTACCTCACAATGACCCATTTAAACCGGCAATCAATAGGTATTTTAGGATTAGATACGGCGGTCTGCCCGATTGGTCTCATGGCTATAATATTCCAAATCGGGCAAAGGTTTATTGAATTTTTCCATTAGGAAGTTTACAGTAGCAGCACGTAGTTTAGTTTAGTGCCTCGGAATGCACGTCGTAACGCCGCGCCGTTGGACCCGGCTCTCATTCGCAGATCTTTGACGGTCGTTACGGGTAGTCAGAAGCTCTAAAGTTTGACAAGCAGTCTTATTAAGGGGTATCGTATTACCCAGTAACTGGGTTTTGGAAGTCAGATAGGCAGTCACTCCATATAAAATACTGGGATTAAACTGCATGAGGTTAGACTAGAAGCCGACCTCGATATTATTGGTAAAAAAAACGGTAATTTAAAAAACTAAAAAACCCGACTGCTATTCTTTAAAAATCCCTAAAACAAGATAAATTGTAGCAGTCGGGACCCATTCTAGAAATGGAGGATTAGTGAATTGAGAGCACATACCTATATTACATTGCAGATGGTCCCGAATGGGTCCCGACTGCTACAATTTATCTTGTTTTAGGGATTTTTAAAGAATAGCAGTCGGGTTTTTTAGTTTTTTAAATTACCGTTTTTTTTTTTGTGTTTTAAAAAAGAAATTAATATACCCAGTTTCACTCTTACAGTAAATACGAATCTACCGACACCTCTCAAGCTAAAATCCATCGAGCCGTTCAGCCTGCAGAGCGAGCCAAACATTTGAATTTGGCGCCAAAAATCCGCCATTTTGTTTTTTTTTTTATATACCCAGTGTCACTCTCACAGTAAATACGAATCTAACGACACCTCTCAAGCTAAAATCCATCGAGCCGTTCAGCCTGCAGAGCGTGCCAAACAATTATACATACAAACATACATACAAACATACCCTCGAAAAACATAACCCTCCTTCTGTCGCAGTCGGGTAAAAATGATAGGCAAACGATGACGGAATTCAGTGTTTCATGAAAGTCTTATTTTTTTACTAGTAATTTCAACGTCCTTGTATCCTGGAGATAAGAATCAAATACCATGCTACCGAATTAGCTCAGCACTACTCAGCAGCTGTTAGGATACAACGATAAACATAGATAAGAGAAACACATTACTGTGGAATGGCTTTTGAATTTGCATGTAAGTATACACATTATGGAACAATTACATTTAGTCATTCAGCCCAAACTCGATTGGTTACAGAACACGGGCAAGTGTAAATAAAGGAGTAATGCATGATTTCCATCAACCGGCCCGCGTCGGAGTGCATTTCACACTGTGCTAAAGAAAATTCAGGCTTCTATATAATAATTAAGGTCCATGTTTGTATGTAATTTGTGCTGCCTGAAACTCGGATGGGTCCGCGCGTATGCCGTTTCACGCAGTACAATTCCATGCAAACATGAAACTTAACTTTTATGTAGAAGCCTGAATTCTCAGTGCAGCCGTCTTCGGACAATCTCGTCCGGCGTCATCGTCTTCAAATGCGAGTGTACTCACACCAACTGTAACTGTGACTGTGTGTGTGTCTGTAACTTCATTTCAAGTAGTTCAGTCGTTAACTCGTATTTCATTGCGATGACTAGTGAAACAAATGTATCGGGTTCCGAAATTAGAGGTCATTCGATTACCCGAATACGGGTTAACGACCAAGTGTAATTGCACCGTTATGTAGCAGTAAGTGCTTAGTTTCCCAGTCTTTTATAACTTGATTAGTGGCAACGTTTGTTGTGGTCAAATAAATAACTTGTTTGCTCAGACAATTTTAAACATGTATTTTTTTAAATGGGACAAGCCCGCCACACTGTTCCCAAACCACTGCAACTCCTGTAAGCCAGAATCAACAGTGGCGACCACAAGAAAAGCGCCGAGACAATGAAGCTCGACGAGACCCAGAGAAACGATTCAACTGTCTTGGATCCCGCAACGAAATTAATCAGAAAAGATTAGCGGAGGAGTAAGAAAAATATAATTAACAAAACATGTATTTGTCGAGTTGTTTTTAGTTTTAACCACGAATTCGTCGCTTCAATGTCGGTGATCCTGTCGGGTCCTTAACCAGATTACAAGCAACCTCTTTGTCAAGTTTCATTACGACTGGTTCAGTGGTTTTACGGTGAAATGGTTACAAACAAACAGACAGAGTTACTTCTTATATTTACTAGCTCTTGCTGACTTGCTCGTCACTTTCAGAACTAAAGGCTTTAGTAGTCAGGAATAAGGTACTTATTCGAACTTTCAGAATCGGGTCAGGCGTTCCGGAGATTAGCGCGTTTAAACTCGATCACCTTTATAATATTACTATAGATAGATAATATTAAAGTGTAGATACCTCCTAAGAATACTACTAAGATTTTATCGATTTTCCCGTATATAATTAAGCGATTAACATAAAATGATGAACGACTACCGATTATAGTGTCCTCTAAAAATACACTGGCTTGACCGCTCAATATGTAAATGAGTATCACCGTATGCCGATGATAAGGACGTTAGGTGCGTATGTACTTCCTAGACCAGTGGTTCTTGATTTGTGGTCCCTGAAAGCACCAGAAGCGTTAATATACATACGATCACGCCTGTATCCCCCAAAGGGTTAGAGAAGGTGTGCCAATGTACACCCACAGTTCGCTGGTGTGTTTAGGTTCCATGTAATAGAGAACGAGCCCATTGTCATTTTAACTAGGGAGAAATCCTAACTCCGAGCTGCAACTGAAAAAATCATCATCAGTGACCTGGGAGTCATAATTGTTATGATTAAATAACTCATCTCAAGGGTCAAAACTGGTTTTAAATAACTTTATATTCGTGTCATGGAGCCACTATACGAATAATTAATATTACCGCCAAACAGTTGATGGTCCATGGCAAGACCTACATTTTGTCAAAATGGTCCTTCAACGCTAAAAGGTAAGACCCACTGTCCTACTTAGAGACGTGAATTTGAACAATCTACCTACCTACCTACTTTACAGAATGATGCGAGAGAAAGTTTAGCATCTTTGTGACACATCAATTTACATAAAAACATGTATAATATGTAACACACTTCTTGCGTAATCTTAAAAGCCATACTTTAAGATAACATTGATCTGAATTTTCTATTCTTAAGTTATTTAAGCCAAAAAAGTCGGACAACCTAACCAAGAGGTACCGTATTGCCTAGTAACTGGGTTGGGGAGGTCTGGATAGGCAGTCGCTCCATGTAAAACATTGGTATTATTCAGCTGCATCCAGTTAGACTAACCAAGAGGTATCGTGTTGCCCAGTAACTGGGTTGTGGAGGTCAGATAAGCAGTCGCTCCATGTAAAACACTAGTATTCAGCTGCATCCGGTTAGGCTGGACGCCCACCCCAACTTATTTGGGAAAAAAGGCTAAGCAAATGATGAAGTTATTTAACGCCGTGATGATCCAGGGGTTACGGCGCCCGCCTTTCACGCATGAGGGTTCCATAGGTACCAGACAAGTTCTAAAGTGACTTTTGAAATTCATTTATACTAAGTTTATGTTGGACGTCACTGACACCGGTGAAGCAAAATATCGCGAGGAAATCTGGACTCATATTTCACTTAAGTCTAAAATCGCCAATCCGTCTTGAGCAAGTGTGGTGATCAATGCTTGTGAAAACATCATGAGGAAACCTGGACTTGTAGTTAAAATAAGTCTAAAATCGCCAATCCTCGAGCAACCGTGGCGATCATTGCTCGTGCCTTTTTTGTATGAGAAGAGGCCTTTGTCTGCAGTAGTTCAAATAGGCTGGTATTATTTTGGTAAAAGTTATTTTAGAAATATAGAAAAGAATGTAGAACTGATACAGCGAAAATTCCAAGCGAAAATGCCTCGTATCGCAGTTCTATTGTAAACAAGTGTCGGCTAAAACAGTCGACACTGCAACAAGGTATACCTATTACTAAGTGATATCGTCTGAAAATAGTTTATTGCGCCACGAGCGAGAATAGCGCAGCGCGGCGCAAGTTATTCATAATTAAATTGATTGGATGTGATGTCTGACAAGTTTATTACTATCGTGGGTAGACCCTTGATGGAACTGGCATAGGAGTGGGGAATAGCATAAATAAAAAAGAGATCTATACCCAAAATCCAATAACATTTTGCTCGACCTGGAAATCGAACCCAAGACCTCTGGCGTAGCAGTTGCGCTTAGAACCACTAGGCCGATGAGGCGCGACTACGACACACTAGAGGTCTTGGGTTCGATTCCCAGGTCGAGCAAAGTGTGATTGGGTTTTTCTATAAAAAATCTTAGTAGCAGCTCAAAGTTAGGATAGTGCCCGGTTGCCCCTATTGGTACACCGTTGCCTAACCCTTCGGGGAATACAGGCGTGGTGGTATGTTTATACCCAGAAGTGGATGAAGCCAGGCTTTGCGAACGATGATGATTTCTGCATTGATAGCCAACGAAACAATGTACCAAATTATAGTGAGGTGAAATCGCCAATCCGCCTTGAGCAAACTTGGTGACCAATTCTTGTGCCTTTTCTGCAGAAATGGCCTTTGCCTTGCAGTGGGACAATAATAGGTTGGTATTATTACCGAGCAGTGACGTAGGTAGTCACATGTGGAGTCTAAATAAGATCAATCGATCGAAATGCCCGATATGATGAATGGCCAAAATGCGGAGACCCCGAAATCGATTCAGCAGCCATTTTGAATCGACCAATTATACTTATATTTAGACTTTGTTGGTGTGTTTCTCTTGTATTGTATGACTCATATAAGTAACTGGATTAATAATTAATCACATCAGCTCGCTCAATGCATCGCTGTACAACTTTAAACCTACCATTATGTAGAATATGGCTTCAAAGTATCGATTGATATTGTACACCTGGACTTTAGTTATAAATATAAACTGTAGAAAATCAATAAATACTTTGTAGTATTGTATGGACTATCTCTACGAGTTGAGCACGTTTTTGGTGACTACTTCGCTTCTTTAGGTCGTAGCGTGATGTCATACAGCCCTATAATCTTCGCAAATTTTAACGCAGGTTTTTTTTTTTATCGAATCAGTAGTTCCTGATATTAGCGTGTTCAAGCCAACTCTTCACCTAATATTTGTTTAGATTACATTACCTAGTAGCGGCAAATGGTCAAAAGGTTGCATTAGTGCTATCATTTAGTCATAGTGTTTTCCGGCAAAAAGGGTGAGGGGCACTGTATTGAGAATGGTCTGGTTATCAGTACTACATTTTTTATAGCATTAAACAAAAAGAGGCCAAATAACGATAGTTATCAGGTGATATTGTTGAAATAACTGCATTTTAATGATATTTTTAAATGTAGCTGGCAAAAAGTTTAGATTGCATTATTTTTATCGTCAAATAACGAAGCTTATCACATGTTGTTGAGTAGTCTCATGCCGCTTGCTTAAATTTCGTTGCATTTTCGCGACATTTTCAATGTAGATAACTAAGCAGTTAAAATTCACGCACCAATCAGGTTTCCATGTAATACGTAACATAGATAGTGATAACCAGTTGTTATGCTCCTCGCAAAGATTCGAACTAGTATGCAAATTAAACTAGTTAGTTATTTGCCTTTATTCAATATAGTGGGGTATTGTTAAAGGTTAGAAAATCACGCATTGCGGCAATACAATATGTAAAAGGTTGCCAAAACTATTTCACTAAAATACGTAGAAGTTGATGAGGGATACGGGTGTCTAGTCAGCCTTTTCTAAGCTTATATTAAGTGGCGTAAAAACGCTTCAGCCGTAACGTAACTGAAGCGGAATTCTGAAAAAATCTCCCTCGGTGAATTTTAGTGACGGTGGAATATAAAAGCTTACCTAAATTCTGAAGGCTCACTTCATAAACCTTTCAGGCTCCTAAAATTATTTGGCCTAGTTTAGTACTATTTTGAACTACCAGCCTTCTATTTCCTACCAAACGCGAAAGTTTGTGAGCATGGATGGATGTTTGTTTGTTACACTTTCACGCTTAAACAGCTGAACAAAATTCGCTGAAATTTGGCACATTTGTGTTCCGTGGGATAATTGAAGACATGCTCAATTCTGACGCAAACGAAGTCGCGAACAGTAGCTGGTTTTAAACAAATCTAATTAATGAATCAAACCATTTCATTACTACAAATTAAAACGGTCAATTAGAAAAGAACCGCGAGGTTTTCGTGTGACATGAAATTAAGAAACCCTAACTTCATCGATAATTATGTCGATATTCTTAGGACCGTTTAATTATTGCACCAAGGTTTCGACTTAATTCAATCAAATTTAAACACAGCAATTGTTTTTAATAGCTGATATTTTCTTTTATAGAATTTTAATCAATTTAATCTAAGTAAATTAATTATTCGCTGGCATTGAGAAAACAAGCGTTAAGTGTAAAGTTGCGATAAACGTTTAGAAAATAAAATAGAAAAGAAAGAAAATGTCAAGCCAGTGTTGTCAGATCAAAATATCGGGAAAAATTCCAAATTGACGGGAGAACTAGGTAAATACATGCTTGTTATGAAATCAAAATGCTATCTTTTACTTTAAAATTAATCTTTTGGAAGCGCGGCAAGCTGTGCTGTTTGTCAAGAGTCTGTTCATGAGAAAATTATGATATAGGTAATGTCAGGAAGAAAATTAAATTATAAGGAGAAAACGCGCTAATGAACCGTTTCGTCTCTGTACGACAATCTAGGTAAATACATTGATTACATTTGAATATTTCTTACAAAGCATTTAATAATAAAAGTGAAGATCCGGATTATTTAGGTACCTATTAGTCGCATCATGGCCAGACACGTTTTATTTTAGCCATTAAAACATCATTTTCTTAATAGGGAGGAAGATTATTTCTTTTTCCTTTTATGATTTCCTATACGTGATGTACCTACGTATGCACAACAAGTGGAAGGTTCATCGTCAGTAAATGATTCTAACAAAAAAAAAAAAATGCTGTTCCATACATTGTTTTTTTTTTTGTGTAACGTTACCACACACTAGTTATTTCTCCTGTATCGTGGGTGCGTTTACGAACATTTAAACTTGCATACACAAACAGGCAGTTCCGAAAAAACTATCTGTAGGCCATACAAATATTTGTTCCGTGCGAGAATCGAATCCGCGACACACAGCGCAGCGGCCAATAGTTCAGCCACTGCGCCGACTGTGTCGGAATGTCACTTTTGTATAGAATAGCAGTTTTCTTTTATCCACCAAAAATGTTAATATGCTGGGAGGTAAGTTAACTTTTCGATGTCCCTTCCACCGGATAAGTGCACATAGGATACTAGCTTTTGCCCGCGGCTTCGCTCGCGTTAAGAAGTATTCAAACTTTCATCCCCTACTTTATCCCCTTGGAGGTAGAAATGATCAAAATCCTTTCTTAGCGGATGCCTACGTCATAAGATCTACCTGCATGCCAAATTTCAGCCCGACCCGTCCAGTGGTTTGGGCTGTGCGTTGATAGATCACTATGTCAGTCAGTCAGTCAGTCAGTCAGTCAGTCACCTTTGAGTTATATATATTTAGATTAATTTTATCTACTGCATTAATTAAAGTTAGTTTGATAAGCGCATTTTCTCATCAATTTAAGTTTTTATACTCGCATCACTAACATCAAATTTTATTTTAAGCATTCTACATAATACCTATCACAATAAGGAAATCCTTGAGCATAAAATTAGCTCAAACCAAAACAGATTTACTAATCTTTTACATCGGCAAATCTAGATATAGAACGCAACAAGAAATCTCAGTACTCGTTAGATATTCCTTAGGGATTAAATGACTCGAATTAATGTGGGAGTGTTGCTAACTTGGTCCGTCCTTGCGTGACCGTCACCATCACGAGCTGTAGCATTCACTATTTTATTAACAAGCTTCTGCCCGCGTGTCCGTCCGCGTCAAACTTGATATAGTAGCCCCCGGGAACCGAACATTTTTCCGGGATTAGAAGGGGCCACTAAGGGCCAAGGCCTGAAGGGGCTGCGGGTTGTTCGAAAGAGATACCGCACCCCCGGAACGCAAAGGGCACATGAAGGAACATAGATGGTTTTTAGTCAGTAAAAGTCTGACACTCCCTCCCGTCCCGCCCTGGGGGTCATTTAATGATTTTACCATCTTAAAAAAAAAAGGACCACAATCTATCTCAGTGCCAAATTTCATCCAGATCCGTTCAGCCGTTTGAGCGTAAAGAATTCAAAAACAGACAAACTTTCGCCTTTTATAATATTAGTGTGATGATATATTGTTCCGTTAGAACTTCTTAACACTATAGAAACAAACAAAACAAGAACAACCCTTAAAAAAGGCGCCATTTGTGAAGATATAGGGCCGGCGCTGACTGACTAACACCACGGCGCGGCTAAGGAAAGTATTTAATTTCTGATCAAATTATTTTTAACCTCATTTCAATGAGTTTAGAATTCATATTACTTGAATTCGATAGAATTATACCGCGGCACGTTTCGGCATGCCGTTTCATGCCACGGATTGCCACCTCGTCCCGCGAGGCAGGATTATGACAGCTATACTAATTGAAATAAGGTTTAAAACAGCGAGGGTATTTTCATGCCGCGACGCGACAGCGTGCTTCGTGCAGTGCCGCGACTTCAGTCAGCGTCGGCCCATACTAGTAAAGTATTGATAGTACTTACTTCAGGAGAGTCAAACGGGTACTTGTTTGTGAATTTAAACTGCAATACAAATTTTTCGCCTTCATATAATGTGCCGGGAACTCCTTCCATGTGTACTGTCCACCTGGCACAAAGAAACAAGTGTTTTAACAGAAATTTAGATTAAATAAGTAATAATATTTATGGCCTAGATACTGCTGCCTTTAAACATAGGTACACACAAACAAACAAAAAACTCTTCAGCTTTTTTATATAAGTATAGATAGTAATCTTCTTCCAAGCAGGATAGATCTGATAGAGAAAGAGGAAAGAGTTGCAAAATAAAAGTCTATTTGATTCTTCGATTTTGATCTTTTGAAAATAAAAGCAGCCCGACTTCTCTACCCATTTCTAAGTAGTAACATTGTAATGTTTGAACTGTACTAGAGTGTCAATATTGATCAAGATTCAAGGTATTAACTGGCTTTGGCCTTCTTGCAAAGTTACTACACAATTTAGCTGTGGACTATGATAGAAGGCATATAAGCTGCTACAAAATAGCTGTAATGAAAAAAGATGAGAATGGAGGCTTTTTATTCTTCTACCTAACATATTGATGGCACAGACAATGGACAGTAAAACCAACTTGAGTCATTTTTGTACTACACATTCAATATTAATTTTACTGTGTAATTTTACTCACAATGGAAAGAAAAAGCTGTATGCGTTTAAGGTGAGATGTTGTTTATTTGTGTGTGTAAACAGATGTTCTCATGTTTAAGTAAATGATGACATGCCTCAGTGAATGATGTAAATTGAATGGAGAATTGAAATCTTAGTACACACACTGACATACAGCATGTTAAAAAGTTACCAAATTCTTTGTTTGATTGTACATTGAATGTGCCCTGAACTCAGCCAACCTTGACTACTTTTTATGATGCATCTAAATTCTGCGATTCTGTACCTACTTAAGACTTGACTATTAATGATAATTAATGAATACCTAATGTTACAGTGTATGCAACACATGGCTTATGACTCCATCAACATGGTCATGAATAAATAACATCTTATTGACTTATATGTTACAAAATAACTCAAGTGAAGAACCAACTTATTGTACAAATACAGTTACATCATAAAAATGAAGCGCCTACTGTGCAAGTAATGTAACTCCGAATATAAATATGTAGGTATTGCTACAATATTAATGTTTACATCACCACATAATGTGTTGTTTTGGCATCAGCATTATATTTCTATAGCCAGTAAAGACAAAGGGTGCTAGCAAACACCTAAATTTAACACGCTACGACTATAAAAACATTATTTATATTAAAACAAGATGCAAATAAATCGATCGGTGTTTACATTCCGATTAATGCAAAAAATGGTGTTCTAAAAAAATAATTTTGTCTGTATCTATAATTAGCAGCTGTTTACTTACAGTGTTAGATTTTGGCTGGCCTGATCTCCGTCTACGGTGACTCCTGGTGGCGGTTCCTTCATCAGGGACATGAGTTCTTTCTGTAATCTCCGCTAAAACAGACATCGTACCATATTTTACCTAACAAATCGATGTATAATTTGTTTTTTATATTCAGCTTTTGCTTCTGAGTGCAGGAAATTGTTATATTTCTACAAGTGACATAGTTAGTGCATAGTTTTCTTCAATACAATAAAATTCTGACAAAAAATCCAATAGCAAAACTGTCACAATAAGGTCCTCATTAGAATTACGATTTTATGGTTGTTTATGTAACTGTTTCAATATTGCTATAGGAAAGACTTTATGCACGTTAAGCATACACGATTAATGTTTATCGTAAAGCGTAATATAATTATTATTTTTTACTTACCTCAGACGGGGACATAGCCGCCATTGTAATCCAATTAGACGTTTGATGTTACTAGTTTAAAAAAATGTTCTCCTGTTCAGTATATTCTGTTGGTTTCGTTTCATGTTTTTACAAGAAAACAAAATTTTTAGGTACATAATTTTTTTACGTATTACGACAGCTATACATTGTGAAGTTGCGTTGTATACTAAAACGATATCAATAGACAGTTTCCAAGAACTATGATATTTTTTTTTTGTTCATTGCAACACAGTACAATTAACGTCAGTGTTTTAGTCCGGTTGGTTTGGATACTAAAGTTTAGTGCAGTTGATTCGAACAATGTACAGTGTCTAAAGTCAGTCTAAAGTGGGCACTACTAGCAAATTCAATGTGGTTTTCGAATTAAACCGAGAGTCGCCCTGAGCTATTATTTCTTCTTGATATTATTTGATTCTTTAACGTTGGACATCCAGGAAGAGGCTTCCGGTTTGGATTTGTCTTAATGATGGCTGTATTGTGTGAAGAATGTTACGATAGAAAGGGAGCCAACCACCAGCCAATAGAGACAATAAGATGGTTAACAATAGAATACGAAAATATGCGACACGAGGGTAGGAAGGTGATGATGAGTATCACCTCTAATTTACTCTTTGGTGTAAACACGTCAATGTCACATTCATTAAACGTCAAATATGTAGTTTTTGTTATCTGTGATACGAAGATTGGTTTGTTGTTTGTTGCAAATTGCACTGTGAAATGGATATAAAAATTAAATCTTATTTTAATTTTCCTATTGATAAGCAAGAATTGTGTCTATTTTCCACGTTAATCGAATCTATATATTGGCACTGATGAAAACGTGAAATGTGGTTGTATTTACTTTAGTATTGTTATTCAACTTTTAGCGGAACCAAAATTCCGCCTTAATCGGGCGCAATGGTTTCTCACGGTAAAAAATCGTCAGCAGAGTGGATTATCGACCAGCTTAATGTGGAGAATGCTAAACTATTGGCATTTGTGTTGGTCATAGGATTTATTGGCTATCATGGAGTTTTACATCTTAGATATGGTAAATATTATCCATAAACCTGGCAAGTTTTACAATATCATAAATATTTAAATTTTGTGTTATTTTATGTATCCAAGTCGTACCTATTACTCATATTTAATCTAGAAAATACACAGGCGTCACCTGATGTTGTGTTATAAAACAAAGAAGCAATCCAACAATTTAAATTTCAACTTAGTTATCTTGCTCTGGGCGGCTCTTAAAATTTCCTGTGTTTCTTGTGTTCACAGGGTCAGACTCATGCACATGGCTCCTCACATCTGGTCGATATAAAGGTGACCATGAGTGGCAACCGTATGGCTGTATGTTACACAGATACTCGAAAACGTAAGTTTTAAATATTGAGTTCCTAAAAAACAATTTTTAAATATCTATTTGTTACAGTTGGTGTCAAAAACAACTTTAAGCAATATATAAAAAAACATAATTTTGTAGTGCATGCCACATTATGGTAGTTTACTATGAACCAATTAATTTTATAACAACTTAAATAATAATGAAATATATCGATACCAGAAGTATCAATTAACGTAAGGGACATTTTGGCGAAAATGAGTTATATACATCATTGGATTCAGAATTTTCTGCTCTATCGATTGGTATTATTAAAAAAATTCTATCGTTAAAAAAAAATTCCTTACGTTAAAAAAATTTGGCCTGCGTAAAACGATTTATGAAAAAAAAATGATGTAACGGACGTTTAAATTTTTTTTTCTCTGAAAAATAAAGTAAGTCATAGTGTTAATAATTTACAACCTCAGTCGATTTAAATACCATGTCCCTTACTTTAATTCATGATTAGAGTTTTTTAAGAATTATTTCTAAAGGTGATGGCTAAATGACTGCCTCCGGGCCAGATACATTCTGGAATGTATATGAATCTTACATAGCCTCATAATATTTAAAAAATCATTCATGAATTATGTAGTGTTTAATATTTTCCTAGCACTTTCGTGAACTATTTATTAAACATAATAAAGTATCTAAAAAAAAAACTTTTTCATCACAAACATTCGCTTATAAATATACAACCTCATTTTCGTTTTTAGTTTTATTCTTTTTCGTTTTATTTTTTGTCAGTTGAAGAAAATTATATACTGTCACACACCTTTTTTTCCTTTTTAGGCAATATTATTTTACCATTATATTATTCCCAAAAAGTATCTGAATCTTTTTTACATGAAATACTAATATTTAGCCATTCAGCATTACATTGTACCTAGTACCATATTTATACATGGTACCTGGCACATGGGGCATTGGTCTATACTTCCATTTAGCCATCTCCTTTCATTTAAATCTGTGATAGCTAAGCTGAAACTAACATTAATCATGCAAAGAACCTATTTCCATGGTGTTAAAATACCATAATTTTAGTAGATAATCTAAAGTTACATCAAATTGCAACACTGTAAAAGTCCTTTACAATAGGATTACGTATAATTTTCTATTTCTCTTGCTGCTTACACTATGCTTGACGGTTTACACATAAAATGTTAGTAACGTAAGGCACAACTAAACATATTTTTTTAATGTAAAGGACATGCTATATTTTAATCCGCTGGGTATTCCTAAATCTTTCGTTTTGAGCATGAAAGAAGAGGAAATTCTAAGAAACTTTGCTCTAGACACAATTAAAATTGGAGCAGACAGTAAAAAGTTATACCCAGATTTAAAAAAATAAAATCGTTTTTTGGCTCTCCTGAAAAACCGTGTTTTGTCCCTTACATTAATTGATACTTCTGGTATCGATATATTGTTTATTCCTTAGAATTAAATGGCCCAGAAAATCAAAATGGACTCATACTCCTCATTAATTGCATTCATTTAAACCTTTTATAACAACTGTGCGTGACTATAATCTATACAGTTAACATTATAAAACTGATGAGTTTGTTTGTTCTTGTTTTACTGGGCTAATCTCCGAAACTACTTGTCTGTTTCTAAAAACTTATTATCCCTGAGTGATAATGCTTTATTTTATTATATAAAAATCCATATGAACATTCAATGGATAAAACTTTGAGCAAAAAATTGTTTATTAGAAGTCATTTTCAATAAAAATATCATGTAAGTTAAATATGACACAGTAACGACAAAGACCTTATTCATGTTATGATAACTTCTAGAAACTAGACAATATTGTACAATGATGGCTGAATTTCCAAAACAGGTCTTACCATACACACATAAACTCACAGCTTTTTCCCATAATTATGTCAAATAAACAAACCATCAGATAACAGACTATTCCGTTATTCCTGATAACCTTATCAGTCCTAGCATGAATCATAGTACAGGTGGTTCATTCATGTTTGGTGTATCAATTTGGTCTAGAGTTTTCCCAAAATTTGATTAAGCTTCTTTCTAACTGATAAGGATTGTTAATCATTGATAAAATGCATGCACAATATGGGTCACGTAATTATTGATTCCAATCAATAATGATGCGCATAAAAATATTACAACATCTGACTATGAGATATACTAATCTAATGTACTATTTCCACTGAGTAGCTTGTTTTTTTTTAGCAGTATGAATTGCACTCCGGCTCGGCCCGGTTGGTGGAAATTGTACAAAAATTTACAATATTTTTGGTATTCTTAAAAATAAACACTGGGTTTAATATAATATATATCACTCGTTCTTGCCATGTTGGGGTACTAGGTTGGGCAAAGTGTTTATGGAGTTTTTACATTAGGAATTTCCCAATAGTGGCAGTTGGTGGTGCGACACTTCTTTTCGGAAAGCATTTATAACCTGACTTAGTCCTGTGCTTAATCTCTCCTTCCTTGTGTCGGATTGCTCCATAGAAGTATGAGAGTGGAAACGAGGGATTACTCTGTGCTTACACAATTATGCACTACTAACTTTTGCCCGCGACTTCGTCCGCGTGGATTAATAGTTCCCGTTCCCGGGGGATTTCCGGGATGAAAACTATCCTATGTCCTTTCTCGGGTCCCAGACTATATCTGTACCAAATTTCATTGAAATCGGTTCAGTGGTTTAGGCGTGAAGAAGAGACAGACAGACAGACAGAGTTATTTTCGCATTTATAATATTAGTACGGATGACATCTCCTGTGTACTCGCCTGGTTTTCAATGAGAATTGCCACTGTGACCAAAATTCGATCTGGAGAATATTATTACAGCTCGTTCTAAATAAGTGCCCTTTTAGATCTAGTACTTGCAAGTGGAAAAACATATAGTACATCGATGTGTGTAAATGCTGCAGTGTCAGTCTTAATTCTTAATTACATTTAATGAGTAGTAGTTAGTTGTGACCTGGGGTCACATAATTAAGAATGTGTGGAGGAAGGATTAGGACTAATTAATTAATTACGGTTGTTTGTGTCTGTCTGTCTGTCTGTCTGTCTGTCTGTCTGTCTGGGAAATGTATCTACTTCTCTATTAGTGATAGGAAAATAATGTTGCGATTTATTTACATTATATTATATGTGTTCTTTTTGTGAATATCCCAGGCACCTTATCATCGTCTTTTTATTTCTACAGTGTAGTAATTAGCAATGACGAGAACTATCCACCTGTTTGCCGGTAAAATCATCATATCAGCCTTAGGCCGTCCACTGCTGGACATAAGCCTCCCCATAGATTTCCAAAATGACCGGTTGGAAGCGGCTTGCACCTAACGGGTTTTCTAAAACAATTATTTCATACCTTGCAGAGACGCGAGGCGATGTCTCCGGTACCTCGCCTTCTGGGGCAAGTACAACAGTTTCGCCTTCATAGGAGACTCCAGGCTCGAACAGTTGTATGAATATTTTATAGGTAAGGGGAAAATGTTACTTTCAAACTTCCAAGTGTCCACAACACTTAGGAGCAAGAACAAGACTAACATGGTTAACATTCCATTGACGAATTTCGTGCTGACAAAATTTCTCTCTGACTTTCTGGCTGTAATAATATTTCTATATCTAAATACTTTTAATTTATTAGAATTGTATTGTAAATAATATTGCGTTTAATTTCTGATATTGTTAAATGAACAGTGTGTAAAGGGTAGATTCTTGAGTTACTACAAAATATCTGTAACAGCTTTTATATCACCAAAAATCACCCTAATATATTATTATTTTAAATGCTTTACACTTGAAACTGCTGTATCATGGGTGCGTTTACAAACACAAACTCACATACACAAACAACCAGTGCCAGAACAACTATCTGTAGGCCATACAAATATTTGTTCCATGTAGGGATTAACAAAATGATTGACTCTGACTGTGAAACAATTTTTGTACAATATTTTGCATACATCTATTACATACATATGAAGATGATATATTCTAAAATAAAACCACTATACTAGCTACAAAGTATATCAAATGTAGCATAGCCAGTGAGCACTTGTCACCACGATCCCTTCCCCAGGTGTGGTCCGCACGCGGCTGGACATAGACTCGTCCTACTCCACGATGGACCACCGCATGCCCAACTACACGTATGTGGACAGCAAGCTACGGCTGTCCGTCACGTTCATCTACAGTGATGACGTGTCCAAAACTATGGTCGATCAGTTTAGGACGTGGTGAGTGAGAGACTAACTGATTATGGGTGTTTGTGTTGTGGCTGCAGTGGCGGACTAAGGGAGGTGGATAGGGGGCCCGCCCTGGGCCCCTGGTCGTGAGGGGCCCCAAACCACGAAAAGTTCTCTTAATTAAGTCCTAAGAGGTATGGAGTCAGTTGAAGGCCCCATTGATACAAATACAAAACGGCTTAATCTGAGTTATTTATACATTTTTAATTAAAATGCAAATATAGTTAGTACATCATTTAGTTATCCCGCCCCGGGCCCCTGACAGGCTTAGTCCGCCCCTGAGTAGCTGTCTGTCCTTCAGAATTATATCGTGATTATATCACTCTTTGATTATAAAAGTTGTAGTAGTAGAGCTCTTTGTGAAGGAGCTCGTCTGGGGAAGTACTATACCATACATATTTTTGCCACAAAGCAGCATTGCTGTGTTCCGGCTTGAAGGGTATAGGTGCCGGTGTAATTACAGGCACACAAGACATTTCATCTTTGTCTCTGGGATGACAAATCATTTGCTAGGCCTCTGGTATTGTAGATGACTAGGCAGCGGTGACCTCTTAACATCAGGTACGCCGGCGAGTTGTTCGCCAACCAAAGATATAAAATAAAAATCTCATTGTTAGTCTTATTTCTTTCTACTTTAATTTGAAATTGAGTCGCATAAATAACATTCCCATGCAATAATACACTTATAGCACTATACTTAAAGCTCGAATTCCAACAGGCAGCGCTCAGATCAGCCTCCTTCAGTAATCGTAGCGTCCACCGGCCTACAACTGCTGAAAACTCGAAACACTACCGACCTAGTTCTCGAAGAATACAAAAGGAACCTTACGCACTTGGTACAAGCCATAGATTCGCTCGCAGCGAGGAACACACGAGTACTGTGGAAGCTGATAGAATCCGTCGACGCTACTAAGTTGAAGAATGAAAATAATCGAATTAGTAATAATGATATTGATTCTTATAATAAAGCGGCTATTGAGGTAAGAGTATTTTTTTTCCTTTTTTTTGGACAAAGACCAAAAACTTAAATATTGCGCATAAAATAATTAGACAGAAAAAGCACAATTATTCAGAAAATTCAGACCTAAAATCACTTTCTATTTCCTTAACATTTTTTTTTTACCACAGTTTCCTAAAACCGTTACGAAAGATTCAGAGGAGGCCTTTGTCCGGCGGTGGGACATTACACGCTAATAAATAAAGAAATAACTTTACATTTTGCATTCTAATGGTAAAATATTTTTTGAAATCGGTCCTGTAGTTTTTGAGTTTATTCGATACATACATAAATACTCATTTTTCCTATTTATAATATTTGTATAAAATACGGTTTTCTTTCACTGTTTACAGATACTAACCCACAGCGCAGCCAAGATCTGGAACTCCGCCCGCCTGGTGGCGGACAGCGGCGACGTGTTGCTGAGCAGCACCGCGCTGCGCCACGCCGCGCAACTGTTGCTCAACATGTTCTGCAACGACCACATGAACTTCAACGACGGCTCGTGTTGCGCGCAACCCGAGCCCTACACGCAGTTGCAGATATTGACGTTTGCGTTGTTTTTGTTGAGGTGAGTGTTTTTGCACTTTATTTATAAACTAGCTATATACCCCGTGGCTCAATAAGGTGGCACATACCATCACGCCTGTATTCTCCAAAGGGTTAGGCAGAGGTGAACAACTGTAAACCCACAGTTCGCCGGTATGTATAGGTTGTTGACAATTCTGGTTCTCTGTCGGATCATGAATGTCCGAGTACTAAGTTTAATGTTTTGATGATGATGGCGCGTGCGTTGGATCGTTCGGTTCCCTTCAAGACGGTTGGAATAAATAGAGTCGATGCACGCGTCATGTTCGTGAACGGGTGCTGTCAGTTGGGATCGATAATTTCTTAACTGCCATGGCTTACCTCTTTAAAAAAACATGTTTTATATTAATTTTCATTGTTTTCCCCATACAGAAGCAACATTAATATATTGTAATCAAGCTTTTGTAAAAACCAAAAACTAACTGTTGGAGTTTCTTGCTCGTTCTTCTTTATAGAGACCTACGTTTCGGAACGAGAAACTAGCTTCAACTTTAAACAGTAACTTCTTGACACTTCAAAAGTGCCTGTAAATGGTCTAATTAAAATGAATGCGCTGATTTTTTGAGTTTTTGTAAAGTTACGAACAGATAACTATAAGCAGTATTCTATTCCCTGTAGCGCAGTAGTGTGGCTGGTCCGCAGCGCGTGGTCGTGGTACGAGTTGGCGCGGACTCAGCTGGCGGGCTACGCGCCCCTCGCGCGCCCCCCGCCCGCGCCCCCCGCGCCCCCCGCGCCCTCCGCCCTCGCCGCGCTCGCCCGCCTCGGCCTCATCATGGCGTACTTCTACCTGTGCGACCGGACCAACTTCTTCATGAAGGAGAACAAGTACTACTCGGAGTGGAGCTTCTGGCTGCCCGTCGGATATGTGTTCGCGCTTGGATTGTTCTTTACGGATGAGTCTAGGTCGAATACGTAAGTTAGTTTTATATTTTTGACCAATTTCCAAGTGCTAAGATAGACATAGAAAAAAGTTTATTTTCCTGTGTTCATACAAGCATATTTAAAAAATGTAACACAAGTTAAATTGTGTAAAAAAAACTTATAATTTATTTTAAAACCCGCTTGTACTATTTTAGGGTTATCTTTTAACTCCGAGTTAGATGCTAACACGATCTTATTTTGTAATTAAACCTCGAGTAAGCAACAAACTCCAAATTACATTTTTAGCAAGTGCAAACAACAAAGTTAATTTTGAACAAGGGGCATTAAGTATCACTTAGCCCAAAAAAGATCAAAAATAGACTCCTCAAAGATCTATAGTTTCTAAAACTGCAATATCCAACTTTCAGAGTCCTCCACCGAGAACAAACAGACGAATGGAAAGGCTGGATGCAGCTGGTCATCCTGGTCTACCAGGTCACCGGAGCCAGCAAGATCCTGCCCATCTACATGCTGGTGCGAGCGCTGGTGTCCGCGTACCTGTTCCTCACAGGATACGGGCACTTCTACTACACCTGGAAGACAGGGGATACGGGCCTCGTCAGATACTTCAGGGTCATATTTCGGCTGAACTTTCTGACTGTGGTGCTGTGTCTGACTATGAATAGGCCGTATCAGTTTTATAGTTTCATTCCGCTGGTCTCGTTTTGGTATACTTTGGTAAGTATTGTTTTGTATGAGTTGCTAATATTCTTATAATGGTTCCCCGTTATTATAGCGTTATTCAAGAGGTTAAAAGGCAATCGCTCATTATAACGGCACTGCTACGATACAGCGAATAATTTGCCGTTCAAGTTTGGGCCTAAAATCATGTGTGTTAAAATATTTTTACAATGTCGAGTTAAAAAAGATGAAGGCTCGCGAGGGGCGCGCTTGTAGTTAACGGTTGGATTTTTTGAGGCGATTCCGGCTAGTCCACTGCCGTGTCAGAGCAAAATATTTTAAAAAAGTACATAACTGATATTGGTACTTGCCCTCATGCACGAGAGGGAGTTGCCTCAACCACTGAGCCATCACGCCATTGTTTTCTAACCTTCTGAAGGCGACGAATGGACTTTAGAATGTGCCTGAGAGAAATAAAGCCTTAAGCCGAAAGGAACATAATTTAATTGACAAAATGAAAATATTACATAAGAATTATAGCGGTGGAACAAGGATGACAATATAAGAATACAACAAAAAACAAAAGAATGAAACATAAATATCAAAATAAATAAAATAATAATTACGAGCAAGGAGTTTGTAATATTAAAAATTTCGTAACACATAATTTGTTTTTTTATTCCAGATGTTCGCAATCTTCGCCCTCCCGCCGCACATAGCCCCGTCATCAAGCCACACAGTGGAGTCGAAGCCCTACCAGTACCTGTACATAGCGATCAAGGTGATCGGCCTGCTGGTCATCGTGACCGTGCTCTACATGAGCGAGGTGTTCTTCCAGAAGATATTCGTCACCAGACCCTGGAAGGCCTTGTTTGTGAACTCCGATGATGATATCCATCAGTGGTGGTTGCAGTGGAAGCAGGATCGGTGAGGGAAATTCAATGTTTTGGGAATGTATTTGTGGAACCGAGGACAATGGCGGTTGAACAGTTTTGAACATTATTACTATGGTCGCAAGGGTGAAATGTGGTCCAGGGTTGCGGAGTTTGTTTGAAAGAGTCACCGCGGCCCTGAAACGCAAAGGGCAGGTGGTTTACAGCAATTGACTGCGATTTTTTGCATTCCAATCTTGCTGTCATTTAATGTAATTTCAGGTTGTTTAACCTGTTTAAATATCAACTTTAGGCAAGAGAGAATTAGGTATATTTTAAGAATGACCCATACCCGTACATAAGTTTGCGCACACAATTGTGCACTATTATATCAGCGTGATAAAACTGGTGTTTACATCCCGCAGCTACTCCATGGCGTTCGGCATCATATTCTCCCTGGGCTACCTGCTGGCGCGGCGGCTGCGCCTGCTGGACGACTACAACCACAGCAACCTGTTCACTCCCGGCGTGTCCCTCAGTGCGACCCTGCTCGCCTTCATCGGGCTCGGCAGCTACGTCACCTTCACCTTCTTCTGCACCAACACCTTCGACTGCAACGAGATACACTCGTACGTCGCATTCCTACCCATCGTCAGCTATATCATACTGAGGAACGTCTCGGGAGCGCTACGCATGCGACATAGTTCTATGTTCGCCTGGTTTGGTACTATAACCCTTGAGCTATTCGCCAGTCAGTCACATATATGGCTAGCCGCTGACACTCATGGTGTCCTAGTACTTATACCCAGCGCGCCTATACTGAATTTAATACTTACGTCCTATATTTTCGTTTGTACGACCCACGAGATTCATAAGCTGACGGCAATAATACTGCCGTACGCTGTGCCGGATGATTGGAAACTCGTTTTAAGGAATTTTGGTATTTTTCTCGCGATTCTCGTACCGATTGGTATACATGATGGTATGTTTTAGTGGTAGTTTCGGGAAATTTTGGCTGTGTTTAATAAGTGAGATGAAATGACTTTTTATGTGTATCTGTCTGTCAGTGATTATTTACGATTTAGTGCTTATGAACACAAGTGGCGGTTTCGTTTTCTAGTAAGAAATCGGAATTCGTTTTTTTGTAGCACCCTATATTATTTATACCACGCACTTGCACGATATAGTTATAATTGAGAGTAAACAACGATGATAAAAATGTATGCAAATGTGAACAAACTAATGCATAATTTCTCAAGATTTCTCTGTAAACACCTTTAGAATGATTTTGTACAATGTATACATAAGTTATAAATAATTTGTATATATTAGCTTTTATATAATGTATTAAAGTCTAGTCTGTAAACATAATAAAATCGTTAAAATGAGACTGGAAAATATTGATGTTACTGTTAAAGGAAAATATACTAGTCAAAAAAGTTTTGTACCGCTTAGGGACAAAAATCCACGATAATATAGAAATTTTATTCTTCAAAAGGGAATATTAGGAATTTTTTGAATGGCATTTATTAACAAATCATGAAAATACCGTAGTAGACATGACAAATAGTGAAATTAAAAGTAGCCAAGAAATACGGCTGATATAAGCATTTAAAACTTAATTACGCACCGATTAGACAGAGAGATCCGACACGGACTGTGACGTCACATAACACTACAGCCATAAAAACTCCGTGTTAAATTTCGTTTTACTAGAAAGAAATAGACACGAGTTTTCGATGGCTTGTATCTTTTTTAATTTCGTAGTTATTCGAAAAATTGTTTTGCTAAACTGTTTATTACATGAATGAGGATTATTTAAAAGAATCATGCATAACGCGTGGACTTGACAGGTATGACAATTGGGTACTTGACAGTACCAATAAATTGACACACTTTATGAGCTGCCAAAACGCGATTTCCCATAGTATTTTTTGCGGCAATACTAAACTTATAAGTGATACAAAGCTTTTTAGTCAGTGTAGGTTTGGAAAATAGATTATTTATTAAATAATATATTTAATGGTGATGAGTGGAACAAATACTACAGTATTTCATGTATGTAAGGAGTTTGTATGTTAGGCATCAATAAGGGTTAATAGCATTTATCTCCTTACACTCAAACGTCACTGAACTCGTATACTGAAAGGTATTTCTGTCGGTGCAAAGCTCTTGAGAGTGACAGAGACAGCATGAGACTTATCAAGTATCGTTAGAATATTTGACTGTAGCTGGCTAATTTAATTAATAATGGTAATATAAAGTTGGGATGGTACAATAGCTTTTTCTAGGAATTTCTCCAACAATATAAGCTTATATGCAGAAACTACCAGACATGGAACAACTACCTGAGGCCCTACACACCCACTGTTGGAGTTTCAACGTTCGGTTCAGCGCCGAGAGTTGAAAATTCAACAACTGAAATTACAAGAAATATTAAAATGGTACTGTATTAAGAGGTGGTTGTAGGCCCTCTGTAGGCCATGCAAACATTTGTTTCAAGTCGGCTTGTGCGCCAAACATGACGTCATACAACACATGACCATCTCATAATGACTTTAAATTGCATATTCTTTGTAGGAATTTTGCATAAATAGATACATTTAGGAATACAATCTTTTTGAGAAAAGAGTGATTATCATGATGTAAATAATATTTATTTTGTATAGTTCGTAGCTTAGTACAAGACAGTGACTGTGAAGGTTAGCTGAAATTGATAAAGAACAAAAAAAGGTGTAATTGGTAGCAGTTTAAAAGTAAACGGAGTTTTATGAAAAGTTCTTCTAGATCGCTTATAGCTGTATATTTTGTGGATATTTTTTAAACACGTACGCTGTAATTAATAACACCAGCCTATTATCGTCCCACTGCAGTGCAAAGGCCTCTTCTCGTACAGAGAAGGCACGAGTATTGATCACCAAGCTTGCTCAAGGCGGATTGGCGAGTTCAGACTTATAATCATTATAAGCCCAGGTTTCCTCGCGATGTTTTTCCTTCACCGGTGTTAGAGATAAACTTAGAAAGTGTATATGAATTGAAAAAGTCACATTGGTACTTGCCCTGCATCGAACCCGCAAGCGCATGCATGAGAGGTGGGCGCCTTAACCACTGGGCCATCACGACATGTGGTGTGACCTTACTCACTTTTAACAATTAGTTACTATCAGTTTTTTTTTAATTTGAAGTTTTAGTTTAACCTACGGCTCTTAATTCAAAATATATTTCTATTTAAATGAAAATTGTTATACCTTGTAAAAAATATTAAGAATCTGATTATGCTTTGATTTTGCATCCCAGTGTTAAGATGTCCGGATATGCACTATATCCACTCTAAGTGTACATTTTTCTGTATATATCTGTATGATAAATAAATTATTATGATTGCTAATTACCTGCTTTTATTTCTGCTTTTATACGTCACTGCACTTGATCTTCATCACCTTTGTCACTGGTGGTTACAGTTGACACGATGTTTATTCCATTAACACATTGAATATCTACGTAGAACATTTAGGTATGATTATACTGTATGAAATCTATTCCACACTGGACACACACTTTTATTATGATTCAGAAAATTAATTTGAGCGAAAGAAGAAATAAATTGTAAAAACTTAATAAGTGCTATACGTCGAAATCAACCCAGTAAAGACCCAAAGTTACAAATTACCTTTAGTTCTCTTTCAGAGAATGTATCGATTTACCAATCTACTAAAAGTTAGCACATAAAACAGGTGTTTCATATTTTTCACTATAACCGGGACTCAGCATTGTTGCCACTTGCCAGTGTCATGTTCGCGGATAAACTGAACATTTTTATTGGCAAAGAATAATCAACATACCTTTTTTAAAAAAATTAAAAAAACGAAATATCTGAATAGATAAGTACCCCGTTTTATGTGTTTTTATTATAATTCGTGATCATTGTTAATTAAAAATTTAAAAAACCCCCGACACAAAATCCTAAGTTCCCTTTAAAAAGTAAAAAAATAAAATACTTCGCGTTGGGGGACCGATGTTGCATTTAGGGTACGACCGTCCCAAGCGGTCCCCCAACGCGACGTATTTTATTTTTTTACTTTTTAAAGGGAACTTAGGATTTTGTGTCGGGGGTTTTTTAAATTTTTAATTTAATTTTTATTTTATACTTTTTATAGGTACATACTTATTATAATGTTGATTTTGTTAAGCTGTAAATACATAGGTTCCTAATAATTTAATAACCCACATGACAAATCATTTTTAGTTTTTCATCCCCACTTTCACACCCATAACTTTTAAACGGCTCAACCGATTTTCATCAAACATGTCTAAGAACACTCGTACATAAGTCACCTTTCATACAAAAAACTACTACTAAATTGAAATCGGTTCATCCGTTCGGCAGCTATGATGCCACAGACAGACAGACAGACAGACAGACAGACAGACACGTCAAACTTATAACACCCCTCTTTTTGCGTCGGGGGTTAAAAATAAAACAACATGTCTAAAAAAAATGGGACACAAAATAAAAGTCCATACATTAACAAGCAAAATTTTATTTACCTTTATATTTTACATTGTGAATAAGACGTTAATATATTGAATATACACCTTAAATTATTATGCGTATGGTGTAAAACATATTTACATTACTCGCTTAGTGCTACAAACACTTGCAATCTTTTGAGAACGATACAAATAAATGAAAGAATTTAATTTTATAAACAAGACACATCAAAACTCTTGTTTTAGGTTAACCTAGCGGTTGCCGCCATAGATATTAAATTATTACAAATAGGAATGAAGAAATTGCTTATATTTGCAGTAACTTTTCACTCAATATTTTTTTCTGTTATATTTTCGGTTAGACTAGAAGCCGACCCCGACTTATTATACTTAGGAAAAGGCTGGGCAGATATAATAGGTATATACTCAAAGTTTTTTCTGTTATTTTTGAAGGGGTATAGATAATTATGTATAACTTTCGAACCCAAAATTATGATGGCAACTTTGATAATTTATCATCTCAATTCATAATCAGTAGATATTAGGTATCTATCGCATTTTATAAGTATGTTGCGGTTAAGTAGGAAAAACTGGCAGAGTTGATAATGACTGGGATTATTGCAAAAACATTATATCAATTTAATTTTATAAGATGGCAGATATAATTTATATTAATATGCGATTAAAATTAAAATAAATATTTTAAACAACTTTTAGACGACACCTTAACCGCATTTGAGCTTCACGCTTTCAATCACAGAATTTATTTATTTTATCATACAATTATTTTATTTACTAAGTTTTATAATAACGTATTGCTTATAATAATTGGGTGCTCTCACGATGACACTAATTTTGATTTTTCTATGTTGATTAAATATTTAATAATATTTACTACTATGTAGTTCAAGTGAACAACAGGCAAATAACTAATCTTAATAGTGTTTATAAGTTTTCATGTGTTATTATTTTTTTTATTAGATTGAAACGTTTTTGCCTGTTGGTCAGTTGTTTCAAAATACTTCTCATATAACGAAATATTCAGTTCAAATAAAAAAAATGACTTTTATAAAAAACATTGAATTAATAAATAATGCCAAATATTTTTAATCTTCAATCGTTAGTAAAAACGTTCTAAGAGCGTGTGGTTCATCGCAGTGATTTCTCTTAATAATTACATGAACTGTTAACGTAGGTATAGGCTAACACGTACTAATTAACACGGCCAAATGTTCATATCTACATTATTTCCACAGACTGGGAAGGCACGGAAACGTAGATCTCATAAAGATCTCAGGATCTCAAGTAATAAAACTATAGACAGAGTAAATAAAACACATCCACACATCGATCGAGCGAGAAACGAATAAGCGACATTTTAAGAGTTAAGTTTTAGAAAATCAGTCTCAATGAACAGGCCATTATTTTTCATAATTTTTAGTTATACTATTTTACATTTAGACGCGTTCTAGGCATTGAATAGATATTAGTTAAACTTGGGCAGGAGAATGATCTACTGTTATTTAAACCCTTTGAACGCACGTAGTTAGGTATCACCCATTAATTTTCTTACTTTTCAAGAAATCTAAATCCAATGAGTCGTCCTTTTACAAAAAGACTCGAAATCAAAGGATATTTAATTGTTACAACAGAATTCGTTCAAAAGGTTTTATATTATCAGAAAGATTACACAAAGGACGCATAAATGCTTTTCTAGTTAACTATTAATTGAATGAAACTGTTCAAATTAGTTTCTACCTATGGCCACATAATTTATGAAACTGATGTTGCAGTTAGTCATACGAAATAAGACATTTAGATGAATGTCTCGCTTCTAGGTTTTCTTACGAAATAACATTTAAATGAAAATTATAATCGTCGAACACATAGACAGTGACTTACTTAGGTATAAAAGATAACTGTATAAGGTACATTAAATACGCATTTATTACGATATACACATTAGAACATAAGACAGATGTCTAAGTTTTGTTAGTGCACAAACAATGTCAGTCTTTGTACAGTCGAATCACATAAAATTATTGCTGAAACTGTAGGTATCTAAGCATCTAAAGTTTTGCTCATACTAATCTAGAGTTTATTTTAAAGGACAAATAAAAAAATAACGATGATTGTATTTAATGGTTAAGGGAGTGAAGGAGGGAATAATTGGATTAATACTAGGAAAGAAACAAAAAGGAACTAGATATCTATATTTTATGGAATGTTATTTTTTTAGGGTTTTTATATTAAGTATGTTAAGGCTAACTAAACTAGGCATCTATTGATTACAGGTTATTTTCTATTCTGGCTTAAATAAATATGCATTGAAAAGTAACAACAAAACAGGTAGCTATTCTATAGGATATCTATGAAGGGAGTCCCTACAGACTCTTATTAGTGTTGGTTTATCTAAACATAGATGCAGTGAACTATTCTATTGGTGCGTCAAGTACATACTTAATTCAAGATATCAATATATATCTTAACGTATTATGAGTGCTTATATTCATATATAGTTGTATATAAGTAGTAATTGTGCAATTGGTATACAGATTTTTTTGGGCCTTTCATTTTGTTTTATACTTACGATCTAAAACATTACACATGTATTTATTTTGTCAAGAAAAATGAAAAGATTTCTCTCGAATTCAATATTTACAATAATAAATAAGTTACATATTTATATTTACAAAACAGCAAAAAGTGCGCAAAAAACGATTTCACAAAATATGCATTTGAGCAATACGTTTAATATATTTACAAAAAGCATTTATACATAGTTTTATATAACAAAAACTACAAATAAAGCGAAATTAAGAGTTTACGAAACATACTAGATATTAAAAGTAAACTCTATTTAGTTAAGTTAGTTAAAATGATAGCGATGTCTTGCTGTGTCCTACGTTACAGTATGTCACTACAGTTACTTACAATAAAATATTTCTTCCTACAAAATCTTCTACAAATAAGTTATTGCTATCGAGAAATTATTTACAACATGAAGCTTAGTTACGAGTACTTTGAGACATCAAAAGTGAACAGAAGAAAATTAAAACGTTCGATTCCTTAAACATTACACCTAATTCGAAAACAATCACTTTCCTAGTATTCGTGTCGCTTATACTTTAATATATCACATTAGATTAGAATCTTGTATACTCATGTCATTTTCATAGTAGTTGAACATAGAGATTATTTGTAATTTTTCAAAAAGGTATTTATTTATCTTCATCTTTTATTAGAATTAGTTACTCAGCGACTAATGTTGTTCCAGAAAAATCGATTTCAAAGTACATAGGATATAGAAAATTTTATTACTGTGTGTTAAATGACATGGCACTGTATTTTATGGTTCGTTTAAACTTCAGTCAGAGTTATCTTGACCCGCGGCAGTGTTCAATGTCCTTGTGTCTTCACTTATCAACGATCTATCGTAACGTCTTTGTCTGGTAATTTTGGGCCTAACTGCACTAAGTAGAGGAGCTGATATCGCGTGACTGGGAAGTCGGTTTAGGTCCTTCCGTCCTTGGAGTAGAGGCGAAGTGACGCTCGAGGACTCGTCTCCTTCGTCGTCGGAAAGAGCTGGGTAACTTTCTTTCATTTTCAAGCTGCGCTCTAGCCGTCGAAGAAATCTGGAATGACCTATTTGATTAACAAAAACAGAAACATATCTTATACTGGCATGATAGTACTTAAAGTACTTAAGAGATTGGAAAGGATTGATATTGCAGAATAAAACGAGCAATAAAGAATAAAGGGTTTTCTCCGTTTGTCAAGATTAACGTACCTTATCTGGTTGCTTATTGTCCGCAACTTGTTGACTTTCGGTGGTTTTCTGGAGTCCTCCGTTAGGTCCAAACTCGAAGATATTTTAGACGACGTATCCTGTAAGTTTAAAATAACATAAAAAAGATGCACATGCACTATATGCACTACATAACACTTGTAACTTACTATGTTTAGTACCATGCCTTTATTTTATTTTGTAACAATGAAGAGGTTGCATGAGTTTCTCTACACATTCTTAAATGATCGAACTACTCTACTCCATACACTTGAAAGATGAAAGTTATATAAACATTCAATATAACAATGGCTATATTGTTTTATGTACTTGAGAAGGTAAATATTTTAGCTGAACAACAAAAACGTTAAAATAGTAAAATAAATAAGATAGAATAGAAAACGGACAAAAATCATAAAGAACTCGGAAGAAGATTCGCAAATAACGTTTCAAATAATATGAAATCTTAAATAAAATACAGAAATATATCTGGCGACTGTAGCCTTTATGTACTACGAAATGAACGAAGTAAGGTCATTGCTGCCATAATACAATCACCTCTGAACTACGGCATTTTTGTCTCCTGAGCGGTTTCCTCAAACGCATCGGCTCACAAGGCTGAAAATAATCCAACACACAACTACAACCTACCGTCAAATAATCAAAAGAAGCTAAAATTATCAAAACATTGAGAAATTATATCTTGTTGAAAATAATAGTGTGATCAATATTAAAATGTGCATAGTAAAGAATATTTAAAAAAAAAATTACGTACATTAGTTAGTTCTTGGATTTAGTGCTTTAAATTTAATTTCAGTGCGCATATAGAAAAACAAACAGATATACACAAAAAAGACAACATTGAATAATAGGAATATGATTATATTTACAGGTACGCTGCAGTGCGCTTATTTTTAAACTATTTAGAATTTAATTATCAAATTCAGATCGAAAAGAAATAACCAGACATTTTCGTAAATCATGTTTTCGCAAAGTGACTGCGACATAACTTAAAATGTTTTTTATTTACAATATGGTTTATTTACACACATGAACAATTATTAAAGAAGATTTTATCGTTAAGAAAAAAATACTAAAATGGACATCCAAGCAAAACACTGACTGAAAAAGAAGAAGAAAGATTCCATACCTGCATTTCTATATCGGGTAGCCTCAGTTCCCTGGCTGACGCGACAGACGCGACACTGGCGTTGGACACAGAGTCTTCTGACGAGGATGAGGATGCCGGCGCCGGAGCTTGCGACCGCGACCGTCGGCGACCGCCCTTGCGACCACGCGTCGCGCCATCGCCACGACAGCCGGGGACCTGGAGGGCGTTGAACTGATTATTATGTAGCCATTTTCAAACTGCCAAAATTCTTGTAAAGCTAACCGGACTTTAATTATTGAAGATGTGGTTCATTCATTTCAGAAGCTTCTACTTTTGTTTTGGGTATTAATATTTTGAGCCAAAGTTTAAAATTGACACGCTATGTGTTTTATTCTACTCGTAAATACCCCAGTAGTCCCACGAATACAATAGTTAGTAGGTATCCTATATAAGTATATGGAGTAAATACCAGTCAGTAAGTATCGACAACTGTTTACAAGAGTAACTAACGCCCAGAAAGGCGAGCTAAAGTCTCACCTCCAACAAGTTGTGCATGGAGTGCGGCATGTGCGGGAGCGTAGACTTGGTGGTGCCGGTGACCTCGTGCGAGGTCGTGCGCGTGTTCCTCCGGTCGCGCTTCCTGCCGCTCTTCTTCGGACAGTTCATACTGCCCAACTTGTTGGTCGCGCCCTTCACGCATTCCGAACTCGGAAAGTCGTACAACCCGTCAGAATCTGTAAACGGCAGTTGTCTACCGTAAAACTGCGGCGAAAATCTTCCCAAACCAGTTTTGTCGCTTAACGGACTCTCGCTCCTCGAACTGACTGGACTCAGAGGTCTACTACCTTCTGATATCAAAGTGGGTGGCCTCAAGCTAGCCTTCTCGTCTAGTCCTCTCTCGACACTAACACACTTAACTATAGAACACTTGGTCACTCCGCTAGGGGAGCACAGCGCCGCTTGCGGAACTTCTAAAGTCTCTTTCAACGTGACTAGTTCCATCTCTTTCGCGCTGGTGGGAACGTCGTCTACTCTCTCGTCTGTCCCTATGCCTTCGTCGTTCGACTCTAACAGGGGGTCGTCGGATAGTGTTTCGGAGTCGGATCGCCCTCGCCTACGTTCCTTACTGTCGTCGTTGGACGCCGCCGGGCTGGAGTTGGTCTTCATGAGCGGCCGCCTCCTGGACTGAAAGCACGACGGTCCCCCGCCGGAGCCAGGATCTTCCATCTCCGAGGGACACAGAGGATTGCTCGAACCGCACCTCGAAGGTCCAGGACTCGCCATAGAGCTGTACCCTGACGAGGATAGGTTGGATTCTGAGGGTGCTCGCTCTCCTCGCGCGGACATTGAAAAGGGGCTTAAGTAGCACATGTTGCCTGAGGGCGGAGGCGGTCTAGGGGACATGGGTTCGTCAGACTCTTCACTAGCGTTATAGGTGACGGTGATGAGGGGGGGTGGCTGGAACTCTAGGTGCGGCGGCGTGCGGCGCGGAGGAGGGGAGCCGGGCGAGGCGCGCTGCACCTGCAGCACGGGCACGCGCGCCGGCGGGGACAGCGGGGAGGAGGGCTGGCTGTGCGACAGGCTCGGGCTGGGGGACGAGGTTACGTGCGTCGACGCAGTCGGCGTCGTCGTCGCCGTATCCGTGCTCAGCAGGGGCTGACGCAGCTGGAAGTATAATAGTCAAGTAAATATTTGTTATTCTGATACAAAACAGTTTTCTCAAAACGTCATGGCAACATGAAAATATGGAACGTACCTTCAACCGCAAACCAGCAGTTGGTCTCTCGATCTTAGTTTCACACTTAATTTCATCAAGTTCGTCTTCACTAGGTGACATGACGGGTACTGTGGACTCGCTCTTGATATCCATCTCCATATTCGCTCTGGGTAGCCTAGGGGATGGTAGGGGAGTGGGTAGGGGTGTAGGAAGGGGGGTAGGCAACGGAGTAGGAAGTTCTCGTATTGGAGACAAGCACTTGTTGATCCCACTTGGTACTTCTAGAAGTATGGACGGCGGATGGAGTAGGTTGCTACCTGATGATGAAGATTTGTGAGCGCTTAGAGGATCCAGAACCTGCAAACGCAAAGAAGAGGTCCATCATGCTTGGGTTTTTTTTTAACCAAAAAAGGAGAAGGAGATTATGTTTCAGTTCTCTTATGAATTGTGAGACGTAACGTGTGAATTAGGATGGTAAAACTTTAACAACATAGAAAAAGTTTTCAAATGATCTAAATACAATTTCTTTTTGCTGTTTTACCTGAATCTCTATAGTATTATGCGGCCTGGTCACGGGCGAGTCTGGTGCTAAAGACGGTATGTGCGAAGATGCAATTGATAGGTCATCAGCATCCACCGTATCGTCTTGTGGTGATGAAGCCGAAGGTGTACTGGACACAGAGACTCCTCCTGAGGAAGCACGTGATACTATCGCTGCTGACGATGATGAAAAGTTCCGAAACATCGCGAGGATGGAATCAGCGCTAGAGATTTTCGGTTGTCTGAAACAAACATTAATATTTCAAGTAAGTTCAATTAAGAATTTTATGTATTTTTTTTTAAAGAGTGATTTCATGTTGTATTTTTCAATAAAACCGACCTGGAATATTTCTTGAGCGCAGCATTTGTCAACGTCAAGTCAAGGCTTGACATTGAATCACTTCCTTGATTACTGGAGGTGCTATGAGGTGATCTCACTTCGACCCCTGGAGACGGCGGGGTACTTGACGCTTTCGCTCTCATTCCCCTATCCGCTATCACCGCCATCGGGATCGTTATTGTGTTCACTATATCCACATCAGAACTAGAACTCATTTCAGCTGAAACTTTGTTTAGTAGTCTTGCAAATGTCACTTTCTTTTCCAATTTAGGGTCTGATATGTGTCTCATTGACGGTGACGTCGACGGCGTAGACGCTTCACTTGCAAATGAAGTCTCCTTATTCTCATTCCCATAATCCATGAACGCCGGCGCACTCTCTACTGTGCTCAACGTCCGTTTCTCAGACATCTGTATCAGATCTCCCATTGTTATCTTCTTTGAATGATCGTTAGCTGTCGCGGGACTTATAAGCTGTTGCAAAATTTGCTTTTTCTCTGCAGCATTTTTCTTAGTCGGAGTAGAATTATTACGTTTTTTACGCGGTGACGGTGTTCCTGTATCAGAAGACTCGAATATACTAAATTATTGAGTTACCAAAGTTTCATGAGAAGCGACGACATCGAATGTTCATGACAAAAGCGACACAATATTCAGAAATTTAAAACGGGGGATTGAACAACAACATTTATTATCTGAGAGATCATCATCATGCCTTTGATCTCTGTGCATACTAAGGAAGCCAATTCTTTAGGGTAAGTGCCAATAATCAAAGAAATTTAGGAAGTGCCAATTGTATATTCAATTGAAGTGTTCTGTGTTGTGTTCATGACATTAGAATGAGTAATGAAGATGTTGATCTGTCATGTTGTATAGTTATTGGATCGGTAAAGCGACATGTAAAGCCACAGACAGAAATAGTATTACAACATTCGTTTCAATAGCTATACAATACGAGAGAGACTGTTCTGCCTTTTTGTATTATCTATGTTATGGTTACTTGTACTTATTTGCAATAAACAATACTCGCATTAGAAAATCTGTTGAATTTCAGTTCAGTTTTCAGTTTATTAACTGTGAAGATGAGACAAAACAGTGTCTGAGTAAAATAGCATGCTAGCGACATTCACATACAGAAAAGATGCCTTTGTATTGTCAATAATATTGATTTAAGTTTGTGCCAATAAAGTGTACATTGAATGAGAGAAAGATAAAATTAACAAATAAAGTAGGTAATCAAAATTATTGACAAAACAGAGGCAGAGTTAGTTGGACGATCTAGAAAGGTGTCAACGAAGGAAGGAGCGGCTACATTAGAGATGCTGTGTTTGTGCTGTCAGGGGTGCACACATCGACATCGAAAGAAGTAAGAACGAGGATAGCGGGCCATGTTACGTTGGTCTTTGCATTCCACATATAAATTTCATTCACAGCAGGGACACATCCAGTGCTAACCGTACCGGCCGCCGCGCGCTCCGCCGAATGTTTGAAATGTTTGCGATAACATATGATTTTGGAAATGATACTCAAACAAAATGTGCCGATAAAGCCCTGTGTCTGATAGCAAGTTAGTTGGATCCGATATTTAGGTAGAGTTTACGTTTTGTGATTCAGAAAAGGCAGTATGAAGTATGATTAGGCATGTTGAACTGTCACGAATTGAGACAAAAGGCTTTAAGCATTAGAGTTTGATTCTTTATGAAATTGTGCTTCATTCAATTTGGATCTCTACTCTAGTACATCACAGCTAACAGATATTTTAGTTGTTTGCATTCTATCCAGACAAAACATCTAAGTAGTATTCAGAAGGAATAATTTTAAGTACTAAACATAACCTCTAATAAGATCTCTGCTAACATAAAGATGATTATCGTTACAGTTTGAAATGCAGTTGCAGTCTACATGATCTGTGAGTAGAGTATGTATTCGCGGGTAGTGCGGAGCGCGCGGGTCGCGGATCCTAGGAACACATCGCTCCAGTCCTTACGTCCGTGCGGCGGCTTTAACAGATCGTCCAAGCTAAAGGTGCGCGCGGCTCGCGGGTGAGGCGCGAGCCCCGACACCGACGGCTTGCGGATACCCAGCCGCGTCAGCAGCGTGCGGTGCGGCGGAGCGTCGTGCAGCACGCCCGCTGTGGACAAACGCCGCGACACGTGACACCTGCCCGCGCCTGCGCCGTGACGTCACGTCACACCAGCCCGCGCCGGCGCCGTGACGTCACGCGACACTCGGCCGCGCCGGCGCCGTGACGTCACTACGGCTCCTGGGTGGGCACGGCCGCGTAGCGCCGCCCCCGCCCGCCGCCCACGGACGCCCGCGCTAGCCCCACACACACAGGATTGCCAGATACGCAACACACGGGTAAACATTGAATTTTGATGAGCGTGAAAGATGTCCTAGTCAGTTTCGTCAGTCCAGTATGTAACAAAAAGATGGATATTACAATTCACATTGTCTTACTGGGATTTGATATTGTAATTTTTAATTTGGTGACGTTAAGCCAATTTTATCCGGTCAGATTAAAACTTCTGGCAATCCTTTTCGACATAACTATTGGCACGATTATTTTAACTTGCCGATCCGATGGGTGGCTCTTCCAGGACAAATACATATAAACAGGCTAGACAGACAGATGCTACTTACTGTTTGCAGTGCGTGGATCAAGTTAAAAGAACCGTGATTGAACGGACTCCAGAAACCTGAGAAATGCATCTATCAATGTACAGTCATCTAAGTCAATACATGCACCAATGTAGCAATATGTACAAACTATATCACATTCAGTTTCTGGACCCGCAACAGTAAAACATAGAAAAGAAGAAAGTCAAAGAAGAAATAAAAATAAAATTACGCAAAACGTGTCCTTACCATCCCAGAGACAGTGCGTTTATTGAGAAAATACATGAGTATAGCGGAAACAATCTGATAAAATGTCGAAACAAAGCATTATTGTACTGTGAGTCACAAATATAATCTCTCATTGGACGGTCAAACTAAGTTACCGTGTATTATTAAACTGTGAGAGTGGCAAGCCGAACTGAACGTATATATTGAAAGTGTGCTATGAGAGAAAGGTTCTTTTGGGTTACATTTTTGGGTCAAAAATTGGGCCTAAAGATTTGTCCTCCATGATGATTGAAGGAGATACTTACGTCTAGCGCATCGGTCGGCCTCCTCGGCGAGGAGTTTCTCGATCTTCTCTGGGAAGTGCCTTTTGGCGCACCAGACGAGCCCGATCATGCCGAGTACCACGAACACGGTGATCAGACCGAGCCAGAAAGGCTCCTGAAGCATACGCTGGCCTAAACTGATGATATTGGGGGTTGGGTTTGGAGTTTCACATCTGCGAAAGACGGATATTCTCATTGTTGCTTATGTATCTGTGTTTTTTATTTTTATAAAACCACCCATTTTACTATTTGTTATCATACCTCTTTCCCTTCCATGAAGGGTTACATTGACACAGAAACCCTCCATCCCTCTCAGTACAAGCTCCCCTGTTGTTGCACGGCTTCGAAGCGCAGGGCCTGACGCGCTCGGCACAGCGGCGTCCTTTCCAGCCGCGTGCGCACGTGCATGTGAAGGCCTCACCCGCCTCACTGGCTCCTCCCACCACAAGGGAACAGTTCCCGTACATGCAGGGGGTTTTCTCACAAGCTGTCACTAGGCAAAAGAGTCCTGAAAAATATGGGCAAGGTTGAATGCACCTATCGTAATAACAACATAGCATCACGTCTATATTACCCGAGGGGCTAGGCAGAGGAGTACCAACCCACAGTTCGCCGGTATGTTTAGGTCCCATGTAGTAGGGGGCGAACCTATTGCCATTAACCGGGCACAAATCCTTACTCCGAGCTGCTACTTAGAATTGTGCAGAAAAACCCAATAACACTTTTTGCTCGACCTGGGAATCGAACCCAAGACCTCTAGCGTAGCAGTTGCGCTTAAGACCACTAGGCTAACAAGGCAGTTAGCTTATCAAAACAAATGGATGCCAAAACCTGACTTTAATAATGTCTCACCAGCGTAGTATCCAGCACATTGACAGAAGCTTCTCGAGTCCTCTGTGGCACATTTTCCGGCATGTAGACACGGGTTAGGGTAGCAAGACTCCAAACTGGTCTCCTCAGATATTAGCAGTACCTTGCTGTGGTACTCCGGATCTGAAAGAGAGATTAGTGGTTAGTTTTGTAAACTGGCAAAAGCCTCGTAAGAATTCAGTGCAATAGGAGGATCTTCTTACCTTTATTGACCATAAGTGAGACATCCATGTTGACACCGCGCTCTCCCGCGTGCTGTGTCACGCTCAGAGAGTGTAGGTATGAGTTAATGACCAGAGGAGCGCGTGGTTCTAACTTCCTCTTGCTTCTGTCAACTTCGCAGAGGGTCCATTCAGTACCGTTATTGTCTGTATAGCTGTCTTTAACCTGGAATACATTGTTTTAGTTATATTCAGATTCAGATTCAGATTCAGATTCCTTTATTTGCTTAAACATGAGTGTACATACAATATTATGGAATAACAAAGCATGCAAGGTGTTATAATCAATGTCGTGCTAACATATTTACCATATTGTCATGGTGTGCAAATATTCATAATAGAACGACAAACTTGACATTGCTGACATAGTTAAAATATATTTTTAAATTAAATTTACGTACATATTGTCAAAATCAAAATTATCAAATCATTATCACATTAAAATATTTAGGTCAATTTATAAGAGGAGCATGTCAATACAAAATAAATGTCAAAAATTACGTATTGTCAACTCAAAAAACAAAATTAAAAACAAAATTATCCAAACATTATCATATTAAAATATTTAAGTCAGTTTATAAGAAGAGCATTTCAATTTAAAATGATTCCAATAAAAATTCATTAACATCATAATACGCTTTACTAGCTAAAAAAGATTTAAATTTCCTCTTAAAGAGTTCTAAGTTCAGCTCCTTCAAGCTATTCGGTAGTTTGTTGTAAATAATGGGAGCCATACAAAAAACACTCTTGCGCATAAGTGCAGTCCGAGACCTATGTTGACAGAGTTGACTGTTATCGCGTCTATTTCTAGGAAATACATCTGCCATCCGGGGAAATAGGTTAGGATTTGTTTTGACAAATATGGCGATTTCTAAGATATAAATTGATGGTAAAGTCAAGATTTTGTTGTTTATAAAAAATGGCTTGCAGCTATCTGTCGTTTTAAGTTTGAAAATGGATCTAAGGCATTTTTTTTGAGCTTTAAAAACCATATCTCTATCCGTAGAGTGTCCCCAAAAGATAATGCAATATCTAATAATGGGCTCAGCTATGCCGTAGTAGGTAGTCAATAGGACATCGGTATTAAGAATCCGCGATAGTTTAAATAGTGCAAACGCACTGTTACTTAGTTTTTTGCTAATGACCTCTATGTGTGCCTTCCAGTTTAGGTTTCGATCCACCGTTAATCCTAAAAACTTAGTGGAATTCACTTCGTCAATTGTGTCATTATTATGTTGAATTTTAATATTTGGAAATTGTAACTGTCTTTGACTAAAATGCATTATTACAGTTTTATTTATATTGATTTTAAGGTTATTATTTTGTAACCATAGAATAGCTTTAGTCAATGTGTTGTTTATATCAGCTTCAAATTTGTGCTTTTTACCACAGGGAATGATTATAGTGCTATCGTCTGCAAAAAGTGTCATATTGTGTTCTATACATTTAGGCAAATCGTTAATGTAAATGGTAAAAAGCGGTGGCCCTAAAACGCTTCCTTGCGGTACGCCATAGTGGACAGTACGCTCCTCAGATGTATAAGTTACTTCTCGTTTAGTGCTTACATTAATCGTCGTTATTTCAGTTGTTTGCGTCCTTTGTTGTAAATATGATTGTAAGAGTTTTAGAACATTTCCTCTCACGCCATACGCTTCGAGCTTGTTTAATAAGATGTCATGCTGAACATAATCAAAAGCCTGCGTCATATCACAGAAAATTGCAGAGATGGGGGTATTTTTATCTACATGTATCATAATTTTGTGTAAAAAATCATAAACCGCCATATTTATAGTTTTACTTTTTCGGAAACCGTATTGTTCATTACAAAGTATATCATATTTTTCTATATATTGACTAAGTTCTCGAGAAATATATTTTTCAATTATCTTAGAAAAAACGGATATTAATGATATTGGTCTGTAATTATGCATCAGGTCTTTCTGTTGCTTCTTATGTAATGGTTTAACAATAGATCTTTTCAAGACATCGGGAAACATACCTTCGGAAATACATAAATTCATTATATGACACAGTGGACCAGATAGAATCTCAGCGACAGATTTAACGATTCTTGTACTAACACCATCATAACCTACACTATTAGTGTTTCTAAGGCCTTGGATAATTTTGATTATGTCAATAGGTAAGCATGGAGTCATAAACATGGAATTCTTTCTGTTTAGAATACAGTTAATGACATTAGTCCCTGCAGTAATTGGTTGTACTTTGTCAATAAAAAAATCATTAAATAGATTTGTAATATGTTTAGGGTCCGAGATAATTTTACCATCGACACGAATTTGATTAATATTATGCTTAGGTATATTTTGCTTATTTTCATTAATAATTTGCCATGTCGTTTTTGATCGATTGCTAGACGTTTGTATTTTATAAGTATTCTGTGCTTTTTTCGTCAAATAGATGACTTTTTTAAACGTATTACAATATTTTTTAAATACAATTTTATTTTCCTGTGTAGGTCTAAATCGATATTGCCATAATAAGTGTCGTTTCTTTGCACTGCAAAGTTTAATACCACGTGATATCCATTTATGTTTCTTGGCTACTTTCATATAGATGGGTTTTTTAGGAAAACATTGGTCATATAAAAACAAGAACATTTCTATAAAGGCACTGTACGCTACATTAGGATTATTAGATTCATATACATCAGAAAATGTCAAACTACCCAAATACGATTTAAATTTATTCACATTGTCATTGTTGTAATCACGTCTGAGTATACGCCATTGCTTTATAGAACAGACAGTCTTTATAGGGCATTTAAGGAGTTGAGCCGTATGGTCAGAAAGAGCTAATTCAAGTACCGAAGCTTTAAAGGACTTGTTAACATTATGCGCAAAATTGTCAATGCATGACTGACTCCCAAGTCGAGTTGGTACATATAAAGCAAGTTTTAAATTATAATTAAGTAACAATGTCTCAAATTCAACTGATTGCGTATTTCGCTTCAGTACGTTAATATTAAAATCTCCTGCTAAAACAATATTATTATAGGACCTTTTTACAAGCATTCGTAACATTATGTCTAATTTTTCCATACATTCATTAAAGTTGCTGGCATTAGGTACCCTGTATACACAAACAATCACAGTTTTGTATAATGTTAATTCTATGGCGCAACATTCGAAAACACCATTTGTCGATAATTTTGCAATTTTTTCCAGCTCCCTCCATTGATGTCCATTTTTTACGAGTATACATGCTCCACCTCGTTTGCTTGCCTTGCGACTGAAATTGGCTGCTAAATAGTAATCCATAATGTTTAGATGTTTTTCACACCCCTCCATCAGGAAATGCTCTGTTATACATAATATATCGACCTGTATATTCTTATCCTGTAGCTCATGCAGACAAATTGAAAGATTCTCAGATTTTCCTAATAGCCCAGCAATATTTTGGTGTAATATGTAGAGGTGCTTAGTCAAGAAAAAAGTTCCCATTTGGTTTCATTGATTGTTTTGGTTCATCTTTATCAATTTCTGCTATGTCAGATTGTTCTGTTACTATACTAGTAATTAAGTCTAACAAGTCTCTGAATATTCTCGATAGACCACGATTGTTTAAAGATCCTGTGTACCTATTAAACATGGTGTAGTCGTATTCGAGATTTAAATTGCTGTCTACAAGGAAGGCATGACCATGTGTCATAATATCCAGATACAGTAGGTTATTAAAAGTCTCTACTCGGCAATTAAAAAGACTTGTATCAAAGGGGGACTTAAAAGTAGGTAGACAGATTATTATGTTAGTATGTTGCACAGTTAGCAATACATCTCTTATATTATTATTATATAAATTTTTGTTTTCTGACTTTTGGATTTTATGTGAGATAGAAATGCCTATCGGTGATAAGAAAGTCATTCGGGCAGATCAATAAATAACTTACCTGTATCCACCCACTTCCCTCTCCGCAAGGCCAGGGTTCTTCTCCTGACGCGACCAGCGTAGTAGCAGTGAAGGCCAGTGTTAACGTATGTTGGTGCGGCGCTATGAGACGCGTGCGCAGCGCAGCACGCGCCGGCGCCAACTGCGGCCAGTTGGGAGCGGCGAGGCGACCTCCTACACCTGATGCTACTTCCACCACGTGTGATGCGTTGAGGTAGCTTACTGGAAACAACAAGGAAGATAGAATTAGTTTTAACTTTACATGTTCTTTTCACAATACAGAAGGAAGAAATGTAACACAATTTGGATAACATGGACTCTGTTGTAAAATTGCCGGGATACTCAAGTCTCACCGAATAAGAGCTGTGAAAAGAAAAGGTCAAAATACTTACTGGTTTTAAAATACGCCAGAAATCCTTGTCCAGTAACATTCTCGCCAGTTTTTATCCTGAGTCGAAGTATTTCAGATTGTGACACAAACAAGCCGTTGGTCAGTATGTTGGGGTTTAAAAACGGCCTGATCGGCGGGTTCTGCAGATCTATCTGCACGTCAATATAAGAGTCCTCAGGAATAGCATCCGTGACATTGATAGGGACGCCTTTGGCAAACACTCCGTAACCGAAATCAAAGTGGCTGATGTTTAAGAATACTCGTTTACCTGAAATTAAAAGGTTGGTTGCTAATACTATATTGATACTGCTTGCTATTTGGTAATGTAAATCGTTGCCTATGATGGTCCTACATAAAGGTGCCTTCATATCTAACAGTAGACTTTTTTGTTGACCCGTGTTGGGTGCCATTATAAATAAATGGCGCCCAACGTGGGACCAAATAAAGTATTTATCAATTTTGAAAAGCAAATTATAGCTATTTCAAAGCATCCTTAAGATATTATAGGCACATTTTTTAAATGGCATCGTACTTACCCGTTGGAGCCAGAATGTCGATGGTGCAATCCAGGTTAGGTAGCAGAAAATGAGGATAATTTGGACTTCGTAAGACACCTTCCTTCGATGTTAATGTCTGTGATGGACACCCCACCAGCTCAACTGCTCTCCATGTCACTGAGAATCCTGAACCTTGGGTGCTGTGAAGCAGAGAGATTCTTTGGTTTATTTATAATTCATTTAAAAGGTACATATGTGGTTGATTAAAAATATAAAGATTTGCTTGTTTCTTTTACAGCATATAGGTAATAACATGAATCGCCTCGATCTTATACGAGTATGTGTGCACATCTTGTAATATTTTGAACTCGCAGCACCATTCTTTATGTCCTGCGTCATTGTGGACTCATAGTAGTTGTCTATAAGGGTGCTTTTGTTAGTGATAATTTGTTATAAAATAATGCAGGGCTCACGTGTAGTCGGAATGGAAGTAAAGCACAGCTCGGTTAGTTGATGCAACCCAGCGGGCCTCACCAACTGAGCCGCAGTACCTCGACGACTTCATACTCCATGAATCACGAAGCTGAAAAGTTGGAACAGACAGTTATTTTGGTTTATTTTTAACCTACTTATCGAATACATATACAGCACGTTGAATTCGCGTTTGTTAAGTGTGACAATCAGTCTTGTCAAGGGTCATCGTGATCGTGATACCCACTCAATTGTGAAGAGAAATAGTCGCTCTATGTATGAAAAATATTGTTATTACGCTAAACGCGGTCTGAAAATGCTATAACCTTTTATCATTATACAAATACCTCATGAAAACTAAGATTACGGCGAAATTTCCTATTCATGGTTTTAGCTATACAAACTAATACTTAATTATTAATAAAAGTATAATTCCTGTTATTTCTTAGAAGGTTTCAATGCGAACAATCGGCCAGCATTAAAATTAAATTACATTTTGTACGATGTTTCGGGAATTAATAATTCCCCCAAACGCTACAGCTTACGGCAAAAGACGAGGAATAGCAATTCTTAATGGAATTTTTATTGGATATTGTACCTTTATTCTGAATATTTAAATTACACGAAATATGTTACGACATTTAGGAATGTTTCGGCATTTCGGTGATTTGAATACCTATACAGGGACGCTTATTCCAAAAGCGCGTACTGTAATTTTAATTTGTATGCTGATGTGGGATCAATAGAAAATGAGCCAATTCTATTGAAATCCAATAGAATTGGCTTCTGGAAATATGTTTGTAACTATGCTTTATTAACATAATATGCAGATCAGATTAATTTACATACCTAGAGTTTAATTAATATAATAAACAGATTAGCTAACCTCAACGAAATCATAAAGACAGTCTTTTTGGTATTCCAAATCCACTTTTTGAAAAACGAAGACCAGTCGCGTGTCCGTCGGCCCCACTACATGCACCCAGAAATCCAGGTCATTATCATAGATGCCAGGGTGATTGGGACTTGTCAGTACTCCTAAAGAACAGAGAGTATGTATTACAGTTTGTTCGTTTTATGGTCCCGTGCTGGGCGCCACTTTATATTGTAATGGCGCCCAACGTGGGACCAAGTTTGTATAAGCTTTTCTTGTTTTTTCGGAGACCTTAAATACTTTGGTTTATTTAAAACTACTTAATTATAATAAATAAGTGAAAATAATATAAGTAATTGAAAATTTTGTTTTGTTCAAGTGTTTTGCGTACCTGAGATCCCTTCAATAGTCCTGTTCTTGACAATATGTTCTGGGTTCAGTCGTCGCTTGCACACGTACCCGCCCGTCATCCCACATTTGTGTAAAGCCCAGAACAAACCGCTTGGTAGTGAAGGCACCGGTGATGACTTCCACTGGAAACATGCAGATTTTTATTATATATTAATAGTTTCTCTATGCCATGAAAGACAATAATACTTATTAGCATATAAGAGTTAGTTGCAGCCATTATAACGGTAGTATTCAGTGTAGTGAAGTATGATAGTTTATTCCTTACTTATTGATTATTATAAAGATTTAGGTTGTGGAAATGTTAAAAAAGTAACAAGCAGTGAGAGATCCAGTGGTAAAGTCCATATTTTAGGAAACTCTTAGTTGGTTGCAAACGATTATCTTGTTGAAAATCACGACAACTTACCTGAATCCCTAAGCAGGCATCTTGGATTTCTTCAGTGTCGTTATAAGGGGGCCATCCCTGATACCCTACAGCGCTTCCATCAATCCAACTTAAGTTATCTCCATCTTCTTCTTGGCGGGCCCCTAGCCAGTATACGGAGCCAGCGCTGTAGTCGCTGCTCTGGCGGATCCCTGAGACGATGAAGCGCTCTTCGTCCGCTGAATGGACTGATGATAGATGCATGTTTAGGCCTTCACATACCTGGGATATAGACCAAATTATTTCAGTAGTGAAAGAGTAATTACTTTCCTTAAACAAGTGTTTACAAAAAAACCAACGCCTCTGCTTATATAGAGAAGGCACAAGTATTTGGTCAAGGCAGATTGACGATTTCATACGAAAGGCCAAGTTTGCTCACGATGTTTTCCTTCATCAATTTCAGTGACGTAAAAGATAAATCGCATTAGGGTTAACCCTGTAATGATAGTATAGGCTGTTATAAATAAATAAAACTTAGAAAGTATATTATGAATTGAAACAGTCAAATTCAACTATCAAGTATTTTTCCAAGAAAAAACTAATCAATTATTAAAAACTTTGTGATTACCTAATAGTTGTTTGATGTCGACTCACTGGCGTCAAAACACGAATAAAAATTATGAACATAAATTTTCCGGGAGGTAGTTTCCCAAAAAGATAATACAAATTTACTGAACAAAACGTTGCATTTTTAACAAAGACGAGAAAGTCCGTCACTTTATTCTGACCCAGAAAAAGGACAGGGCTGTCACGATGATAAATAAGGCGATCAGTAGGGACTGTCGCTAAGCACAACAGACGTAATGGCATTGTAAAGCGGCGAGGTTGAAACGAAAAGGATTACGGCTAAACCCACCATTATTTCTAAGAAAATTATAATTTAACAAGCAACAGAATTGGAACAAAAGTTCTGCAACTTTGTTGTTCTGATTACTTGTAAAGTGTAATCAATCTTTGTAGGACTAAGTAGTGAACCGTCATGGTTTCCAACGGTGTATTCTGAATTCAAATTTCCATTTCGTCAGTTCCGTGCTTATGAGAAAATTGTCAGATGGGATTAAACTTTGTACTTTATATCATCACAGTTTTGTTTTGCCTATTATGCAAATTCCTGATAAATAAAATATTTGTTTTTTTTCCACGCCTTCCTTCTCGATATTTTTTACTGTTATCGTCACATAAGATCTTCCAAAAGTCACTTCTACCAACCAACCAACCAACTTGGCCTTTTTTTAACGCAGTGTATTACTGCCCCAATGATAACGAATCACACACTGACAATGATGATGATGATTCCTAGTGTGGGGCAACGTTTTTTTGTAGCCTGCCTCCATGAGAAAATGGCGTGAATTCATGTATGTGTGTATAAGTAAAGCCTCTTCTCGTAAATAAAAAAATAGGTAAATAAACCCCCATGCTTACTCTAGCCAGATTAGCGATTTCAGACATAAAGTATAAGTCCAGATTTTCTCACGAATTCTCCCTAATTTCTTCCAAATCTAATATCATTAAAAAACAAAGCAACAGACAGACAGAGACACCTTTTTATTTAACGCGGCAGCATCGTCTGGAGGACAAGGGACTAGGGATATAAATCATTGAGGATTACTCGACAGACGGTCAGCTAGTTTTATCTTTAGCGTTATTTGGGGAGCTGCTATCTTGCCTTTTGATACAAGAATAGTTGGACTGTAATGGCGGTGTGAAAGTGCTGTTGGCACGTGACCGGGAGCGTTATTTCTCATCATGACTGTGACCTGTTTATCCTTTTGTTCTGTAATCAGTTTATTCTGTGAAAATATCCCTCAGTCAAGTGAATTCGAGGTGATCTGATATCGCGCACAAAATTCTATCCTGTAAAAGTCTCTTCCGGTGATTGAAATGAGCTATTAATACCTAGCATTAGGTGGGATGGCAGCTCACTTCAAGATCACTTCTTCTAAGTCCACAAAGGATATTTTTACAAAATAGTACTGCAGGTTACTACACTAGTCTGAAAAATAAACCGTGCTAACCCCTACCTTGGAACTGTTTTCTTTGCTGATCAGTGAAGATTAAATAATACATACATACATACATACATAAACTCACGCCCTTTTTCCCATGGGGGTAGGCAGAAACCACGGAACGCCACCTGCTACGATCCTTACATACTCCTTTCGTCTCGTCCACATTCAAGATTAAATAAATGTAACATAAAATGACTCTTCTTTATTTCAGTGCTTTGAAACTTTTGAGCCCCAATATGAATTTTGCACAAACCACCAAAACTTTACATTACGGAGAAAGTTAGGTTATTCAAAGTCTGCTGAAAATGTTATTCAAGACCGAATGCGACATGATATACACAGACGTACCTGTTTGGAAGTAGCCCACGATGCTTTAGGGTATCCGGAGAAAAGGTAGCAGTGCCCGCTGAACAGCACTTGCTTCGAGTCCATACACGATTGTGCTGCGAACAATAAGACACTCCATGTTTTATTCATCATCCATCATTTACTTTTTAAAACAGAAGCGTTCTCTATATTAATTAAGGGAACTAGATGTGATTATTTTCCCGAGTTTGCACTCAATGTAATAAATTCGTTAGATACAGCCCTGTGACTTGGATTTTGTTATGTGTCACTCATGTAATTGCATTTCTGTATTAATAATAATCAATTGCCGTATGCATGAAAGATCATCACTTGAAAACTGTTGTTTTGTCATGTTCGTAATGTTCAGGGCCAGGTTGAGTGACCACATGAGTCGGCCATTCCGATAGTATTTGGTATGATAATCTTTGCAACATAGATTTATTAACTAACGTCCAGATGCCTAGAACGTGCTGTCCTAATGCTTCAAATTCAAAGACACCAAAATAGCGTCTTCGTTCGTTAGCCCCGCCCACAGGCCGCCATTACGCGACTGACGTTCAAAGCGCGTCTACATTATAAATCGCAGTTAAAATAATTGAAAAAATTACTGTTTGTGCGGTGAAATCGTGTAAAAACTACACTCCAAAAAAAGACAAGGGTCAGTGGGTCGTCTTAGGGGCGGGTTGTACGCAAACCATATATTTATTGACGCAAACTAAATAAAAACAAAACGACTTCATAATATTTGAGTATTGCCAAGGTATGAAATATTTTTACCCTTTTTTTGTGCTGCGATATTTTAATATTGTAAAATGTTACGAAATCAACATTATTATTAACAAAAAAAATGGTTTCAATGGTTGCCAGGGGTATGAAATACTTTAACCATCTCTTATAATACTGCGATATTATTGCATCAAAATTGCTTCAGCAGATATCAAGATATACATACACGTTATGAATTGAAATTATAATTGAAACTAAATAATGCGCTTTCTTCAAATTGATAAATTTAGGTAAATGTATGTTTTGTTCGTTCGCGTGGCTTTATTCATCCGCCTTAAGTTACGTTTTTAAATACTGCTTCGCTCCCGTAAGTCGTAGCGTGATGTTATGCCTTTTTTTTTTTTTTTTTTTTTATAGACGGGAAATCATCAAATAACTTCCCCCGCCCTGGGCGGGGCGGGAGGGAGTGTCAGACTTTTACTGACTAAAACCCGTCTATGTTCCTTCATGTGCCCTTTGCGTTCCGGGGGCGCGGTATCTCTTTCGAACAACCCGCAGGTGATGTTATGCCTATAACCTTCCTCGATAAATGGGCTATCCAAGAAAAAAAGATTTTTTCAAATCGGACCGGTAGTTCCTGAGATTAGCGCGAACAAACAAACAAACAAACTCTTCAGCTTTATAATATTAGTATAGATATGTCAACATGAATAAAAAAACTGCCTGAATTTTCCCATATTTTGGGGTAATCATTTTGGTCTGGTATTACAAAACGTCACGCACACTAATGCAGAAACGATAATAATACACATGCGGTGGGCGGTCCGGTCGCACACGCGCATCACAAAATGCATTCTATTAGAATGTTGCGATTTGTACGGTACACTCTATCTGGACGTTAATAAATCTATGCTTTGCATGTTTTTGTGAACAAAATGCACAAGTTTTGCCTTTACCAAAAAATGCTCAAGTTAGCTAAAGAAGTTTTCACTTTTTAAAAAACGTGACGTTTTGTAAATGGCATCCTTGCCGTGGGAAGCCATGACAAGTCGCTAGTATGAAAATAAAATGAATGATGTTTTAAACTTCTTCGTTTCATTAGTGCTACCAAAACATAAACTAAAACTTAGCACAAAAGCGAGTTAAAAATAGCGAAATCGCGTGCAGGAAAATAAATGCTGCGCAGAATTATGTTTTGAATACAATTCTCAACTCTATTTGTAATGTTTTAAGTTCAATATCAATTAAAATATAAAAAAAACTGCTTGAGTATGACATAATAGTTGGTACGATTGAGCTGACATTTATTTCGTAGAACCCAGTGAAAGACGGTAATGGCTCTGGCTACCTCATTTTAGAAGAAGTTTATACTCTGAGATAGATACTTCAAGTATTAAGAAGAATAGGAACTAATCTTTAGTTACGAGATAGCGCCAGGGCCCGGTTTACGCTGATCAGTGCCGTGAATTCATGCCGTCGTGCACGGGCTACGGACCCTTAGCCGATTCGCGCGGTAGTGGTACATATTTCCGCCTAGAACTATATATATATATTTTTTGTGTTTGTTTATGTTTATTAAGTCTTGGGCTTTTGAAAAGAAAAGTTTTTTAATGTTATATGCATTACTTTCACGCGAATAAACGGTTTTTCTTTCTTTATGTCTTTTAGAGTGGTAGACCGTGAGTACCAGCTATCGACAGAATTTAAATAGATTAAAACTAAATCTAATAAAAATAAAATACTTCAACAAACGAAGTACACAAATTTAATAATTGGCAGATCCCTCCACCTCTACAGTACTAACAAGTTTTGAACGCTCAAGTTGATTCTGGCAACACTATACTCCTTACTTGTTGCTCTATTTAGTAGTTTCTCGTATGAGTATACCTCTAATAACGCCATAAAGCCTAAATGACACGCAGGATGGCGGCATTACAGGCATGTTTTCGTGTCGAGCCGGTACCAGGAGCACATGAAATATTTATAAGTTTAGTGATCGGAGCTCACCGGCAGTTGGTGCGCAATGGACCGAGTAATCCCGTTGGCAGGTGTAATGTGACGTATGTTAAGGATATTTGTTGCTGTAATGTAGGGACGCAAAGTCGAATATTGTATGGCAAACTTTTTGGGTTGAGCCGGCAAAAATGAAGGGTGGAAAGTAGATTTCCCGCGCATACAGCGGTGTTTGTTTCTTTTTCTCAATTGGTACACATTACTAGCACACGGCGAAACCTAGAAAACCTACGGAATATACACACATATGTACTGTAGACACTGGCTGGCTTACCCATGATCAACCTTATTTTATTAGCTCAATCTTTCCAGTTGAAATGTGGCGAGAAGTTCTCTCGTTTTAATTTCAAATAGTGAATTCGAAAAAAGAACAATATTTGACAGTTAGCTTATAAGAGTGACAGTTGGATTAAATTGCATATAATATTTAAATTAATTTAATATTCGAATTATATTCCCAAATTAAAACTAGTTGGTTTTTCTATTGTGTAAATGGAACCCCAATCCGCTACTCTGACCATCGTAGTGGCCACGGAACGTACAACGTGTTAAAGAAGTTGAGTAAGTACTCAGTTAAAAGTTAGTTAAAAAACTTCACAACAAATAGAACAGAAAGTTTTAAAATTCCGCTCTCAAGAGAAGAAAACACGTTCTTATTAAGTATTTTCTCTACAGTTTAAACAAAACGAGCACAAAACGATGCCATTCTATCTCATTACGAAAAATAACCAAGACCTAGCATATAAACTGACGCCACTTAATTAGTATTCCAAGAGCGCTAAAAAGTGTTTTAATTAAAGCATGCGCGCGCAATTCTTTCCGTCGCCACGTGGCAATAAAACCGTTCGGATATATTCATTAGCTGAATGGCGAAGTGGTCACAGAGGCCGAAACAGAGGGTGCGACAACACGACACGTTGTCAGCGACGAATTTTAATAAACTCTGCATTGTACAGGCAAATACAGTAGGTTAACTGTAACTGGTATTTTAAAGTTTTGTCTGTAAACTTTTGTCACTCATTTTCGGTAGTAGATCAAGTATGGTTTTGATGACGGGCTTTTACGGCCACCGACAAGTTTATCCACTTATCATATTTCCGCCATCATAAGATTTTTAAGAATGTATAATCTCTCTTTTTTTGGTGGACGATTGTTATGACGCCTATGGGCGTTTACTGTCCTTCATAATGTTCAACAAGTCCACGGCTCACCTGTTGTGTCACCTCTGCCTATACACATCTGCAATACCAGAGGCTTTGCAAATGCGTTGCCAACCCAGAGACGTAGTTAAACTATCTCATGTGCCTGTAATTTCACCAGCACCCAAACCGTTCAAACCGGAACACAGCTTGCGGCAGAAATAGGTAATGGTGGTAGTACTTCCCCAGACGAGCTCCTTCACAAAGAGCTCTACTACTATTGGAACCTTCAGATTTTTTCAATTACCGATGAAAAAATGTGCCTTCTGCCCGTTATTACCTATTTGTTGAAACCCATATTACCTACGTATACAAAATCGATACACTGTAATTACCTGCCGTGTTTTAAATATTTGAAAGTAACTATCACCAACAGCGGGCCTGTAAGTGCCCAATTAATTGTCATTCGGTTGACTTTTATAACCTGTAAAAGCATTATTAATGCATATTATTGGTGTGATATTTCGTAAGTAATATTTCGTCTGTTATCCGCAAATGGTTTCGAGTATTGTGTTGTATTTAATGGTTACTGTGTTGTTTATTTCGAAGATAGGTGTTCGAAACAAAAGGAAATATGAAAATGCCATTGAGTATTTTTCTTTGTTTTAATATATGAGTTATTTTTTTTTATTTAATTAGAGAATGACTGAATCGATACCGAGCTCCATACAATAATAGTCAAAAAGAGTTTGTTAGTTTGAACCCGCTTTTCTCAGCCCGATTTAGAAAAATCTTTTTATGATAATACGTAGTCCAATTATCAATAAAGTTTTAATAAGAATAATAATCTTTTTATTATCAGGCAACTGAGGCTCTAATACACAAAATAATCTTATTGAATAATACGCAAGTTACAACACACAGGAGCGTAGCGGTAACCAAATACGTAAGTAACTTAGCGCAGTTGAAACTACGGGGTGTGGCTTGTAAGTAATTAAATTCCATGTAATTTTGTAGATAGGCTAAAGGCCGAATAACTTAATTTATAAATGATAATGGTTTTTAATCTTCTATATGATTTTGTATTACGTATCAATTATATCGGATGAAATTACTTATCGACTAGAATATGTCTTAACTACATTAGCATGTAGTGTGTTTTAATAAAAGTCTTAACAAAAAACCAATAACTTTAGTAAAATTGAACTACTGCATAACATTTACCAATGACAGAACAACACAAACGTAGACCAAAAGTCTTTTTGCTAGAAGAGACTACTGATTACACTGTGCCACGCAGTTTACATTTTTGAGTTTTAATTGGGACGCGCCCCCTCTAAATATTAAATGGACGGCAAAAAGGGAGGGGTGTCTAATCTCGAGCGGCTTTGTTATGTTTAAGTTTCTCCGTGTTTGAATACTTAATTGCCAGATCGTGGGAGGACACCGTTGATTAATTTTCCTATCGCTTTGTCTTGGACGTGTCGCTTCCAGGAACTATGATGGATGTTATCTTAAAGACTGCAAATGTAATTGAGATTATTTTGCTTGTAATGAAGTGTCTGTGTTTGTTAACTTCGTAAGGATAGGATGAGAAATAAATTATCCTACATATTCATGTATTTATTGGTTTACTTTCAATTGCTAGGTACAGTAATCATCATTTGCTTAGACTTTTCCGAACTATGTTGGGGTCGGCTTTCAGTCTAACCGGCTGCAGCTGAATACCAGTGTTAAACATGGAGCGACTACCCGACTGACTAAACAAAAATACAATAATAACATTAAACAATATTTTTTAAGAGACGGTATTCGACAGTTGTGCTTTCCTTAACTAGGTGATTGTAGACGTACTTTGGTCATCACAGTTCTTCGGTCATGTCTTAGGGTCTGCCCCCACGACCGATTACAGGGCCGATTTATGTCAGATTTCTTCGTCGGCGAGAAGAAATTACCGAAAAGCCAATTCTCGGTCGTGTGGGTAGACGCTTATGACTTTAGAAAAATCGCTACAGTACTATTCTACAACTGTTAATCTGTAGCATCAACAATGCTATTTTGTAAAACTCTTACTCGATTAATTTTGGTGAAGTGAACGTGAGGTGAGATGGGGGTTTGAAGGAATGACAGCTCATACACTTAAATTCACTGAGGGAGATTAAGTATATACCAGCTGTAAACGAACGAGAAACTGCGACCAAAACAATCCACATGGCATAATCACTATAGACCCACTACTAGCAGTAACTGTTATATTGTCATCTCAAAAGCCTCACAAAGACTGGTTTTAATGCAGCTAGCTCTCAAATACGACACACATGTACTCACATGTACTTAAACATGCTTTTACTCCAACCTGCCGTATCAAAGGTGCTCGTTAGATCAAATTATGTTCAGCTTTCAGGAAAAAAGTCAGCAAAAATGCGCTTCCTCGTTAACTAGTTTCATTCATCCATTCATTCACTCGTTCGCGAACGAAAGGAATGCCAGCATCGTTATTCAAATTTTAGTTCACGAAATGTTATGAATTTAGCTCACTCAGAATGAGTTGGATGTCTGAGTTTTGAATTTCGAAAAGTTCGGGTTTCGTATTAGTATTGATTTTGTTCTGCCCCGTTGGCCTGGTGCTCGCAAACGCGAATGATGAGCATCCGGTCCTGGGTTTGATTCCCAGGTCGGGAAAAAGTGTTATTGGCTTTTTCCATTAGGAATTTTTAAGTACCTAACAGTCCGGAGTTTGGAGGTCGGTGGTGTGACACCGCCGTGCTTCGGAAAGCACGTAAAGCCGTTGGTCCCGGCTGTCATTCATTTGATAGTGGTTATGGATAGTCAGAAGCCAGGAAGTGTGACAACCAGTCTTATCAAGAGGTATCGTGTTGATCAGTAACTGAGTTATGGAAGTCATATGGGCAGTCGCTCCGTGTAAAACACTGGTATTCAGCTGCAACACGTTAGACTGGAAGCCGACCCAACATAGTTGGGAAAAGGCTAGGCAGATAACTTATACTAATATTATAAAGAGATAAGATTGTTTTTGTTTGTTTGTAACCAATAGGCTCCGAAACAACGGGACCGATTTTAACTATTTTTTCACCAATAGATAGCTGCATTATTCATGGTTAACATAGGCTATATAATATCACGCTACGACCCACGGGAGCGGAGCATTAACCAAAGACGTAACTTATGGCGGGAGAAATAAGCCAAGCGAACGAAGTCGCGAGCAGTTCGCTAGTAATATATATTCTGTTTTGTGCCGATACGAAATACAATGGGCAGATAGATACTGAAAGAAGAAACGGTGATGAAAAAATGTGGAGATAGGCACTAGACAATGGATAAAAAAGTATTCCATGATAACTGGTTCCAATTAAAAGTGCCAATTATACGGTGCTGATTCCAATTCGTTTCCGATTCGGTTACTTTTTATCTGATGAAATAATTATTTTTAGAGTTCCGTATCTAAAGGGTGCAAAACGGAACCTGATTAGACGTCAACCCATGTCAAAACTTCTCTCATTTTCCGTTTTTTTTTTTGTTATCTTATTTTGAATAATAATATACCATCATGCCTGTATTCCCCGAAGGGTTAGGCAGAGGTGTACCAATGTACACCCACAGTTCGCCGGTATATTTAGGTCCCATATAAAAGGGGGCGAGCCTATTGCCATTAACCGGGCACAAATCCAAACTTCGAGCTGCTACTGAGAATTTCATAGAAAAACCCAATGACACTTTTTGCTCGACCTGGGAATCGAACCCGGGGCCCCTTGCACAGCAGTCGCGCTTGCGACCACGAGACCAACGGGGCAGTTTATAGGCGCGGCGTGCGGGGGTGCGGGGGGATCATATTTTGAAGTGTAGTAATAATACGATACTTATAGCATCGCTTTGGTTTTTAACTGTCAAGATGTTATAATTATGTGTGTGTAAATCCTCTATATAAATAACAATGGTTGAGTGTGTTGCTAAGTGCAAAATTCGAGAACAGGTGGATTGATTTGGCTGATTCTTTTTTTGTTGTGTTTGTAATTTTCCGGGCAAGGTTTAAATGAAAGATATTTTGGAAAATCCACGGGTAGTCGAACATTTGCACCTGTGGAAAGCCGGTTCATTAGTAGCTAAATAAATATTTACCACCACACCGGTATTCTAACCACCCATTTTCCGTGTTAGGTCGTGGTGTACCACTACAGTTCACACGGTTTGTTTAGGTCCTATGTAATAGGGGCGAGGCTATTGCCATTAACCGGTCAAAATCTTAACTCCGAGATGCTACTGAGAATTTCACAGAAAAATCCAAAAACACTTTTTGCTCGAACTGGGAGTCCAACCCGATACCTCTACCCAGAACCACTAGGCTAACGGGGCAGTTGAAATAAATATTTGTTCTAAGTTAGGTCCAAACATAGCGGCCAAGTTCTCTGTTGCCATAGAACAGGCTGTATTGCTAAGGACATGTTTCAAAGTGACGTCAATTTGTTGCTTTGTTAGCGGAAGCAATTCGTTCGCCGTGACATGTTGGGCGATGTTGTGATACTAAATCGAAGATATATGGCTTTTGTATAAACAGCTCTAAATGGGGTTGGATTTACGAAGGATTCTCGTTACCTTGATCTGGTTAGGTAAGGCTGTGAAGGTCAGAAGGTCTAAGTAAATTAGATCGATTTTTGAATTGGTAATTTTTGAATGTTTCCCACATAATGTTTATTGGGTTTGAAGGCTTTATGTTATATCAATGGGCGATAATAACTGTGCTGTGTGTAAAAGGGAAACAAAATACTTTAGAATAATCGTAGGTATACAATACATTACCTAATAAGAACAATGTCAAATCGTGACAACAAGTTATGCAACTTTTTGTCACAATACCGGGTTCGGAATACGACGAAAAAATGTCGACAAAATTTCATAGATATACTTTTCAAATAAATGAGGCTTTAAAAATTCAATGAAATGATAATCTCCGCCCTTTAAACCCTCATAAATATATGTCACTAATTTTAATACAATCTGTTCTGATACAAACTAAATATTTTACTAAATCCTCGCCCCTTAGTCCCCAGCGAGTGAAGGCCAGGCAATAAATTATCATAAAATTCGGCGCCTATTAATTTTCCAATGGTACGCAGCCTCGCTGTAATACCAGATATTATCTCCCACCAACGGCTTCGCCTGCAGCTAATACCATTAAGCTCATTTCAGACTACGCTATACTATTCTGCTATAAAGTAAAACACAGAAAACTATACATATAGCTATGTTTTTTTTCTTTTTACCGTTGGGAAATCACCAAATGATTCCCCCGCCCCGCTCTTAGTGTCAGCCTTTTACTGAATAAAACCATCCATGTTCCTTCATGTGCCCTTAGCGTTCCGGGGGCGCGGTGTCTCTTTCGAACAACCCGCAGCCCCGGCAGGCATCGGCCCTTAGTGGCCCCTCCGAGTATTTGCAGACATCTCTTGGAGGCGCGCGTGGATCGCGCCGTCGACACGGTCCGTCGTTAGTTGACGTACGGACGGTGAGCTACCCATTGCTCACCGTCCACAGACCTGCGATATAGCTATACTAAATAGCATTGCATTCACATTATGCGACATAATCGCAAGCAAATATGCTACACATGCTATATGGCAAACTCAGAGTCAGACGTGTTGTTTCGTTTGTTCGTTCGTTCGTTCGTTCGTTCGAGAAGAGCGCCACGCAAACATAGCGTAGTGGATCGCTCAATTTCATAGCGTATAGCAAGCCAATAATATACATCCTTACTTATAAAAATACCGCTAAATAATACTTAGCTACTTGTTAATTGATTAACTTTTAAATCCTTGACGATGACATTTTTGTTCAATGGATCAACATGAAAATTTTGACAATTATGCTCAATTGTTCGTTCGGTTTCATTCTTTAGTCGAATAATTTGGTCATGCTCTATGCTGACCGTCTAAGTATTGGCAGATTAAAATAGTGTTTTATCGTTCAGTTAGTCATTTGAGAGGTAGCTAAGTATTAATAAGCGTTATTTTTATAAGTAAGACCCATTTATAGTGTAGCAGAGTGCGAACGAGTTCTAAATAAATATATGGTGAGCGATATTGTTGTTCTGTGGATGACATACTATAAGCTATTATATTATAACGTAGTCTGAAATGAGCTTTATTGTACAGAGAATTTTCGGCTTCCTACCGAGCGTATTACGTGGTTTCACTACCGCTACTGATTAAACCCACATAATTTGTCAAACATAACGCACGCTATACATTGAACAGTTAGCTCATTACCACGATGTTTCCAGTTAGTTTGGAGAGGCAGTGGATCGTGTGTAGCTTTGTATTGTCGGGTAATATTTGGTTTGTTGGCTTACAATATACGGGTGTGTTATTTACCTTGGATTTATAAATTAAGTAGGTATTTGTACCTTTAACGAAAGGGATTTTGTGAATTTATTAACCTACTTTTTGAAACTGTGTGTTCTTGGAAAATAACGAAAAATAAAAGATCTTTAAATTGGATTGATTTTTAAAATATTTTCTGTTTGAAATGTATTTAGATTTTTAATGGCAATAGGCTCGCCCCCTTATTGCTTGAGACCTGAACATACCGGCGAACTGTGGGTGTAGGTACATTGGTGCACCTCTGCCTAAGCTTTCGGGGAATACAGTCGTGATGTATGTCATGTTAGATTTCTCATTTGTCTCATTAGCGTCTGCCGGCGACTTCGAAATTCCGTTCAGCCGTTTAAGCGTGAAAATGTTATGAACATTCATACATGCATTCAGAAACAAAAAAAATACGTTATTTTGACAGATTGAAACTGTTATAAGAAAACGATTGTTCCTAAAAGTTAGTACAATACCTCCCTCGGTTCTCAGCTCACGTAAGCGCGAGTAAGCTGGGCGGCGCGCGTGGCGCACGCGACTGCCTTACATCGATCCCTGAGCAAACTAGCCACAAGTCGGAACAAAAAACAACGGAACACAGAAACGAACACCAAGTCTTACATAGCCGTGGTTAATTAAAACCAGACTGCGCTTTCAACTTGCCTCATTCTCCTTCACAAACTTACACAGCCTTCCCATTTAAAAACAGACTTTATTCACTCCGCAATATGGTTCCATTAACTGCATCAAGAACTTTGTGGCCATTGTTGTTAGTGTTAGACGAATTTAAACTTTATGTTCAGGTGCTAAAGCCGGTATGAGAAGCACAATAGGTGTAAGTTGGCAACTTTATTTGTCGTATAGACGCGCCGTTCCGTTCCGCCGGCGGTCGCACGGAACGGAGCGAGAAGTAGAAATTGAAAAACGAAACACGCGGGTTTTTGTATGAACACCGGAGTTGGGAACGTATCCGATAAAGTTCTGATGAAGTATTATCTAAAATATCATATTTTGTAGGAATAAGGGATCTATTTATAACAAGCGTAAAAAGTTATTTAACAAAGCCCAAAGTGTCAGGTTTTTCCTATAATTCTGAGTATTTTAACATTGTAGAACATATTGATATTCAGTCAAACAACGTACTCTGCAGGACATAAATAAATAAAAATAGCCACGATGCATGCAATAGCTGGTTCTGCACCGCCAGCATCCAGCTCTGGAGTATACCGTTATTTTAATATTTTTTCTCATCTGCTTAAAACGGAAGGTTATGTCGGACTCATACCAATTCATCATCTGCTTAGCCTTTTCCCAATTATGTTAGGGTCGGCTTCCAGTCTAACCAGATGCAGCTGAATACCAGTGTTTTACATGGAGCAACTGCCTATCTGACCTCCACAACCCAGTTACTGGGCAACACGATACGTCTTTGTTAGACTGGTGGTCAGACTTCTTGGCTTCTGACTATACGTAACAACTTTCATAGATCTGCGAATGACAGCCGGGACCATCGGCTTTACGTCCTTTACGGACGCATACCAATTAAAACCCCGTATACTCTTAACACATGATCCGCGTCCCTGACTGATCTGGATTATACCGATTACGCAAATATTGAAACCAAGGCGAAAGAAGTGTGTAAGGATCGTAGCAGGTGGCGTTCTATGGTTTCTGCCTACCCCCATGGGAAAAAGGCGTGAGTTAATGTATGTATGTATGAAACCAAGTTTCCAATATTTTCAATGTTATAACTAACCTTGAAATACTCCCACGATCCCAATGTTTGAAGTACATTACGCGCTACCCATAAACAGTGATTTTCCACACTAAAAATAAAAGACGTTTTCCAGCAATATTTTTGGCTCAATGCTGTGTAAGTAGTTTCATGGGCTATTACGATACGTGATGTGTGTCTTTACACTCTGTTTACTCTCGATAGGTACTTTCTTTACTATTTGATTTCAGGCAAAGTTTCAGATAGACTGTGCCTTATATAGGAAAAGTTTTTTATCAGGACTTTTTAGGCTTGTCCCCTATTATATGGGACCTAAAACATACCAAACATAAAACATACCGGCGATCTGTGGGTGTACATTGTTACACCTCTGTCTAACCCTTCGGGGAATACAAGCGTGATTGTATGTGTTGATTTCGATACCGGCGAACTTTCAGATAATCTGTGCCTTGAATAGGAAAAGTTTTTTATCAGTGCGTAAATTTTGACTAAATAGACTTACAGAAGTTCTAATTTTTTTTTTTAAATCGTTTTGTAAAAATAAATAAGGTTATTATTTACGAAAGATACTCTTCTTTCTTCTTTGATCTTCTACTTTGAAACTTTTATGGGCACTTACCGGCGCCGCGGGGGAGCAACTGTGGCGCGGTTTGTAGGTATTAACTGTAAGTTCGGATCATGCGCCGATGCGTGTTACTGACTGCATTTTATCAGCTACGAACTAAACAGTTTTGTAATTTCAGTTCCAAAATGCAAAAAATAAAACACAAAAGTATTGAACAATTAGTGGGAATGTATGGAATGTATCGTGGGAGTGTCGTGATGGCCCAGTGGTTAAGGTTGTGGGTTCGCAAACGGGCAAGTATCAATGTGACTTTTTCAAATTCATATATTATGTAATTTCTAAGTTTATCTTGGACATCACTGACATCGGTAACCATGTCAGAGGCCCTTGAGGCGGTTTGGAAACTCTGACACTAGGGTGTGTGGGGTCGTTAGACCTTACTGCTCACACGACAAAGAAGAAAGAAGCGGGAATGCGTTCTATTATTATATGCGTTCTGTTTATTATATTGAACTGTGAATAAAAAATATCGCATAATTTTCCTGTATATTCTACGAGTATTTTGTAGTTGGGATGCAGAGTTTTGAAAGTTAATACTTCATACCGAGTTTTGTACAATTATTTTCTGTAAAAACTAGTTCTGAAAAGTTATAGTTAGTGCTGAACATTGAACAATGCCAGTGGCGAGAGTGGCTTCATGTTCATTTAAATTAAATAGTACGAACATGCCGGGGATTTAAATAAATGAGAACCGAACAAAAAGGTCTACATGTCCAATCGCATCCACACATGTCGATAGATAGGTATTTTTATATAATCCAATGACTATTTATGGGAGCTTATTTCAAATAGCTGTGTGAAAAAACTTACAGCGATATTTAATTGGTTTGGTTAGGAGGTTAAAACAGCTCGGTTATATCATAGCAAAGAATTTGCCATTCAAGTTAGGACTTTAAATCGTGTGCGTTAAAATAATTTTCATAATGGCAAGATAATAAAAGTGACGGCTCGTAGGTGGCGCGCTTGTAGCTAACGATTGGATTTCTCGATGCGATTTCGGTCAGCCTGTTGTCGTTTCAGAACTGTGCTATAATAATCATTATAATTCATCCTTTGGCAGGTAGGTTTTATACATATACAATATGTTAGTAGTGGGTACAGCTTTTATTAATGTACAGTCAGCAAAAGAGATAAGTAACCAGGGTCGCCTAAAGAAAACAAAGTTTTACAAAAACCGATAGAGGTTTTTCAATCAATTTTATTTTCATGAATAGGAAATAAACAGCTTATTAGTTAAATTCAATTTCATTTAAAAACGACCACCGGTTTGAAAGAAATCTTCAATTATATTAGACAGTCTGGTTACTTATCTCTTTTGTTGATTGTACTATACGTATATGTTGTCCTTTAGGCTGTTTTCTAGGGCTTTTCTTAATTTTCTAAACCAACCCAGAATTGAGGCGAGCAAAATGAATAGAAACATCCTTTCAGTCGAGCCATATTCTAGTTCATGCGAGACTAACACACGGCAATTGATTTTTATCTACGTCTTCACTAATATAAAAAAGAGAAAAGATTTGTATTTTTGTATGTCACGTCACGAGTAGACATAAAAACTACTCGACCGATTTTTATAATTTTTTCACAGCTATCGTTATTCCTGAGTAACATAGGCTATGTAACATCACGCTACGACCTACGAAAGCGGAGCAGTAACCATAGACGTAACTTAACGCGGGTGAAAAAAGCCACGAGGTCGAAATCGCAAGCAGCAGTGCGATTCTCGAAGCCACACTTCGTAATTCGAAAGCTGAATCCGCAGTGAGATTACAAAATGGCATTCTGTTAAACACGATCACGCCAGTGACGTCACCACGGCAAGCGAATACACAACCAAGGTCAAGTGGGTTTCGTTATCGAAGTGAGAGCGGTCACTTGAGTGAGATTCGTTTTCGTGTTTGCGTTTTAGAGAATCGCACTACAGTTCCCTAGTAAGTCTATATATCTGTACTTACAGTCCGTAACAGTGACCTTCGCCCGGAACCCCGCGTAGTGCCGGGAGTGGTCGGCTCTGAACCGGAGTCGCAGCACGTTCCCGCGCGACTGGTACCGCAGCAGCTTCAGCTTGCCGCTCCAGTCGCCGCACAGACGGCGGGCGCGCGTCGCGTGCGCCTCCCGCATCCAGCCAGCGCTGATGGCGTCCGATTCTGGCAGCTGGGTCTCTGTTTCTTCCCAAATCTGGTGAAGAGGATAGTAGGTAGATTAGTTTTTAGGACATGTCTGAGAAAATTATGGTTATGGTGAACCTTTTTAGGCCACAAAACCTGAATATCTTAATTTATTCATTGGAGTCACCGAGCTACACGAGTTACATACCATACATAGCATCACGCCTATATTCCCTGAAGGGGGAAGGCAGAGGTGTACTAATGTACACCCACAGTTCGGCGGATTTTTTTTTTAGCTCCCATGTAATAGGGGACGAGCCTATTGCCATTAACCGGGCACAAATCCAAACTCCGAGCTGCTACTGAAAATTTCATAGAAAAACCCAATAACACTTTTTGCTCGACCTGGGTGTCGAACCCAGGACCTCTAATGTAGCAGTCGTGCTCAAGACCACTAGGCTAACAAGGCAGTTAGTAGTGTAGTAGTTATTGAATTGTAGTATCTTCATAATACGGCACATGATACTGCTCACCTCTGTATCGGAGCTGAACGCCTCATGGTGGTCGTGTAGCTGCCACTCCTGCGCACCGCTGCTGTTGTCCACCCCCACCTCCGTGATCTCCAAGTAGTCGTAGCTGCAACTGCAAAGAAGGGTTAACTTTAACATATTGTTTATGTTATAGCAAATTATTTATTTTCAATTTGACCATTGAAATGTGCTTTTGAACGTTAAGTAGAGTAAAAAATAATGATATAACGTGTAACATTAAATGCGCAAAACCTCAGACACCCCTAATGATTTTTAACCTAATTCTGTGAGAAAAATAATCATAAAATAGGAAAGGTTTTATGTGTTGTTTTATATATAAATATACCATCACGCCTATATTCTCTTAACGGTTAGGCAGAGTGTTTAGTCGAATTATAATAGTTCGGGTTAGTTCTGCCGAAACGAATAAACCCACACCAAAATGACTCCTATTTTCGAATAGTTTTGGATATGTATCGCTGTTTAATTTAAAATCTATTGCAAGCATTCGTTAGAGAAGACACGTTTGGTTTACTTTGACGTCATTCATAGAATTTATTTTATCGAGAGATAGTCTGTATTGACAGCCGAAACCAGCATATCTCCCACAGGGTAAGCATATTCTCTAGAGTTACAGATACATACGTAGATAAAACTTAAGTCGAGCTTGTAAACTTGACTTAGGTAAAGAACCAAAGAACTTATTCAAATATTCAAAGAAATCTCGTGATCTTTGAAAGCTTTTAAATTAAGCATATTAAAAGTCTGGACTTTATATTTGAAGAACATTGCACTAAGTCATCTATTAAATTGGCTTCATTGAATTAATGATAGCACTTCAACATTTGAAATAAGAATTAGAGATATTCGATAAAGAGATTGGAAAATGTTTCTTTAGAAAGAAAGAAAGAAAAACCATTTATTCGCATGAAATGTGACGCAAATAACATAAATTTACTTAACCTACTTAAAAACCAACCTACCAACCACCAACCAACCAACCTTTCTTTGATCAACTTTGTAAGATAGTGAGTAAAAATAGTAATATCAATCTATTATTGTCCCACTGCAGGATAAAGGCCTCTTTTTAAACAGAGAAGACACAAGCTTTGATATCCGATTGGCGATTTCAGACTTATATTCATTATTAACTTCTGCACTCAACTTCATCCGCGTCAAGTTTGATATTTTATTCCACTGGAACCTTACATTGATCCCAAATTAAAAGTATGTTATATGTCATTCCACACTACAATCTATCTAAGTGCCAAATTTCATCAAGATCCGTTGAGTCGTTTAAGCGTGAAAGAGTAACAAAAATTCATCCATCCACACAAAGTTTCGCATTTACAATATTAAATATTTATATTAAGTAGGTTTAGTTTAGTTTTAACGAGTTTCCTCCGTGCCTCGGAAAGCACGTAAAGCCGTTGGTCCCGGCTGTCATTTGTAGATCTTTGACAGTCGTTACTGTTAGTCAGAAGCCAGAAAGTCTGACAACCAGTCTTACCAAGAGTATCGTATTACCCATTACTGGGTTGTGGAGGTCTGATAGGCAGTCGCTCCATGTAAAATACTGATATTCAGCTGCATCCGGTTCGACTGGAAGCCGACCCCAACATAGATGGGAAAAGGCTAGGCAGATGATGATGATATTAAGTAGGTTTAGTAGGATTAGTCCAGGTTTTCTCACGATGATTTTCTTCACCGATTTTATTTTTATAATTGTTTGTTAAAGCAACCATTATAATACAGTCTGTGAAAAATTTAAGAGTCTACTTATAACGATTTAAACGTTGTATTTTTAAATGTATGTTTGACGGACAGACAGGCAGAAAGTGGAATCGTAGTAATAGGGTCTCGGTTGGCACCCTAAAGGTATAGAACCTTAAAAAGGCTTCATGAACAGACTCTTGTAGGAATCGTGTAGCAGTCGCGAGACATACCTAATGTTCTCTCTCTACATCTGGTATGTTCTTGACTGCAGCACTTACTACTGGGTACTTACAGAAAAATGAATGCTAGAAGTGTCGTACAGAAGTAAAAGATGATCATCCCTAATTATTTTATCCCCATGGGGGTTGAATTTATTAAAATCCTATTTAAGCGGACGTCTTCATCATAGTAGCTCCAATCTTTAATTTCAGTTCAATCATTCGAAAATCTAAGAAGATTTATTCACTTTCATCCCCTATTTTATCTCCTTAGGGGTGGAATTTATCAAAATCCTTTCTTAGGGGATGCCTACGTCATAACATCTACCTGCATGCCAAATTTCAGCCCTATCCGTCCAGTGGTATGGGCTGTGCGTTGATAGATCACTATGTCAGTCAGTCACCTTTGAGTTCTATATATTTAGAAGTACATAATTATTGCGTCGTATACAATCCGCGCATAATTCAAAAACAAGATGGCTCCGTTGTCGCATAGACAAATGTCAGACACAAGTTTCCTTTCAAAAAGCCATAAATGTTAAATTTAGCTCATAACTCATGTATTATGGGGGGCTAATGGCGGCAGTTACAGACGGCAGCCCGATAATGGGGTCTTAGATAATTTCAGTTACGTGAATGTTGTTCCCATGGTATTATCAATTAGCGAGCTTTTACGAAGCGACCTATTTTGAGGGAGTTACTTTTAGACAACAAGTTTATGGAGCTCGGATTTATGTAATGGTTTTCGCTATTGTTGTGCGAAAGTTAGAGGGAGCTAAGTGTTAGGCAAATAGTTCGGTAGATTGGTTCCCGTTTGATGTTGTACTTGCTAAGTGTTGCGTGTTTTGGCTTCCAACGGTTTCTCGAACGCGACATTAATGTGATTAATTGTTAAGTGCGCGTGAACTGCTGTGATTGGTTGTTGATAACTCGGGGAACCAATAATAGCAGTTTACGAGCGCTTAGGAATTTGTCAAGACTCCTGGGGTTGCTTATTTCAAAAATGTTTTATTCTTTTTTTTAAATCGTTGGATGGTAAACAAGCCGTTGGGCCTGCCTGATGTTAAAAGGTCACCGCTGCCTATAGACATCTGTAACACCAGAGGCCTTTCAAATGCGTTGCTATTCTAGAGACAAAGCTGAAATATCTCATGTGTCTGTAATTACACCGGCACCCATACCCTTTAAACCGGAACACAGCAACGCTGTCTCTTTTTTGACTAGGATTTAAATGTACGACCCGACCGAATAGACTCCAAATCTCATCAAGAAGCTGACGAACACCAGAATTCTTCAAAACCTCCGAAAATAAAAACAATAGAATCCCAATCCAGTAACCATTCATTTTATCCACCATTCAAGGAACCCAATTGACGAATAAAGCCGACAAAACCCGAAGTCTACATAAAATAAACAGTTTGGCACATCCAGTATATCGTAGATCTCCATTGGAGCGAAGTGCTGACTCATCGACATATTGCGGGCGTGGTACTGGATACGGTCTGAGCTCGGTGTCAGCAGAGATAGGCATTAAGGCGGGCGACATGTGCGGCGCTGCAGCCTTGTCGAAACATAAATCTTTTATTTCTTCATTTCGAAATCGTGATGGCTCAATGGGTAAGGCACATTTCAGGCAGGCTGTGGGTTCGCGACCGGGCACGGGCAAGTACTAATTTCTTTTTTTTTTTCAAGTTTATATGTTTTTCTTGGTATATTTTGGACGTCATAGAAGGATTTGAACCATTTTTAACCAAAATATAGCAACATTCAAAGTCAAATCATTTCAAATCATTTATTATTTTCATTATTCCTGAATAACATGGGCTATATAATATCACGCTATGACCCACGGGAGCTGAGCATTAACCAAAGACATAACTTATGGCGGGTTAAACAGGCCACGCGGACGAAGTCGCTTGCAGTATAATTCTGAAATCACCAATCCGCCTTGAGCAAGTGTGGTGATCTTTGCCCTGTAGTGGGACAATAATAGGCTGGTATTAGCTTAATTTGGTCCGATCGATACTTGACAAGATTCTGAAGTCAACAGGGTCATACAAATAGGATACTTTTTTTTCGAAATTGCGTCTTACTGGTCGACCTTCGAGATGATTGAACTTTTAAAAGGACTTTCTTGTGGTACCTTAATAATTAAGGCATCCAGGCAGTTATAAAGAGAGCTTTTGCTCTGCTCCCTGTTAGGTACGGGCCTCGAGACAGGACAACAAGGAGACAGCCTGGATCTATGCAAAATAATTTCACCAACAAAGCTTCATATATCTTTTTCTAAAAATACCAACATAATAGAATTACCAAGAGATAATATTCTACAATTCTGCCAACATCACGAGAACGTGTCGTTGCATGCAGATGTTATGATAAAATGAAGGTACACATCAAAAACGCATTTGCAATGTGGCGTCTTGGCGAGAAATCCGACTTTATCATGAGCACGAAGTTGGTGGAAATTAGATACTTGGAAATTGCACTGCAACATGTAGGTATATAGTTTTGGCTACGGCACATTCAAGTGCGCAGTGTTCACAGAGATGCATTACTTGGGAATATTCCGAGTTAGTGCCTGCATTTTATAGCATACTTACATTTGTGTACCTACATACCTGTATACAACACTATAGCTTCTGTCAGTGACTTCGTCTGCGTCAAAGTTAATATATTATCCCACGGGAACCGCAACTTTGTTTGGGATAAAAAGTAGCCAATGTGCTTTTCTAGACTATAATCTATTTTATACAAATTTCATCCAGACTTGTTCAGCGTTCTGGCGTAATTGAATAACAAACATCTCATTATAAATGCGAAGTTTGGATGAATGATACAAACTTTCGCATTTGTAATAGTAGTAAGATAACTTTTAATTAACTTTAAATCTCTGGAACTATCAGTTAGATTGGAATAATTATTTGTGTATATGATAGCCGGATTTATAAGGAATAATATAGGCTATATAACATCACGCTACGACACACGGGAGCGAAGCAGCAACCAAATACGTAACAAAACGCGTTTAAAATCGCAGGTTACAGCTAGCCAACAATATTATCAAAATCCCTAAAACTAATAAATAAATCAAAATACAAAGGAGCCCAAAATTAATCCTCACAATAATATCCGTTTAGATTATTCACAACAAATATCAAAATCTCATCAATTTCCACTAAAAAGTAGATACCTATGTATTAACTGGATTTCATTAATCGCGTTCGTTTGTTTCACGTCGGGAGATTTAATTACCAGAGCTTATGTTAATCTGCTAACTAATCTGGGAACACCACGTTATTAATAAAAACAAGTTTTATGTTTATATTGCCCACTAGCGTACTGCTGCGACTTCGCCCGCATAGCTTATTTCACTCGCCGTTACGTCTTTGCTTACTGCTCGGCTCCCGAGGGTCGTAGCGTGATGTTGTAAAGCCTACACTCACAAATAATTTGGCGTTGTAGAGGGTAAAAGAATTTTTAAAATTGGTTCAGTAGATCCAGAGAGTTTGTGAGGTTGTAGAGAGTAATCTCTACAACCTCATAAACTTTACCTCTTTATAATATTAGTATACACTAGCTTAAGCCCGTGACTTCGTCCGCGTGAATGTTGGTTATCCGGAATGTTTTATTTTTACGCGCTACCCAAATAATTTTTCGAAAATTAAATTAGCCTAAGATTCTTTGTAAATCATTAGCTATTTGTCAGTGAACGTCCCGATAAATTCGGTTTAGCCGTTTAGGAGATTAGTCGGATCAAACCAGATTCAATATTTTGTTTATTCTTTCTTGTAAATAAAGTTTAGAAGTGCTTTTTAATAGTCAAATTGAAATAACGGATTTGACTTTGCCAAACAGATAGAAAGACAATTTTATTTAAACTGTTTTTTTTGTACAAGTACCTTCACACAAAAAAAAAAACATTCACAATTATTTATTTTGTAAAAAGCTGTTATTTCAACATTACAAACGGACACATCAATTTGATTAATTCGTATAGATAAAGGATATTCTCATTCATTCAGTTTAATGTTTACTGGCGATACAGTAAAGGTCAAACGGATTTGAGATCCGTGAATACGTGATGAGTTATTTGATACCGTTTGAATTATTGAATAACAAATAATAACAATGTATTTGTTCATTTTGGGTTTAAGGTCGCTGTAGCGTTAGCCTCGTTCAAAGGGTTTACTGGTCATACATTGGTTGATTATGGTATACATATTTAATTATGACAGTTACTAACTCACGTAAATAACATACCATCGCGCTTGTGTTTCTTGAAGGGTTTGGCAGAGGTGTTCTATTGTACACCCACAGTTCACCGGTATGTTTAGGTCCCATGTAATAGGGGGCAAGCCTATTGCCATTAACCATGCACAAATTCTAACTTCGAACTGTCGTTACTGAGAATTTTATAGAAAAAGTCTCTAGCATAGCAGTCGCGCTTAAGACCACTAGGCTAAAGGGGCAATTACTAACACATGGTTTGTTAAACGAAAATCAAAGCAAACTAATGTGACAAATTGTCGGTTGTTGATAAGCCAGTCTACCAATCACAGCAGATTACGCTTACTGTTTCGTTTGGGAAACCGAGGATAAGCAATTTGGTCATTATGTAAAAAGCAATGCTATATTTTGGTTGGGTTTCAGAGTTACCAATCATACGGATATTTTAAGTAGTTTCGCAGAAATTAAATGCTGACATAGTCTACTCATGAGAAACATTTTTTTTTATTTTTCTACAAAAAAAGCAATGTTATAAAAAATCCTTTGTCATATTTTAAATATAAATAAATAGATAATAATAGCACTCGTAACCGGCGTGCTTGAATGACCCGATTTATAACGTGGAAGAGGCAAACGGAGTCTGTAAGGATGGGAGCATGTGGCTGTCTATCTTTTCTGCTTACTCCCATAGAAAAAAGGCGTGAGTTTACATATGTTTAAGTGGGTAATTTGCTCAACAACATATTGCCGAAATACCTATATACTAGATCAATTCCCTCGACCCTCCGCTACCACGTCGATAACCGTACAATTCTTACTGTCGAGTTGCCTCGTATTGGCTCGAATTGGCTCGATAAACAGAGAGCGCTCGCCGCCCGCCACACCGCCGCACCTGTGTTTGGCGGCTCGATTTACTATACAAGGTGTTGTTTAGCATCCTCGTCAAATTCAAGGAGTTAACTATGCTCGTGATTCTTAACACGAATCAATTAAAAAATAAATTGCTTGTGAAATTTATATTTTTTGACGTGATTATAGGAATTCGAACTAGCCATCTTGCCAGAGGGTTTAGGCGCTATGCACACATCGAAATAGCCGCGCGACAATTCTGCCTACCGCATACGCAACTGGGCGATTCTGATTTTTGCAAAAGGTGTATTCTGGAATACTATTATTTGATAGTTACAACTAAAAAAACAAGTATTTATTAAATATTGAGCAGGTATCGTAATTATATTTGATTAGGTACTTCTTTTTTTATGACAAGCTCCTAAAATTTGCCGAGGATGCAAAACAACACCTTGTATTGACTCGGTTTCACTTTGCTAGGGATTCGGGCACTATAGTACCTACCGAGGAGGGTGGGTACACGTGGGTACACAACTTTTGTGGCGTACAGACTTGATGTGTATTCTCACCGAGGTCTTGGTTCGAAATTAATTTTGAGACTAAATTGAATAATTCGTATTTGTGTGTCAGAAACATGTGGCTTTGGAAAATGGCGGAATATTGAAGTCAAATAGGCTGTCTTGAGATTCTTTTGTTGTTTGGAAAATGGTGTAGGTACTTATTGATAAAGTGCGTGCGGAACGAAAATAGGTGTTATCAACAAGGCAATAGGTCTGTCTTCACATTAGCCGTAAAATAATAGAAATATCAGCTTATTATTAACTCACTGCAGGGCAAAAGCATATTCTTAAACAGAGAGGCACGAGTATTGATCAACACGCTTGCTCAAGGCTGATTGGCGACTAATATTAATAACAAGTCCTCGCCATATTTTCTTCACTGCTGTCTGTGATGTCCAACATAAAACAAGAATCAAGATTCCATTGCTAAATGTGAAAAATCATCAAGATTTTAATTATCAATTCAGTAAGTAATCGAGTTATCATGTAAAATGTTAATGTAATTCTCCAGACCGATTCCAGCCACGGCGGCTAATCTTAATGCAGACTACCCAAGTTCGGCGAAGATATTATAGTGCACAACTGTGTGCGCAAACACAGGTTCTCTTCCTCTTCCCTAACTCTCATAGCCCGATGGGATAGCAATCCGACACGACCGGAGACAGATCAGGCGCAAGACCAACGGCTTTACGTGCTTTCCGAGACACGGGGGTGTCACACCACCAACTTCCAAATTCCGGGCTGCTACTGAATTCCTAATGGAAAAACCCGACAACACATTTTGCCCGACCTGGGAATCGTACCCAATACCCCTCGCTCAGCAGTCGTCCTTGCGACCACGAGCCCGAGTCGAGTTATCATAATATAATACTTAATTAAGCAATGTTAGCCCCTTCGGAAGATTTCATTAAAACCGCACACGGCGCAGTTTTCACCCCTTGTCAGGTCCTAACTCCGAAACCCACCCCACAAAGGGTTTTAAGCCCGCCGTCATAATTCAGCGCAATATTCATGACGTGAATTTTATTCCGTGTCGTAAAGTGAACATTTATTGCAAAATGTTTTTTATGCGAAGCCTGCGTCGGAGAGTGACGCCTGAATCTAACAATGGTGACGATTTGAGAACGTGATGCAATAACATTATGTGTGCTGTTAATCCTACTAATATTATAAAGGCGAATGTTTGTGAGGATGGATGGATGGATGAATGAATGAATGAATGGGTGGATGGATATTTGTGCTCTTTCACACTTAAAGGGCTGAGCGGATCTGGATGAAATTCGGTACTGAGATAGATTGTATTGTGGAATAACACATACGGTGCTTTTTATCTCGGAAAAATGTACGGTTCTCATGGAATAATATATCGACTTTGACGCAGACGAAGTCACGGGCTTGTGACAAATTATTATGGCGTACGTTTAGCTCATTAACATAAAATATTTATTTGGTGTGGCGATACCGTGCTGTAATTGATTCATAATATTCAATTAAAAGCTTTTACCCGCGCCTATATCTGCGTATTTTTTTACCCGATTTATGTTACGTTTTTGCTTACTGTTCCACTCTCGTAGGTAGTAGTTTGATGGTAAATATAGGTAGCCTATACTATTCCTTATGTATCTGGCTATCATATACAAAAAATGTCTCTATCCCTTCTATATATTTTTGACAAGTTTTTGATATTGGTATTCGCTGAAATGACATTGCGACTAAATTATGAACGCTTTTATAACGGGAGGTTAGCCTTCAATTTTGCTAGGCCTGCGAGTTGTTTGAAAGAGATAGCAGAACGCAAAGGGCACAAGAAGGAACATGCATGGGTTTTAGTCAGTAAAAGTCTGACACTCCCTCCCGCCCCGCCCAGGGCGAGAGAAGTCATATGAAGACTTCCCATCTAAAAAAAAAGCCTTTAATTTAGCATCCAGCTTTTTCCTATGACGAATTGACTTAACGGTCTGTTAGTACTACACACAAAGTACTAGCTGTGGGTTGTTCGAAAGAGATACCGCGCCCCCGGAACGCAAAGGGCACATGAAAGGAACATAGACGGGTTTTAGTCAGTAAAAGTCTGACACTCCCTCCCGCCCCGCCCAGGGCGGGGGAAGTTATTTGATGATTTCCCGTCTATAAAAAAAAAAAAAAACACAAAGTACTAACAGCAACAGTTTAGTGTGAATCCCCCTTATCTGTAATGACGTCATCGGTGTAAGCTCTTTGCGGTGTAACTGTGCGTAAAGTTAATACTCAAGCGAGGTGACGCGTCTTGATCTTGACGGAGTATTGAATACTGCTGCGTCATGTTTAGATAGATAATAAGGTTAACAGAATGTTCAGAAGTGCCTGTCAATTGTTTAATTGAAATAAATGTGTTTTGAATTTGAGTTATATGTTTTGACATTGATTTAAATACTTTGTGTTTGACTTATATGCTTTGAATTGACATGCTTTCACTTAATTGTTTTGACATTGATTTAAATGTTTTGACTTTGAAAAAATGCTTCGACTTTGACAAAAATGCTTTGACTTTGACAAAAAATCTTTGACTTTGACTTTAATGCTTTGATTTTGACTTTAACTTTGACATGATAGGTGCCAAGTCGTACAACATTCACGAGTGGGCGTTTTATGAGAGCGAGCGCGCAATAACATTTCATACCAAACGATTTTATTTAATCACGAAAATTTTGGTGGAAATTTGCTGCAGGTGATAAAAAATCGGGCTGTAAAATTACATTGTAGTGCGCGCCCGCTCCTTATTGATTAATAAGTGAGGCAAATTAGACGCATATTAAATAAAAAATAAATAAATAAAAAGGTTTTATTCTTTCTCAGCACTTATTATACAGCACAAAATTGAGGCAAACCCCGGTAAGTTATAAAAATACTTGTGATGGGGTTGGGATATTGCAGGTATAACATTTCGAGCTGCAAAACCCAGCTTTACTATGACGAAATAAAGATGCTACAATATACTATAGGGTATAGAGTGTCTTGTTCGCTAACAACAACAAACTACAACGACTGATCTGTCTACTAAACATGGAGTGCAACAAGTACCTATCCTAAAAAAGAAAACTCTAGAAAAAACAGTTGGTATTTCTCTAAACAAATACGTTCTTCATTCCAGACTTTCCCCCACAATTTCATTGGTTCAAATAAACAAAGCCGTCTCGAGAAAGTTTTCCAAAGTAAAGTGTTACGTAGACACGAGGCGGGAAGGAATGCCATCGGATAGATTTATCAAACCGCTCGTTGTGATACGTCCACACGAGTCTTGTTATCGCCTGATCGGGGGACTCGGGTAAATTCGGGTAAGCTCGTGTAAACTCGTGTAAGCTCGGGTAAACTCGACTAAGTTCGTGTTGTGTGTCGTAATTATTAGATGTATTGAACTATGTAAGATGATTTTAGCAGTAAGTAGGGCTGCTATCACCTAAATTGACGATAAGGGTCAAAAACTTTAAAAATCCCGTAGATCTGGGTGAAATAGAGATTTTTTCCTGGATGTCCCTGTGAAAAATATTTTTGCAATAATATGATTATTGCAAAAACTCTGTTGATATTGTAATGTTTTATTATTTTAATTTACCTTTTAATTCATTGGGTTACACCTGTTCCAAAATTCTTTTTTGGACTACCTACCTGCCTACCTACCTTCCGGACTACCCCTGAAATCTTGGACGTATGGCAACCCTAAGCATGACCCTTAGGTTAGCGTAGCGCTTCATTCATAACACCTTTTGACAAATTGTGTGTGGGCTAATATGTGGGCCGATGTGCTTATACATAATAAATTATCTCGACCGAATTTTCGGTCACGGTGAGGCGTACAGTCTCAATGGAGACTAAGCGAGTACACAAGATAAATTATAGTGTGCACGAACTAACGTGCATTTCTGCCATCCTTTACTTTCATAGTCCTATGGGACGGCAATTCATCACGACCGACCGGGAGAGATCAGGCAGACCTACCAGCAGTTTAATGTGCTTTCCGAGGCACGGAGGTGTCACACCACCAACTATGAGATGCTATTGAGAAATTCCTTAAGGAAAAGTTCAACAAAATTGCTCGATCTTGGAATCAAAACATGAGAGTGCCCAGTGTTGGTCTTGTACAAACATACCATCACGCTTGTTAGGCAGAGGTGTACCAACGTACACCACAGTTCGCCGGTATGTTTTTTTAGGTCACATGTAATAGGGAGCGAGCTTATAGCCATTAACCGGGCACATATCCTAACACCGAGCTGCTGCTGTTTGTGGTCTTGTACACATATTGTAAATGAAGGAAAACGCTTGCGCTTGGAATGGGCTTATTGCTTTCGACCAAAGATCCTAGACTCTCGATGCGTAACGAAAACTTTTACCATGTATAAATCACTTATTTTAAGGATGTCAAATCATTAAATGGCTTCTTCCGCTCTGGCACAGCCCAGAGCGGAAGGGGGTGTCAGACTCTTGCTGACTAAAACCCATTTGTGTTCTTCTAAATGCCCTTTGCATTCCAGGGCCGCGGTGACGGTTTCGGACACATTCCGCAACAAGCCAGTATTACTTTTCGTTGGTTGATTAAAAAATATATGCTGTTACATACATTTTAACTATGCAGGTGTAGCACTTTGGAAGGGGAACTTTGAAAGAAATACCACGCCCCCGGAACGCAAAAGGCACATGAAGGAACATAGATGGGTTTTAGTCAGTAAAAGTCTGACACTCCCTCCCGTCCCGCCCAGCGCGGGGGAAGTTATTTTATGATTTCCCATCTATAAAAAAAGGTGTAGCACTTTTATGGAACAGCATTTTACATTTTTTGAACTCTAGATACCGAATCCATAGCAAAATATTTTATTACGATATCCCTTCTATGCCATAAACAGCTCTTTGTCTAACCCTTTGTGTCTGAACAACATTCGAACAGCACTTTCGTAGGCGTAATCCATTATCCTATATTACAAGAGCAAAGTGCCTATTCCGAATAATTGACAATCAGAATACGTGCTCGCTAAGTCAATACGGTTCTCGAATACGGATATGAGGCGGTGCCGGTGTGATTTACGACAATGCCGTATCTCGAGCGAGGTCGTTCGGGATGTCCACACGACATGGGGACCGGCGGGTTCCCTCACGACTTAAGGTGGGTCCACACGACACAGACTTTTGTCTGTACAGATATCTGCACAGACTATAAAGTCTGAGTAAAAGTTTTTACTCAGAGGTCTTAACCAAATGTCTGTGCAGACTTTTCATCAGTTCAGACTTCGATTTTAATGAATAAATTAAGTAATTCAATAATCATGAGTTTTGCTCCGACAATCGTACAGACATGTAAGTACGCAGACTTCCGACTTTTCTGATACACCGACATTTAATTTTGTCTATACTGATTTGTTGTACAGACAAAATTCTATAGAAGTCTGTGTTAAGTCTGTGTCGTGTGGACCCACCATTAGTTAGAGAAATAGATTGCCATTTGATGAAAGAGGGTTTGTTTTTGTTTCATTGGTCTTTAGCAGATTTATTTAGTGTCAAAGTGGAAGCATTTATTTCAAGTGTTAAGTAGTCAGTTTGTTGGAAAGTTGAAACTAGTTCCTTCTTCCAAAACGTAGGTAGGGTAATGGAGATTGTTAGGTAATAATAATAATAACCATCACGCCTGTATTCCCCGAAGGGTTAGGCAGAGGTGTACCAATGTACACCCACAGTTCGCCGGCATATTTAGGTTCCATGTAATAGGGGGCGAGCCTATTGCCATTAACCGGGCACAAATCCAAACTCCGAGCTGCTACTGAGAATTTCATAGAAAAACTCAATAACACTTTTTGCTCGACCCGGGAATCGAACCCAGGACCTCTAGCGTAGCAGTCGCGCTCAGGGCCACTAGGCCAACGAGGCAGTTAGGTAGTAGTCTCAAAAACTAATAACAATAACAGCCCATAATTGTCCCATTGCAGGACAAGGGTCTATTCTCATACAGAGAAGGCAAGGCACCAGCATTAAACACAACGCTTTCTCAAAAAAAACTTAGTATATTATTTTACTGCTTGCATGCGTATTAAGGTTTTTTTTTTTTCAGTAATTATAATAAATCAAGTTTTAATTGGTAGACATGTTTTGATTTAAAATTGCACTCTCCTTCACTGCTTATTACTTACAAATTCAATTGCTTGTCAGAGAATTTGGATTCAGAAAAATTGCGCTCTCATCTAGAGAGTGCAATTTTGAATTTAACATCTCAACCTGCATAATGTAGTAGGTGCCTACTTTACTATTTTATAAATGTTTTAAGGTGCTTAGGTAAAATTGGGGACTCAAGTAGCATAAATCTGATGCCCTGAGACAGTGAGTTGGGCTCGAGATGGCCAGGACGAACTGGTGGAGCTTCTGCAAAAGTGGAAAGATGAGGCACGAAAACGTGAAGGATGGAAGGAGTGAGTGAGGGAGCTCTTTACCCAGGAGTGGGATAAAATAGGCTTACGAAAAGAAAGCATTCATACATACAAAAACTCACGCCTTTTTTCCATGGGGGTAGGCAGAAACCCGCCACCTGTTACGATCCTACTCTTTTCGCCTCGTCCACGTTCATACCAAGCACGCCGGTTACGAGTACTGCGCACCCGACCTTTCTGAAGAAACTCACCAATAAGGTCTTTCTAAGCCGTCCCCTCCCGGCGTTGCCACTCACATCTGCCATATAAATTCCTTTTGTTAGTCGCCTTTCAATCATTCTCTCAACATGACTGAACCATCTAAGCATACTCTTTTCAACCTTTGTCACTACATAATAATAATAATAATAACCTTGTGGCCAGGATCATCCATCAGCAACTTGCTCTGAAATACCGCCTTGTAGAATCGGAAGTACCGTACTATAGGTATGTGCCCGACCCAGTTCTCGAAAATAGCCATGTCACATTGTACTGGGACCGATCCATCATCACTGACAGGACTATTGTAGCCAATAAGCCTGATATAGTGGTGGTGGATCGCTTAGAGAAGCGCGCAATGATTGTTGACATAACAGTCCCACATGACGTGAACCTCGTGAAGGCCGAGAATGATAAGAAGATCAAGTATCTTGACTTGGCTCGCGAGGTTGTCGACATGTGGGATGTGGACTCAGCGATCATTGTGCCGATAGTCGTTTCAGCCAATGGCTTAATTGCCCAGAGCCTCGACCAACATCTTAGGAGGCTCTCGTTGGGCGGCTGGATCAAGGGCTTGATTCAGAAAGCGGTTCTCCTAGACACGGCGCGTATAGTTAGGAGATTCCTTTCTCAGGAGCCCTGACCACCGGTGGCTTGGACCTTGTTCCCGACGCCGGTGGGCTACTATTTTTTATATTTTTAAATGTTTTTATATTTTTTTTTATATTAATATTTAAAAATGCAATAAATATGTATAATGAATGAATAAATGAGAATAATAATAATAAATCTTTATTCGCTTGAAATATGGTATTTTACAGATCTTAAAACAATAAATAGTTCTTCATATTCCGCCTACTATGTTCAGCATGCAAATTTTTGAATATAGCCATCATTTTAAATTGGCATTTTTAATTACACATACCTAACAAATGTTTTACAATTATTACCTATTAAATAGAAATACAAAGTAAAAATAAAGCAATTAAAGAAAACACAAAAATCTATGAATACGAATACAAAGTTGAAGTAAAATAAATGTTGAGATTAATTAAATTACAAATTAAGTACCTACTTATTCAATTCTGTGCATACTTCTTATTATTATTATAATTTATAAATTCACTGACAGTATAAAAACAATTTTCAATAAGCCAAGTTTTTAAGTTCTTATGGAATAAATTAATTGACATCTCTCTTATTTCCTTAGGAATCTTATTGTATATAGTTATTGCCATCCGACTTGTGTTTCTTTGACAAAATGTTGTTCTACACCTAGGCATTGCCAATTTGGTTGGATCCCTAGAATTTTTGCCCATTTTGTAAATATTTTCATGATCAGCTTTACTAAATAAATTAGGATGTTTTTTTACAAACAACCCCATATCTAGAATGTATAAGCATGCTAGAGTTAATAATTTATGCTCTTTAAATAAGGGTCTGCAAGATTCTAGTGGGCCTGCACCAAACACTGCTCGTACGCATTTTTTTTGCACAATAAAAGCCCTGCCACTGTCCGTAGAGTTACCCCATATTATTATGCCGTATCTTAATACAGATGAGACATAACCATGATAAGCTAAAAGAGCAGCATTTATACCAACGGTTTTCTTTAGGTTTTTTAAAGCAAATGCAAAGCTATTTAGCCTGTTGCATATGTTTTCAATATGTTTTTTCCAGTTACAATTTTTATCAATTACTATGCCTAAAAATTTTGTATAATCTACTTCTTCAATTTCATTGTTATGTCCAATAATTTTCATTGTTTCATTTGTCATTTTATAGTTACAGAAATTTATGTATTTGGTTTTGGAAACATTAGCACATAAATTATTTTTCTCAAACCATTCTAACATGTTTGTTACCGCCGCGTTTATTTTGTTTTCATACTGCTCATTTTTATGTTCTTTATGTACTATTAGTGAGATGTCATCTGCAAATAGCACGCACTTATTCTTAATTACTTCAGGCATGTCGTTTACATACAGAAGAAAGAGCAATGGTCCCAAAATGCTACCTTGAGGCACGCCGTAAGAATTGGACCTGTACTGGGATTTATAGTTTGTCACTACTCTATCTTTATTAACTCCTAAGATTTCAACTCGTTGTTGTCTGTTACTTAAGTAGTCTTTAAGCCAGTTTAATGCTTTCCCTCTTATTCCATAACATTCACATTTTTTTAGCAGTATGTCATGTTTTACAGAATCAAACGCCTTGCTCATATCAAAAAATATAGCGGTGACCGGTATTTTCTTGTCAATATTCTCGGTAATTAATTTTACAAGTTGGTAGCAAGCTAGTGTAGTTGATTTTCCTCTTTGAAAACCATTTTGTTCTGGAGTTATTATCTTGTGTTTAGATAGAAATGAGACAACCCTACTATGCATTGCTTTTTCATATATTTTTGAAATTATAGGAATTAAGGTCACAGGGCGGTAATTATTTACATCCTGTTTATTATTTTTTTTGTATAAAGGTTTTACTATTGAGAACTTTAATTTGTCAGGATATTTTTCTTCAAAAAAACTTATATTAATAAGATGTGCTAGAATTGGTGACAGTATATCAGCACATGATTTTATAATTTGTGTTGAGATTCCATCATATCCCACAGCATTAGAATTATTTAAAGATGCAATAATTTTGCTTATTTCATTTGGCGTGCAAGGCTCAAGATATATACTATTACATTCATTATTTGAATTATTTATAGATTTAATTTTTCTTGTATTGGTTATATCAATGTTTGTGGAATCAATAAATTGATTATTAAAAGCTTCTGCTATTTCTTCAGGATCTTCTATCATAATACCATTTTGTTCAATTGCTTCTATATATTGTGTATCTCTATATGTAGGTTTATTTTTAATCAATTTCCAGGTTGCGCTGCATTTGTTTTTTGCTTTCATGATAAAGCTGTTAGACGTTTGTTGTCTGGACACGTTGATACATTTCTTTAACAATTTAGCATATGTATTATATTTTAATTTATTTTCCATTGATTTATTTTTATGATAATTACATTTCAGATACCTTTTAGAGAGGCACGATGTCTTAATACCTTTAGTTAGCCATTTCAAATTTGGTGTTTGAAGATTTACCTTAATTTTTTGCAAAGGAAAATTTAACATATAAAACAAACTAAAAGTTTCATGAAAATTGCAAAAGGCTGTATTTGGATCCATTTCGTCATAGATATCCTGAAACGTTAGGCTCAAAAGACACTCTTTAAACTTATCAATATAGTCTTGGCTGTAATTTCTCCTATATATAAAACAATGCGTATGAACAGGTCTATTTATAGATATGTTTGATGGAAATGTTAATAACTGGGCAGTATTATGATCCGAAAGATGTAGTTCACAAGTTTCACCTGAAGAGTCAGGTATATTTGAAATAATATGGTCTATACAAGAGTTCTGCCTGGTTGGTGTATTTATTTTCAAAGTTAAGTTATAATTTTTAAGAGTGTCATTCAATATGGTGGCATTTTTATCCGAGGTGAGGGTATTTATGTTTAGGTCTCCAACCAGTATTATTTTTTTGTTTTTCCTATCACTTAGTTTATGCAAAAGGATATCTAGTTTATTAAAAAATATTGCAATGTTCGAATTGGGTGTCCTATATAAACAAACAATATAACAGTTGTAAAGTGGTACTTCTATGCCACAGCATTCGAACACTTTCTCTACTGCAATTTCTTTACATACTTGTAGTATTTTATATTCTAAAAACTGCTTCAATAAAATACATACCCCACCTCTATTTTCCTTAAGTCGAGAGTAAGAAGTTGCAAGTGTGAAGTCATTAATACATATATTAATTTCGTTATTAGCTCTAACAAAAGTTTCTGAAAAACATAGTATTTGTATATCTTTACGCCTGTCATTAAACTCAGATAAACATATTTCTAACAAAGGAAGTTTATTCAATAACCCTGCAATATTTTGGTGCAATAGTCGTATGTTACTACATTCAACTTTACTATGCTGTTCACTCTTATTACCTATTTTAGGGACGAAAAATTTTTTCGTTAATTAGACTTGTACAGTTCTCGGAATTTATTTCTTCATGATTTTTGAGGCAATTTTGTTTTATATACATGTCAAAATTGCACTTCAGGTTATCAAAAATATTTTTCATACCATAGTTATTTAGTACTCCACGGCGCCTATAAAACATTGTGTCATCGTATATGAGCTTTAAGTTGGAGTCTAATAACATGGCATAGTCATGAGTATAAATATCATGGTACAGTATATTACTAAATGTTTCTATTCTAGAGTTAAACATAGAACTATATCCATTAAATTTGTATGTTGGAAGACAAAGCACAATGTTGGTGTGTTTTATTGACATTAATATGTTCCTTAAACTAATTACTAAATTAAAATAATTAACAGTTTTTTTAAAGTCTTGTTCGCCTATCAAAATAATACAACAGTCTTTTTTTGTGTAGTTTAACAATTTTTGGTCTATATTATTGAGCAGTTGAATAATCCCACAATTTGTGGAGATGTAATGACATAAATTATGACCAGGGAATGTACTTTGAGCTATAGATAATATTTTATTTGTATTGTTACTACTTAATATACAAATTTTCTGTTGTTGATTTTCTCGATGTGGTTCTAATATGGTGCTGGTAACGCCCTCTAGTTGCTGGTTATCATAACCCGCAGCAGTAACCTCGTCGCCAGTGGCGCCATCTGTTGTTTCTTCAATACTCTCATTGATTCCAAGATCTGCGTAGCTGTTGTTTTGTTGCTCATCTTTAAGAAGATTCAAGTATCTTGAAATTCTTTTCTTTCTTTTGCTTTTGCTGTTTATAGTATTTATTTGTTTACCTTTTGTGTCTGAGCATATCTTTTGTAAGGTCTTCGATTTGCTTTTTTCTTTATTTAAATCGATTCTTAAGGTCATGTTCTCTTCATTAAGTTTGTATATTTCAGAGTGTGCACTTTCTAACTCACTTTTAAGTTTTATTAACGCTTCTTTTAAGTCTTCTATATCATTGTCGTAAGCAGTCGACAAGTCCGGTAGACTACATCTTCTAATTTCTGAATTTGTTGACTCGAACGAGAGGTCTAGTGAGTCATTATTCTTAGTTTTATGACAACGAAACGTTATATTTTCTTCTTCCATTGTCACCTCTCCAATATCGATAGAATTGTATTGTTCAACTACTCGACACTAGATGGCGCTTTTTGTAGTCAATTATGAAATTTCAAATCTTGATAGAAATCACTGGGGTTCTAAAGTTTTTGTGGTTTAGTTTTTAAATATGGAAAGCACAATGCACTAGTATAAGTACTTTGATGGTAAAAAAGTAATTGGTAAATAGTTAATAAGCACAAAAAAAAATGTAAATAAAAAAAATAAAAATACAAAAAATAATGTCCGTCGCCGGGTTTGAACTACGAAACCAAGGAGCTAATTGCAACCTGACACTGTCTGCTATCTGCTGTGATGACAATTGTTGATCGGTCCGAAATACGTGAGTGTAATACACGTTTAGCTCTACGAAAGAACGTTCGTTTATTTTTAATTTTATTGGTGGAGAATTTAGCGTCCCGCGTCACCAATTTTAAAATAAGTTAACGGTACAGTTTGATGAGAATTGAATTGTTTTAGTTTCTTTGCAAATTATATCACTGTGTATTGCTTTAAATTATAAAGTTTCACTATTTACCACTCAGTTCAACGTTATTTATTTAATTTATTGCACTATTTTGTTTGTAAACACTGTATGGGGCGCTGTTCTTTAAACACTATTTTATTTGCACATCACATAAGATACTGCTTTGCCAACAATAGATGGTGATCATTACATGTAGAGACACTGATACATTACACAATTAAAGTTTAAGACTATAGTTTAGTATTTTTTTGATTATTTTAACACGGAGCAAATGTTTACGTGACAACTAGCGCCATCTCTCGCATCCTCTATTAATTCGCAACGTTCTCGTATAACCTCATTCTTCAAAGGATCGTACAAAAAAAAGTCAAAAGTTACTTTACTCACTTCTATTCAAAAAGAAGAACCATCTTCATTAAACCAAATCTGCGTAAAAAAGCCATTCAGTTTTCATCATATCGAATCTCCATAATCGATATATCCCGCCGTCCAATCACTATTCATAATCGAGTCGTATCCGAATAGGGACCCGATTGGATGCGGTCCGGATGTGATTTATTATTCGCTCGTATTCTCTGCGTGTGATATGTCGACGGTACCTCTGTCTCTAGGAAACGGAGATAAAGAATCGACGATTGGCTTTTATTTTTTGCTTTTGTTGAAGGAAATGTGTGTATTTCCTTTTGAGATTCTTGTAAAGAGTTAAGCTTTATGTTATGCAGTTTACTTAGTTAAATCATCATCATCGTATTTACCCGACCGACGCTATATTATCTTTTGCTAGACATAGGCCTTCCCTAATGATAGCCTTAGTAAAATATAAAAAGAAAATGTTGAAACATTGTAATTTCAAACTTATTTTTGTTGTTTGAGCTACTACCTTTTAACAAACATAATTTTGTAAAAGTGTTTTATTTACAAAAAATAAAATTGTACATATTTGAATAGACCACGTACTTAACTTTTATGTGCACGATGTCGCGGGTTATAGCGAGTATTTCAGAAATTACAATAACACAGAACGTTATAATTATTTGTCATATATTGTTATTTTAATGAAAGTTGACACTTTGAGTGATCCAATATCCGACTACGTTACAAATATACAAACAAGATATTTAATATTTTAAAGCTTAAGAGATTTTTGTTTGTTTGTTTTTACGCGCTTATGTGTGCAACTAACAGTCAGATTAGTAAAATCTTTATGTAATTGTATATGATGGCTAGATTTATAAGGAACTAGAGAACTATCTGCGACTTCACTTATTTCACAGCTTTTCAGCAGTAACCAAAGACATTTTTTTTAATACCATGAAAACGAAGTCGTGGGATGCAAGTAGGCTATATAACATCACGCTTCAACACACGGAAGCAGAGCAGTAACGAAAGTACCAAAAAAAAGCAAAGTAATATAATGTGGGTAAAAAAATACGCGGTCGCAGTAGCGGGCTGAAGCTAATTGTACATAAAACGACAAGTTCCCAGTAAAACAAAACTTCAATAAATTAACAATGAAGTACAGTTCGTTTCCCAGAAGAGTTGTGTCATGTTCTTAATTACTTGGCCGTATCTCCTTCGAGATCCGCCCGACTGTCGAGATCCGCCCGACTGTCGACATCCGCCGTCTGCATGTTAAGTCACGAATAGATGGATTTATCGATTAGGGAGCTAGGTTTTGGTAGATCGTATCTATTTTATTGGAGCTAATGTATTAAAGTGCTAGAGAACCTTATGCTTCCCTAGTTTATTTATTGGTAGATGCTTTGAATAAAATTAATTGGTAAAAGTTGTTAGTGTAATTGCTGACTCAATTTTGGGAATGATGATATTTTATTGTATTTTTACATTTATACAAACAAATGAATTACAAATTAATTAAATTAAAGTGTCTGATTTCAGTGTCAAAATTACAGATTTTTACTAAATGCATATGAAAACGCAATATTTAACAAAATATATGTGTTTAATTTTTTGTCTCAGGCTTATCTCCGAAACGGCTGGACCGATTTTAATGGGACTTTCACTGGCAGATAGCTGATAGAATCAAGTGTAACCAAGGCTACTTCTATTTCAGGAAAAGAATTAGGGTTCCTCGCAAAAACAATAAAACCTCATAAAACGCAAACGAAGTCGCTTTCGCTCAAACACGAAACTGAAGGCAAACTAACGTCGTAAATCTTCCCTCCAGAAAATCGTCTACAAATCAATCCATCTCAGTAACTTAGTGCCTACAACACATCTCCGAGAACCGACATGATCCGATTAACCAGCGGTATCTGATCGGATATGCGGATATTCGGACTGTCGACATCTGTGCGCCCATCACTAGTTAGTCCGTATCGATAGCCGGCTTTTGTTTGTGGTCTTCACTAATTATTAGCCACGAACGGCTTTCGGCTTTGATACAGTACAATGCCGGTTTACAGTGTAGAGTTGTCGAGTTTGTAAGCATACCATCACGCTTGTATTCTCCGAAGGGTTGGGCAGAGGTGTACCAATATGTACACCATAGTGCGCCGGTACACATAACAGAACATTTTTTAGGAGGGAAAGAACCGTTTTATTTTATAATGTTACTAGCTTTTGCCCGCGACTTCGTCCGCGTGGATTAATAGTTCCCGTTCCCGGGGGATTTCCAGGATGAAAACTATCCTATGTCCTTTCTCGGGTCCCAGACTATATCTGTACCAAATTTCATTGAAATCGGTTCAGTGGTTTAGGCGTGAAGAAGAGAGAGACAGACAGACAGAGTTACTTTCGCATTTATAATATTAGTAAGGATAATAGCTTCTACCTGTAGTAGTGACTTTTTCCTCGTAGAAGTCAAGAATACCATAAAAATATCTCTAATTAACACTAACGTACTTTTTTACCATTGAGAGATTTTTTGTAATTGCACCAGAGAGAGATTTTCAGGAATATTTATTTTCGGTGATTTTTCGAGATTTGTTACCTCACATATCATCACGCCTGTATTCCCCGAAGTTTTAGGCAGAGGTGTACCAATGTACACCCACAGTTCGCCGGTATATTTAGGCCCTATGTAATAGGGAGCGAGCACAATTTATTACCTCTTCCACAGAAAAAAAAAACACACAAAGTTTACCTCGTCCTAAATATAGAAAGAGATGCTAATTCTAAGTTTTAATTACAACTGTATTAATATGATCCCAACCTACCATTGACCTTAGCTCTGCCACACCGCCTACCCACAATCACTCAGTAATTTAATTAATTACGTCAAACTAATTCAATATGCTAAATGTGTTACATATACAGAATTAACATTTCAATGTACATCTTGAACCTATATTTAGAATGGATTTGAAACTAATCAGCGTTAAATATTCAAAAGCTGGACTTTTAAGAATATACCTAAGTCTCAAATCACCAATCCCCTTGAGCAAGCGTGGTGATCAATGCTCGTGAATTCTCTGTATGAGAAGAGGTCTTTGCCCTTCAGTGGAACAATAATAGGCTGGTATACGCTACGCTACTCTATGCTACGCTACGCTATGCTACGCTACGCTACGCTACGCTATGCTACGCTACGCTACACTACGCTAGAGATCTTGGGTTCGATTCTAAGTCGAGCAAAAAGTGTTATTGGGTTTTTCTATGAAATTCTCAGTAGCAGCTAATTCTCAGTACTAAACATACCGGCGGACTGTGGGTGTACATTGGGACACCTCTGCCTAACCCTTTGGGGAACATAGGCGTGATGATTTATGGGAGAAATTTTAACGCGGCGGAATTAAACCCCGTTATGGTATGCTGTTGAATAAAACTCTTCATTGCATTGTTGCTTATTTTACTACAGTAAAACATTCACCGCTTTCTCAGTCGCTCTCAGTTTGAAAACACACAAAACCCACATTCATTGCATTATTTTAGTTAACCTAGATGTGGGGTATAAGTAGGTTAATCATACAATGCTCAGCTTTACCTTTGTTTCGTATCATTTATAATATTTAGGCTACTAAGCTAGACTTCTAGAATACGGCACAAAGTTACACAGTTTGTTTTTCCGTACCCAAAGGGCAAAACGGGATCCAATAGGATCCCGTTTTGCCCTTTAGTAATTAATAACTAAGACTTCGCTGTCCGTCTGTCTGTCTGTATGTCCGTCCGTCTGTCACCAGGCTGTATCTTATGAACCGTGATAACTAGACAGTTGAAATTTTCACAGATGATGTATTTCTGTTGCCGCTATGACAAAAAATAAACCTATAAATAACTAACTAACTATAAAAAACTAAAAACCAGAATAGCATAAATATTTAGGGGGGCTCCCATACAACAAACGATGTTTTTTGCCGTTTTCATACATAATGTTACGGAACCCTTCTTGCGCGAGACCGACTCACACTTGGCCGGTTTTTCACTTAATTGTCTTTTACTTTAGTGACCGAATCTTTGACAGTTCATATATTTGCCACCAATACGCTAAGAAGAATAAGTGCCTATAAATGGTTTAATTAAAATAAGTGCTTTGACTTTGACTTGGTTTACTGGTAATGAATAGTATTAAAATAATGTTAATACTTTAAGTTTCTAATCTAAGTTTTCCTTTTACTGAAGAGGTCTTAGTATGAACGTTTTGTCCCTCTTTGGTATTTTATATTGAGTTTATAACTTGTTTTTTTTTTTTTTTTCATAACAGGCACTTTTGAACTTTCGACGGGTTGGTCCGTCGAATAGTTGATGCTAATCGTCCGTTCTAAAGCGCGAGAAGTATTAAGAGATGAGATTAGGCAACCCTCCTTTTTTTAAATCTTTGGGGTATATTCTATAAGCTAATGCACGATTTACCTAAATAACAGATGGGGGGATTTTACCCAAAAAATTGGCCCACATTTTTTAATATTTAACACCTTTGGTACGCGATTTAGCTAGGAACCCGTGTGCGATGTATCAATCTATGTCTGATCTTGCATATAATCCTTACTATTAAAAAAATAACGGATGAGGGTATATTTTTCTTCTACGGATCTTAGACCATATTTGCCACGCACTAATCAGTTAGTACATCCTACTTATCCTTCGAATATTCCATCTATCGTACTATTCCTACTAGTACTGTCATGCGAAAGTTTGTGAGAATTGTTTCTTACTCTTACTTTCAAACAGCTGTAAGTATGTGAATGAAATTTGCCACTGAGATAGATTGTAGTGTAGAATAACACATAGGATACTTTTTACCCCGGAAAAATGAACGGTTCTCGTGGGATAAAATATCAAATTAGGCTCAGACGAAGTCGCAAGCGGCGCTAGTAATACACATATATAGAAGTATCGTGTATATAATACTGAGTTTTCATTAACAACTAAACTAAAAATAAAAATATACGAATCAACACATTACTTCAAAAACAACTTTAGCTCCACGCCAATAAAGTTCTCTTCAGGCAAGCAATATTAAACTCCGAAATTGTTTCGTTAAAAAATTAAGCTTCAGACGAAATGCATCGCACGGAATATCCATTTTAATTAATATTTCATAAAGTTACATTAATTTGTTGAAGAGAGATGTTTACGAAACGGATTCAATGAACTGGAAAAATATTCTGCAGTTTATTAAATACACCGTTTTTATTACATCTCAGTTAAGTCAAATTTTATTACGGGTTTGCAAATACCGAGAATAATAAAATGAATTTGTATTTCGTGTTCGTTTTTGTTTATACATTTTTATACTTACCTTTCAATTAAATAAACACACAAGAAGGCATCGAGTGTCTGGTAAATTTCATGCATGAAAAACTTTTCTTAAAATATGAAAATAAAAATGTGCTGTTACCGAAAAAAAAAAAACTGCTGTCCGCCTTCGTACGGTGTATTTTTACATGTGCATAAAGTTTTAATAAATAAATAAAAACGCACTCCAACCCGATCAAAATGTTTTTACTTTTAATTCTTCGTTGGATGGCAAACAAGCCGACAGCGCACCTGATGTTAAGTGGTCACCTCTGCATATACAATTATACATATACATCTGCAATAAGAGAGGTCTTGAAAATGCGCACCTTGACGACGTAAATAACGCTATGCTTAAGGTTCATAATTGGTTTACGATAAATAACTTAGTATTGAATGAGAAGAAAACTAAATGCATTAGATTTGCGTTACCGAACGTTAGAAGTAGTGCATGTAACGTTATATTGAATAAGGACATACTGGAATTAGTCGACAAGACAGTTTTCTTAGGAGTTACGCTCGACTCAAAACTGCAGTGGGGTCCTCACTTAACATCTCTTGCAGGGCGGCTAAGTTCAGCTGCTTACGCTGTCAGAAAAATCCGACAATTGGCAGACGTGGATACCGCGAGACTAGTCTATTTCAGCTACTTCCATAGCATCATGTCTTACGGTATTTTGCTTTGGGGGCGGGCTGCAGATATAGATTCTATTTTTATTCTGCAAAAGAGGGCTGTCAGAGCCATCTATAATCTTTGCAGACGCGAATCTTTAAGAGAATTGTTTAAAAAAATTAATATCATGACGGTGCCTTGTCAATATATATATGAAAACATTATGTATGTTCGGAAAAATCTTCATCTTTTTAATAAAGTTGGTGATAGACATAATTATAATACTAGAAATAGGAACAAATTAGATCAACCAAGTTTTAGATTGTCAAAAGTACACACTTCTTTTATGGGGTACTGTGTAAAATTTTATAATAAAATACCACTCAATATTCTCGAACTAAATGAGAGAAAGTTTAAAACATGCATAAAACGCACACTATGTCGTCAATCATATTATAAATTAGAAGACTATATAAATGATAAAAATGCTTGGCTTACTGCTGGTCCTGCTCCACAGACACTCGGGCTCACAAATTAATATGCATATTTTACAAAAAGGAATTATGTTTTTCTTAAGCACCTTTTTTATTGACTTTAATAACGTCTACCGTTATTATAATGCTTATTTCTTTTTTCTTACATACTATAGTTGATTCGTTGAATAGGTTCACTGATAACCTTAGCTTTGTATAATTGAACATAATTTATTTCAATATTGTAAATGTGAGTACCATGGAGCCTTAATTTATTTGTTAAGTTACTAAGTATGCGTTGGACACTAAGCATGGCAGTGGAGAGCTTTGTCATGCTCACTTTAATGTCTCGCTGATGGTGGCGCGTGCATTGGATCGTTCGGCTCCCTTCAAGATGGTCGAGCTAAATGGTGCTGATGCACGCGTCATGCTCGTGAACGGGTGCTGTCAGTTGGGATTGGTCATCTCTTAACTGCCATGGCTTACATCTTTATTATTATATTTTATTGTTTTATATTCACCTTCATTGTTTTCACATATAGAAGCAACTACAATTTTTGTAACCAAGTTTTTGTAAAAACCAAATTGAAAGAAAAGAGTGTCCATGGAGTTTCTTGCTCGTTCTTCTCCATAGAGACCTACGTTTTGGAACGAGCAACTAGCTTCAACTTTAACTGTAACTTCTTGACAATTCAAAAGTGCCTGTACATGGTCTAATTGAAATATATGATTTGAATTTTTTTTTTGAATTTTGAATTTTTGCGTTGCTATCCTAGAGACAAAGTTGAAATGTCTCATGTGCCTTAATTTCACCGGCACCCAAACCCCTCAAACCGGAACACAGCAACGCTGCTTTGCGGCAGATATAGGTATGGTGGTAGTACTTCCCAAGACGTGCTCCTTCACAAAGAGTTCTACTATTAGTAACTGACTGCCCCGTTGGTCTCGTGGTCGCAACCGCGACTGCTGCTCGAGCGGTTCTGGGTTCGATTCCCAGGTCAGGCAAAGAGTGTTACTGGGTTTTTCCATTAGGTTATTATTTTTAGGAATTTCTCAGTAGCAGGTCGGAATTTGGAAATTGGTGGTGTGACACAAGCCGTTGATCCTGCGCCTGATCTCTCTCCGGTCGTGTCGGATTGCTGTCCCGTCGGGCTATGAGAGTTAGGGAAGAGGGAGTGCACCTGTGTTAGCGCCCACACTTGTGCACTATATATCTTCTGCGTACTTGGCTAATCTGCATTAAGAATAGCCACCGTGGCTGGAATGGGTTTGGAGAATTACATTAACTATTACTACTATATATTAGCACATAAAATTATTATTATCGCGATTCAGAATCATCCATCTCAATTGTTTACCAACAATATTTAACAGGCTGAGTTAGGTACACCTAACCCATTGAAACGTTTTGATAAAACAGGCCAAACCGCAGAGCAGACAGATCGAGTGGCGCCCTCTAGTTAAAACTTCAACCATTGAGTACCGATTGTCGTTGAAGCACTAATTTTATCGAGGCCCGATCCCTCACTTGGATGACAATTGATGTAGTGCCTTGTTTGAAGTTTAAACGAACAATGTAGATATGTATAGTTATGTATATGTATGTATGAAAATATACCATCACGCCTGTATTCCCGAAGGGTTAGGCAGAGGTGTACCAATGCACACCCACAGTTCGCCGGTATATTTAAGTCCCATGTAATAGGGGGCGAGCCTATTGCCATTAACCGGGCACTAATCCAAACTCCGAGCTGCTACTGAGAATTTCATAGAAAAACCCAATAACACTTACACGACATCACATCGACATATACATCTAAATATATATAATTCAAAGGTGACTGACTGACTGACTGACTGAGATAGTGATCTATCAACGCACAGCCCAAACCACTGGACGGATCGGGCTGAAATTTGGCATGCAGGTAGATGTTATGACATAGGCATCCGCTAAGAAAGGATTTTCATCAATTCTACCCCCAAGGGGATAAAATAGGGGATGAAAGTTTGTACGAAACTTTGTCAATTTTAAACCGATCGAGCTAAAACTTTGCATGCATAAAGCTACTATGACGTAGGCATCCCCTAAGAAAGGATTTTGATAAATTCCACCCCTAAGGGTATAAAATAGGGGATGAAAGTTTGTATAAATCTTCTTAGATTTTCGACTGATTGAACTGAAATTAAAGATTGGAGCTACTATGATGAAGACGTCCGCTTAAATAGGATTTTGATAAATTCAACCCCTAAGGGGATAAAATAGGGGATGAAAGTTTGTATAAATCTTCTTAGATTTTCGACTGATTGAACTGAAATGAATGATTGGAGCTACTATGATGAAGACGTCCGCTTAAATAGGATTTTGATAAATTCAACCCCTAACGGGATAAAATAGGGGATGAAAGTTTGTATGAAACTTTGTCAATTTTAAACCGATCGAGCTGAAACTTTGCATGCATAAAGCTACTATGACGTAGGCATCCCCTAAGAAAGGATTTTGATAAATTCCACCCCTAAGGGTATAAAATAGGGGATGAAAGTTTGTATAAATCTTCTTAGATTTTCGACTGATTGAACTGAAATTAAAGATTGGAGCTACTATGATGAAGACGTCCGCTTAAATAGGATTTTGATAAATTGAACCCCACATGGGGTTAAAATAGGGGATGATGGAGGATGTAAACATATTAGTTTGAACCTATCAGTACCTAATGGAACAAAATACCTAATTAATAATAATACTTCTTAACGCGAGCGAAGCCGCGGGCAAAAGCTAGTATATTATATGTATGTTGACCTATTTTTACATCTATTCGTAGATCGATTTTTCTTTCTATTTCGAATGCAAAATTATCGCTCTGATGATAATAACGCTTGTGTGTGGTAAAGAGGTAAAATTCATTGTATGTAAGAGGTAAACAAGAATTATAGGGTCCGATTAAAAAAATTAAACGCTGATTATAAGCTCCGCTATTGCTGATTGTTATAGTCAATATTTTATGGTAAGCTTGACTTTTACGGGAAATCGCAAGCAGAAGCTAGAAAGGCATACATTGCAAATATTGCAATGCTATACGGTATCTGTCCTCGGCACATGTGGAGAGCTCCAGGCCGTAAAAACGCACCGGTGCCCTTCCTAAAGCTTAATCATCCCAAACACGACATACTGAAAGAAAAGTGAGACCAAAAGTCTACATGTCTACATAGTATAAAACAAAGTCGCTACCCTATCAGCTGTGTGATTCTGTAAGACCTCGTTCTAAACTTCGAATCTGATTCCGCTGTGACTTTCTTGATTGGCATTCTAAAAACTCCGTTGATAATTCGAATTTACACTAGCGCCACTCTTGCGAGCGTGTCAGCGAGTTGAACTAAATTGACGGGGAAATTTTAACAGATAAAGTATGAGATGACGTAAGAAGTGGCATTCTATACGGTAAATCCACCGTCACTTCGACGCTCACGTCGCACTTCAAAGTGTCAAATAAATCAATGTCATTTTGAACCTTAATCGAAGTGAGGGTGAATAGCGACGTGTGATGCGAGTTCACGTCTGAATTTTACAGAATCGACGTAACGCGTAGATATTTTAAACTCCGCAATGGATTTGTATGCCTAACCCTTCGGGAATACAAGCGTGATGGTATGGAAGGATTTTAATGCGGTCTTCATTAGTAGATGGAGTCATTCAAGAGAAATGTTTTTAATCCGTATAGAACATTACGCGTGACTGCTAAGCTATAGGTTTTGGGTTCGATTCCCACGACGAGCAAAGTGTTATTGCGTTTTTCTATAAAATTCTCAGTAGCAGTCTGGATTTTGGATTTGGGCCCGGTTAATGGCAATAGGCTCGCCCCCTATTACATGGGACCTAAACATACCGCCGCACTGTGGGTGTACATTGTTATACCTCTGCCTAACCCTTCGGGGAGTACAGGCGTGATGTATGTGTGTGTGTAGAACATTACGTATTAGTAACCAAAGTTTTAACTGGACGCAGGTTGTATACAGCTAGATTTAAATAAATCGCGACTAGAAATATACAATCACAATCAAATAGAATCAATTTTCTTGAACAAAAAATACAACGTTAGCTGCTTTGGCATAATCGTGACGTAACACTCACTCGGAGACGGCATGAATCTAGTACGTGATCTTGCAAAACAACTTCAATTCTCTCCTTCTTAACCTTTTGAACGCCAGAGCGTAAACACATCGGCGCCACTGCTACGCCAAGCTACAAATTCAGCATTTCGATTAGCAATTTTTGATTATTGTTTTTTTCTAGTGAAATGTAAGAAATGAATATATCTTTGTGCTATTTTACAATATTTCATTAATGTAGTTTTAAATAATAGGAAAGAGAAACACAAAAAACTTAATTTAGCACATTTTTAAGTAGAAAATAAGTACTTAAAATTTTCGTTTTCTTGACGTCTATAGACGTCGGTGGCGTGTTTGGCACGATTTCGTTTGACGTCTATAAACGTCCGTGGCGTTCAAAAGGTTAAAGAATATATTCATACTTTTATTGTTACAGCCGAATGTAATCGTTTAGTGTCGTGTATCACAGATTTATTGTCCATGGCCGATGTAGGGTAAAAATGAAATAGTGCTTTGTGATTTTGTCTGTTATGCTATTACCCTTATTTTCTTATTGGTCTGGTAATAATATTGATACTGTTTTTCTTTGGTGTGATGACCTAGTAGTTAAGGCGTTTCATGTATGAGGTTTTGCGTTCACAATCGGGCACGGGCAAGTAACAATGTGAGAATCTTTCAAAGTTTAATGTTGCCACTTTAATTTCACATTACGTTCTGATGTGGTGTATTTCAAAATCATTAAAAAATTTGGTCATGCGTTTTTAGTAGTAGTACTTTGTGAAGGAGCTCTCCATGGATCCCACCACAACGGCTATTTCTGCCGCAAAGCAGCGTTGCAATGTTCGAGTTTCCAGGATATAGGGTGAAGGTGTAATTACCTACAAACACATAAGACATTTTAGACTTTCTCTCTGGGATGGCAACGCATTTGCAAGGCCTCTGCTATTGGCAGATGCCTAGAGACAACGGGGACCACTTAACATCAGGTGGGCTGTCTGTCGGCTTGTTTGCCAGCATAAGAAAAAGAAAAACATTTCTTTGAGAAAGTTATTTGTCATTATGAGTACAACCATGTGTTTAAGTATAGGTTACTAATTACCAGTCACATTACGTTATGCGGAATACTTTAAAAATGTATCACATCCAGCAAAAAAAAAATACACGTTAAGTAGCACATTCAACAGAAAGACAGACTGTTTGTTACAAATGACCCAACAAGTTTCAAATACACAAAAAGTGACAATCTTCCCACTACATAAGGGGCCAATAAAGTTTCTTCAGCTCCGGCAATAAATCCATCACTCCGCATCGACTGGCACTATCTGTTCTCAAGAGAGGCGCGCGGTGACGGACGGACACACTACTGCTCCACTTTTTATGATCCACTGTAGAGATACATTTTATTGAGCGTTAGAGCTAGTAATGTGTTTTAGATTTTCTTTTTGTTAATTACTACCTTCACGCCTGTTATTCCCCGAAGTGTTAGGCAGAGGTGTACCAATATACACCCACACTGTTAATTACTGATTCTCTGAATCCTATATAATTATCTTAAGCTGAAACGTAGCCTTTGACGACATGGCGCACTTGCGTGTCGCGGGTTGGATTCCCGCACGGAACAAATAATTGTATGGCCTATTAATAGTTGTACCGGGTCTGGCTGTTTGTGTGTGTGATTTTATATGTTGGTTAACTCACCATCGACACAGGAGAAGCTCCTAGTGTAGGGGCAGTTTAAAAAAAGAAATAGTGTCGCATTTAAATAAAAGTAAATAAGTAAATAATATGAATGATATGCAAATGACCCATTTATACAGGCTATTAAAACATCGTAACGAAAACTTTTAGCATTTATTCAGTACTTAATTAATTCACAACTCACCAGTGGTATTATTTTTTTCTTTATTTGACCGTGTAGGTGTTGCTCTTCTGTATGGAATAGTTGTTTTTTTTTAAATAACCATTTAGTTAGTTTAGTAGATACTAAATTCATAGTAAAAGTTTTCGCTTATATGTCTTTCTACAAAAAAAAAATGACGGGTTGCACTCCGGGAGTGCCGGCAGAAGTGAAAACTTGAATATTAACGTTGTGCATTTTTGATATTTTGGAATGGTCAGGGAATAATTTTGCACGAATTGCTTTAATTATCAGTATAAAAGTACTATAATTTATGTGGTATAATACAATATTTATTTATTGCGCTATCGTACACAAATATGACAATTCGCTGACGCGAATTGTCATATCAAAATTATTCGTAAAATTTAATAAATTCGTAAAATTTTCGATTAGGTAGGTCACGTGTCCTTACGCGAGTTTAAATTTTTTTACCCATTACAAAAAAAGTGTACAACGCCGCTAAAGAAGTTTTCACTTCAAAAACTGTTTATTAAAATCCACCAGTCAAACACCTGTTAAATTCCTCAACCGTCCTTTTCGCTTTTAACAAGAGTTGATAACATCTCCCTCGATCATTGTTAAAAGTGTCGTTCAAGTAATAAATCTATCAGTTTGGCATCAGGCGTGTCCCGAGACGGTGCGTACGGACGCGACGCGATGCGGTGACTGACTGACAAATGACACCGGTCTCTTTTTATACACCCTGAAATTTTAATGGTTGTTTTTCCGCTGCTTTTTTCTTGTATATTGTTTTCTTCCAATTAGACTAAAATGGCTGTTTAGCAATTGTGTAGGAAATCAAAACTCAAATAAAATCAAAACAATGAGTTTTGTGAAAATGTTTTTTTTTTGTAATTTGAAAACAAAAATTATTCGAGTTTTTTTAAAATTTAAATCAGTGTTTCGACGAACAAACTTTAACTCTTTTCAATATCCCTAGCTTCTGCCTACAACTTCAGTCGCGTAGTTTTTAACCCGCGTTAAGTGACGTCTTTCTGCGTGCCTTTTAATGGCCTAATTCTTCTTCTTCTTCTTAGCGTATCGATAGCAAATAATAGAATATTAATATTAAATAAATAAGATATTTTTTAAATCCTTTGTTTGGCCCAAAATTCGGCTACGGCAACACCCTCCGCCGAAATTGAAATAAATGATTTGACTTTGACTTTGTCTTTAGATATTGCTTTGCTTTTATGGGTCGTAGCGTACTGTTACGCATATACAATAGTATAATATGCTATGAAGAAGCAGAAGTCATCGTCATCTGCTTAACCTTTTCCCAACTATGTTAGGGTCGGCTTCCAGTCTAACCGGATGCAGCTGAATACCAGTGTTTTACATATATCGACTGCCTATCTGACCTCCACAACCCAGTAACTGGGCAACACGATACCCCTTGGTTAGACTGGTTGTCAGACTTCTTGGCTTCCGACTATCTGTAACGAAGAAGCAAAAGTAAGAATACTTAATGAATCTTGTTTTAATTTTTTTTTTAACCGACTGTCACTTACATAGATTAGTGCATTTAAACAAACAAACAAGAAGCTCTTTAGCTGTATTATATGGCTATAGATTTGTTGAAGCACTCGTCAATACGACATACAAGAAAATTTCAAGAAAAGTGTTTTACCCAAGTATATGTGCCGATCAGTCTCCTATTAAAAGTTCAGCTATTAAGAACCACTTCTTTGTTCAAGTATGATTGTACGGAGAGAGGATCATTCACTCCGATGGTGCTTAATTAAGTATCTTGTTAGCCTTCTATGTGATGCCCTTCACTGACCCCTTGACTTTAAAGGCTCATTCTAATTTGTCTGTTGTCGAATTTTAAGTCAATTGAAAGCTTTGAATGGTGATTATATTTGTATAGAGTAGAATTGAGTTATAATATGTTTAAGGACGCATTTGCAAAATAGAAAGCACGACGGCGCATGAGCGTGTACTGACATTTTCAAATCCAGACCAAATAGAATAACCCTTAGTGCATACACAAAAGGATTTAAATATTTTTTTTTAATACCGTAAAATGACTTACCTTAGAACATTCTCTAGAGGGTAGTCTGTTGTCTATACAGGTTGTCTCTTTAATTTTGATATAATAATAATAATAATAAACCTTAGATCCCTTTCTTCAACGGAGTCCTATAAGTATTTGGGTATGTCGGAAGCGTTAGGCATCAATACTGTTGACGTGAAGCAATCGTTGAAGGAGCGCTTCTTTGGCCGCCTGAAAAAAGTATTTAATAGTCTTTTATCAGGCGGAAATAAGGTGCGCGCCTTCAACGGGTGGGTCATGCCGGTATTGATGTACTCTTTCGGCATACTTAAATGGACTCAAACAGAACTCGACGCCCTGGATAGGAGGGTCCGTACATTGTTAACGGCATATCGGATGCATCATCCGCGGTCATCGGTGATGAGACTGTATATTCCGCGGAAGTGTGGAGGTCGTGGCTTCTTAAATGCTAAGACTCTCCACAACCGCGAGATATGCAGTCTCAGGGAGTTTTTCCTTGAAGCCGACGTGGGGATGCACCGAGATGTGGTGGCAGTGGATAAGGGCCTCACCCCGCTCTCCTTGGCTAAAGAGAACTGGCGCAAACCAGTAGTGCTGGAGACTAAAGATCGCGAGGAGGTATGGCAGAGTAAGGAGCTTCACGGACGCTTTTTCCGGGCCTTACATGGGCCCGATGTAGATTTCTTAGCGTCCGTATCCTGGCTTCGCTTCTGTGACCTATTTGGGGAAACCGAGGGTTTTGTCTGTGCAATTATGGACGAAGTTATCATGACGAATAACTACCGGAGATTTATTGTGAAGGATGGCACGGTTGACATTTGTCGGGGATGCCACCGGCCGGGGGAATCAATCCGCCACATTATCTCTGGGTGTTCTCGTCTAGCTAACGAAGAGTACTTGCATAGGCACAACCTTGTGGCCAGGATCATCCATCAGCAACTTGCTCTGAAATACCGCCTTGTAGAATCGGAAGTACCGTACTACAGGTATGTGCCCGACCCAGTTCTCGAAAATAGCAATGTCACACTGTACTGGGACCGATCCATCATCACTGACAGGACTATTGTAGCCAATAAGCCTGATATAGTGGTGGTGGATCGCTTAGAGAAGCGCGCAATGATTGTTGACATAACAGTCCCACATGACGTGAACCTCGTGAAAGCCGAGAATGATAAGAAGATCAAGTATCTTGACTTGGCTCGCGAGGTTGTCGACATGTGGGATGTGGAGTCAGCGATCATTGTGCCGATAGTCGTTTCAGCCAATGGCTTAATTGCCAAGAGCCTCGACCAACATCTTAGGAGGCTCTCGTTGGGCGGCTAGATCAAGGGCTTGATTCAGAAAGCGGTTCTCCTAGACACGGCGCGTATAGTTAGGAGATTCCTTTCTCAGGAGCCCTGACCACCGGTGGCTTGGACCCTGTTCCCGACGCCGGTGGGCTACTATATTTTATATTTTTAAATGTTTTTATATTTTTTACTAATATTTAAAAATGTAATTTATATGTTTGTTTAATTGAATAAATGGAATAATAATAATAATACCATTTATTTCAGGCAACAAAGGCCCATAACATAAATACCTTACAGACTAACATACATAATTATAAAAAACAAAGACAAACATATAAACTATTTAATACGAAGTGACGGCCGGGATATACCATTTGCCATTGATCATTGTTCTGGCGGTTAAAATTGTATATTTTTAAAGGTTTTCTATACAAATACTAGCTATATCCCGCGGTTTGAGTTACGTGTTTGATAACTGCTCCGATCTTGTGGGTCGTAGCGTCATCTTACCTATGCTGTGACTTTCCGCGGTAAACAAGCTATATAATTCTACAGGAATTAATAAAAGAGTTAGGTACAATAAAGTAGAAGAATTTATAATATCAGTGTTAAACAAATGAAGCATAAAACTCGTGACAACCCAGGACTAGTCGCGCGACGGAACAACCCTAATGGTGGAAGTAAAGCGATTTGTCACCTCCTACTACATAACTATAGAACTAAACTATTGAAACGTCTCATAAATAAAGTATAATGCCACGTCGCTTCGACGTGAACATCAAAAAGCGATTTACGACGGTGTATCTAGACTTGGAATGTATTATTCAGCTTCTATATATAGAAGACTAGCTTCTGCCCGCGACTTCGTCCGCGTCACAGTTGATGTGTTATCCTACGGGTACCGTACATTTTCCCGGGATAAAAAGTAGCCTATGTGTTATTCCAGACTATAATCTATCTTTGTGCCAAATTTCATCCAGATCCATTCAGCCGTTTAAGCGTGAAAGAGTAACAAACATCCATACATCCATACTTACAAACTTTCGCCTTTATAATAGTAGTAGGATAGTGGTTTCACGATGGCATTGTGGTCTTAAATTAGCTCTTCGGAGTACACTCGAATATCCTTAATGAGAAGTGATAGTTAAGTTCACGTCTGACACAGACTACCACCATCTAAATCTATTTCTGCCGCAAAGCAGCGTTTCTTTGTTCCGGTTTGAAGGGTATGGGTGCCGGTGAAATTACAGGCACATGAGACATTTTAACTTTGTGTCTGGGATGGCAACGCATTTGCAAGGCTTCTGGTATTGCTGATGGCTATAGGCAGCGGTGACCACTTAACAAGAGGTGGGCCGTCGGTTTGAAGGAAGTGGTTACTGCTGCCTATAGTCGCGAGCAGAAGTAATAGATAAATAAACTTACTACTATTTTTTATTATCATTAGCCCTTGATCCAACCGCCCAACGAGAGCCTCCTTAGGTGTTGGTGGAGGCTCTTGGCTATTATGCCATTGGCCGTCACGACTATCGGCACAATGATTGCTGTATTCACATCCCACATGTCGACAACCTCGAGAGCTAGGTCAATATATTTATTTTTATTTCTTAGATGTTACGATTATAAATGTGAATGTTTGGATAGATGTTTTTAACGCAATCACGACAGAATGGCTGAACGGATCTGGAGAAAATTTTTCGAGATGTAACCATCCATCACGCCTGTATTCCCCGAAGGGTTAGGCAGAGGTGTACCAATGTACACCCACAGTTCGTCGGTATATTTAGGTCCCATGTAATAGGGGGCGAGCCTATTGCCATAGAGCCTATTGCGAGAGATAGAACATAGTTTGAAATAGTACATAGGCAATTTTTATTCCAAAACTAGCGAACCGCCCCCGGCTTCGCACGGATGCTCGAGCTTTTCCGGTGGAGTTTCTATAAATTTTCTTACATATAAACCTTGTCTGGGAAATTACGTATAAAACAAAAAAAGAATCGTCCAAATCGATCCACCCGTTCTCGAGTTATGCGCTTACCAACACATTTTGCGATTCATTTTTATATTATAAGATAATATACAGTTCTGTTGGGATACTATATCAACTTTGCCGCGGACTAAGTCACGGGAAGAAGCTAAAAAATTAAACCTACATCGCGTACATACCTAATTCGCGTACACCTAGCGACAGTAATTAGTAAGCTGCGCAAGTGTACACTTACTTTTAAAGTTAAGCCAAGCGCACTCGCCAAGTACTCCACACATCCGCCAAGTGACATCACACGTAGATTACGTTAAGAACTTGACTAATATGCTCACTCACATTAACTTATTTAACTTGTAAAGTTGTAATGCCTACATGAGTGTGCTATTAGGGGAATGAGCTTGACTTGCGTGCGGTCCCAATATTGATTACGTTTCGTTATTAGGCGCTTACTTAATTGATTAACGAAAGGGTGTTTGTAATTAAGCAAGTGGGGAGTGTATAATTGATCTACAATCCTTAATTAAAGTTGGTGGGAGAGCTTGAAGCTTGAAGGGAAATTTGGTGTGAAAATATTTTTTAATAATTAATTTAAGGACAGTTTTACGAGTTGAAATGTTATTGATGATTCTTGTCCTTCGCCAGATCTGCTCATGTGTTGGGGGACAAATGTATAAAATAAAAGTGTACAATTTAGGAGAGGAATATATCTAACTAGTTCCTGACCTCATCTTTATCGTCAAATTTGATTTAATATTAAAGCAACATACCAGCAGCAGTTCAGGAAATAGGCTCGCCCCCTATTACATGGGACCTAAACATATCGGAGATCTGTGGGTCTACATTGATAGAACTCTGCCTAACCTTCAGGCAATACAGGCGTGATGGTATGTGAAACACACCCGACACTTCACGATAAAGTAGCTTTTGTATGAACGAAAGTGCACTCGCTACGCATTTTTGCACATCTTTGGTGGAAATGCAGTACAAAACAAACATTGGACCCACCAAGCAAATCAAACGATGCGTGGTTTTGGTACGGTTTTCGTAGCACTGGCGTGTAGCAGAATTTTGAGTTGCTACGACATTTCGGAGCTACGATTACACGTAGCGCGCTTAGGTGCTGCACAAACGTAGACACTTATTTTTGAAGACACAGGACACCATGTGGTTGCTTTGTCCGGTGATGTCAACCAGACATAGTAGTTGGTTGCTACTACTGGAAACTTTCAGTGCTTTCAGTGTTGTTGCACACAGGCAACAATATGTGCAACAACTTTTGTATTCGAACTATTTGTATGTGGACTTATAATTGTTAGAAAACGTTTCAGTGTCTATTTGCTAACATCGAACATCGTAATCACAGTAGCTGTGTGTGTGTATGAGTGATTTGATTCTATACAAATTACAAGCTCTGTCAGCGTGGATTTTTCAGATGCGATAAATTACGTCTTGGGTTACTGCTCCGCTCCCGTGTGTTGTAGCGTGATGTTATATGTATAGCGTATATAATATACTATTCCTCATGAATCTGGCTATCATAAACTTATATTTCTAATCCAATTGTAGTAACAGAGCTAAGCTCGTTTAAACAAACACACAAACAAAAAACCTCTTCAGCCTTATTATATTAATATAGATATGAAAGTAAAATATTTATTTATTTTAAACCACATACACTATTATTACAGGGTGTACCTAATACTACATTAACACCACTGTATATAATATTCACTGAATTACTGCTGTGTCAGACACAAGACACTAAAGTATCCATGTCTGTGCAGCGCCTTATAGTTTTTACCTACGGCTATAACAAACCAACTTTCAAGCCAGAATAAACTTTCCGCCAACAACAGTTCTCGTCGCGTATTCCCTCAACTGATACCAAACCCCAACCCCTATGAATATGTATCGCATATTGCATGAGTAACTTCGTTAATTCCACAATACAAGCAATATTAACCCTTATATCAACGTAGGTAAGGTCTACATCAACAACACGTGAGTCAGCGGCCTGATTCTTGGCTAATACACTAAATCCAGATTATATGAAGTTTGGCTAAATTCGTCGCTCCGTGTCTGGTTTGCTAATTTAGAAGCACTAGGCCTGTCTATTTTGGATTAACGTTCTTTTGGGTAGGCCTTATTGGTTCGTCTTTTCTCTGATCCATCAGAATACTAGCAAACTAGCTACGACTTCGTTCGCGTGGCTTATTTCACCAGCGTTAAGTTACGCCTTTGGTTACTGATCCCGTAGATTGTAGCGTGATGTTATATAGCATATGATACTCACAAATAACGTGGCTTTCTATGAGTAAAAGTTTTTTTTTAAATCGGTTCAATAGATCCAAATTTTGCCCCCTACAACCTCACAAACTTTACCTCTTTGTAATATTATGTATAGACTAGCTGTTCCCCGCGGTTTCACCCTCGCTGCTCAAAACCTGTTGGTCGTAGCGTGATGTTACATAGCCTATAGCCTTCCTCAAGAAATGGACTATCCAACACTAAAAGAATTTTCCAATTCCAACCAGTAGTCCCTGAGATTAGCGCGTTCAAACAAACAAACTCTTTAGCTTTATAATATTAGTATAGATTACATTGATATTGTTATATTGCGGTTATGTTCACTTATCAAGCTCTCAATGTAAAACTACTAAACTCAAAGATATGTACGAGTATTTCATTTCTTTAAATAACGGGGTAACATTTTTAAAAGAAAGGCAATACATATATTTAGCAACAATTAGGTGCAGCGCAGACGACAGACTATCCGTGACACGCATTTTTTAGACTGTGAAAATAGAACCTATGCAAACCTATGCGCGCCATGCAGACTTTTTGTGCGCCGCAGACTCGATCGCACAAAAAGTGTGCCGTCTGCGCTGCACCTTAGTTGTACCCCGCAGCTTCACATGTGTGGGTTAATTGTGTGCCGAAACAGTTCGCGCAGTATCTAAGCGATTTCCCGCTGCGCTGCGTATTGTTAGTTCGATACCAGCACGAAACAAATATATATTGCCTACAGAGAGTTGTCCCGGGTTTACCTGTTTGTGTATGTAAAATAATAAAATAAATAATAATAAATATCTTGGGACACCTCACACACGGCTATCTGATCCCAAGCTAAGCAGAGCTTGTGTTATGGTAACCAGACAACTGATATACATACTTATATAATTTATAAATACATACATATTATAGATAAATCACGCCCAGACACAGAACAAACAATCATGCTCATCACACAAAGTTTGTCCTGGGTGGGAATCGAACCCACGACCTCCGGCTTAGCAGTCAGGGCCGCTAACCACTAGACCAACAGGCCCGTCCAACTAGTTAAACTAGCTTTAGCTCGCAGCTTCACTTGTGCGATTCCATTAGATTCTGGGCAGGAAGAGCTAAGGTCTATGTTATTCCTTAAAGTATACATGAAGGTACTTGTATTACAGTTCGGAAAATTACACGCTGATATGATTGGTAGATATGGAGTGTACCGTTGTTCTCTTGGTCGTAAGCAGAGACGTAGGGTCCTGGGTTCCCAGGTCAAGCAAAGTGTATTGGCTGCTGCGCTGCGTATCGTTAGTTCGCTTCCCGCACGGAACAAACAAGATTTATATGACCTACAGATAGTTGTTCCAAGTCTTGCTGTTTGTGCATGTGAGTTTATAAAGTCAAAGTCAAAGCATTTATTTCAATTAGACCTTTTACAGGCACTTTACAAGAAGTTACAGTAAGTTGAAGCTAGTTGCTCGTTCCAAAACGTAGATCTCTATGGAGAAGAACGAGCAAGAAACTCCATGGACACTCTTTTCAAAATGGTTTTTACAAAATCATGGTTACAAAATTCAAATATATTTGTAAACGCACCCACAATACAGAAGAAGTTCCTAGTATTTTCCCCACATTGGGAATTTCTCCTGTATTGTTCACCACGACAGTGTAACAATAGTCTTTCTTTACACCTGTCCCTATTACATCGCTTCATTACTCAGCTGCGTTCCATGTTCCTCTGTAATCTTCGGAGCTAACCGGTTCAGCACTGCCATTGTCTGCGTGTAATGCCTCAAAAGGCTTAGTCTCAATATTTAGGGTTGCCACACTCAAAGACAGGGTAATCAAGTAACTTTATTTTAAAAGTTATTATGTAAAAATAGCGTTTATTTTGTTGATATAAAAACCCTAAAAAAATCAATAAAGATTTTTTCTGATGTATTTATTTAAATGTGTTTATTTAGATACAAGAAATTCTGTGTAAGTAATAAATTGACTGTTTAAATTAAAATATGGCAACCCTAGCAACAAGTCAAGTTAAACACAAGCACAATAGCCTGTCTTTGTTCAAAGTTATAATATTTATGTCGCTGGAACGACGCGCCACAGATTAACATAATTTAATACAATATTTTGTGTCACAACGGAATTTATTAGACTGTATTAAAATGTACTGTGGGTACTGTACTTTTAATGTTACGTAGAAATATAAATTATTTACCAGGTGCAAATAAAGGTAGGCAGAAAAGTTTTGTATAAATATATCTTCACACAGGTGCCTTATATTGAGATATCTATCTATCTATCGGTGCACATTGGTACATCTCTGCCTAACCCTTCGGGGAATACAGGTCGTGATAGTATGTATGATGATATGTACTATCCGTAGAATAATTGCTGTGATATCTCGCGCGACCCTTCACACATAGGCGACGTATGCAACCTCATCTGCGATAATATTACATGTGTATGTAGAGGCCTTAGTGTAAAATAAGGACTAATTTATAACTCTATAACTTTGGTCTGTAGTGCTATTCTTAAAAGTTAATTGCGAAATCACTTCAGAATCCGCGGTGAGATTTTAGTTTCATATTGTTACAAGAGTTCGACACTCTAGCGCCACCACTTGATGACGTAAGTGAGAACTAAATAGTAAGTAGTATCGAGAGTGTATTTTGACGTTTTTCAACAAGATGACTTTCGAAGATATTTGCCTATTTCAGAATAGCATAGCTGAAGTATTTGTTTTTGATTTCACGGTACGGTTTGTGTAGTCCCAGAGGGATTGGATGCTGCGTTGCTGTGTCTCGGATTCTAATTCCGCACGGAAAAAATATTTATCTGGCCTACAGGTAGTTGTTGTGGGTCTGGTTCTGAGTGTACCTACCTGTATGTTTGTGAATGCACCCACGATACATTAGAAATTACTAGTACGTGGCAACGTTTATAACAGTTTGACAGGTTTTGTTAAAGGAAAACTTATGTCGAATCGCCATATTTATTCTTCATAATCTGTGGTAGCCATTTTCAACACATACCAGTACACAAAATTAAAAACCTGTATTAAAAAAAATATATACCATCACGCCTGTGTTCCCGAAGGGTTAGGCAGAGGTGTACCCATGTACACCCACAGTTCGCCGGTATATTTAGGTCCCATGTAATAGGGGGCGAGCCTATTGCCATTAACCGGGCACAAATCCAAACTCCGAGCTGCTACTGAGAATTTCATAGAAAAACCCAATAACAGTTTTTGCTCGACCTGGGAATCGAACCCGGGACCCCTTGCACAGCAGTTGCACTTGCGACCACGAGACCAACGGGGCAGTTACGAGACCAACGGGGCGGGGAAAAACCTGTATTAAACCTAAATTAAAATATTTCATTAAATTTTTATTTACACTTATTCCATATTTGCGACTGATGGTATTTTATTATTCTACATCCATTTATATTTAGAATAAACATCAGTCTTCTTTTTTTTTACCGGTGGGAAATCATCAAATGACTTCCCCCGCCCTGGGCGGGACGGGAGGGAGTGTCATTCTTTTACTGACTAAAACCCATTAAATCATCAGTCATGGTACAGTCGGTTGTCAACATTATCTGACCCACCCTAAACACAAAAGAAATTGGACCCTCTGCCTATGATAATAATGTTTAATTTCAATTTATATGAGGTTATCAGTCAACTCGAGAACTGAGAACGAACAAATACAATAATAATACACACACGCAAATTTGATCTTTATCACGTTAGCATTGGGTTAAATCTTATAACAACTTGTTATAATATAATAAGTGTAATAGCTTATTTTAATGAGTTCGGTCAAGTAACTCTGGTCTCGTGGTCTGTGTGTAAGACTGAGAGTGACAAGTTGCGAGATCAAATCCTGCGACAAAGTTATTGTTTTGCTTTCAATTTAGAATTTATTCTAAAAGTATTTCTTGTATTATTGTAAAGAACTATAGACGGATAATCTTCAAATATAAAGTTTCTAAAATGGTAATATTTTGGCATAACTTGTAATAAGTGGGTAGTTGAAAAATAAATATTTGTATTCATTGTAAAACTGGTATTCAAATGCTACTAACTAAGGGTATGCAGTGACAACGCGCAAACATATTTTACCTTGCCTTACTAAATTGCAAAAACAACTTCTCTTTACAATTTATTTTTTTCTATGTTATACCTAGGTAGTTTCTTTTTATTATCATGTCTTAATGGAGTGATTAAATAATAATGAAGGGATAACATACAAAATAATCTATTTGCACTAGGATAAGGTTGGCTGCTTGTGCTGTGCAAGAATAAACTTTATTAGAGTATACTATATGGTTTAAATTCTTTAGTATTGTGGTCACTAATCGTTGTTTACGTTCGAAATCGAGTTTAACCTAAATATAGCTTCTGCTCAGGTGTTTCTTTTTTAATTATTTTATTATACTTTTTTTACAGTTCTTTAATGGACAACGCATAGAAATAAAACTAAACAATTGCAAATTTAAAATTTAATGTTTATTATTTCATTAAAACACTTAGGTAAGATAAAGTAAGTAAATGCTCACATATTTCCAAATTAATATACAATTTATATGAGGATGCCATAATCAAATCTAACCATTTATAAACATTAAAAAAGGCATGTTTATGCTTGAAAGTTTGTTATCGAGAAAATTAATTCATCTGTGAAATGCTTTACAGATTTATAGCTGCCTATTATACGTAGTGAATAAACATGTCATTTAAATAGAAAAAAAAACTATTTATAACAATAACATCACCACGTAATTGGCAACATTTTAATGGTTTAACAATCTATCCATTGAGCATTTACTTACATGGTGTGTTTAAAAATATCCTAGATTAATTAGTAGCGGAGTGATGGCGCACCGTTCCTTGTTACGTTCATCTTTGTTCGATTTAAATGTTTTTTTTTCATCAGTGAAGATCACAACATTTTCTTCTCAATTAAAATTTAAATATTCCTGGACAAAACGGACCCTTCTTCTTCACGATGAGCAGGTGTCAATACTATTTTCTGTGCTGGTTTATAATTCCTTATTCCAGCAGCGTGTAAATGCCTTCTCACTGTTTCCACTGAAATATCGTGTTTTATTGCGGTTACACTAATGGGCAATCGCATTCGGGACTATACTTGATGTTTTTTGCCCCTGGATGAATCCGCTGAATATTTACTTTGTCTCCATAACGTCTTAGCTACAGTCGAATTTCTCTAAAACAAAAAAAAAAGTTTTTGGAACCATTTATGCAACTTGTAAGGAGTGAATGTATTAATAAAATAGCCAACTACGCGTTCATTAATCACAATCAATTAAATAAAATAGGTATAAAAAAACACTTACTGCTATATTAAGACGACGACCAATCTCTCTAATTCCAACATTCTGCTCATGTAAAAATATGATTTTATGTTTGGTATAGTCATTAAGCTGCGACATGATGCTTTTTTACACCAATTGCTTAAAAATACTTAACGAGTTATGCGCAACGATTTACAAATGTGTGTGCGCAGTCACTGCTAATAGGCGTAGTGTATCTTTTGTCACTTAAGTAGACGAATTTATTATCTACCTCACGAAGCAAATATATGTGAACTTAAACTTTTTTAATTTACCCACCTGTTTGCAAGATAAGTTATTAGGCGTAAATCATATTGGCCGTTCTTTAATAATGCAAACAATTTTGTAGAAATAAAATCAAATTAAAAAAGAAACTGATAACAGGTGGACTGTGTTTTCGAACCCACATGTTGTTCCTCGCCAATCCAACATCAAACCGCCAAGCCACAAGAACTTGTTAAGACTCCACGAAATTAAAGATTGGGTTCTAATTATGTAGGGTGACTTAAAAGGTTTTCAACTTTAATGTCAACGAGATAATGATTAAAATAGCTTAACAAAATGATATATTGCCGGTGGCTTCCACAACGTTGGGTGGGTTTATGCGTGTCTGTATTCATCGATAAATTGAAATTAAACCTTATTATCATAGGCAGAGGGTCCAATTTCTTTTGTGTTTAGGGTGGGTCAGATAATGTTGACAACAGACTGTACAACTAAAAGATTTCTCCCTACGGAACCCTAAAAACTATCTACGTCACTGTATCATGTATCAGTTCCAATCAATATATTAATGAACGTGTACTTCATCGGTACACTAGTCTAGTTGAGTTTGTTTTGTGGAGCCGATGAAAGTCAATGTTTGTTCTGCGATATTGAATAGTATTCAATACCCATTCACCATTTGTGAATAGTTCAAACGAATAAATTTTAAAATAGCATTCATTAAACTGTGTGCAAATGTTGTACAGTTTCAAATTGTTATTTGACTGTTGGGAGCGAATTTCAACCTTATTTTCGTTGTTTCATGTTAAGCATTTTAATTCACTATTGAAGATAGTGAGAATGTATGTACGTCGAAATCTATACAAGCTGTTGATTTGCATCCTCGTCAAATTTTAGGAGCTTGTCATAAAAAAATAGAAGTAATCAAATATAATTACGATACCTGGTCAATATCTGATAAATACTTTTTTTTTTAGTTGCAAGTATCAAATAACAGAATTTCAGACTACTCCTCTTGCAAAATTCAGAATCGCCCAGTTGCGCATGCGGTAGGCAGAGTTGTCGCGCGGCTATATCAATGTGTACATGGTGCTTAAACCCTCTGGCGAGATGGCTAGCTCGAATTTGAAAATCAAGTAAAAAAATATAAATTTTAAAACTTTATTTTATTATTGATTCGTGTTAAGAATCACGAGTATAGTTAACTCCTTGAATTTGACGAGAATGCAAATGAACAGCTTGTATATACGATTAATACTGTTAAATTATACCAAATCAAAACTTAAAATGAAATCAAATTAACAACAGCGTCGGCAAACTGCACAACAGCGTAAAGTGACAACTAACTGAACATAACTTACTCAACAGACAGCGGTTTAGAGTAGTTATTGCACAGTGATGGCCCAGTGGTTTAGGTGCCTGCCTCTCATGTATGACGTTGCGGGTTCGATAATGGGTAAGTACTAATAAACACTTGGACATAACTGACATCGGTAACCATGTCAGAGGCCCTTGAGGCGGTTTAGAAACTCTGACACTAGGGTGTGTGGGGTCGTTAGACCTTATTGCTCACACGATAAATAAATAATAACCAATAAAAATACATTTGAAACATATATAAGCTCACGCCTTTTTCCCATGGGGGTAGGCAGAAACTACAGACCGTCACCAGCTACGATTTTTACATACTCCTTTCGAATCGTCCACGTTCATACGTCTAGCCATAAAAGTAGCAATATGACTTATTCAATTTATTTAATTTCTACGTTTCTCTTGGACATCACTGACGACGGTGAAGGAAAGCATCGTGAGGAAACCTGCTGTATGATTCTGTAAGACATCGTTCTAAACTTCGAATCTGAATCCGCTGTGACTTTCTTGATTGGCATTTTAAATACTCGGTTAATAATTCGAATTTACACTAGCGCCACTCTTGCGAGCGTGTCAGCGAGTTGAACTAAATTGACGGGGAAATTTTAACAGATAAAATATGAGATCACGTAAGGTACGTCGATTCTGTAAAATTCAGACATGAACTCGCATCTCACGTCGCTACTCACCCTCACTTCGCTTAAGGTTCAAAATGACATTGATTTATTTGACACTTTGAAGTGCGAAGTGAGCGTCGAAGTGACGGTGGAATTACCGTATAGAATGCGGACTAATAATTAATGTTTAAGTCTGAAATCACCAATCCGCCTTGGGCAAGCGTGGTGATCAATGCTCATGCCTTCTCTGTATGAGGAGAGGCCTTTGTCCTGCAGTGGGACAATAATTGACTGCCCCGTTGGTCTCGTGGTCGCAAGCGCGACTGCTGAGCAAGGGGTCCCGGGTTCGAATCCCAGGTCGGGCAAAAAGTGTTATTGGGTTTTTCCATTACGAATTTCTCAGTAGCAGCCCGGAGTTTGGAAGTTGGTGGTGTGACACCCCCGTGCCTCGAAAAGCGCGTAAAGCCATTGGTGCTGCGCCTGATCTCTCTCCGGTCGTGTGATTGCCGTCCCATCGGGCTATGAGAGTTAGGGAAGAGGGAGTGCACCTGTGTTTGCGCACACACTTGTGCACTATAATATCTCCTGCGTACGTGGCTAGTCTGCATTAAGATTAGCCGCCGTGGCCAGAATCGGTCTGGAGAATAACATTTTTTTTACAATAGGCTGGAGTTTTTATTATTGTACTTTACCACAGAGTAATGTCTGCCGTCAGAATCATAAGTACAAAGAGCTTTTTTATTGTTGTTTTTTTTTATTTCAGCTTTTATAGCCTTCGGTTTTGCGATAAAAAAGATAAAAAGTTTAATAACAATTAACTTCAATTGGCTAAATTGCTTGAATATACTTTTAACTGTTTGTTATTGTCTCGTAATTTACGATTATGTTTTTTATTTACAACTAGCTTTTGCTCGCGACATCGTTCGTTTCACTCGCGTTCAGTTCACGTCTTTGGTTACTGCTCCATGTCCGTGGGTCGTAGCGTGATGTTATTTACACTATGTTACTCAACAAATTGTAGCTATCTATACCATCACGCCTGTATTCCCCGAAGGGTTAGGCAGAGGTGTACTAATGTATACCCACAGTTCGCCGGTATATTTAGGTCCCATGTAACAGGGGGCGAGCCTATTGCCATTAACCGGGCACAAATCCAAACTCCGAGCTGCTACTGAGAATTTCATAGAAAAACCCAATAACACTTTTTGCTCGACCTGGGAATCGAACCCGGGACCCCTTGCACAGCAGTCGCACTTGCGCCCACGAAACCAACGGAGCAGTTGTAGCTATCTATTAGACAAAAATGGGTCAAATCGGTCTAGTAGTTTCGGAGCTTATTTGGTACAAACGAACAAGTAAACAAGAAGATCTTTACTTTTTATAATATTGGTAATGACTGGTTTCTGCTCACGATTTCGTCTGCGTAGAAGTTAAGTGTACCATAAAACAAATCCTATGGCACTCGGCAGCAGTGTAGGTGTCAAGGAAACAATTTTTGAAATCGGTCTAATATTTCCAAAGATTACATGTTACAAACAAACAATTTCTACCTCTTTAATATGGCATTTTCGATTTCATATGTACTTCCTAAGTTTATCTTTGACGAAATACATCGTGAGGAATTCTGCACATTAAATTAATAAAAAAAAAATATATATATATACCATCACGCCTGTATTCCCCGAAGGGTTAGGCAGAGGTGTACCAATGTACACCCACAGTTCGCCAGTATATTTAGGTCCCATGTAATAGGAGGCGAGCCTATTGCCATTAACCGGGCACAAATCCAAACTCCGAGCACTGAGAATTTCATAGAAAAACCCAATAACACTTTTTGCTCGACCTGGGAATCGAACCCGGGACCCCCGGGTCCCCCCGGGTCCCCGGGTGTTTAAATTAATATAAGTCTGAAAACTGTAATTTCCGAACCGCCTTGAGCAAGTGTGGTGATCAATGCTGTATGCCTTCTCTGAATGAGAAGAAGCTTTTGCCCAGAAGTGAGACAATCATATGATGGTATCTTGTATCTATTTCGTAACTTCTTAACCTACATTATAACAGTGCTACTACGCGTGGATAGTTTCGGGTTGCTACGCAGTGTCTACGGCGTAGCAAGTCACGGCTACGGTTGCTACGCGGCGTAGCGTTTGATCGATCAGCGTCTTACGTGTTGTTTAAGTTTTGTACTGTAATTATATAATAACAGATGTTTAAAATCACTTTAAAAAGTCGAAATTTACATGTACTTTCTATTGCTGCGATCAGTTTTTGTTTTGAACCAAACTTGAGAACTTTCTGTTTACCAACGTCAAAACTTTTAATGTTTTTAAATGTTTTTTTTTTTACAAAAACCGGTTTTAAATGTGCTGTTGCATACGTCCATAAGCACAATGTTTTACTTTATGTTACTAAGTTTGATAAGTACTAAGCATAGTTAAGGGCTATGAGATGTGTCTTTTCACATCCTTTATATAATGTACTAACTTTGGGTTGTTTTTCAGCTGCATTTAGTTCCGTTTCTGCTCTGCTCTCGTAGGTCGTAGCATGATGTTACATAGCCTATAATACTATTCCTCATGAATCTGATTATCATATGCATAAATAAATTATCTGATCCTACACTAAGAAAAACACTTTTCAGCTTTATTACATTACAATAGAAGACATATTAGATTACACCTGATCTAGCGAAAAATATCTTAGCACAGCACTTTCATTGTCATGTTGTAAGCTTGTCCCACAACAAAGAATTATTCATGACGTATTCTATCTCTGAAAATTGTGATAAATGAGGGTAGTGTGACATGATAAACGCGCGAAATACATAAAAACAACAAATAATTCAACACTATACGTTATCGCGGACGCGTGACAGCGACGCGACCCAACTATCTATCATACCAAACATTTACCTAAACTAATATTTTATTTCCATTCAGAACCTATCTTTTTGTCCGTTCCTTGAAGAATTTTTTAGGTTTTTTGTGGAAGATATTGTATTCTAAGGCCTCTACTTATGATAAGGCGGTCTGGCGATTTTGAACAGAAATTTTATTATAAGTCTAGGTTTTCTCCTGATGTATTCATCGATCGATGTTTCAGTGATGTTCAAGATAAGCTTTGAGAGTTCATACTCATATAAATTAAAGCGTCACATTAATACTTAATTTCCAGTATCGAACTCACAAAGAAATAGGAGCTCGTGGCTAAATAATTACAGCCGCATGGACTGATCTTCCGGGTTAAGCCACGCTTGCCGAGGTTGGTCTGTGGATGGGTGACCATTTACCATAGCGAGTTTCCTCCGTGCCTCGGAAAGCACGTAAAAGCTGTTGGTCGCGGCTGCCATTTGTAGATCTTTGGCAGTCGTTACTGTTAGTCAGAAGCCAGAAAGTCTGACAACCAGTCTTACCAAGAGTATCGTATTACCCATTACTGGGTTGTGGAGGTCTGATAGGCAGTCGCTCCATGTAAAATACTGATATTCAGCTGCATCCGGTTCGACTGGAAGCCGACCCCAACATAGTTGGGAAAAGGCTAGGCAGATGATGAACTCACAAGAAATGAGCAATTCCCGTCAGTTTAACAACGACCACATTTTAATCTTATTCCTGATTTGTCAAAAATACTTTTATTTTGCATACATTTTTGACAATGATAGTCGCTGAGATGAGATTATGATTCGATTTTGATTGTTTTAAGTTACGAGAATAGTCCTTCTAGTCACTGAAGGATTGCGACTTGAATTTTAAAGTAATTATTCGTAGGAAGTGACCTTTAATCGAACTTTGACCAAACTAATAATATATTACCAAAAATTCTTGGTTTATTCCATTTGTCTAAAAGGTAGGGAGGTAACTTGTTCAGCGATAACAGTAAATAAAACGGAGTAAAAAGTCGATGATATGAGTGCAGTAGTTTGCGGAATGTGCCCGACAAATATATTGAATACTTGGACTAGAAATATTTCACAAGAAATGTTAGGAACTTGGGGTGTTATTTGATGACGTGAAAGCCTTGAAAGTGAATTACAAACAATTACAAACAATCGTACCATTACGCCTGTATTCCCCGAAGGGTTAGGCAGAGGTGTGCCAAAGTACACCCACAGATCGGCGATATGTTTAGGTCTCAGGAATAGGGGGCAAGTTTATTGCCATTAACCGGGCACAAATCCTGAATCCGAGTTACTGCTGAGAATTTGATAGAAAAACTCAATCAACTCAATTTTGGCTTTTTGCTTAACCTGGGAATCGATCCCAAGACCTCTAGCGTAGTAGTCCTGTTTAGAACCACTAGGCTAATGAGACACAAGAACAAGAAACAATTTCATAAGCGTTTTAACACAAACTATTGTTAAACATTTATTTTAAAACAGTTATGGAAGTTACTGCTCATTCTTCTCAATATGAAACTACCCTTTCGAACGGGCTACTAAATTCAATCCTTTTTTTTTATGATGTTTAAAAGTGCCTCTATGGTCGAATTTAAATAAAACATTAAACTTTGACATAAACATTTGAAATCTATCTAGTTTTTAAGCACACATGCCAAAAATAAATGGAACATAAATATAAATAAATATAAATATACCATCACGCCTGTATTCCCCGAAGGGTTAGGCAGAGGTGTACCAATGTACACCCACAGTTCGCCGGTATATTTAGGTCCCATGTAATAGGGGGCGAGCCTATTGCCATTAACCGGGCACAAATCCAAGCTCCGAGCTGCTACTGAGAATTTCATAGAAAAACCCAATAACACTTTTTGCTCGACCTGGACTTCTTGCACAGCAGTCGCACTTGATAAATGGAACACTTATATAATTAAGAATCTACTTGTTCGTCTGTCACAAAAGGGATTTTACGTTGGTGCGTTTTCACAAACTTCATTAGTCACGATCAGAAACGATATTAGAATAGAAAAGGAAGATAAAATATCAAACTAAAATAGATATTGTTAACATAATACTTCCTTATTTGTGCAGGTGTCAGGTGCGAATCACAAAAGGCTTTCCACCTCGTTTGAGTATTATATCCTGTGTGACACGCGCTTTAGGTATAGACTTCCAGGTTGGACACTAAGCTATTTGAATAGGTCATAGAATTTGCTACAAATGTACTACACATGTTTTGTACTAGGTTTGTATTGGGTTTAGAAAATCCATAACTATCCATACATCCATAGTAATATTATAAATGTAAAAGTAACTGCCCCGTTGGTCTCGTGGTCGCAAGTGCGACTGTTGTGCAAGGGGTCCCGGGTTCGATTCCCAGGTCGAGCAAAAAGTGTTATTGGGTTTTTCTATGAAATTCTCAGAAGCAGCTCGGAGTTTGGATTTGTGCCCGGTTAATGGCAATAGGCTCGCCCCCTATTACATGGGACCTAAATATACCGGCGAACTGTGGGTGTACACTGGTACACCTCTGCCTAACCCTTCGGGGAATACAGGCTTGATGATATATTTATATTTTATGTACACTGGTACACCTCTGCCTAACCCTTCGGGGAATACAGGCTTGATGATATATTTATATTTTATTTATATTTCAAGTAACTCTGTCTATCTGTCTGTTATGGTTTAACTACTAAACAAAGTTACAGATTTTGATGGAATTTCATAAGTCATAGCATTACAATGTATCTCTTACCCATGTTTGAAAATAAATAAATGATTTGTGAATTTGGTTCAAGGTGAGTTTTAATCCCAAGAATGTACTTTTTATAACCGACATTTACGACGAAATCGCGGAAAAAAGTTAGTTAAATGCAATGCAATGTTGATAAATGTTATTGGTTATTTAAAATTGTTGTAACGATCTTAATAGGTATTATGTTACTGTTTGTATGCTCACATGAAAACACAAAGACTTGTCTTTGGCTTTCTGTTAACAATTGTTCCATTACCTGTTGTTAAGTTTTTTTAGCTGTTACTCTTCCATGATGTAATAAAGAAAGAAAGAAATAAGTGCAAATTTTAACGCTCTAACCTATAAAAAGGTTTTTAAGCACCTGTCTTGTCGCACACAACATAAATCCTCTTCTTTTAGTATCGCTAACAGACACCTACAATAAAATTGTATCAAAATAAATGGATTATTTCGATCTGTCCCCCTGTTTAGTCCCCTTATGGGTCAGATCAACGAAGACACAGTCAACAAGAGGACAGATCGAACTTTATTCACTCTTATAGAATTGAATAAAAGTCCCCGAGTTGCTAACAGGGGGACAGATCAAACTTTTTCTCCCAATCTATCCCCTACAAGGGGACAAAGGGGACAATACAGGGGGACAGATCAAACGTTTCCCCCATCTGTCTTTCATAAGGGGACAAAACAGGGGGACAGATCAAACTCCCCCCCATATGTCCCCCATAAGGGATCAAAACAGGGGGACAAATCAGAATAATCCAAATAAATATGCACTTACTGCGGCTCATGTTCAGTGAGCAATTCTTCGAAGTGCAGCTTCAGCGTGTGCGCAGGCGGCGCGCGTATCTCGCTCACACACTCGACGTCGTCCGGGTACGGCCGAGGGAAGCCGGGGCTCGACACGATCGCGTGCGGGTGCGAGTGGGACAGCACGATCGTCTCGTTGCATAAGATCTTTGATGCTTCGTAGGGGTCTGGAACAACGTGAAAAGGAAATTTTAGATTGGGGGAATTACTACATTTTTTACATACACGCCAATGAGATATGAATAGTTCGTTTCAGAGAACCCGTAAGTAATTTTTGACCATTTTGTAAAATCGTGGTTCCTCATTTGAAATGTCTTTTCTACTATATTGTGGGTGCATTTACAAATATATAAATTCAAATATAAAACCAGCAGGACGCGGAACAACTATCTGTAGGCCATACAAATATTTGTTCCGTGCGGAGCAGCCACTGCGCCAACCGTGTCGTTGTTTGTTCAGTGATAATAATTTAAACGGCACAAATGTATTCATTTAACTATTTAATTTTTTAAGGGATACCCTGCCTACATCCTGGCGGGGTACGGAATTTCTTCGAAAGAGCCACCGCGGCTTTGGAACACAAAGGACATAAGGAAGAACACGGATGGGTTTTAGTCAGTAAGAGTCTGACACTACCTTCTGCCCAAAGTGGAAGAAGCCATATAATGACATACCATCCTTAAAAAAAAACGAACAAAACAAAAGATAATTTAAATTCAATTTCAAGAACCATCCAAGCATTTCAACCGATATGAAATAACCTAGAACTTATATTGCACAGAATGTAAAGTTACATACAGTATTTGTTAAAAATAAGTCTGTGTTATATGTCGTACAACAGATGACAGTTGTGCAGTGTACGGATACCGATACCAATACTGATACGGACGACGGGTTAGGTTTAAGGATGATTGTTTATATAAGTTTAAATAAAGATATATGTTACTACCTTATCATTAAGTAAGTAGGATATTACCACAACAAAGGTACACGGGTCGTGACACGTCGGGGCGATCGCACCCACGAACGGCGATCAGGTCTCGACGTGTCGCGAGGATGAACAAAGGAAGCGGACGGGTCGCGACCTGTCGCGGCTATCTTGACCTCAAGCGGCCGACAGGTCGCTACACGTCGACGAGCGACCCGGGCCGAGTCGGGCGCGATTGGGCGAGAAGCCCGATCAGCGTGGATTTAAACACCGATCCGGCCACTACCCGCGCTCCCGTGTAAAACACATATAAACGGGCGGCGCGGGCAGCTAGTTGTAGTCACCTTGAAGTCGCGATAGAATACGGAACCTCTTGTACGTTCATAGTGTCGTTCATCTAATGTACTAAGTTATTTTTGTGTAATACGGTAATTTTGTGTGTAATTTTGTTAAATGTGCGAATAAAAGTCTATTTCGGTTTTGTTGATGTTTTAATATCTTGTGAATAAGTATAATATACAGTCCACCCCCAACATTTGGTCCTTCGAGCCGGATATAGTTTAAAATCAGTGCTGAAAAGTTATTAGAGTCAGTGCTAGAAAGTAAATAGATTCAGTGCTGAAAAGTTATTAGAGTCAGTGCTAGCAAGTACATAGATTCAGTGCTAGAAAGTAAATAGATTCAGTGCTAGAAAGTAAATAGATTCAGTGCTAGAAAGTAAATAGAATCATTGCTGAAAAGTTATTAGAGTCAGTGCTAGCGAGTAAATAGATTCAGTGCTGAAAAGTTATTAGAGTCAGTGCTAGCAAGTACATAGATTCAGTGCTAGAAAGTAAATAGAATCAGTGCTAGAAAGTAAATAGAATCAGTGCTGAAAAGTTATTAGAGTCAGTGCTAGCAAGTACATAGATTCAGTGCTAGAAAGTAAATAGAATCAGTGCTGAAAAGTTATTAGAGTCAGTGCTAGCAAGTACATAGATTCAGTGCTAGAAAGTAAATAGAATCAGTGCTGAAAAGTTATTAGAGTCAGTGCTAGCAAGTACATAGATTCAGTGCTAGAAAGTAAATAGAATCAGTGCTGAAAAGTTATTAGAGTCAGTGCTAGCAAGTAAATAGATTCAGTGCTAGAAAGTAAATAGAATCAGTGCTGAAAGAGTAACGAATACTCAGTGCCTAAACTTGACTCAGTGCCTAAAAATCTAGACTTGACTCAGTACCTAAAGAACTAGATTTGACTCAGTGTCTAAAAAACGATCTGTGAACGAGACAATCAGTGCCTAAATAAAAACAATTCGTGTGCGAGACAATCAACGCCTGAAACACTGTGACGTAAATCTGTGTTAGGGTCTAGTGTCAAACCTAAGACCTAAGTATGGTTGTGACACGAAGCCAGAGCGATCAGGTGGAAATTGACGAGCAGAAACGGGCTCAAGAGCGCAGCGACGCAGAACGGTTGCGTGGGCAAGAAGCTGAGCGAATAAGAATCGAGAGATATAGAAGACTATCGCTCGACCCGCCGGCCTCACCACAGCCCGGAATGAGTGAACGTACTGGAGTGGCAGACATAGCGACAGCGGGACCGTCGTCGGAGCGGCAACAAGTACGATCGCCGACCCGGTCGATGAGGTCAAATACGAGTGTGACTACCAGAATGAGAGTGGCCGAACTCGAAGCAGCCGAGAAGCTGGCTGCTATCCGGCGTAAAGAGCTGGAACTAGAAGCGGACCTAGTAAAGGCAAGGTTGGCGGTGAACGTCTCCGTGATACAAGACGAGGAGAGCGTTCACGGTGACCAACCAGAAGAGCACCACAATCAAAAGGTCGACATGTGGCTGCGCACCAACCCTCTCAGCTCACGGGGGGAGGTTGGTGGACCGGCAGACAGTCAAGACAAACACTTGCGTTTTGACGTACCTAGAGGAAGGTCACCGACGCCAACTAGGAATAGAAACAGCATAGATCAGTTGGCTGAGACCTTAGAAAGGATGGCTAGGCCCCGCCTGCGGCACACGGATCTCCCAATCTTTTCGGGTGCCGTAGGTGAATGGCTACCATTCAAAGCGGCCTTCCACGACACCACTAACATGTTCAGTGTGTCACCGGCTGAGAACTTACAGCGCCTGCGGAGTTGCCTCAAGGGCGAAGCACGAGAGGCAGTGGCGGCCCTATTACACGCCGCCACGGAGCCGGACATAATAATGAAAACACTCGAACAATGCTTCGGCCGACCGGAAGTGATAATAGACAAGGCGCTGGAAGAACTGAAAAGAATGCCAAAACCAGGTACGTCGGCTAGTGATTTGAATAGCTTTGCGATCAAACTACAAAACACAATATACATAATGAAGGCAATAGATCGCAAAGGTTACTTGATGAATCCGCTGTTGACGCGAGAAGTGCTCGAAAAGCTAAGTCCACATGTAAGATCGAGATGGTGTGATTTTGCAAGTGACCATGAGGGAACGACCGAGCCAGAGTTAGTGTTGTTGACACAATTTCTGATGCGCGAAGCAGACAAGGCGTTACGCTATACCTACACCCCGTCAGCAAGCGCCGCGCCTACGTCACACAAGAAAGAGACTCGGCCTACTATTATTGCGAAGAAGAAAACTAACACCGTCTACACCACGATCGACGAATCAGAAGATAACCAGTGCCCCAGATGTAAACAGCAGCATGAGCTGACGCAGTGTCCGCAATATAAGGCACTCGCGGTGGATAAGCGCTGGGAGCTAGTGAAGGAGCTAAAAGTGTGCTTCAAATGCGCCCGCAAAAGGCATAGGCGCATGACATGTAGGGCGAAGCCGTGCGGAGTGAATCAGTGCCGCCGGCCTCATCACGCCACGCTACATAAAGAAAGAGAATCGCCTGAAATCAAGCCAGCGACCAACGAACAAGAAAAGGAGGCATCGGTCATGTCGGTGGCCACCCTACCGGCCACCGGCCCGCGGGCCGTCCTCCTTAAAATGTGTCCTGTAATTGTCACGGGACCACGGGGGGAGGTGAGCACCCACGCGCTCTTTGATGAAGGGGCCACCATTACCCTCATCGACGAAGAGCTGGCTACGAGCATCGGCGCAGAAGGGGTGTCGCAACCACTGCACATCCACGGGGTGAACATGAACACCCGAGAACACGACAGCAAAGCAGTCACGATACAGGTGAGAGGAATAACGGAAGACAGCGCGCCGCACAAGCTTCGGGCCAGAACCATGAACGGCCTGAAGCTGCACCAGCAGTCAATTCCTGACACGCTGCTGGAGTACGAGCATCTGCGCGACCTACCCAAAGACCAGGTGTGTTACCCAACCACACGCCCGGGGCTTCTAGTGGGGACAGACCACTGGGAATGTATCGTCTCACGGGAACTGCGAGTTGGCGGCCCCAACCAGCCGGCTGCATCTCTAACGCAGCTGGGCTGGGTGATACATGGGACCGCACCAAGAAACGTCTTAATAAACGAAGACAACGTGCTACATCTGTTCGAGAGTGACAAAGAACGGCACGAACACCAGCGGCTTCATGATTTAGTGGAAGCCCACTTTAAAGTAGAAGCACTCGGTGTCGCTCGCGAACCACGCGTAAGCGACGCCGACAGACGAGCAATCGCTGTTGTCAAAAGAACAACGAAGAAGATAGAGGGCGGCTACGAAGTCGGACTACCATGGCGTTGCGATGACGTCACCATGCCACCCAGCTATAACGCCGCGCTCCGCCGATTACACAAGGTGGAGCAGAAGATGGACGCATCACCCGAGTTCGCTAAACAATATAGCGCGCAAATCGACAACTTGCTGAAGAAGGGGTACGCGGTGCCGTGTGACGGCTCAGAACGAACGAGCGCTATATCATGGTACCTGCCTCACTTTGCCGTGCAGAACCCAAACAAGCCCGGCAAGCAGAGGTTAGTGTTTGATGCGGCGGCGAGAAGTCATGGCGTGTGCCTAAATGACGAACTACTAGAAGGGCTGGAATACAGACATATCCAGCGCGCAGAGAAAGAGCTCTTGCAACAAGCCCAGCGAGAGAGCTTCAACGAGGATGTAAAGAGAGTGAAGTCTGCTCGCCCCCTTCCCAAAACGAGCAGGCTTTACCCACTGGATCCGGTGTACGAAGGAGGACTCCTGCGGGTAAGAGGCCGCATCGAAGCGTCGGCAGCACCGCAGGAGACAAAGAGGCCGATTATACTAGACGGCCGCCACCAAACGACGAAGCTCATCGTGCTGCGCGAACACTGCGCGGCCGGGCACGCCAACCGTGAGCGCGTGACCAACGACCTACGGCAGAGGTACTGGGTCATCCATCTTCGACCCACTGTACGCGCCGTAGAGAAGAACTGCGCCTTTTGTCGGAGACGAAAGGCCACGCCAAACGCACCGGCCACTGGAGACCTGCCGCAAGCCCGCCTAGACCCATTCCACCGCCCCTTCACTAATTGTGGCGTGGACTATTTCGGACCCATGATGGTCAAAATAGGGCGCCGCCGGGAAAAGAGATGGGGTGCACTCTTCACGTGCCTCACCTGCCGAGCGGTGCACCTGGAACTCGTGGCATCCTTGTCCACGGACTCTGCGATTATGGCCTTAAGGAGAATGGCAGCGCGAAGAGGATGGCCGAGACTCATGTACTCGGATAATGGGACGAACTTCCGAGGAGCCGACCAAGAGCTACAAACGGCTTACAAAGAATGGTTGCCGGCCCTGAAAGACGCGGGGCTAACAAACAGGATGGAGTGGCGCTTCATACCACCCGGGGCTCCTAACCAAGGTGGCGCTTGGGAAAGAATGGTCAGAACAATAAAGACCGCCCTCAGCGTCACACTGCGAGAAAAGGCACCGACAGAAGAGGTGCTGAGAACCTTGCTCGCAGAGGCGGAATTCTCCGCGAACGCACGCCCCTTAACACACGTCAGTGTGAGCCCTGATGACCCGGAGGCCCTCACCCCGAACCATTTTTTGCTGGGCTCTTCAACCGGGTTACCCACCACGGGGCCTTGCGATGAATCCGACCGCAGGACATGGAGGGCCAGTCAAGCGCTTGCCGACCAATTCTGGCGACGCTGGACGAAGGAGTACCTGCCCCTACTAGTGCCACGGGGCGAACCCACCAATAACGTCCGACCGCTGCAGATTGGCGACGTGGTCCTTGTGGTCGACGGAGCTCTGCCCAGAAACATATGGCCCATGGGCATCGTAGAGAGGACCTACCAGGGACCAGATGGAGGCACCAGGGTCGCGGATGTGCGGACCCGCACGGGTACATTCCGGCGCCCTACGAAGAAGCTTGTCGTCGTCCTGAAGGCAGAAGAGGCTGCGCGAGCTACGCCGGGGGGAGAATGATACGGACGACGGGTTAGGTTTAAGGATGATTGTTTATATAAGTTTAAATAAAGATATATGTTACTACCTTATCATTAAGTAAGTAGGATATTACCACAACAAAGGTACACGGGTCGTGACACGTCGGGGCGATCGCACCCACGAACGGCGATCAGGTCTCGACGTGTCGCGAGGATGAACAAAGGAAGCGGACGGGTCGCGACCTGTCGCGGCTATCTTGACCTCAAGCGGCCGACAGGTCGCTACACGTCGACGAGCGACCCGGGCCGAGTCGGGCGCGATTGGGCGAGAAGCCCGATCAGCGTGGATTTAAACACCGATCCGGCCACTACCCGCGCTCCCGTGTAAAACACATATAAACGGGCGGCGCGGGCAGCTAGTTGTAGTCACCTTGAAGTCGCGATAGAATACGGAACCTCTTGTACGTTCATAGTGTCGTTCATCTAATGTACTAAGTTATTTTTGTGTAATACGGTAATTTTGTGTGTAATTTTGTTAAATGTGCGAATAAAAGTCTATTTCGGTTTTGTTGATGTTTTAATATCTTGTGAATAAGTATAATATACAGTCCACCCCCAACAAATACTTTGTTCATACTGGTATCAACTTGTGAACTTCACTGACTTCACATTGTGTAAACAAAGTTGTGAATAAATGGTTCGTGATGAACGTTATTCGCTTGCACGAATGTAGAATAAAAACAAAATTCAAACGTTTGAAATCCATACCCTTTTTTTTTTGTTTTTTTTTTAGAGATGGGAAATCATCAAATAACCCCCCCGTCCTGGGCGGGGCGGGGTTAGATACATACCCTACGGTTAGATTTGAAACGTTCGTTTTTTGTTTTTATTTTTGTATTGGTTTTTTGAATGTTTGTTTATTTTGAGTTTTTTGTTGGGATTGGATTCTATCATTATTTACAGCGCTTGTTTTCGCCCGTGACTTTGTCTGCGTAGGTTCAAAATTAAGCCAAAGTTAAAAATTATTTCATGGGTAACACAAAAATGGGATAAAATATTACCATAGGTGTTAATATATGGTAATTTTTTATACAATTTGTGACAAACACACACGGACATTGGTCTAATTTAATTATTAGGTCATTATCTATATGCGTGTCGGCGCTCGTCAAGCTTAACTGCCTCGGCGCTTTTCTGGTGGTTTTTACTGTTGATTTTGACTTTTAGGAATTGCAGTAGCAGCGAATTTTTTTCAGCCGTGTTAGCGTAAAAGTGTAATAAATATTCATCTAGCATCACAAACTTTTGCTTTAATAATAGTTTTACGAATGGGGTTACTTTTAACAGATTAAAACAATAAAATTTGTTACGTACCAACTGCCACAAAACACATACAAAATTCGTAATTCAAATATTTTTATTATTATTCGTTTGTAATGTATTATGTTTGTAATCTAGAGATCCTGAACCTAAAATTCTCATGGTGACGTAACACAAGACAAGCGATATCCAGATAATTATGTTCTCGAGTCTGCCGAAGATCCCGTTAAGTAGCAGTAAGCAATACTACAATAAACATTAACATCCAGAGACCCAAAATAAATCAAACTGGAAGTCCGTTTACGAGCACCGCAGTAATTATTATCTTAAGTGCTTCTAATAACAGATGGTGATTTATAGCAATCTACTGAGATGTTTATTTGTAGTATTCTCATAGAGAGTTCGCACAAGCTTGCTTAAGGGATTGACGATTCCAGGCTGAGATCTATTTATATAAGACACACAAAACAGAATACAAACAATACATTGCACAGGTAATATTGTGTTATATAATAGTTACATCGAGGCGGCTTGTTTGCTGACTGAAAACAATTTAAAGTGGACCATTCAATGATAATATAGAGTGATTTATTTCAAGCAATAAGAAGCAATAGCACGACTAGAGGTCCTGGGTTCGATTCCCAGGTCGAGCAAAAAGTGTTATTGGGTTTTTCTATAAAACTCTCAGTAGCAGCTTGGAGTTTGGATTTGTGCCCGGTTTTTGGCAGTAGCCTCGCCTTACATGGGACCTAAATATAGGTACCGGCGAACTGTGGGTGTATATTGGTACACTTCTGCCTAACCCTTCGGGGAATACAGGCGTGATGATATAAGAAGCCATTTGCTTTAATTTTGTAAAGTTTATGCATTTCCGAAAATAAGTCTTTATGCCAGTATAAATCACGTTAATAGTCAAGTGAAAGAGATTCTTTATTCAAATCCATCTTTATCTTTCAATCCTGTCCACTTTTTTTAAAACTTGTACATCGTTGTCCCCGATAGCGCATTGTCCGTGTACAGTCGAACGCAGCCATTGTTTTATACGTGCGCTTCCCGCCGTTTGTCTCGTCTGTACTCAAGAATGGCGGCCGCTACAATGTGCTTTTATCTGTCATTGTTCAGCTGTGGTATTACTTTGATATTTTTATTGTGCAGAGTTGATTTATTTGTTTGTTTGTGTGAAAAACTATTTGCAGTAATGCATGTGTATTGATTCTAGGTGTTCAATTATCGTGAAGATTGTGACAGTAACATTCGTATTAGATTTTATTTTGACAGTTTAATTTACGTTCAGTGCTTTGTGCTTGCTAAAAGGATTTTTAGCCAAATAGATGTTGTTCATTTGGGAAAAAGAAATCTATTGCTGGGAGGGTCTATACATTTCTTAGAGTATACATGTAGAAGCTAACCTGAGCAAGTGAAACTGTCGCTAGGTGGTGGAATGTGTGAAGCAGTATAATATTGTGGAACTGCATAATCTTATGGTTGATGCCATTTGTAGATAGTTAGTTTCCAGGTACGAGATTTTGAGTGACGTATTATTTGCAATCGTTTTAAATATACGGGAATTACCCCTCTGATTATGTACAAATGAAGTCAGGGGGAAAATTCTAGTAACTCTTAGAAACTTACGGTTTCAAATCCCAGTCCAAATCTGTCAAAAATATTACCTACAGTGACCTTGATTGTTACTAAAACGAGATTGCGACTAGATGTTAAACGTTTTTAATTACGAGAATTGAAAGAAAAGAACAGAAATAAAAACCATTTATTCTTGCGAAAAGCGACGCACGACACAACATAAAAAAAAAAACAATAATCTATATGCTCCACTACCGCGCGAAAAGGCTGACGCTCAGCATAAAGCCATTTGAATCCGTCGAATTGGCTTTGTCTTAGTACCGAAGAAAGTATTGACACAGATTACATCGTCAATAAGTAAAACACTGATAATTGGATCCCACGCATCTCCGGGATAAAGATCAGAGCTTCACGATCAACTCCCCCATTTCACACAATTACGTATTCTGAAGACGTACTACTGCCTATTGACTTGTAACAGGCCATTCAATATTTATCTTTTCTCTCTTTCTGTGCCCAAAGAGTGAGGCAGACAGAAGTCGAGATTATGTGAACGATACTTGCAAGTTGAAGTACGGGAGGATTTGGCTGTATTTTATTTGACGTAGTCAATTGTTTGATATGCGTGGGACATGACGCTTTGTATGCAGAGTCTTGTTTTATTAGATTTCTGACTTGGCACGTGCCTGTGTCGGGATTGGCTGAGTGATTTCCTGAGGGTGTACAGTCACAAGTATAAACATGTATACACTTGGCAAAATTTAAAAGCGATTTTCTCGTAAAAGAACGATTGGAATGTTGAGATAAGACCGATTTCATAGTAGTATGATATCCAGAATATGATATTCGTAACATCATTACATTTTAATCAATCATTTGGAAAGAATTTGCATTGGATGCTGCTAACTGTATACATGTTTATGCTCATGACTGTACCTAATAATAGATATGGCAAAATCGTCGCTCGATTGTTTTAAGCCTCATGCATGCTTTATATGTTCTTGTTTCCCATTGATTTACCTATACAGGAAAAAATTTTAACCAGTGCGTAAATTATGCCATAATAAACTTCAACACGTATATTTTATTTTGATATGTCTTAGTACTAAAATAAAAGTTATCGCCTACGAAACATGTTTACTTAAAAACCATATTTTATTGTCACTAGGCGCTAGCGCATTCCCCACCCCCTCACCCCAGCCATGCGCCCGGGCGGCGCGGCGGCCGCAAGTTTTCATTGATAGTATGGCGAATAGATTATGTCTATGTTTTGCTTATTTTAAACTCGGATAAGGATGTTTTTTTTTTTTTTTTTTTTTAACTAAATACTGAAATGTGTTCTATTACTGATATTGAACTACCAAAAAAAATTTACGCACTGGTTAAAAACTTTTCCTGTATAATTATTCTATATGTAATAAACTATTAATTTTCTGCAGCATGATGACAGTTAATTAATCTCGGAGAATGTTACAGAAATAATTATTTGTAGCAATTTAAAGTTTTCCAACATGTGTACATCTATTCTATCAAGTTTATAATTGAAATGATTCAATAATATCCAAGATATCGTTGGACTTCAAAGTTTGTTTGAGATACTGTGCGAAGTAGGCGTTCTTAACGGGTAGGTGTAAGATGTAATATCAAAGAAATGACCGCAATGTATTTCTTTAAATCTCTTAGCAAGACACATTTATCTTCCCAAATAATTTTAGTACCCAGTGTTAAGTGAACAAACAACCAATTTTAAATATGCAAAAGAACACTGCAGTCGTGCCAACTCGTACGTTCACTTTTATTTGCATCCGGAGCACCGAACTTTGATCTTTACAACGGTTTTACACGGCTGTTAACGCCCTCCCGCCCCTCAGACCACCCACGGCCGCCCCTAAAACCAGGACTATTGTGTTCTATTAAAAACTGCAGAAGAACCATTCGAAACAAATTAGGGAAATTGAAAATAATGACACTGGCAGAAAAATCTTGAATGACTGAGATTGTGTGCGCTTTTGGAGGTGGGATAAATATTGGCGCTGACTAAGTGATTGAATTGATCAAGCAGCGATTTCAGACTTATATAAACTTTTGACACCAATGTTAGTGATGACAAAGATAAACTTAGAAAGTATGTAATTATACGAAATATAAGATGTCATATTGGTACTTGCCCGTGCCCGGTTGCAAACAGACAACACTAATCAATATTTATTTAATCTTTATGCAACAAAAAGGCCATAATGCTCTAGGCATTTTTGCCAACCAAAGGTGGTGCAGAGGACATGATAGGTGCAATTGTTATACAGATATGCTGGGGCGCTGATAACCCTAAGTATTCCTATTTTACAAAGTGAACAGACTGAACCTTCTATCTTTAAAATTGCAAGTTGCGATTATAAAAACAGCTCCACACCAGATTGGATATTTGCAAGGCTATTAAACTTTTTGATAGTTTAAAAATATTCCGCTTTTATTGCATCGTACGGCTTTATGTATCCCTCAGATTGTTGGGTTAAGCGTTGAATTTTGTGTGTTTATGTCACACCAAATGGCTGTTTTCTTCGTAAACTGAGATATAAAGTTTCTTTTATTATACAAAACTAACAGTTGCATATATTTGTTTAGTTTTTATGGAAATATTCTTTGAATTTGGTTTGTTGATGTTTCGAATAATCATGGGTCGAAGTCAAAGTCAAAAGTCGAATTGTTTATTTCATTTAAATGGTATTTCAAATGGCACTTTTGAAGGTCATTTATTAGAAAAGGTATTGAATCTCGTTGCCCTTTGTAGTTTCGTATGGAGAAAAATGGGTAAGAAACTCCTTACTGAGTCTAAAAACAATTTTTAGAATATTTTGTTCTTCGTCTTCCTTTCGAGTCGATGATAATCTTATAATTTTTCGGCTCGGCGGCCACGTTAGTCGCGGCGTCAGTAGCATTAAGAAGGTCCTCTAATATTTTGTTTATATAATATTAGGCACGTTAATTGTACCATATATAAAACCATTATAGTAGAATAAATAATAGGTACCTATTTATTTATTACGATTGTGACACTTACAATGAAAACCTCCTTTCCGAAAAATAAATACTCTTTGTATAAAATATCTCTGTCCATTCAGCCAGGAGTGAACCGTTAAAATGACGTAATGAACCTCTTTTGTGACCACGACAGAACATAGGGCGACACGAACGCGGCAAACTAGCGCAAGGAGAGATTGTGTCAAATGAAATGTAACTGCTTGTCTTAGTAATAGCTGTGTTATTTTTAGCATTATTTTAGTGATTTTTTTTATGATGAATAGTGCTCTTTTAATGGTTATTATTATGAAGCTTTTCCAATAGAAATTTCTCAGTAGCAGCTTGGAGTTTAGAAGTTGGTGGTATGACCCCTTTTTTTTTATAGACGAGAAATTATCAAATAGCTTCCGCTGCCCTGGGCGGGGCGGGAGGGAGTGTCAGACTTTTACTGACTAAAACCCGTCTATGTTCCTTCATGTGCCCTTTGCGTTCCGGGGGCGCGGTATCTCTTTCGAACAACCCGCAGCCCCGGCGTATCACACCCCTGTGTCTCGGACAGCAAGTAAAGCTGTTGGTCCCGGGTGTCATTCGTAGATCTTTGACAGTCGTTACGGATAGTCAGAAGCCGAGAAGCCTGAACCAGTCTTACCAACTACTATCTTGTTGCCCAGTAACTGGGTTGTGGAGGTCAGATAGGCAGTCGCTCCATGTAAAACACTGGTGAAATTCAGCTGGGGGGTTGGACTGGAACCCGACCCCAACGTAGTTGAGAAAAGGCTTAGCAGATGGTGGTAAATACTGCTTTTTGGTGTGATTCTCTTCGGATTTTACTCTTGATCGTTTACATCAAGAGACAGATCACGTTAGGTAATGGTATTTGTGCGTTCTGTTATCATGTTTTTATTTGTTCACCATCGATTGTTATCAATTTGTATCTACGCCACGATATGCAGCTGAACATGATAGAAGATTTACTTATCAAAATTAAGTGTCTTGCATGCAATATATGTCATCATATCAGCCGAACAACGTCTACTGCTGAACAAAGGTCTGCCGTAAAGACAGCCACAATGACCGGTCCTGTGTTGCCCACATCTAGAGGTTTCCCACGATTCACTATTTCAATTTCGATGGACCAGGTTGTCGGTACACCTCGTGGGGGGCCATCCCATAATGTCTGACCCCAGCGCAACGAACCCACGCCATGGTTATATTAATAAATAAACCAACTTACTTTCTTTAAACGCGTTGTCGGTACAGAGTCCTCTCAAACTTTTTCGCATAATATACTCTTATATTATGCGAAAAGCTACGATACTCGAGCAGCATCGCAAGCCAGGCCAATAAACCCTCGTTTATTTACAAGAGAACAACTTACTAATAAGACTGCAACTTACAATATTTTCTCATTGCTCCAGTAAAGGGGTAGTACTCGTTACATTAGCTGTTTTAACTCAATTCCGCTGAGTGCACTCGAGTTTACGGTACGTATAACAGTCGCATTTGTCGGTTAGACTCCTTTAGGATTAAGATAACACTACTGATGCTGTTCTGAACCATAATTGCATTTTCTACAAATTATAATATGGTTCAGTTCCTTTCTTGTATAAGTTAGGGTCGCTATGCATAGGGTGCAGTGTATTGAAATCAGGATTTTTAAAATAAGAATTATATTTTTATAGTTATAAAAAAAATGGTACAAGTATTTTGCATGAAACTTATTTAGTTTATATACATCAATTCAAAGGCCGGATTTTGGAGATCTTAGGTATTTTCAATACCTGCAAAAACTTGAGTCGATAATGCCGAACCGAATATGTCGGATCGCTAACTGTATAACGATACTAATACGGAAAACCTGTCTATATATTGTGTTAGAAAAATTATTAAAAAACTTTCTTTCATTATTCTTTTTAAGGTTCTATAGGTACCAGCCACGATCGCAAGTTGAACACGATAGAGTGACGTAATGAACCTCTTTCGTGATCACGGCGTTGTAGCGTCGGCAGGTAATGTGGCACAACACTAGTGGTGTTGCCAGCTATGTGGGATGAAAATGGTGAAGCTTTGTAAAATATGTGTCGATAAGGAATGGAAAGAAAAAAGATGGAAGGAAAGACTTTTTGCCTTTTTGTAGCTGCAATTGTCATTATTTTGTTAATTTTGGATATTGAAGCGCTTTCGTTGCTAGGTGAATCAATGTTCCCAGGAATACGTATCATTGACATAAATATATAAAGGGCACATTGTGACACGAATTTTATCTCTGGGATGGCAACGCATTTGCAAGGTATCAGTACGTCGATTCTGCAGGCGGATACCGTAGGCACGGTCTGTGGGCGGTGAGCAATGGGTAGCTCACCGTCCGTACGTTATTAACTAACGACAGACCGTGTCGACGGCGCGTCCATGTTCCGCGCACAGAGGTGTCAGCAATTGGAAGAGGCCACTAAGGGCCAAAAGCCTGCCGGGGCTGCGGGTTGTTCGAAAGAGATACCGCGCCCCCGGAACGCAAAGGGCACATGAAGGAACATAGATGGTTTTAGTCAGTAAAAGTCTGACACTCCCTCACTTCGCTTAAGGTTCAAAATGACATTGATTTATTTGACACTTTGAAGTGCGAAGTGAGCGTCGATGTGACGGTGGAATTACCGTATAGAATGCCACTTCTTACGTGATCTCATACTTTATCTGTTAAAATTTCCCCGTCAATTTAGTTCAACTCGCTGACACGCTCGCAAGAGTGGCGCTAGTGTAAATTCGATTTACCAACCGAGTTTTTAGAATGCCAATCAAGAAAGTCACGGCGGATTCGGATTCGAAGTTTAGAACTATTGCCAGCGGTGAACACTTAACATCAAATGAGAAGTCGGCTTGTTTAAAAAATGTATCCATTCATGGTAAAGGTATGCCTCACGATCCCCTCCACCGCTTATAATTAACTTCTAATTATTATGATACCTATTCCTAAAAAAATAAATACCATCACGCCTGTATTCTCCGAAGGGTTAGGCAGAGGTGTACCAATGTACACCCACAGTTCTCCGGTAAGTATATTAAGGTCCCATGTAATAGGGGGCGAGCCTATTGCCATTAACCGGGCACAAATCCAAACTCCGAGCTGCTACTGAGAATTTCATAGAAATACCCAATAACACTTTTTGCTCGACCCGGGAATCGAACCCAGGACCTCTAGCGTAGCAGTCGCGCTCAGGACCACTAGGCCAACGAGGCAGTCCAAACCTATTCCTATTTACTTTAAAACAGCATTAGTCTACATAGTTAAACGTTGGTCTTAAAAATAACCACGTAATTCATGACAGCCGCGCAATCTCCGTGGTCTGCGAGCCTATTTATTCTGGCCACGTAAGTCAATCCCTGAAAGTCGGGCAATGCGGAAGTCTGGCAACCCAGTGAGCGAGCGACTGCACTGTTCGACCGTTATATAGGTCGGCACGGGTCGCCTAACTAATTCTCCTGTTTTAAATTCCGAACGCGATTAGAACGAGTTTTAAAATTCGGGGTTTTTTTCTTGAATAGGTCGATAAAGGCGTCAAGAGTTTCGCTTTATTAAAAAAAAAACAGACTTTCGAATATCGGAACCTTTTTCTTTTTAGTTTTTTTATGGATGGGCAATCATCAAATGATTTCTTTCGCTTTGGGTGGAGCGTGCGGGAGTGTTAGACTCTTACTGACAAAAATCCACATGTGTTCCTCTTAATGCCCTTTGTGTTCCAGGGCCGCGGTAACTCTCTCGAACAAATTCCGCAATGAATATCTGAACCCTTATGAAACGCGATGGTTCTGTTATAAACTTGTATGTAAATAGGTCGTCCATTACGGGAATTGAGTCTCGAAAATTACTCCCAAAAAAAAAAACCTTTACTTATTATGAGCTTAGCTGGGACTAGCGTTCCACTGCACGGCCACAGTAGTCACGTACTTTCTACTCACACACTCGGAGCAGTCGAATTTCAAAAACAGAACGGCTTTTGAAAAAACGCCACGTTCTTGATTTAGATAGCAAGTCATTCATTTGTTCATTCTTCCAAGCATAGGTAAGTAAAAGCGTAATATAACTTTATTACATACTTAAATAATACAATATCTTTCACTCGGCCACTTTAGTTGCCAATAAAACTCTTTGTTGTAGTTCAATTCACATCAAAGACGAAACTTTGACAATAAAAGGGCGAATTAATTCAGTTATTAAACATTAAGAAGTGAACTTTTCCAGTTGTAATTATTTTTAATAAGGCGGAAGGATAAAGGTTTAGTTATTTGACCTTATTAGGATCTGTTAACTTAAAAATAATAAAATTTAAAATTTCATTGTCCTACTGCAGGGCAAAGCCCTCTTCTCATATAGAGAAGGACTGATCACCACGCTTGCTCAAAGCGGAGTGGTGACTTTTGTAATATCTGTGGCTTTGCAAAACGTCATTGTGACAATCGGCTCGTGTTGTCTGTGTTTCCTTATTATACGGTTATTACTTTTCACGCTTTTAATTTCTTCCTGCAAATTCTTCAGTGGCGACGAGGATATAAAAAAAAAAAACAATGTCTGTTGGAAAAATAGGAAAGATCAGAGACTTTGATTTGGAATCAGGAAACTGGACGTTATACGTGGAGCGGTTGGAGATGTACTTTAAGGTCAACAAGGTCGAGAAAGACATGTGGTTGGCGATTTTAATTACGGGTGTTGGTGATGGGACGTACGAGTTACTGAGCACTTTGTGTAGTCCTAGTAAGCCGGCCGATATTACATACGAAAGAGCTGTTGCACTTTTAAAGAATCATCTACAACCGAAACCCGCGGTCATGGCGGAACGATACAGATTTCGGCAAAGACGTCAAAACGACGGCGAAACTATAACGCAATACTTAACAGAGATGAAGAAACTCTCGAAAACCTGTGAGTTTGGCGGAAATTTAGAAGAAAATTTGCGGGACCAATTTGTATGCGGTGTGAAAAGTGACGTCATTAGACAAAGATTGTTTGCGGAGGATAATTTAACATACTCAGGGGCAGTGAAATTGGCTTGCGGATTGGAAGCAGCGGAGCGGGATGCGGCATTCGTGGAACGAAACGGGGGCGCGGAAGTTGCGGCAACGGTGCACACGTTATGGGAAAAACGGGAACGCACCAGCCGCGGACGCGCAGCGGCGGCACCGGCGCGGCCGGCTCGGGAGCTTCGGGAAGGCGCGGAGAGCTGCACGGCGTGCGGCTGGCGCGGGCACAGCTCGGATAATTGTCGATATAAGAAATTTGTGTGTAGTAAGTGCAAGCAAAGTGGTCATTTAAGGCGGGTGTGTCCACAGTATGGAACGAACACAAAAAGTGGAACGAGGCGCGGTATGAACCATTTCGCGGCTACTACGAGCGCGCAGCCCGGTTTAGAAGAGGCCTCCAGTTCAGGAGAATCAGAGGAAGAGCTGCATCAGCTCTGTCTGAACGGCTACAGACCGGTGAGTTTATCATTGTCTATCGATGACAACGATATTGCAATGGAGATTGACACAGGTTCAGCAGTTTCCTGTATAAGTAAAAAAACTTATGATAGATATTTTAGTAATAGGGTTATTGAACCTTATCATTTAGTTTTTAAATTTTATGATGGTAGCAAGATTAAACCTTTGGGGGTAATAAAACCTAAAGTTCAGTATATGAATGAAACAAAATATTTAGAATTGTTTGTAATAGACGGTGGTACAACTACGCTATTGGGGAGACATTGGTTATCAGAATTGGGAATTAAAATACCGTTGTTTCAACAAACAATAAATCATAACAATACTGTAAACAACGCACCTAATAGTATGTTTGTTTTGTTAAATAGGTATAAAGATTTATTTAGCAGCGAGTTGGGACGGTACACGGGCGGCAAGGCAACACTCCGGTTGCGGGAGGGCGCGACACCAGTGTTTTGCCATGCGCGGCGGTTACCTTACGCTTTGAAAGGCCCGGTCGACGCGGAACTGGATGCTATGCTGCGCGCGGGCATCATTGAGCCCGTCGAATGCTCGGACTGGGCGACACCTTTGGTACCGGTACGTAAAGCTGACGGTGGACTTCGTATCTGTGCGGACTATAAGGTTACTTTAAATCCTGTCTTACTGGTCGATAGGTACCCTCTACCGAAAATAGATGATTTGTTAGTGAGTTTAAACGGAGCTACGATTTTTTCGAAACTGGACTTATCCCAGGCTTATAACCAGATTGAGTTGGATGACTCTAAAGAACTAACTGTAATAAATACACATCGAGGTTTATTCAAATACAATCGATTAGTGTTTGGTTTGTCTTCCAGCCCAGGCATCTTCCAACGGATTATGTCTAATCTTCTTAGTGACATACCCGGGGTAGAAGTGTTTTTGGATGACGTAATCATTGGAACGTCAGGAAATCCAGACAAACATTTAGAAATTTTAGAAATAGTGTTTCATAGGTTTAAAAATCATGGAATGAAACTAAAGAAAAGTAAATGTCGGTTCATGGTTGATGAAGTCAGGTATTTGGGGTACGTTATAGCAAAAGATGGTATTAAGGTTGATACCGAAAAAGTAAGGGCTATAACAGAAATTTCCAGGCCGAAAGACATTACAGAATTACGTTCTTTCCTAGGGTTAGTTAATTTTTATGCTAAATTTGTAAAAAATTTGAGTAGTGTATTGTCACCACTTTATGATCTGTTAAAGAAAAATGCAACTTGGAAATGGAGTGTTCAATGCGAAGAAGCGTTTACAAAAGTTAAAAAGATATTGATTAGCGCAGAAGTGCTAGCTCATTACGACCCAGACAAGCCGTTGGTGTTGACATGCGATGCAAGCTCACGCGGTATTGGTGGCGTACTGACACAATCAGGCGCGGACGGCCGGGACCGGCCAGTGGTGTATGTGTCCCGCTCATTGAATAACGCAGAAAAGCACTATTCCCAAATAGACCGCGAAGCTTTAGCTATCGTGTTTTGTTTACAGAAGCTACACCAATTTGTTTATGGGCGGCGTTTTGTTTTAAGAACGGATCATAAACCATTAGTAAGCATTTTTGGACCAAAACATGGTGTTCCGGCGATGGCAGCAAGTAGATTGCAGAGATGGGCGATTATTCTATCGGCATACATGTACGATATAGAATATGTTAACACCAAACAGAACGGGGCGGATGGACTATCGCGGTTACCGGTAACTTGTGCTAGCGATGTGTCACTGCAGGTCCCCGAGCAAACGTATTTACATTTCGCACAAGATGCGTTGCTATTAGATTACAACATAATTAAACAACAAACCAGTAAAGATCCGCTGTTAAGTAGGGTTTTAAGTTATATGCGGGACATGTGGCCCGCTGATAATGAAATAAGGGAGTTGCAGCCTTATTTTAACCGTCGCACGGAGCTATACGAGGAGTTAGGCTGCGTCATGTGGGGACCTCGGATAGTTATTCCGGGAAGTTGTCGTACTAGGGTGTTGCGCGAATTACATGAGCCCCATATGGGTATCGTTAAAACGAAGGCATTAGCTCGGAGTTATGTTTGGTGGCCGGGCATCGACGAAGCAGTGGAGGCAACTTGCCGGGAATGTGCGGTGTGCGCGGGAGAGGCGGACGCGCCGCAGCGGCACGCCATCACGCCGTGGCCTTGGCCTGATAGACCATGGGCGAGGGTGCATCTTGACTTTTTAGGTCCTATTTTTGGTAAAATGTATTTAGTCATGGTAGATGCAAGGACTAAATGGCTAGAAGTATTTCCTGTACCTAGTACGGCAGCTAGTTTTACTATTGAAAGAATCACGGAAGTTTGTTCTAGGTGGGGTTTCCCTAGACAAATTGTAACGGATAATGGACCCCCTTTTTCAAGTAAGGAAGTTTCAGAATTTTTAACTTCTCATGGCGTAGAACATATTTTTTCTGCCCCATACCACCCGGCATCGAATGGGGCCGCAGAAAATGCGGTGCGTACGGTTAAAAGGGTCATTAAAAAAGCGTTTAGACAAAAAGAAAATATTAACTCATTTTTAAATACTTTTCTTTTATATTACCGAAATACGGAACATTGTTCTACAGGGGAAAGTCCAGCGAACTTAATGCTAGGTAGGAATTTACGTACAAAATTAGACGCATTAAGGCCAAATCGGGAAAACAAAGTCCAAAAGGCTCAGGCGCGACAACAAAAGGCAGGAACTGACATTCAACGTTCTTTACAGTTGGGGGAGGAAATATGGATGAGACAGTACAGGGGAAACGTAAAGTGGAGCCCAGGGCAGATAGTAAAACAAATGGGTAATACAGATTATAAGGTCGTGGATCAGTCTGGTAGGGAAACCCATAGGCACATTGACCAGTTAAGACAGCGACCTCGTAGCTCTTTAGTATGTCCTGCCGGTATAGCAGAGCGGAGTCTTCCCGAGGTGGAGCGTTCGGAAATGCCCGAGGTGCTACCGCCGCCAGTTACCGTGGAGACACGGAGCCCTCAGACCGTAAGGGAAATAAGTCGGGCCCAAAACGACACAGTCGAGGGGTTGTCGTCCACACCCGCTTCTAGTTCAGTCCCACAACCCAATGTGTCCAGTCCTGATACCAAGGTACTTCCGGTATCCCAAGATCCTGTGCCCGAAGCAGGCCGACCTCGTTCTATTCGAGAATGCCGGTTAAAAAGACCACCTAAATATGTTTTTTAGTACTTTGATTTATTTTTATAAGGAGTTAAGTTATTTAAGTTATTAGTAACATGTTATTTAATTTTTAAGTTGTATTTGGTGAAGGGGTGTAATATCTGTGGCTTTGCAAAACGTCATTGTGACAATCGGCTCGTGTTGTCTGTGTTTCCTTATTATACGGTTATTACTTTTCACGCTTTTAATTTCTTCCTGCAAATTCAAACGATTATTAAGGATTATTTTTTCTTTACTCATTTGTGGTCGGTAATGTTATAGTTAGGCAATGAGAGTTTTAATACTGGATCCTTTTTTGGTATTAGATATACTCGTGAAAGGCACCTTAACCATTTGTTTTAAAGTGATCCTCCTGGATTTTGTATAATTATAAGTAAAAAAAAAAGTCAAAACTCAAAGCATTTATTTCAATTAGACCATTTACAGGCACTTTTGAATGTCAAGAAGTTACAGTTTAGAATTGAAGCTAGTTGCTCGTTCCAATACGTAGGTCTCTATGGAGAAGAACGAGCAAGAAACTCCATGGACACTCTCTTCTCTTTTCTCTATGTCATACAAGATATTATTATAAGGATATGTAGGTAGTCCCAAGCTTTTAAAAGATTTTAAGCCAACAAACCATTAAAATGGAACCTAATTCCATTTACAAGCAAAACTGAACATTATGTACATTTTATTTGCGATCTAATCACAACACAGATACATTTCGAAGTTATCTAGCTCATTTTTTATGTAAATTGCGCCAAATCACGGTACAAGTTAACAATTGAGTTAGCTTTGCATAGATTATGCATAACTTTAGCTTGGTAAGCTGAAAATAACGATATAGAAGGTTCAATGATAGAAATATCACACAAAACCACTTATTCAGTGATTTCTTTTTTATTGCCTGTCTCGTTAGCCTAGTGGTCGTAAGCACGACTGCTACGCTAGAGGTCCTTGGTTCGATTCCCAGGTCGAGCAAAAAGAGCTATTGGAATTTCATGAAATTCTCAGTAGCAGCTCGGAGTTTGGATTTGTGCATGGTTAATGGCAATAGGCTCGCCCCCTATTACGTGGGACCTAAATATACAGTCGAACTGTGGGGGTACATTGGTACACCTCTGCCTAACCTGTCGGGGGACACAGGCGTGATGGTATGTGATGTCAAATCTTCACACGAAAATTATGTAGACACAAATATTTCGGCCATCCAATTAACTAAGCCTTCTGCAAGTGCCCGTGTGGTGTCACAAAGCAGTAGACATAACGGCTGAGCTGTATCGAAGTGAAGTCGACCGCGGCACGCACAGCGCGTCCTTGGGCACACAGGACGCGTCGCGTGCGCACGGCACTTAGTGAACGTTAATGTCACGCGTTTTCCGGATTGAGTTGCAAAGAGATGTAAAAATACAACCATTATTAACTATAGATACAGGACTGAGGAAAAAGAGCTGTTTGTTTTAAAGATAAAGTCAAAGTCAAATCATTTATTTGTATCAGACCATTAAAAGCCACTTATGAAAGTCAAAGAAAGAAAAACAAAAATTGAATCTTTTTGCAAAATATAGTTTTATATAGAGAAAAATACGCAAGTAACTCAGTCTTTCTGGCCGGCTGTCTGGCTGACTGGTCTTTCTAGCTTTTGCGACTAAACAACTGAACCGTTTGAACTCCAACACAGGACATAGGCTACTTTTCATCGTGCAACTTCGTCTACATATTTACGCGGATAAAGTCGCGGGCAAAAGCTAGTATTGTTAAAATTTAGACACAATCCAAACAAACCACAACAAGCACACATATTCCCTGATTCAAACCACGTTGCCCGCCATTCGTTCAATACAAGTTCGTGTGTACATTCGATTTTCAAATTCCAATAATCTACAACAGTGAAATTCGAAAATCAAATAAAGCTAACACGTACAGCCAATGGCCGTGCAATATTTAACAGTCGAACAACACGATGCCTATTCGAATTTTCAAAAAACGAACGCCCATCACGATGCTTCGTCATTTGGCCGACAATGACGTCACGTTAACGTCTAGTGCGTTCCGTTTTACCTTCATCTGGGTCACATCGTGTACCGAGCGGAGTTACAAGCCAGTATTATTCGAGCCCCCCGCCTCCTACTTTTATTAAAGGTTTGTATGTAAAGAGTCTGCTGGGAGAGCTCAGGTGTACTGGTCGGTATGGATGTATTTTTGCGGTTTGAATTTGGAATTGTGATACTGGGAGATTAGAATGTTTTACACTACGTCATACCTCATGCGCTTATTTTTCTAGCTTACCGTTTTGAATAGTTGTTGAACAATTTGGGGATCAAATAACACCCAACAACTTATGTACGTCATATAAGGGAAAGAAAAAAAAAAACACTATTAAAAATAAGTGTCTGTTTCTTATGTCAAAACAATGTTACAAGATACTTAAAACAAAACCACCATATTTAAAAAAATTGTCTGTCGTTTGTTCCAGCTAATCTCAAAAACGGTAGGACCAATTTTAGCCCAGTAACTGTTAGTCACGCGTACGAAATCACAGGCATAACCTACTTTCTAATAAATATCAAATATTCAAAATGTCTTCCATCCAACCACGACAATACAAAGAACAGTTAAGAAAATATACAGAAACAATGTTCAATTCGGAACAAAGTCGTTTGACTCCTTAGCGTTTTATCGTAAAGCTTGTGTTTCAAAGAATACCACGGAATGACGTCATATACTATGTTTATGTGGTACAAGCGATCTTATCACATGCTTCAGTAGATTTATGGCATATAAAGTGCAATTGAGCGTATATGAGTACAAAGCTTTGTGGGGTAAAAAACAAACCTTATTTATAAAATAAAAGTTAAGTGGATGATAAAATAGCTGAATGTCTTTTCAAAATATATAATACTAGCTACTGCTTGCGAATTCGACCGCGTCAAAGTTAAAATATTTTCTCACGGGAACTGTAAATTTTTCTGAAAAAAGTATCCTATGTGTTATTAGACACTACTGGATGGATGGAAAGGAAGAGGAAGACCAAAGAAAAGATGGATGGATTGTATGAAGAATGATATGTAAGAGAAGGGAGTCAGTGATAGTATGACGGCTGACAGGACGGCATGGAAGAAGGAAACGTGTTGCGCCGACCCCAAGTAACTTGGGATAAGGGCAGGAAGATGATGATGATGTCTTATTCGACACTACAAACAGTCTCTATGGCAGTGTCGATCTCAGTGGCAAATTTCATCCAGATATGTTCAGCCTTTCAAGCGTGAAAGATCAACAAATATCCATCCATCTTTCCTCACAAACTTTTGGAGTTAACTCAGAAAAAGCTCTACTAGTTCTACCATTTCTTCTTTTCTACTACCTACTGCTTCTTTGCGAAAGAAATGGCGATACTGCGTACAAACTCAAGTCATCATCTGCCTAGCCTTTTCCCAACTATGTTGGGGTCGGCTTCCAGTCGAACCGGATGCAGCTGAATACCAGTATTTTACATGGAGCGACTGCTTATCAGACCTCCACAACCCAGTAATGGGTAATACGATAGTCTTGGTAAGACTGGTTGTCAGACTTTCTGTCTTCTGACTAACAGTAACGACTGTCAAAGATCTATAAATGACAGCCGGGACCAACGGCTTTACGTGCTTTCCGAGGCACGGAGGAAACTCGCTATGGTAAATGGTCACCCATCCCCAGACCAACCTCGGCAAGCGTGGCTTAAACCGGAAGATCGGTCAATGCGTACAAACTCAAGTACTCACTTATAACAAATACTTTCAATCTAATGTGACCATATTTCCACACCTGTGCAAAATCCTAGACACATATATAACCTTATGATAAATCGCGTTAATCTCACATAATACTTTCAAAAAATTACCCGCTGTTCCACCCAAGATAACAGTAATAAATGTCTTGTACTAAACCAGTGTTTTTATCCCTTGGTAAATGACTGCCGTGCGCATGTGTGCTTTAAATAAGTGGGTGATCTATCCATAGTCAAGGCTACCTTATCTGTAGTCACAGTGTTACTTGGAGTTAGGTTTTCCTGGCAAAATCTACTGAGTTTTCAATAATTTTCCAGTGATTGTGTCAATATTTATAGACTAAGGCAAGGCGCAAACGTGGACACTTTTGTGTCTTGTGTCAGATACAAGCTACCGATGAATATTTTATTACTATAGAACCAGTATGAAACCATCTACTCCCAGCGCATACGTAAACATTTTTTGTGTCCAGTTGCCTCCACTTAACACATACTCATGACGATCAAAAAGTGTTCGGTGTCGGTAAGTGGAAACTAAAAGTGTCTACGTTTGCGCAGCGCCTAACAGTTGCTGATAGCAAATATATCACTTTGTGCGTGCAGACACATAGTCTCGCGTGCCTAAACCCAGCGGCAAGATAATAATGTTAAATTCTATAAAGTGGCTGTTTCGAATTCGACAATCAATACTCGGCGAACTGTGGGTGTACATTGGTACACCTCTGCCTAACCCTTCGGGGAATACAGGCGTGATGGTATTATCAATACTAATAAAAGAGAAAAAGCTTTTGCTATAATTTTATCATTGATTCGTGCTGAGAATCAATAGCATACTCGTAGTTACCTTCTTGAATTCCACGAGGATGCAAAACTGCACCTTGTTATGCTTTACAGGATATTGTTAAGATGTTTTCTTTATTGCCAGACCCTTTTGGAGAGTATTGGTGCCGAAATGACAGACACATTTCAAATTTGTCTCTGGGAGGTTAACGCATTTGCAAGACCTCTGTTATTGCAGATGTCTATCGGCAGCGGTGACCACTTAACATCAGTAGTGCGATTCTCTAAAATGGAAACTCGAAAACGAGTCTCACACGAGTGACCGCGCTCACTTCGATAACGGACCCACTTGACCTTGGTTTAGTATTCGCAAGCCGTGGTGACGTCACCGGCGTGATCGTGTTTAACAGAATACCATTTTGTAATCTCACAGTGGATTCAGCTTTAGAATTACGATGTGAGGCTTAGAAAATCGCACTGCTGGTCTTAACGGTTGCTATCCAACGAAGATAAAAAACAAAAACATATTATTAGCCATACGCTTTAAAGTTTCATCTCCTATAAAGTCGACTGATGCTAGTCACCAAACCTGGACTTGTTTTTTTCTTCTGGCTATAAATTAGACTCCATTTTGTTCAAGACTTTTTTCAGGTAGAAAAAGATTAATTGGCAAGTTAGACTAGTTTTTTTGTAGGTAAATACTTCTTGAGGAATTTCTTTCAATACTTTTTTCCTATTCTTTAGAACCTTATGTAATCTTAGCTCCCAAGGTTGAAGGTCAAAAAGACGTTCTAATTAATATTACTACTAAATCTTTGAAGATCTATTCGTTAATTTGAAGTTATTAAAATTTATGATCGCCTAAGATATCTTATAGTCTAGTCTCTGTAAATTATGAGCGATTTCGTGAAACATTGGAGGCGTAAATTTAATACCAGATATTATCTAAGCCAGGGATGGCGAACCGATGATACGACAAAATTATTCGGGCACAACAACTGATAAACGTATGTATTTAATCAAATCTAATCAAAAGCCGTAGAATATTAAATCCATTCTTCATTGTGGCATGCGAAAGTAACTCTGTCTGTCTGTCCCGCATTCACGGTTAAACTACTGCACCGATTTTGATTAAATTTGTTACAGGGTATGTTTGATCCCAGCGGCCGCCGCGGTAGACGCTCCGGGCGTCGGGAGCCGCGAGACGACGCCCGGCCACCGTAGGCGCGGGTCTGTGGACGGTGAGCAATGGGTAGCTCACCGTCCGTACGTTCACTAAACAACGACAGACCGTGTCGACGGCGCGTTCGTGTTCCACGCGCGCCTCAAAGAGATGTCAGCAAACTTGGATGGGGCCACTGAGGGCCGATGCCTGCCGGGGCTGCGGGTTGTTCGAAAGAGATACCGCGCCCCCGGAACGCAAAGGGCACATGAAGGGTTTTAGTCAGTAAAAGTCTGACACAAGGGCGGGGGAAGTTATTTGATGATTTCCCGTCTATAATAAAAAAGGATATGTTTGAACCCTAATAAAGGACCTAGGCTACTTTTTTTATTTATTTATTAAAACTTTATGCAAGAATGTAAAAATACAAAGTACAAAGGCGGACTACTAATTTTTATTCTGGGACTTCGTCTGTGCCTGCGATAACCGCGTAGCAGTGGCACATTCATCGATAAAGGCTCGCCAAAGTCAAAGTCAAAGTCAAATCATTTATTTCAATTAGGCCATTAAAAGGCACTATTGAACGTCATTACATTAAAAAGTCATTAATATTGAATCTAGTTGCCCATTCCAAAAGGTAGTTTCGTATGGAATCGCCATCCCTGATCTTAGCTATTGTGCCTACCACAATATTCGCAAATACTGACTATGTTCCACTCAAATAAGATTTGATTCGAGCCATTACCGAGCATTAGGTACCTATTACGTTGGTATATAACCCTTCCGAAATATTAAAGGTAATACGACAATGCTCTATATACGAACATTAATATTAATTATGAGAGAACTAATGACGCACATTAGTAGGTAAATAATGGTACTTCATAAATGTTAGTTAGCTTAAATGACAAATAAGGTCATCGGTCATCAGCTTTGCCAAATTAGAGCTTTAAATCCTGTGCGTTAAAATACGTTTTTATGTAATGAAAAGTAGTAGTGCAGTGTTATTGGGTTTTTCTAAGAAACTGTCATTAACTCGGAGTTAGGATTTGTGCCCGGTTAATGGCAATAGGCTTGCCCCCTATTACCGGGGACTTAAACATACCAGCTAACTGTGTATTGGTACACCCACAATTCGCGGGAATACAGGCGTGATGGTATGTTATGTTTGGTGTGTGTAGTAGAAGAGCTTTTTGTGAAGGAGTTCGTCCGGGGAAGTACTGCCCCCATACCTACATAATCGTATACCGCAAAGCAGCGTTGCTGTGTTCCGGTTTGATGGGTATGGGTGCCAGTGTATAAATTTCAAAATTTAAGAATCCTCTACAACATCATCCATCCATCTTTCCTAACAACAGAAGATGTTAGGAAGGATGAATGAATGTTTGTTTGTTACACTTCCACGCTTATATAGCAGAACGATTGATCAAGCTTAAAACAGAATATTTTGATTAGCTTTTTTAGTTCCAGTAACTTTAAACTTTGCCTGTTTTTATGTCTTTTCAAGCGAAATTACCAGCAAAAGAAAGTACTAAACTAAAAAAAAACCCGAAATTTATCCAAAAGCGGATTTATCACATCTTCTCCCCACCAGACGTTTCCAAAACATGCGATTCCCTAATAGTGTGTCTACAAACACGGTTCCCACCATTACGAGTAGTTAATCAAACCACTCGTCACATAGTAATAGATGGTCATAAGCAGAGCACACGTATCGTGGCGGGTAATCTGTCGCAAATCGCAGCCATTCCGCAAATTACCAGTCATTTCGGGAAATGATCGGTTGTTCCGCGAATATTGTATTTGTGTAAACAGAAATGGGGACGTAGATACACTATGATCAATGTTTGTGAAGTTGTTTGAAGAGTAATGAACCTGTGTTGTAAACTGCCTCGTTGGTCTCGTGGTTGCAAGTACGACTTTTGACGGTGGAGTCCTGGGGTTGATTCCCAGGTCGGGTAAAAAGTGTTATTTGAATTATCTGTGACATCCCAGAGTTCGGAAGTTGGTGGTGTGACACCCTCGTGCCTCGGAAAGCACGTAAAACAACGGTTTACGGCCCTTCATTGCCGTTCCATCGGACTATGTGAGTTAGGAAAGAGGGTGTGCCCCTGTGTTTGCGCACACAGCTCTGCACTATAATATCTGCTGCGTACTTGGCTAGTTTGCATTAAGATACGCTAAGCACACACATTAGCAGATTAGTAACTCCGGACTGTTATTAAGAAATTCCTAATGGGAAAATCCAATAACACTTTTTACCCGACCTGGGAATTCGACCCAGGAACCCACGCTCGGTTGCTCGCTACCACGAGACCAACGAGGCAGTCAAGTAAAGGATGAACCAGTAGAAAAAAAAAGAAAAAAATTGAAAGAAATACTACACATTCCAATGTGAAACACATTATTTTGATCGCAGTACGTGACTTTCTTTCACAACGATTACCGAGAAAAGCTCTTCACAATCGTTCACAGTTCATAATAAAAACGAAGTACGTGAAAATGCATTAGCGGATTGTCTGTAGCGTGCAAAGCTGTAACACGCTCCAGCAACGGTTGCAGTATCAAGTTCCCATCGTTAGCAATGGTTATCGCACGATTCTCGGTGCAATTACTATTGTTGCAACGTGCTTAGAAAGCGCTAAATGTTATGTACATTGTTATGACGGTATTTATGATGTTTTGGTATGCTTTTGAGAATTATATTAATACTAGATTCTGCTCGCGCAAATTTGATATAATTTATTGTTCCACAGGAATCGTAATTTTTTCCGGGATAAAAAATATCCTATATGCGTTATTCTATACTACAATCTATCTCAGTGCCTTTCATTCGGGTCCGTTTAGCCGTTTAAGGTTGAAATAGTTACAAACATCCATTCATCCATCCTCACAAACTTTCGCATTATTAATGATTAAGTAGGAAGTACAACATATACAACTAAGGTTGTTTGGCTAAACTCTCATTTTAAACTGGTTGAAAAGACTTGAATAATGATATGGTTAGTAACTTTTATGGCCATTTGAATACACTAAGACTTATAATATTGAAATAAATAAATAAAATAAATAAATATCTTGGGACAACTCACACACGGCTATCTGATCCCAAGCTAAGCAGAGCTTGTGTTATGGTAACCAGACAACTGATATACATACTTATATAATTTTATAAATACATACATATTATAGATAAATCACACCCAGACACAGAACAAACAATCATGCTCATCACACAAAGTTTGTCCTGGGTGGGAATCGAACCCACGACCTCCGGCTTAGCAGTCAGGGCCACTAACCACTAGACCAACAGGCCCGTCAAATATATTATAACTAGCTTTTGCTTGCGACCTTTCTTTTCTCTCGTATTGAGTTACGTCTTTGGTTATTGATAGTTATTGCACTATTTTGTTCTTCATAAATCTGGCTAGCATAAACAAAAATAATTTTCCAAATCCAACTGGTAGTTCCATATATTAGCGTGTATAAACAAAGAAACAAATCTATGAGGCTTTTTTATATTAGTAATATAGATTTATGCCAAGCTCTATAACCTAATACGGATTACCGCTGTCAGCAATAACTTTAAACATCACAAAGGAGAAGAAATATTTAATAAAAATAAGAAACAAATTACAAAACTGTCAATAAATAACTATTTAATATGACGTAGGTGAACAAAATTGGTCTTAGCTCAAGAAAAATTGCCTGTCAAGCCTTGTAGGAGAAAAAAGAATTCAATTTTGAACTGTCTGAATAAAAGGCAATTTATTATATTTTGGTACAGCGGTATCTACCACACTATAAAGAGCTTACAGTATTTTATAAAATAATATCTTCATCGTACTGTAATCTCTTTAATCCATTATACTATTTCTTTGCCGCGAATTTGTTCGTGTGATTTTTTTTTTCGGATGGCAAATAATTTTTTGGAATAAGGATTTGAGGATAACGTAACTTCCTTTTATCTAAATGTTTTATTTTTAACCCTTAGTTCTTGACATTTAGCCATACCAACAGACAAAAAGACACACCAACAAACTCTTGGGCGTTATAATATCATTGTAAAAAAGATAAAAGTGTATTAGGTACTATCTTAAAAAAAAACGAAAACGAATTGACTCATAAATCTGAATTGTAACAGGTAGGAGATAACAGCTAAAAAATGTATTACCTATTTAGTGACAGGTTTGAATTAAGAGGGTTGTTGACTTTCACGCAGATGAATTCACGGACAAAAGCTACTAAATAAATGTAAAAGACCCTCTGACTAATAATTTTATTCGTTTTGCTAACACACTATTTGTATTTTTCAACGTAGCTTTTACGAGTATCATCATTTTCCTGTCCTTGTTACTTGTCCCATGTTACTTGAGATCGGCGCAACACCTTTTCTTCTTCAATTTCATCTAGTCTACCATCGTGATATCACTGAGTATCTTCTCTTTCATATAATTCTTCACACAATCCATCCATCTTTTCTTTAGCCTCCCTCTTCCTCTCCGTCCATCCACATTATATATATGTAATGAAATGACATATCATTAAATAGAATGTGCTGCGCTTCGCGCGTGCGTGTATTAGGTAGTCTGTGGAAAGTAGAGGACGCATCGGGCTGACACATGATTCAATGGCGGATGATGTTCAGATTATTTTAGAAATTGTTATAAAAAACTTGTAGAAAGATATAAATGAGGAGGCGATATTAGTGAACTTTAAATGTCGTTTCTTTGTATTTTCAGGTGAGATAAAAGTGTAATTGTCATGTTTTGTTGAAATATTGTAAAAGTGAAAGTGTGTTAAATAAAGCTTTGTATTTTCAGAGAAACAATTTGTGTTTATTAGCAAAAATCGTCAATAACATAACTATCTTATATATATATTCGTAACAGTAGCACTATCAAAATAGGGATTACAAAAGAGACATATGTATATTATTCATTCAGGAAAATGAAATCTTCACACATGGTGAGAGCCGCGAACACAGCTGCAGTGAACTCAACAAACATGGCTTCTTTAAACAATGTCATACTCTGCCATTATTTACGCTTACAACACTCGACAAAATGGATGAAGTGGAACGGAAAACGAAATTACAACTTGTAGTTAAATATACAAGGTGCATTTTGCATTCTCGTTAAATTTAAGGAGGTAATTATTATGCTAGTTATTCTTAACATGAATAATTTTTTTCATGTCTTTGGATGGCATGGCAAACATGCCCACGGCCCGCTTAATATTGTGGTCACCGCTTTCTATAGACATCTGCAATACCAGAGGCCTTGCAAATGCGTTGTCATCCTAGAGACAAAGTTGAATCGTCTCATGTGCCTGTAATTACATCGGTACCTATACGCTTCGAAGTGGAACACAGCAACGTTGCTTTGCGGCAGAAATAGGTATGGTGGTAGTACTACCCCGGACCTGCTACTTCACAAAGAGCCCCACTATTACTAAATAATAATAAATATTAGGAGTCTTTTTTCGACGCTTAAACGCTTGGAATCGGTTACTGAATCCATGGAAAAAGTTTGCGCGATGACGACCCTTCCACCTCGAACAGTATTAGTTCCCCAATTAAAGTAATTATACAAAGAGTCGACCAGAATCGTCTGGAACATTCCAGTCCCCCGTTGAACTCTGCCCACCCAACATTAGTGCGGCAATGATCATAACTGTGGAATTGCAACTTATAATTGCTCCGACTCCGACGTACAGTAAGCGCTCACAAATGCATACCCACGCTAAGGTTCACTTTCCTATGAACACGGGCGCGATCCAGTCAGCGCGTGCGCATGTGTGTTTACGAGTGATGTCTCAACATTCCACAGATAACACACACTAATGAACCATCGTCGCACTACGCGAAATGGCATTATATTTCTGTTTACCGTACGAGTCCTACCCGACGCGCGACGTATTCTTACCATTGCATTGCTAAATTTCGCATAATTATAACATGTCCTGGCAGCTGGTTTGGATAAGAAAGGGTTTACGATCATTGAATTCCGAGTTCAAATCTTATACTATGTGTGGCTGTTTTTTGTTTCTTGAAACCATAATAATGTTAGGCAAAATCTTTTTAGGTTTATGTTGAACTAGCTTCTGCCCGCGACTTCGTCCGCGTCACAGTTGATGTGTTATCCTACGGGTACCGTACATTTTCCCGGGATAAAAAGTAGCCTATGTGTTATTCCAGACTATAATCTATCTTTGTGCCAAATTTCATCCAGATCCATTCAGCCGTTTAAGCGTGAAAGAGTAACAAACATCCATACATACATCCATACATACAAACTTTCGCCTTTCTAATAGTAGTAGGATTATTACGTATTCATGCTTGTTATTTATTTTTTATAAGAAGCAAATATTAGTTATTGTATTATTTATTTAACTTTTTATGTGATTTTATTTTAACTTTTTGTAATTGGAAGTAGGAAAAAAAGGCGTGCTGTGTGATAACAAAAATTTATTTTTTAAATTAACAAACTTATGAGAATTGTAACGTCACATTCCTACCGAAATAAAAGAAGTTCTCTTGTAACTGTTCATAAGATTTTTTGTTGAATACCCACTTAGTCAATAAAATTCATAATAACATAATAAGAGAAGGATATTTTAATAACACAAATAAATTTGGTGATGCTCACGTATTAAGTTTCTGAATTGGTATTCAGCAGAGTTAATTGAAAACTAAACTATAATTCAGACTTTATGAACAGGTTTTTTTTATGTAACGTCACAATAAACTTAGTGAGGTAATAGTTTAATAATTCGTTTTCTTGATGAAAAGAAGATTGAAACTAAACCTCAATTTAAGATCATTAAATAACTATCTACGAATATATAATATAATTATGACTAAATATTTAGTTACACCGTCTAATTATTAAAACTAAAACATCCAGGTTATTAAATGTTGCATAACACCGTCTAATACTTCTTCATAAGTAGCACTGTTGCACGCCATCCCCACATATTAAAAACGAAACGTATTTTTTCTGGTTTATGATGCATGCAGCTGTTGTTGTAAACAGTATGTTATCCAGTGCGAAACCACCAAACTTAATCCACTTCGCTGTTGAGTAGGTAGGATAGGCTATCTATCCTCTTCCTCGTATTTCTTGCTCCGGAGACTAATAATAGTATTCCTCTAAAACAACAAAAAAAGTAATATAAGGCATTTATAACAAAATACTAAAGTGACTTAATTTTTTATATAATTTAATAATATTTATTTAATATAAGTAACAAATTTTAATATAACAAATTTTAATATATTAAAACTATTTATTTATAAATTCCATAATAAACACATTTTTTTTGGCGTCATTATATATTTAAAAATCAATAATAAGTATTAATTGCAATGCCACCAAATAATTTTAGGTATCTTAGGTATAAATTTCAAATAAAAGTTTAATTTACAATTCGTTCATATAATACTCACATTCAGTCAGGTTTCATAAGATATTAATTGGGACCACTTTTATGCAGCCCAATAATAGTCGCCCTCGCCTCAGTGATATTATTTGCCTGCGTTTCGAGAATACTTAATAACACTACGAGTATCTATTAAATCACTCGTTACTAACCAACAACCACAACCAAACGACAACGCTCATTCCAATCAAGTTAAATATGCACAAAACTCATGTCTACCTCACAGAAATCTAAATTCTTTATTAGTTTTCTATGACTACCCTTTTAAATTTACGAAATGTGTGAACAAAGCGAACAAGCTAAAGAATATTATATTTCTGTTCATTTCTTCAAATTGAGTAAAAACAAAAAGACAAAAATAATGTGAGATTCGAACTCGCGGCTCATTGATTAACGCCGTCAACTGGGCGCGCTTAACCGCTAGACCATCTTGACTCATGTAAAAATGTTGAAATTATGAACTACATTCACAACGATGATACATGTGTCTATTCTTGAAAGTAAAAGGTCGTAAGTCAAACTAAACGTCAACCTAATACGTTTTGAGATTGGGTATGGACTTTTGGTCGCCACTGTACGTACTTCGGACTTCAACGACCGTTTAGGGTCAGCTCACACTGTTTGGGTTCTTTTTTTCGGATGGGTAATCATGAAATAACTACTCGGGCGGGCGGGAGTGTCAGACTTTTACTGACTAAAACCCATCATGTTTCTTCTAGTGCCCTTTGCGTTCCGGGGGCGCGGTATCTCTTTCGAACAAACCGCAGCCCCGGCAGGCATCGGCCTTGACTGGCCCCTGCGATTTGCTGATATCCCTGTGAGACGTGCGTGGAACACGAACGCACTGTCGAAACGGCGTATCGTTATACAACGGACGGACGGTGAGCTACCCATTGCTCACCGTCCACAGGCCCGCACTGTTTGGGACTGAAATAAAATAACCGGACTACACAGGGTGAATTTTTGAGACGGGACGGTAAGTGTATTGTGTATAAATAGACGTGTCTGTGTATAATAGGTGGACTGCAGTACTGTAGCGTATCAAAAAAATCTACCCTGTATATAATAGCCGTGTTGAATATTGCCTTTGTTTTAATTATTTGTGAAGTTATTTATTAAAACTAACTCAGACAAACAATAATCCAACATGCATTGCCGGTAGATGCGCGGCGTGCAACAGCGCTTCAGGCCCTTGCTGCGTCTCGCGATACTGTGTGACCCAGCCAACTTCACGGAGCTTCACGCAACGCCTCGCGGAGTTAATGAATGATACCTTTATTTGCTGGAATATTATGCATTGCGTCCGCGACTTCTTCTATATTATAGTTAATAATATATTATCCTGTTGGAACGGTTAATTTTATCGCAATACAAAGTGGCGTATGTTCTATTCGTTCAATCTATCTTTATGCCAAATTTTAGCCGTTTGAAAGTTTATAAATAAATAAATAAATAAATAAATAAATATCTTGGGACAACTCACACACGGCTATTTGATCCCAAGCTAAGCAGAGCTTGTGTTATGGTAACCAGACAACTGATATACATACTTATATAATTTATAAATACATACATATTATAGATAAATCACACCCAGACACAGAACTAACAATCATGCTCATCACACAAAGTTAGTCCTGGGTGGGAATCGAACCCACGACCTCCGGCTTAGCAGTCGGGGCCGCTAACCACTAGACCAACAGGCCCGTCAGTTAAAGATTAACAAACATCCATCCATACATGAGATGAAATACAGGTCGTTTGTTACACTGTGTGAACGAACCCTTACAATAACATTAACTGTAACTAGTTGCTGTTACTGGGTTGTTGCAGTTTCATGTTGTTTCAGAGGAGGAAATTATTGAGTAATGTTCGTTGAAATGTTTGGGGCACGTACTGGAGTTTTGGCATGTGCTCGTAAACGAACTACTATAGGTTCGTGTAGATTTTCATGTGTCATATGTTTATGGACTGAGATTCCAAAGTCGTGAGAACTGTGCCATTTTAGCATAGCTGTTAGGAAGATATGAGTTCTTGCATTAGTCACTTATGTTCATTACTTTGTTGCTTATAGTACAACTAGCTTTTGCCCGCGACTTCGTCCGCGTGGATTAATAATTCTCGTTCCCGGGGGATTTCCGGGATGAAAACTATCCTATGTCCTTTCTCGGGTCCCAGACTATATCTGTACCAAATTTCATTGAAATCGGTTCAGTGGTTTAGGCGTGAAGAAGAGACAGACAGACAGACAGACGGACAGACAGAGTTACTTTCACATTTATAATATTAGTAAGGATTAACTGCCCCGTTGGTCTCGTGGTCGCAAGTGCGACTACTGTGCAAGGGGTCCCGGGTTCGATTCCCAGGTCGAGCAAAAAGTGTTATTGGGTTTTTCTATGAAATTCTCAGTAGCAGCTCGGAGTTATGAATTTGTGCCCGGTTATGGCAATAGGCTCGCCCCCTATTACATGGGACCCAAATATACCGGCGAACTGTGGGTGTACATTGGTACACCTCTGCGGGGAATACAGGCGTGATGGTATTTTTTTTTTTTTTTAGTACTATTCATTGATGTTCTTCCCGATTGCGTTGAAAACGAATTCAAACACTTTCTGGATACCGAATCTTACCACAACCAATCGACCATATTATGTTTAAAGAAAATAATGTACTTCTCAGAAATTGATAGAATAAATGACAGTGGCGTATAGCTAGAATACATAGTATATTCGCCGAATGGTTAAAAAACAATACGGCCACCAACCACAATCTTCAACAAAGACTTCATAGAGACGTCACACAAAACAGTTACTTACATGATTTTACAGGAGAAGGTTTTTTTTTAATATTTTTGCTAATAATTGCGCTATTAATGTGAATTAGCATTTGCTATAACTTACTCGTGGCTAAATAATTACAGCCGCATAGACCGATCTTCCGGGTTAAGCCACGCTTGCCGAAGTTGGTCTGTGGATGGGTGACCATTTACCATAGCGAGTTTCCTCCGTGCCTCGGAAAGCACATAGCGCCGTTGGTCCCGGCTGTCATTTGTAGATCTTTGACAGTCGTTACTGTTAGTTAGAAGCCAGAAAGTCTGACAACCAGTCTTACCAAGAATATCGTATTACCCAATACTGGGTTGTGGAGGTCCGATAGGCAGTCGCTCCATGTAAAATACTGATATTCAGCTGCATCCGGTTCGACTGGAAGCCGACCCCAACATAGTTGGGAAAAGGCTAGGCAGATGATGAGCATTAATTGCTATAACTTAAATAACTGATTTATTTGGCGGGAAGGTCGACGAGGCATGGTCCGTTATAGTTTAAAATGTCGTTTGCGATGAAAAACGCAGTTTAGGTAAAAATTTTGATTACGCTAAGTCGGCGGTAATGGCTCGATATTATCCAAGCTCCAAAATCACCTACCTTCGACACTCGGCTTCTCGCACACGAAGTAGTTGTGTTCCCTGCAGCCGCGGTCGTTCCACATGAAGGTGGCGGCGAGGGGGGGCGGGCGCGGGGGGAACTCGCGCCGCGCCTCCACGCAGTCCTGCCCGGAGGTGCCGTCGTCGTTCGGTTGACCGCTGTGCTTGCGCCAGCCGGGGAACCAGTCTGCCGGACAACAAATAACAAATTAAGTTGGCACATGAGACATTTCAACTTTGTCTCTGGGATGGCAACGTTTTTGCAAGGTCATGTCTGCCTATAGACATCTGCAATATTGAGGAGTATTGTACTGTTGTCTGTAGGCAGAGATGATCACATAACATCAGGTGGGCCGTCGGCTTGGTTGCATTTATATGAAATTGAAAAGTCCGTAATTTTTCATGATAAGTACATATAACACGGTTTTCAGCATCAAACTATCTCTAAATTCACTGTTTTTGGTTGTCTGTTTTTTATAAACTTGCAAAAAATTATGCTTACGGGTGCATGCAACACGTATAGGTTACTTTAACATGTTTTAGAGAGACAGAGATATATTAGAGGGTTCTAAGAAATATGTTCCAAATTAAACTAAATAATTAACTAGGCAAAAAAAAAATGTTTCACAAAGGTCTATTTAGAGTAATTGACTCTTGTCAGTGGCCTCATCAGCGGCCCTAGACAAGTGGCATAAACGCTTGTAGAATAGAATGAATTATCGTCACGAAATTTGATTTAACGTTTAGAACGTCAAATTGGTAGCCAAGTGTATTAAATTCTATTCCATGAAACGAAACGCCATTGATACGTCAATATTCTGCATACAAATCGGTAGCCAAGTGGCACGTATGACAAGCGAAATCGACTGTGAGCGTTTCTAATCTAACGCTTACGAAGCGTACGCTAGGACCCTGTAGACAGACGCTACGCTACTCTAACCAAGATGGCGATTTTTTGGTCAGCTGTTGGAGTGTTCGTTTTTTTATGAAAAAAATCACAAAAACATTTTACAATTTGCATTTTTACAATTTTTATTAATTATAATGAATTTTGCACATAACGAAGAAGGCTGGCTCAGGCGTCATATAAGAAATATCTCTTCAGCGCTTATAGAAAATTTATGAAATTTCGGATTTATTGTTTAGAGAGAGATTTAGGCTCGATAAACAAACATTTTATAAGTTGTGCCGGGAATCACGTGTTACGTAGATTCTGGATATCCGCAAAGACCCTGGCCAATGACACCAATATTAAATACTGCACTTCGTTCTCTTGAAAACACCACACGACATGTTCAGGCATAACATGAAATAAACATACATACCATCACACCTGTATTCCCCGAAGGGTTAAGCAGAGGTTTACCAATGTACACCCGCAGCTTGCCGGTATATTTTTAGGTCCCATGTACCTTAGAGGGGTGAGGCTATTGCCATTAACCGGGCACAAATCCAAACTCCGAGCTGCTACTGAGAATTTCACTCGAGTTGGGAATTGAACCCAAGACCTCTAGCGTAGCAGTCGCCCTTATGAGGACTAGGCCAACAAGGCAGTTAAATTAAATGGTGAAATAAATAAATTGTATAAGGATAAAACTTTTTTATTTTTAGTAAATAACCTTTTATAAAGAATAAAATTTCGTTACATAAATCTCGAACTTAAAATTAGCATGCATATCACCTTATACTTTGGTATGGCAGTCACATTTAGTTACATCGTCACAACATTTTGAAAATTGTGCCAAATCCTGACACAATTTACAAAATGTTGTGAACATGCTATAAACAGCATCAGAAAGAATATCTGTAGAAGGTAGACTATAGGGGATCGCTGCTGGGTCAATACATCAACTAGTCTAGCTCTTGTTGTGACCAACAAGAGCTAGACTAGTTGTTAGCTAGTCTTGTTAGCTGACGCTAACAAGAGCTAGTCCATGTAGCAACTGGCTACGCCAGTAGCCGGCACGTTAGAGGTGTATGCTCGCGAATCACCTCTAACGTCTGCAACACTCGCTCAGGTAGGCGCCTGTCGCGCCTCTCCTCGTATTCAAGTCGGCGTTTCTGGACGGCTACAAAAGCATTCGTCGCTCTCTCAAACGGCGTCAATTCTCTGTTCCTACGCACCCTAAATAAGGCACGATGATGTGGTGTTGTAGCTGTGACCGCGGAGAGGCTAACGGCTGTCACCTAGAGCTTCGTGCTGGAGGAGTTCGCGGCAGAGGAGGAGGGAGAGGGGCAAGCTGGGGTGGTGGCGTAGTTGTCTCCCGAAGCGGTGCCAAAGTTGTGCGTGGTGGGCTTCGTGCAAGTGCTGTGGCTTCAGCTGAAAATAATATTTTTTGAATTATTCGGTGTATTATGATATTCAATAAAATTAATTTTACAGTTACTTAAAGCAACAGTTATTTACATAATATTTAAATTGGTCCGTATAATTATTACATTAAACTAAACTGCCCCGTTGGTCTCGTGGTCGCAAGCGCCACTGCTGAGCAAGGGGTCTTGGGTTCGATTCCCAGTTGGGCAAAAAATGTTATTGGATATTTCCATTAAGAATTTTTCTTAGTAGCAGCCTGGAGTTTGGAAGTTGGTGGTGTGACAACCCCGTGCCTCGGAAAGCGCGTAAAGCTGTTGGTCCTGCGCCTGATGTCTCTCCTGTCGTGTCGGATTGCTGTCCCATCGGACTATAAGAGTTAGGGAAGAGGGAGTGCACCTGTGTTTGCGCACACACTTCTGCACTATAAAATCTCCTGCGTACGTGGCTAGTCTGCATTAAGATTAGCCGCCGTGGCCGGAATCGGTCTGGAGAGTTACATTTACACATGAAACTAATTGTTTTGACTATATTCTTATTCCAAAACACAGAAATCTAGTCCACTTCCCTCTTCTACTCCTGGCGATATCTCACGAGAGCTGCCACTGCCGCTGCTGTAGTCTGCCCACACCTAAAAAGCGCAATTAATTAAACATTATGTCAAAACTTTGTTATTATGAAAATATATTTTATATTGGTGAAAATATATACAAATACCTAAATACAATTTAACTTTCTGAAGTTGCCGCGATCAAAATCAATGAGGAAGACAATAATATTTTTGAGTACTACTTTTTTCCATTTGTCTGGTGGTTTTTGAACGCCACCACCAACAGAATTTATTAAATTGGTTAATACCAGCCACAGCCGCTGTCCCCTTACTAATCCTTTGTGGATAGTAAAGCTTGAGCAAGTCATTGCTTGTATTATGTTTATGTGAAAATACTGAAGTAATAATAAGATTTCCACAATGAATTACCTTTCCAAAATATATATTAGAATTACGAATTGCTCTGGGCTAGCTCGCAACTTCGATTCCAATCATAGAATAGTATTAAAATGTTAATAAAATAATATTATTGCTAGTAACCATTAAAACCACAGTATTATATAGACAATGATGATTAATTATTGCATGATGATTTATATAACGTTTGTGGGTGTACTATAATGATTTAATTCAGATTATTATATTATATTTACAATACTTACCGTTTATAAAAAGCTATCCAATTTCACTTGAAAATATATAAAATATTTTTGTTTACCGACGACCCAATGTCAAAGAGACGTTTTCGTACGACAAACCATAGAGAACACTTGATGTTTTTCTGAAAAACGAATAGACTGAGCGGTCGACAAGTGGTTGTACATTTGGCTACCAATTGAAAATCGCTAACGCTTAAGCTTTCATATTCATTAGAATAGAAACGACACCGAGCGTTTGACACTTGTCTAGGGGTGCTGGACACAATAAGTTTTGTTTTTATGATTATTTAATGCAAATATTTATGTGAACCTTTATTGCTCATCGAAACCTAACATAACACACACTCTAATATAAGGGTAAACCTAACATTGTAATAGGCCACAAAGTACAGTTGAACAAGGTATATAGTAAATTTTATAGCTACTCTAGCTTCCCCCTATGATTGCGTCTGCGTTTAAGTTAATATATTATCCTGTCGGAACCGTATACTTTTCAGTAAGACGGATATCTAAATATATATAACCCAAAGGTGACTGACTGACTGACATAGTGATCTATCAACGCACAGCCTAAACCACTGGACGGATCGAGCTGAAATTTGGCATGCAGGTAGAAATTTGGCATCTGCTAAGAAAGGATTTTGATCAATTCTACCCCCTAAGGAGATAAAATAGGGGATGAAAGTTTGTATGAAACTTTGACAATTTTAATATCAAATGTGATGCGCACGAAGTCGCGGGCAGAAGCTAGTTATTTCATAAGTTCGCGACATACAAAAACATTAGAAGAGTATATTAGCAGTGTAGGAGTAAAAAGATGTGTATGCTAAATAATTTGTTCAACTGTACCTATTGTACGATTACAATGTAGCCCCACATTATTACCAGTCATTACTAGGCACTATAGCAGTTGTTACTACACGTAACTAGGCACACATAGGTACAGACAGCAATTTACTTTAAACGAACGTACTCCTAGCTCGTTGCTTTGTAGAAAATTACTATGTTGGGGGTACGAGTGAGAACATTGTAGTAGTTGCTTGTTCCATACCGTTATAAAGGTAATAAGAATACCTACTACGATACTAAGATAAAAGATAATGTAATGTATTCTCCAGGTCTCGTTTACAGCGGCTAATCACAATGGAAACTAGCCAAGAACGCAGGAGATATTATAGTGCACAGGTGCACTCCCTCTTCCCTCACTGTTATAGTTCGATGGGACGGCAGTCCGACACAACTGGGACGAGATCAGGAGCAGGATTCAGGCTTTACGAGATTTTCGAGACACGGGGGTGTCACCCCACCAACTGCCAAACTCCAGGTACTGAGAAATTCGTAGAGGAAAGACCTAATAACACTTCCCGAATCGAACCCAGGACCCCGGAAACCCAGGATCGCGCTTGCGACCACGAGACCAACGGGGCGTCATGTTTTGTATTTCACACCACCCCTTGAAATGTTAGTACTGAACAGTAGTGTTGTACAATCAATCAATCCTATTTTCTGAGCCATCAGAATATTGTCCTATTTTAAATTAAATAGCTACACACTACGCTAACTCAAAACCTGAAAATCTATTAGTAAATATGGCTGCGCCATACCTATTGTGCAACCATTCAGCACTACAACCACAAGTATATAAGTACCTCCCTTTGTGCAATGATCACTGAATTGCGGTAAGCCCCCGGTTTAATGAATCGTTAAAACCAAATTATGGAAATTATAATGAATCCAGTTAACAAAATTGTTTGCGAAAAATCACGCACAATGTAAATTAATACGTGATTCGTTACATTATTCAGTTCAATTATGGTAAATTATTAATGTCGCCATTTCATTTGTGTATTCGTTTAAAAATGGTTGCTGTCAACTAGTTGTGATATCATAATTTGCGGCCATTATTTTGAATAGAAATTAGAAATTTAATTTGTTTTATTTTTGGTGTATGTTTTATTTTGATTTGATTAGATTTCTGTAGGTATTATGATTATATGTGCAATATTTATAGTTTTAAAATAAGATAACATAAATAAAATTAAAAAAATTAAACTAAAAGAACCAAAATTCCTCCACATCGCCGTCAACTGTAAATGTGCACAAAAGTCTGGCGGCGTTACTGGTCCGCTGCTGTGTGACGTAGCGTGATGTCATTTAGTATATACTACTACTCATAAATTTGTTTATGATATATACAAAAATAATTTTCCCAATACAACTGTCAGTTCCAGAGATTACCGAGTTTTAACAAAACTCTTCAGCTTTAAACGTACAGATTATATTATCAACCACTAATTCACTATCAACCAAAAGCCACCATATCTTTTAATCAAAATCAAATAAAAACATTCGCCGATAACTCGTAACATTGCAGCACATAAAACAAGCTCACGTTGAGTCTCGTATTTTAGTGAAGCATTTAGTAACTGGAAGCCGGGTCAGGGCAATTTAGTGGAATAATTTAGTAAGGTAGTTGTGTTCCGCGAATCGGTTCGTTTGTATTTTGACGTGAATAAACAGAAATCATCGTTACACACGCGATGTTTTGGTGTGGTGACACGAATGTTGGAATAAGTTATGGGTACGTCTGTATGTACTTATAATATAGACGAAAATACCAATAAAAAAAAACCATCACGCCTGTATTCCCCGAAGGGTTAGGCAGAGGTGTACCAATGTGCACCCACAGTTCGCCGGTATATTTAGGTCCCATGTAATAGGGGGCGAGCCTATTGCAATTAACCGAGCACAAATCCAAATTCCGAGCTGCTACTGAGAATTTCATAGAACAAACTCAATAACACTTTTTGCTCGACCTGGGAATCGAACCCGGGACCCCTTGCACAGCAGTCGCACTTGCGACCACGAGACCAACGGGGCAGTTAAAAAATTACCAATAAAAAATCACCTATCCTACTATACTATTATAAAGGCGAAAGTTTGTAAGTATGGATGTATGGATGTTTGTTACTCTTTCACGCTTAAACGGCTGAATGGATCTGGATGAAATTTGGCACAAAGATAGATTATAGTCTGGAATAACACATAAGCTACTTTTTATCCCGGGAAAATGTACGGTACCCGTAGGATAACACATCAACTGTGACGCGGACGAAGTCGCGGGCAGAAGCTAGTAATGTATAATACACATTAAGTCCTAACGTCCACCACATTTTATTAACGCGCTGCTTTTCACTCCACATTTCAGTTTGATTTTGTCTGACTCGTGTCTGTATCGCTTCAAATACGCGTTTAAAAAACGTGGCGCAAGTCCTAATAGGTGTTTTTTTGGTATTTTTGAGTGACGTCAGCAGCTGTCTGATACTTATGTAAAGTTGTAACTCGCATGGCGCTGTAAAGATAATCTAAACACATTATTATTACTATGGTGCGAAATTAACTCTGTTAACCTCTTAACGTCTTATGCCTTCACAACTAAACCACTCAACCGATTTTGATAAATTTCTTTGGGGGTAAGAGCATAGGCTGATTCTTATTCCGCAACTTTACCTGCGTTTGCGATAACGGCCGATAACACTTCGATACCAGAAGTATCAATTAACGTAAGGGACATTTTGGCGAAAATGAGTTATATACATCATTGGATTCAGAATTTTCTGCTCTATCGATTGGTAGTATTAAAAAAATTCTTTTGTTAAAAAAAATTCCCTTACGTTAAAAAAATTTGGCCTGCGTAAAACGATTTATGAAAAAAAAATGATGTAACGGACGTTTACATTTTTTTTTCTCTGAAAAATAAAGTAAGTCATAGTGTTAATAATTTACAACCTCAGTCGATTTAAATACCATGTCCCTTACTTTAATTCATGATTAGAGATTTTTAAGAATTATTTCTAAAGGTGATGGCTAAATGACTGCCTCCGGGCCAGATACATTCTGGAATGTATATGAATCTTACATAGCCTCATAATATTTAAAAAATCATTCATGAATTATGTAGTGTTTAATATTTTCCTAGCACTTTCGTGGACTATTTATTAAACATAATAAAGTATCTAAAAAAAAAACTTTTTCATCACAAACATTCGCTTATAAATATACAACCTCATTTTCGTTTTTAGTTTTATTCTTTTTCGTTTTATTTTTTGACAGTTGAAGAAAATTATATACTGTCACACACCTTTTTTTCCTTTTTAGGCAATATTATTTTACCATTATATTATTCCCAAAAAGTATCTGAATCTTTTTTACATGAAATACTAATATTTAGCCATTCAGCATTACATTGTACCTAGTACCATATTTATACATGGTACCTGGCACATGGGGCAGTGGTTTATACTTCCATTTAGCCATCTCCTTTCATTTAAATCTGTGATAGCTAAGCTGAAACTAACATTAATCATGCAAAGAACCTATTTCCATGGTGTTAAAATACCATAATTTTAGTAGATAATCTATAGTTACATCAAATTGCAACACTGTAAAAGTCCTTTACAATAGGATTACGTATAATTTTCTATTTCTCTTGCTGCTTACACTATGCTTGACGGTTTACACATAAAATATTAGTAACGTAAGGCACAACTAAACATATTTTTTTAATGTAAAGGACATGCTATATTTTAATCCGCTGGGTATTCCTAAATCTTTCGTTTAGAGCATGAAAGAAGAGGAAATTCTAAGAAACTTTGCTCTAGACACAATTAAAATTGGAGCAGACAGTAAAAAGTTATACCCAGATTTAAAAAAATAAAATCGTTTTTTGGCTCTCCTGAAAAACCGTGTTTTGTCCCTTACATTAATTGATACTTCTGGTATCGACTTTTCGCGACCTGAAATCGAACCCAAGACCTCTCGCTTTGCAATCGGGCATAGGACCACTAGGCTAACGAGGCAGTTTATGATGAGATGTATAGCTTAAACAGCGTTAAACATCTTAAAACCTGAAAATTTTGATGCACGTTGTTTCGTTTTGGTCGAACTTACTAGTCACCGCATTTAACATCTATATATAACATACTGCACACTATATCTCCGCGGTTCCGAGTGGTAGCGAAGATTGCTCACATGCTCACTTCACGTCAAAGCCGAGAGCCTAGACGGACTCGAGCAGACCTAACCGGAGTTAGCAGCTCTCACCACCAATTAGTATAAGCACCAAGTTTCACACAGTTACGTGAGATTCTAACTGTGTGATGTCTGACTGTATGTACGATTCTAGAGAGCTGATTAGATGAAATTTTGTAGTACGGTAAGTTTTTAAGACGGTGGGTTTGAAGTTCGAGAAATAGTGTATTATAATAATGTTGTTTGGTTAATTATTTTACATTAGTTTCCGCCGGCGGCTTCGCTCGAGTAAAAAGTACCTTTCCTGTTATTTTCGACTATTATCACATGGGAACACATTACCGGGATAAAACGTATTCTATGTGTTAATTTAGGAAATGCTCTATCTATGTGCAAAATTTTATTCAGATCCGTTCAGCCATTTTGGCGTGATTGAGTAACATGCAATCATCCAAACTTTTGCATAAATAATAGAAGTAAGACGTGACAATAAATTAAAATAGTTAACCGCATAATATTTATTATATACGCCATTTAACATAATATTTGAAACATATTGTTATTTCAATGTTAGCGTATAATAAGCTTGTTTATCTCACTATAAATACAAAGCAATGTAAATAATAAGTTATTTACAACAACAAAAAATATTGAATAAAAATGCGACCATATTTTTATTCTGTCACTTTTACGCCACCCTATACCAATGGCATGATAAGACAAAATCAACTTTGACATCTCTCATCATCTGTCATCAAAAGACATAAAATATCAAAATTACCTATTATTGTAACTCTACACAAATAAGAATCATTAGCTGTCTAAACTTTTTTCTTAAGTCTATCTAGATCTTTATTTTAATTACAATCTTGTGATTAATAAGAGAACGCGGCGTCGATCTGAACCGCGGATGAATTCGCGCGCTTTTATGGACGCCATCTTGTCAAGATGGCGGCCGACTGATTTATTACCGCCATTGTGTTGAAAGTGAGTCTTGAAGACATGATTAATAATGAGAGACCTAGATTTCTTGTAGTATTTACTTTTGTTATGCAGGTACGTTTAATGTATTGTATTAGGGAACTATTGTTTTATCGAAGGTTGTATTGTATTGTTCCATTACTAATATTATATTCGTCAAATATTGCATTATATTCGAGACAATATTAGATTTAGTATAATAATTTTCGCCTTAGGTGAAAACGAGGAATATTGCATAGCAGGGTACAAAATACTTAGCCTGAGTATAATTTATGCATGTACCTTCCTACTTGAAATAAACTTTGAGTAAGTATAATTGAACAGTGAAAGTTTCAATATACCTAACAAAATTAGCTTATTAAAAGTTGTTAAGACACTCGATGCTACGAGAGTGCTACGCAGCTACGAGGGAGCTACGCTGCTACGCTTTCGCTACGAAGCTACGCGAGTGGCAGGGAGAACAAGGAAGGAACTTTTTGCACTTTACGGCAAAATAATTAAGCTAGTGTGTTATTTTAAAGATTATAATAGCACGACTGCTGAGTATAGTGTCCTGGGTTTGATTCACAGGTCAAGCAGTGTTATTGAGTTATTCCTTTAGGATTTTTCTGAGTTTGGCATTTGGTGATGTGATACCCCTGGTGTCTCGGAAAGCACTTAGCACCGTTGATCCTGCGCCTGAAGTCTCCCCGGCTGTATTGCCGTCTGCCGTGTATTTATAATTGTGCACACGCTTGTGCACGATAATATCTCCTGCATACTTTACATTATAAAAAATTGGCCTCCGCGACCAAAATTCAGTATGGTTACAATATGTAAAAGTAAATATAAAATATACTTTATAACCTCCATTCTGTACACCACAAATAAATTTACTCCTCTCCATTAATCTCTCAATATTGACCAACATCATAACTTCGTTAACGCAGTACTGCCAACATTATCAACGCTAGTGACGTCACAGTCCGGACGCGATCGCACCGCACCGTACGGCGCGGCTGCGGTACGCTGCGGATCGCTGCGGTCCCGAACTTGTTGAATGCTGACGTACGTACATTGTAAAGGGTCGACCCTTCAGTAGGGCTGGTACAACGGACCCTTTGATTTTGAGCAAAGTTTATTTATTAAAAAGTTTTGCGTCTCAAATTACGAAATTATCTTTTGTTGTTTTTTTTTTGTTTTTAAAGGTTTGGATTGGTTATGGCCCTTTTGTTTTCTGGCCACACGGATGGCCCATTTCGATAATTCATGAATTCTATTATCCTACTAATATTATAAATGCGAAAGTTTGTGGGGATGATGGGTGCATAGGTGGATGGTTGTTTGTTACTCTTTCACGCTTAAACGGCTTAACGGATCTGAACAGAATTTGGCACTAAGATAGATTGTAGTGTGGAATAACACATAGAATACTTTTTATTCCGGAAAATGTATGGTTCCCGTGGGATAATATACCATAATTGACGCGAATGAATTCGTGCACAGAAGCTATAGTTATTTCTAAAGACTCTAGTCTACATCACAATGGAATGAGCTTACCCAAAAGAAGTCTGTCCATTCTAATTTTGAGGAGATAAGGGTTAAATGCATTTGGAAATACAGACGATAGAGAATTCCACTCGAGTTAAGGATAACTTAACATAATTAATCATATTGTATTCTATTTAGTCACATCACCAGAAGATCAAAAGAAAAATTTAATCGCGTACGTGCCAACCCTATTAAGCGGTAACGGTTAACTATAACTCGTACTAAGCGATAATACATTAATAATCTGTTTGCTAATGCCCCCTCGTTCCCATATTACGATGAATTTGAAGACGTTTAGACATTACTCAGCTAAATCTTGACAAATAGGCACTATCGTGACGTGTGTCAGACATTAGCTTTATAAGATCTAATCACATCTATCTCATATGTACGAATCTTGTCACATCGCTAGATTACGTTAACATTACTTAGTTTAATGTCGTGATGACCCAGTGGTTAAGGCGTCTGCCTCTGATGCATGGGGTTGTGGGTTCGCAACGAGCCCGGGGACAAGCTAACTATGGTGTTTCTTGCCCATTCTTCTAAATACGTAATGGCCTTTGTTTGAACGCGCTAATCCCAGAAACAACTGGTTCTAATAAAAGGAATCTTTTATGGTTATAATTATTTATCAAGGAAGGTTCTTTGCTATACAAGCTGTTGATTTGCATTCTCGTCAAATTCAAGGAGTTAACTATGCTCGTGATTACTTAACACGAATCAATAATAAAATAAATTTGTTTTAAAATTTACATTTTTTGACGTGATTTTCCAATTCGAACTAGTCATCTCGCCAGAGGGTTTAGGCGCTATGCACGCATTGATATAGCCGCGCGACCACTCTGTCTACCGCATACGCAACTGGGCGATGCTGATTCTTGCAAGAGGAGTATTTTGGAATAGTGTTTTTTGATAGTTGCAACTAAAAAAACAAGCATTTATTAAATATTGGCCAGGTATCGTAATTATATTTGATTACTTCTTTTTTTTATGACAAGCTCCTAAAATTTGACGAGGATGCAAATCAACAGCTTATATAACATCATTCTATGACCCACGGGAGCAGCAGCAGTAACCTAGAAGTATACGAAGACATAACATAATGGACGTGAAACCGCGGGCTATAGCTAGTATATAGATAAGCACCAACCCTAGTTATCAGTACCGTTTAAGTACTCATCAAACATTAATAAAACGTCCGTAATCTGCCTTCCAATCACGATGAACTTAAACGTACTTACCATGCCATAGATTATACGATCTGGTCAGACCAACCGTCATTTCGGTTGATGCCGAATGGCGGACCGTCATTCCGGTTGATTGTTATTACAAGTAAGTACAATTCTATTCATTATGGTCAGGCTCCTGACCTCTTAGGCATGTGATTGGCAGTTCCATTTTAGGATGAGTTAAAGTAATTTTATCGTCATTTTAGTTTATGGCTGTGGGTTATTTTATGAGTTATCAAACAATAATAATACCAGTATGTTATTGTTTCACTGCAGGGCCAAAGGTCTCGTTCATACAAAGAAAGCACGAGCATTGATCATCATGTTTTCTCAAGTTGGATTGATGATTTCAACATGAATTGTAATCTCAGGTTTCTTTACAATGTTTTTCCTTCACCAATGTTAGTGATGTGTAAGATAAACTAAAAACATATATGAATTGATAATAGTCGTATTGGTTTTTGCCCGGTATCGGACGTATAACGTACTGGGTCATTACGACACAATCCTTACTAATATAATAAATGCGCAAATAACTCTGTCTGTCCACGCTTTTACGACTAAATCACTGAACCGATTTTGATGCAGAGTAAGTTTGAATCCCTAGAAAGGACAAAGGCTACTTTTTATCTGTGCGCGAGTCCTAGATACCTAACATTAAGAGCGCGTATACAGAAAGTTGGCAACGTCGCAAACAGCTGTAAAATATTTCCCTGTTTTGATTAATTTGTCAATATTACTCTATGAAAATAAGAAATATGGCTAAGTAATGAACTAGAATATTAATAATGAATTGCAATTAAAACACTGAATTTGATGTTGTAACCGTTTTAGGTGCAAAAAAGGCATTTGTAAAGTTTTCAAATACTTTTTTACATCTAAAACGAAATATTCGGTGATACGATATTAATTATTGCATTTCGTAATCAATATTCTAGTTCATTAGTTAGCCATATTTCTTATTTTCATACAGTAATATTAACAAATTAATCTAAATAGCGAAATATTTGACAGCTATTTGCGACGTTGCCCACTTTCTGTATACACGCTCTTAACGCGGACGAAAACACGGCCAAAAGCTAGTAATAAATAAACAAACGTCCTTTAACTAAATTGCTTCGTAAATGAAAGAATATTAAATTGTACGATGTCAAAGCAAATCGGACGTCAAATGAGTCATCGTGGGGTTCCGTGGCTTTAATTTGCGTCAGAAGTGCCGGAGCAAAGCGATTGGTAGAATTCAAACGATTGATTGTGGTCTGCTGTGGCCCCGCGCTCAAACGCATTTAGATTAGTTAGGACGAGTCAAAAGGAATTGTTTATACCATTTATTAGTATTTAGCCTCAAAGCGTTTGTATTTATTAGCTTCCAATATTAATTGGTCTATGTTAATTTAAGAAAACAGCGCAGGAAGACGCTGGATGCAGGCCGCTTCCAACTGGTCTTTTTGGAAATCTATGGGGGAGGCCTATGTCCAGCAGTGGACGTCCTGCGGCTGATATGATGATGATAATGTTAATATAATAAAGATAAAGAGTTTTTGTTTGTTTGTTTGTATAAAAGCTTTAATTTCTAGATCTACCAGACAGATTATAAATATTATTTTTGCTTATAATAGCTCGATTCATTAAGTTCACTTCACCAAAATTTATCGAAGGAGATTTTTACAGAATACAAGATAGGTTAGTTTAACTAAACTAATTAAAAACCCGTCGGTATGTTACAGGTACATTTCATTTATCTACTCTGGTTATGTAAAACAAGTTTGTTAATAAATAGAAATGTTCAAACATACATAACTACGTATCATATTAAATTGTTTGACAAACAAACACGGGAAAATAAATAGTTACAAATGAAACACGTGCGGCATTTAAAAGTTTATGCTTTTGATAGACTGTTTATTTTGTCTATTCGCGAATAAAAAATATATGATAGTATAGTTTAAATAACATTTAACATGTATTTCCAAGAGAGGTAAACAGTTATGTACATAATTCGGCACGTCAAGCTACATAAATCTGTAAAATTTCTTCAAAAGAAATAATAATAAATTCCTAGTGTGGGGCAATGGTTTTTTAAAGAAAGAAAGAAGGAATTATAAATATAATTGTATTACAGTCTTTTTTTTTATATAGACGGGAAATCATCAAATAACTTCCCCCGCCCTGGGCCGTGCGGGAGGGAGTGTCAGACTTTTACTGACTAAAACCCGTCTATGTTCCTTCATGTGCCCTTTGCGTTCCGGGGGCGCGGTATCTCTTTCGAACAACCCGCAGTATATTACAGTCTGATCTGGGGTATCATAATTTCTCTTTTTCATTCTTCACAAAAGTATAACAGAACTGTAAATTTAAACTTTTACACCGTCAAATATAGCGCACAGTATCAGTGTGGACATGGCGAGTCAAATAACGAAACTTTAAAAATCGATTTCTATGCAGATGCGGGCACAAAGGAAAAACAAAACGTACGGCTGGCGCTTGTGTAACGTTTAATTGTAAAAGTGGGAAAAAATATACGAATTTCATGTTCCAAAAACTGTTTAAATATGGGCCAGTATTTTCCTGGAAGCTTTTTGAAAGGAAAATGAATATTAGATACTTTTTGATTTTTGTAAATTTTTACTGCTGTCGCAAACATTAGTTTTTTACAAATTCTCTATTTGCTTTTTACTAGGTTTTGCCCGCGACTTGTTAGTTAGTATAAATTAGTTTGGGCAGCCTCGGAATAGTTCGGGTTGCCTTTTTTTTGAGCTCAAATTTTTCAAACACGCTTGAACAAATGTTTATTTTTATCAAGTGTCTAAATACAAAGTAACATGGTTTTATCTTCGAGAACGGACTCCTATACAACTTTTAGCCCATATATCAATTCCTACAAGCCTCATTTTTTGCGACAATAGGTAACCTAATTCCATCTCCGAGACCTAATCTATCTCTGTACTAAATTTTGTCAAAATTGGATCAGCGGTTTAGGTATGAAAACATATCAGACGGACAGATAGACAAATTTTCACATTCATAATATTAAATAGGGATTAAGAAAAGTGTTTATTTTGAGTCAAATTATCAAAAAATCAATTTTTGATATGCACTTCACAAATTCTTTTTCACATCACATACCATCACGCCTGTATTCCCCGAAGGGTTAGGCAGAGGTGTACCAATGTACACCCACAGTTCGCCGGTATATTTAAGTCCCATGTAATAGGGGGCGAGCCTATTGCCATTAACCGGGCACAATCCAAACTCCAAGCTGCTACTGAGAATTTCATAGAAAAACCCAATAACACTTTTTGCTCGACCTGGGATTCTTTTTCAAACTACAAATATTACATGTTAATGAATGTCACAGCATCTGATTTACAAACTGGCTCACATAGCATTGTGTCCTCAAAAGGGGTTGAATTGAATGATTCATGCCTTTGTAAGAAGTGAATACAGCTACAATCGTATGTTTGTGCCGCCGCGCAGTCTAGACTGAAGCCTTACACTCAATACTTGGCACCTATTGACGCTTTTAACCTATTAAGTGCACTCACTGTTTATTTTTACTTCGGAGCTATTAAATTTAACTTCTGAAGATGAGTTATTTGTATTTTTAAGTTGTTTTTTTGTTGTTTGTATTTTTATGGTTTGACCTCCAGTTTTTTAAATCGTTATTTCATTCTCAAATCTTATTTTTTATTACAATTATGACCCCTGCCGGGTACAGCAAAATTTTATATAAGGAGTGGGGAAGAGCGCTATAATATATTTTTTTTATATAGGATAATATTTAGTAATAGCTATATAATATCTTTATTACTTACTTATTTATCCTCTTAAAATAATAATAAAATAACCTTCAGTGTCTCAAATGAAAAAAGATCAATAGCGTGCGGTGTTGTGATTGGTTTGTTGATAATTCTGTCAGTCAATCACAGTAACTTAAGTGTGCCTGACATTTTGTCATATTAATCTTTCGGTTAAGTAACTAGATGTAAGTTTCTTGTCCTATTTTCATTGTAATAGGTTTTAGTGTTTTTCAGATCTATCTAGGAGTTATTAGATTTTTAGATTTTTCAATCTGCATGCGGTAGAAGCGTTCCTCGTATAAGCAGTATAAAAAAAAAAGTACTATATCTGAAATATACCTACAGCTAAAGAATATTTGTGTTTGTTTCTTTAAACACTTCAATCTAAATAAATAAAAATAAAAACTTTTTGTATATGTCAGCTAGTTTCATGAGGAATTATAGGCTACTAGCTTTTGCCCGCGACTTCGTCCGCGTGGATTAACAGTTCCGTTCCCGGGGGATTTCCGGGATGAAAACTATCCTATGTCCTTTCTCGGGTCCCAGACTATATCTGTACCAAATTTCATTGAAATCGGTTCAGTGGTTTAGGCGTGAAGAAGAGACAGACAGACAGAGTTACTTTCGCATTTATAATATTAGTACGGATATAACATTACGCTACAGTGTGTGTGGAGCAGTAACCAACGTCGTAACTTAACGCGGGGGAAAAAAACTACGAAGACGAAATCACCAACAGAAGTTAACAAACAAAAAGGAAACTAGGTATTTTAAAAGCATATCAGAATCTATAAAAAACAACCTACCCCAGGTAACCTAATATTGTCCAAATCAAATAAAACTAATCCCAACCCACGCCACATCCACGTGGCCACGCCACACACACACACACGCCACTCGAGTCACGACGACCCTCGCGCGGAGGGCCCTCGCCTCCCGCTAGCACCTACTCAATACCACCGAACTAACTCGCTGTTGACCACAACAACACTTTATGAGTACTTAACATACACAGATAGATGTTTAAGTGCAGTTTTTGATGTTTAAATGGTCGAAAAAGAAAGTAGAAAAGTATGTTGTCAAATATTAATTAATACATACGAAAAAACACATTTCTTGTATTTTTAAATTAAGTTACTTTTATTATCTGCTTCGTTGGCCTAGTGATCCTAAGCGCGACTGCTACGCTAGAGGTCCTGGGTTCGATTCCCAGGTCGAGCAAAAAGTGTTATTGGGTTTTTTATGAAATTCTCAGTAGCAGCTTGGAGTTAGGATTTGTGCCCGGTTAATGGCAATAAGCTCGACCCCTATTACATGGGACCTAATAACATACCGGCAAACTGTGGGTATACATTGGTATACCTCTGCCCAACCCTTATAGGCTTAATATAGGCGTGATAGTATGTGTTACTTTTATAATTTGTTGTTAAAGCGGCCACAGTAAAACACAGTATGTGAACATTTCTAGTGTCTACCTATTAAGATTTAAAAGATAAAGCCCTGTGATTAATGGACGGACGGACGGTCAGACAGCGGAGTCCCAAAGTTGTATAGAACAGTCGATGTTTACTATTATATAGCTCGTACCATGATAAAAGTTGTAACTACATATTGATGAGTAGTGAACTTAAACTAAGTCTGTAATGTTATAATCCACATGAATCGTTGTAGATATTTTTGTTACCTTTATTTAATGATATGGAACAAGCCACTACTTCAATGTTCTCACGCCTAGTAATTTTCTACAAAGTAATGAGCCAGGAGTATGTTCCTAAGAAAAAGGTTTTAAAGGAATTTCATAACCATTGCTTCCTATGTTTAAAAAAAATAGCTGGATTAAGTAAATAATGCAATAGATATTGTTGAATAGTCAAAATTAAAGGTATTACCATTATCAGTGAGTCACTCAATTAGACTGCTGATGAGCTTAGAAGTCTTGAAAATCGTCATCATTATTAGCTTCTTTGTTTTAAATATCATTGGATTGCAAACAAACCTACGGCCCACGTGATGTCAAGTGGTCACTGCGCCGCTGCCTATAGATATCGCATCATCTTCAAACCGGAATACAGCAAAGCTGCTTTGCGGCAGAAATAGGTATGGTAGCAGTACTTTCCCGAACGTGCTCCTTCACAAAGAGCTCTACTGCTACTAAAAGCAAGTTGCTGATGAGTAAACCTCATGCTAGCAAGAAAGCCCGGGGCTGCGGGTTGTTCGAAAGAGATACCGCGCCCCCGGAACGCAAAGGGCACATGAAGGAACATAGACGGGTTTTAGTCAGTAAAAGTCTGACACTCCCTCCCGCCCCGCCCAGGGCGGGGGAAGTTATTTGATGATTACCCGTCTTAAAAAAAAAAACAAATGCTAGCAAGAAGTGATAAAGCCAGTTAATCATGTACTCACGCGCATAAGAGAAGGGCAGTCCATCCGACCATCGGAACTCCCCCTCATGGACGGCATCAGTAGCTCCAATCCAGTACACGTCATCCACTCCGGCGCCGGGACTGCAGACAAAGAGTCATCATCATTATTAACAGCCTTGTACCTTCCACTCCTGGGTATAAGAAAACGTGTTGCACTAGGAATTTCTCCTGTATAGTAGGTGTATTCACAAAGATAGAAACTCACATATAAAAACATGACCCGGAATACTAGAAAGTATCAGCACGAAATACAAATATAGTTACAGATGTTCGGTGCGGGAATCGAACCCGAGTTACGCAGCAAAGCAGCCAATCGCTGAGCCACCTGTGCCAATTGTATCGTCTTTAATACCTTGCTGATCCACATTTAATTGCCAAATTCAGGGCCAACAATATAATACCTCTATTATAGTTTGTCATCGAAACGCTAGGAAGAAGAATTGCGTAACAAACACAGTCACAATTTGAAGAATTTTCAGTAAAATTTATTATCCATTGCGTTATATGTTTGAAAAAATCATCACCTCGACAATGTAAATAACGCAATGTATATTGTTGCATTGACAAAATAAAAGGCATTGTCATTGTGTTGTAACTATTGTAAGTGAATTACGTAATTAACAGTTGATCAAATCATTTCCTTTTTTAACTAAATTATTGACATTTTTTTTTTAATCTGTCGTTCCTTTGTAGAGGTTACCTTTAGGAGCCAGACGAGCGCAATTTTTTGCGTTGTGAGTCGCGTTATTTCGGTCGAGTAATTTCTGCTACATTCGATTTCATACAAAACTCCTGTTTCGTTCACAGGGCGACGCAAAATGAGTTGTCAGTTTCAGTAGAAAGTAAGTTACGCGACAGAAATTCTGCGACTCACGACTCACAAACCAAAATTACGCTCGTTTGGCCTCACTGTAGCGTGTACTGCCAATGCTTCTGCCATGTATTTTTATTCGAACAGAAAGTATTTTATATAGAACGGATAGTAAAGTGGCAGGGCGTTACGTAAGTTGTATGGCGCAGTAAATATGGATGCGTTTTGGGTCACAGTACCAACTTTATGGCAGCCGTCGTGGGTAGTTTGAAAACTTATTTATAGGTACCTAAAGTTTGTGTCAGCTACAAATAAATATTCAGTAGTTATCTAGGACGGTGTATTTAACTTTATTGGAAATTAGCTTACGCTTTTGCCTTTGTCAGCGTAAACGTCGGTACTCAGCGATTATCAAAAAATAAAAGTAACCTATAAGTTACTCCTTATACCTAACATTGCTATCTGCAGTGAACGTCTGCTCAAAATCGCCAAGCCGATGCGGAGATTACCCAGAATAAACAGGTTTTATAAATGGCTCCTTCTTCTTAGCGTATCGATGGCAAATATAAATAATATATTTTTGTAAACATGTGCATTTACCCACCCATATCACCAACTTCTAGCAGATTGTTAAAGCTTCAGAACTTGTTAGATATATTACAAAGCAGTTCATAGTCTAAGCTAAGCAAATCCTCTCCAAGATAAGTGGAACATTCGTCTTTATGAAAAAGACATAACGTTTTCCTGAATCACATTTGAATTCACAACGGTAATGCTCTCAAGTAAATATAAGTACAAATACGTGTCAGGATGGCTTTAATGTGTCGACAAATTGGAGTAGAAAAGGTGCCACTATACGCTCGTGTGTCTAGATTCTACAATATATTACCTTACACCTGCCTCCTTGACATTTGAATAATACTCAAGGGATACTTTACATTGAGATGTTCTTACAAGTCTTTTTGACGCTAAAATGCACCTTATCCTTTATACTTTAAGTGACAAGGATAAGAAGAAAAAAAATTGTTACGTTTGGCCATACAACAATCATCATTTCAGCCGCAGGACGTCCACTGCTGGACATAGGCCCTTCCGACCGTCCGATTGGAAATGTATGGGTCCCCCAAGCAGGTCGTCAATGTAAAACTTTAATACTCACGCATGTATGAGTAGTTGATCCATAATCTGCTGTTGCCTCTCGTTCAGCACGCTGGCGAGGTGTCCCCCCAGCCTCACACACTCCGCCTCCGCCTGCCTCCACGCCTTCTTCGCCTCCCGAACCGCTGATATGCAAAAATCCCCCGACAGCACCCACCCATAGTCACAGTGCCCCACCACCTCCTCCACAGCCTTATCCATCCACCACACTTTCAACCACATGGCCGACGTATTCTTCTTCGCAGTTATACTAATATTCAAACGCACAGAGTTCCCCTCAGACACTATCTGAACACTTCTCAAGGGGTCACCAGGCTGGGAGCAGTGCCTCCACCTTGACTCCCCGTCTTCTAAACTTAACTCCATTCCTCTACACAAAGCTTGTCCATCTTCATGTATAATGTTGGACACGTCGTTTTCTTTCGCGTCCATTGGTCCGGTGCCCATTTGAAGCCGCAGGGCGACGCGGTTGCCGTACGGCAGGTGCACCTCGTACGAGCATGACAGCTTGACGGTCGGGCCGACTTCGAACGAGCCGTTTCTTCCCGTGAGCAGAACATCATGGCAATGGTCTACTAGACGGTATATCGCGGCGAACGTGGGTCGACCGTGGAGTTCTATGGCGGGGTTTTTGAATGATGAGGTGTAGAGGAACTTTCTGTTCGGGAGCGGTATTTGGTCCAGTTTCCCGCAGAGGGTGGGGGTGTTGGGGGCGAAGCGGATGAAGCCGGCGGAGCACGGCACGTTGAGCTTGTGCAGCTCGACGAGCAGGGCGCGGCGCGGGCCGGGCGCCGGCACGAGCACGCGGCACCCGTGCGTGCGCGGCACGTGCCCGGAGTGCACGCGACCCACGCGCACACTTCTTAGGCGTATTGCACAATCTGGAACAAAAGACAACATATTTCTTTAGTACCATAAATCTTATTTAGAGCTGAAAGCCTGCGGCTGAGTTGTTTACTGCTGATTTATGTTTTTTTGTAAAGTGCGCTTTTACTGTTTATTGATAAAATATTGATAAAATGTTGTAATAAATATCTCACTAGCACAAAGTCAAGAGAAATAGCTGAACTATAAATAAATGTAAACGACAAAGTGATTTATATTTGGGAAACGATCAATACTGTCCCTGTGCCGCTGAAAATAGCGTGATCCAAGTCGAATATTATTCGGAGTGGAGATTTGAATTCAAGAGATTTGGGACGATCTTGATATTGGACAATATTCTTGTCAGTGAGCTCATCTGAATACAAACTTCAAAGTTAAACAACTTAGGAATCTTTTTTCAAATATTGCTTTAATTTTGCCTACAGCTACTAAAGGACATTCAAATGTTTCTATCTATAATAATGTCTGTAAGTCAGTTAAATGGCCATTCAACAATGTATGTACTAGTTTCTTTCTGCGACTTCATCTACTAGTAAAACGTACCGAGAACCTAAGCTTTCTCTATGTCTTTCATTATAATCTGTTCAGTGGTGTTGCCATAATTAGGTAATAAACAGACAGACACGAAAGATTATGTTAGTTTGAGTCGGATAGGAACAAATATTTTAAGTGATAACCAGATTCATGAAGAATAGTATTGGCTATGTAACGTCACGCTCCGACACACGGGAGCGTAGCAGTAACTAAAAAGATATAATTAGAAATAATAAATAGAGAATATTAGAGTATTTTTATCAGTCACTGCCTATTCCTATGTCCAGCAGTCGACGTCGTTCGGCTAATAATAATATGATGATGACGATTGCCTATTCGGTTTAATTCGTGTTATATTAGGAGTTAGGGCAGCATAATAATATTAATATTATGTTATATACCCATTTAGGACGCTTCAGCGTGCCCCGTAATGTTCGCCTGAGGCATAGTTTATGTGAACAATGTCCGTCGCATACCTGGGCATCAGTCAAAGGTGCCGTGTCTTGTGAGACGACATGACACGGAGCTGTACATCCTTGGACAAGGGTATGTCATGAGATTAGCCGGGTAATCCGTTGGCTGGTTTAGCTAATTAGGTTTTGTTAACATAGTTTCAATAAATAAAATAGTCTGTATTTGGTGACTTGCCTTGTTTAAAAATCCGTGAAAAAAACGTAAAACTACGTAAATTAACAAGATAAACCAATAAAACCTGTCACATTTTGATTTAAAAACCAAAATGCTAAACATATTTTTTTAAAGTTACTATGGGTCCAATTTAAAACAATGTTCATCATCATCATCTTCCTGCCCTTATCCCATGTTACTTGGGGTCGGCGCAACATGTTTTCTTTTTCCATGCCGTCCTATCCACCGTCATGCTATCACTGACTCCTTTCACTTTCAAATCAAAATTAAAAAAAAAAAAAACAAATAAAAAAATTGAACAATGTCCTTTTTTTAAAAAAAAAGAGATTTTCTAAATCAAAAGGTAACAAACAAAAATGTATGTATTTCTTATTTTAAAAAAACTTTTTTACAAAAATGACAACCGCCTTTAAAAACTAAAAAGAGAAAAATAACTTTAGCTTTGGCCACCCAGTGGTTAATTATGAGGTAATAAACATAAAAAAATACAGTCAAATTGATAACCTCCTTCTTTTTAAAAGAAGGAGGTGATGTTGGTTAAAAACCAACATCAGGTGTTATATAATTTGTTTATTACTCCACATTCAACCTTTCGGTCCTGCAAATGTTAAGTTACAAATAAAACCTCCCTTGCTCTGCAGCGGGATAATAATAGGCTGGCATTATCATTATAATTCCTAGTTACAGATTAACAGCACGTCATGCAGTGGGGTGTGTATTCGAGTGTGTGTTACCGATGTAATTGAGGGCAGTGATGCGTGTAATAATAATGTCGATTGGACAGCTCGTCCGTCGGTTGAACAGGTTTAAGATATGCATTAATTATCGAACTCATGAATAATTACGAGTATTATCACTGATTAAGGTATGCAAATGATCGACATTTTGGTAAATGTGGTGTATTAATCAACACAAAATAACAGCATAATGATAATACCAGACTATTTATTAATTATCGATGTTAAATAATCGAATATTTTAATTTCAATTCGACTGGTTTTTTTTTATGGTCACCGTCGCCTGTTATTATCAATCACAGGTGCGATGCCATCCTACAGGCAAAGCTTAATTAACAACACGAACAAAACATTATAATACCAGCCTCTTCTCATACAGAGAAGGCACAAACATTGATCACTACAGTTGCTCAAGACGAATTGCGATTTCAGAGATAATATTAATCATAATTCCAGGTTTCCTCACGATGTTTTCCTTCACCGATGTCAGTGATGTCCTTGTACAAAATAACAAGAGATGAACAAATATATGGGCATTGGACGTGGGTACTTAACCCATGCATAAGTGAATTATTTTAGACGAGGTATATACTTTAGTTACGTCTTTAGCTACTGCTCCGCTCCCGTTCGCCGTTGCGTTATAACCTTCCTCTTGAATCATTTTATCTATTGTATTGTTACCAATTAAACAATTGTTGTTGTTGTTGTTATTGTTTTTGTTGTTGTTGTTGTTGTGGTGTTGTTATTGCGTTGTTGTTATTATTGTGTTGTTTGTTGTTGTTGTTGTTATCTGTTGTTTGTTGTCTGTTGTTTGTATTGTATTGTATTGATTAAAACCGCATTAAAATCCGTCACGGAGTTTCAGGGATTGGGAGGGACGACTTTGTTTTATACAATGTAGAGAAGAACCACACGTCAAAGGCAATATGATGCAGATCCACCTCCAAGCAATAAACTTTAAATAGTAAATTGTTATCTCTCGGAGCGACGTGGTAGTAAACCCTACAATGTGGTGAATAGGTTGCAGCGTGCACGTGTATTGCTCCTAACAGTGTTTGTTTATGTGATATTACCGTGAGGTAGGTAGCACGGTGCGAGCGGACGCGGGAGCGAGCGCAATTCTCGCTGAATTTCTTTTTATACTTATGTGTCACAAGGCGACGCCGACGTAAACTGCGGGTTGTTCGAAAGAGATTCCGCGCCCCCGGTTCGCAAAGGGCACATGAAGGAACATAGATGGGTTTTAGTCAGTAAAAATCTGACACTCCCTCCCGCCCCACCCAGGGCGGGGGAAGTTATTTGATGATTTCTCATCTATAAAAAAAAGGCGAAATAAAATGAGTTGTCAGTAAAGTTAAATGTGAATTATGCGACTGAAAAATCTTTTGGCGAAATAATTTTTTGGCTGTTATGTGAATAGCAGTACATAGTATAATTTCGTGACTATTTTGAAGATATGTAAAAGTAACAGTGTTAATTAAATTTGTCGCTGATGTTGCCTAATATTTACAGACTTAATAAATAAGATATATTAACAAACAGAAACAAAAAGAAACCAGAATAAAATGGCATATAAAAATCCTCTGCATTGCCGTCAACTGGAAATGTGCCCCTGGCCAATGTAAAATCCAGCCCTTGGGTCATGATAAATGTCAATCAAATTTTTGAATAAAATAGGCACATGAACTCCACGTACCGAAGGTTTTCACCCCAAACGGTTCGAAAATACATTTACCAAAAAGGGTGCTATACTTTCGCCATTTGAATTCCAATATTTCAATAATCAATATAAGCATAGCGATTTTATAACTTAGAATCGTCTATAAAACAACACCACACTTGTCCCTATAAACCGCTAATAGACCAACAGTGTGTCCTCTACCTAACCTATTGTGTTGATGGCCCGCCCCCTCTTCAGAGCTTCACTCGGGAGGCGAGAAAACCGCACACACCGTACGGGTTCCGCACAATATTGTACCTGTTTCTCATGTCACTGATTACAGGAGACACTGGGTCGGTTTTACTACCTTCGGTTAAGTTCCGATTAAATTATTTGGCAGATAATTCTATCTATATTTTAATCTATACTAACAAAGCTGAAGGGTTTTTCTATGTTTGTTTAAACGTTCTTAGTTATGGAACCACCAGTCAGATTGGGGAACAAATAATAGCCAGAGTTATTAGGAATAGTGTAGGCTTTATAAAATCATGCTACGAGTCACGGGAGCGGAGCAATAACTAAAGGCATAACTTTACGTCGGTAAAATCGCGGGGTATAGTAAGCATTTGTTTCTTTTTTTAAACGTTTCCCCATTTATAAACATAATAAACTCACATACACAAACAGCAAGACGCGGAACAACTATCTGTAGGTCATACAAATATTTGTTCGGTGCGGGAATCGAACCCGCGACTCGCAGCGCAGCAACCGTGTTGTCCTCTTTACCTGTTAGGAAGGTAGTCTCTGTTCGTAGTTGATGTAACTATATCTCAGTGTGTAGAGGTATTTTCTTTCGACACACATTGAGCAGACCACCTTTCGAAGACGGTTAAAATAACACCATCTATAGAATCCAAGCAAAGCCTTCCAGAACAAGTCCAAGTATGGCTTATTAACAGAACTATCCCTCGGGCATAATCTACTCAAACTAGCTACATTGCTCTACGTATCGCATGTTACATACGTACGGGTTTCGTACTCGGCACTTGTACGACTTCGTACTACGTTTAATAAGTAGCGAGCTTGGTACGTACAGTCAGCAAAAGAGATAAGTAACCAGGGTCACCTAATAAGTCAAAGTTTTCCAAAAACCGATAGAAGGTTTTTAATGAATTTTAATTTTATTAATAGAAAATGAACAGTTTATTAATTAAATTAAATTTCATTTAAAAACGACCGGAAAGAAAACTTTAACTATATAGACGGTCCGGTTACTTATATGTTTTGTTGACCGTACCTACGTGTACCGTACTGCGCAACATTGTTTTAATTTTGTTTTCACTATATTTCTGCCGTGTTGGAAGTCCGGAATTATGCGGCATTTTTTCGTTATTAAACTTTATTTATTACTTAAGAGTCGTGATGGGTAAGTGGGTAAGGCGCCCGACTCTTGTGCGTGAGGTTGTGGATTCGCATCCGGGCACGGGCAAGCACAAATGTGACTTTTTCTAATTCATATGTACTTTCGAAGTTTATCTTCGACATTACTGACATCGGTAATCATGTCAGAGGCCCTTGAGGCGGCTTAGAAACTCTGACACTAGGATGTGTGGGGTCGTTAGAAGACCTTACTGCCCACACGATGAAGAAGAAGTGGTTAAAGCGCCCGCCTCTTGTGCGTGAGGTTGTGGGTTCGAAGCCGGGCAAGTAAGAAGCAAGAGTTTTTTTTGTTAAAAACGTTGTCCTACACTAGGCATTTCTCCTGTATCGTTTACATATAAACTCTAATACATAAACAGCCAGATTCGGAGCATATCTAGTATGCCTTACTAATATTTGTTACGTGTGGGAATCGAACCCGCGTCACTCAGCAGCCAGCCGCTCAGCCACTTTGCCTATCGTGTGCTACTTCATAATATATGTTATTTCTAAAGGGTATCTTGGTCATTATTGATTAACGTACGTACCTTTTCTGTACGAAAAGAGGATTTTGCTCTGCAGTATTATTATATTTAACTGCCGCGTTAGAGCGGGTTCACATTAGGTCGGAACGACAGTTTTATCGGGCCGACAAAAGTGTCGGATCCATATTGGCATATGTATTTCAATAGCGCCGTTCACATATGGGCGCCCCGACAAAACTAACGGAGGCGACACTTTTACCGGACGTTCAGCCACGATTTCTGTCGGATCGGCATAATATTGGCGTACTGGCAAGTATAGCGCCGTTCACATTTGTCGGCGCGAAGCGGCGGAGCCACCCGCCCGCTACCCTTCCACCCGCTCATTCCCCGCTCTTGGCACTCGCGCGAGCAGTTTCGTCGACGTGTATGCAGAGAAAACACGTAAATATTGAGGGCGAAATAAATACAGAAGTTTTGATTTCTCTTGTGGAAGATAGGAGTTTATTATGGGATAAAACTTGTACTTAAACAATATAAAAATAAATCTTTGAAACTCACTACTTTGTGACTATCCGGGCAGTAAAACGACCGTACCGTCAGTGGTGTTCACATTAGGTCGGGTCGGCAGCGTCTAGTGTGAACAGCAACACCCGACAGTCGGTCAACGGTAAACTGTCCGTCCGACCTAATGTGAACCAGCTCTTAGCCTAGTGGTTCTAAGTACGACTGCTACACTAGAGATCTTGGTTTCGATTCCCAGGTCGAGCAAAGAATTATTGGGTTTTTTTATGAATTTCTCGCCTTCTATTATATGGAACCTAAAACGTACGCGCGAACTAAGGGTGTACATTGGTACACATCTGCCTAACCCTTTGAGGAATACAGGCGTAATGGTATTTATTATTATTTTTTACTCCGCAAGCTTGTGCTAGGCTCTCAGAAACCATAAACATGGGTACACTCGTCGAGTAAAGTGTTAACATTGCCTTTTATATTTGTTTGTTCTGCAGTGCGGGTGTATGCACTGAATTTATGTACACACATTTGTTTTTAGGGTGTGCTTATAACACTTTTATTACTGTGTAAATGTTAGCTTGTAAGAAAAATGTTCTTTGATTTTAGAAGACTTTTTTTAGCTTAATTTGTTACACGTCTTTATTTCAGGCCTATATTAATTATAAGGCCAGTTTTCCTCGCGATGTTTTCTTTCATTGATGTCAGTGAAGTTTAATATAAACTTAGAAAGTACATAGTAAATATATAGAAACGTACCTATGAATTTAAAAAGTCACTTTGCTACTTTGCCGGTTTCGAACAGGCAACCTAATGCATGAAAGGCGAGCGTCTCAACCACTGCGTCATCATGACATAAAATCATAAAATCTAAAGACCCGAAAATCCTTTGTCAAATATTCATTCTTGATGTTAAAATACAAGATAATTTCATAAAATGAAGCACACACACAGACACCCAATCTTGAACATAATTTCCGAGTGTTACATAAAACAATTTGGACGTAAAATAAGAAAACATTCATTGTGCACATAATGAACGTAATAAGCGTACGTTCCCGCGCTTTTAGGCGCCATCTTGGTTTGTGACGTCACTTGATATAACTCACGGGATAACGGTGTTTCTGGGTTTCTTTTGGACGTTTATGGCATGTGGTATGTCGTTTGGTATTTATATTGCTTTAATAATTGACCTTAGTACTGTTAAAACTAGCCAATCTACAATCTCTTAAACACTCTTTACGTATCGATATAATGACATATCTATAATAGTTTATACTACTTGGGCCGAGTAGATGGTCATGTTCAAAAAAATTGACAAGGGTGCAGGTGAAAAGCAAATGGGACACTCCAGCTTAAGTGGTATAGTCTGATCAGGAGCTTTGGTCTAATTTTTTTATTACACTTTTTAGTAATTGTATGTACCCAGTGTCACTCGCGCTATCTAGACTAATCAAATGACGTTTCATTTATCCAAATCGATTGAGCCGTTGAGTAGCTGCTAGCGGAGATCGAAACGGACATACATACATACAGATCAAACAAATAACCTTCTGTTTGGGCTTCGCATCAGTTGGGTTAAAAATTGAGTGTTATGTACCATCATATCTCAGTATTCGTTATTTATAGCTGTGTGACAATTGAAATGCAAGGTTCTGTATTGTAACGAAGTTCCCCCACTTCGTTACAATACAGACCAGATTCACAATGTGTATATCAGCATGTAGGCCTATTCTGAATTATTCATACCACTGATATGAGGGAGCCAATTCTGGAATCTGTTGCAATGGTATTAATGGTCAGGCGTTTGGCTTGAATCGGGGTGCTTTGGTAACTTGTGTGAGTTTTTTTTTTATTTACTGTTCAGATCAGACATAAGTCTTTATTTTCTGGGTTTGTGCCAGATAACTGCAGTAGGCTTGCATCCTATTACGTAACTGGCGAAATGGAAGTCCTATTATCCTACAAATGCTAAAAATAAATGCGAAAGTTTGTGAGGATGGATAGATGGGTATTTGTTACTCTTTCACGCTTAGGTGCACGGCTGAACAGATCTGGATGAGGCACTGAAATAGATTGTAGTGTGTAATGATACATAGAATACCGAACTCGAACTCGGAACTCGGTGTCCACGGTGTTTCTTGCTCGTACTTCTCCATAGAGACGTACGTTTTGGAATGAGCAACTAGCTTCAACTTTAAACTGTAACTTCTTGACTATTCAAAAGTGTCTGCACCGAAATTTCAATTAAATTTATTTGTAAATATAGATTTTCTCGAGTTCCACAGAAGTACCTATGTACTCACTAAAAATAAAGCTACAGTTCGTCGTTTCAAGTCGGTACATTGTCTGTTTTTCTTTGATCTCGTCAGAACTTGCCATCAAAGGAAACATTGACACAACTATTCCCAAGTGTGTTAACGACTTGACGTAAATATTTGGCAGACAATACGAGATTAAATGTACATAATACGTGAGATACCAGTAATTCGGCCAAGTAGATAATGCTTGGCTAAATATTTATACGATTCGTTAGATATATAGGCAGGGATACGGTAAATGGGTCTGGATTAAAAATACAGGATTTATTTTGGTAATTGTAGATTAGATTACCGTGGGTATGAGTGTTCTTGTGGTTCAAACTGGGTTCAGTGTTTTTTTTTTAATGATGGCAGTCTATTAGTACTGCTATATTTATATACTAATATGATAAAGCTAAAAGGGTTGTTTGTTTGAGCGCGGTAATCTATAAAACAACTGGCCCTATTCACATTTTTTTTTATTTAGCCTGCAAGCTTTTGCCCTCGACTTCGTTCGCGTTAATGTCGGTTTTTGCGGACGCAGATGTAGTTGCGGAATGAAAAGTAAACAATGTTCTTTCGTGGGGTTCAAACTTACCCCGTATCATCAAAATCGGTTCAGTAGTTTAGCCGTGAATGCGTAACAGATCTATCTGTATAAATGCAAAAGTAAGAAATATAAGTATGGATAAATAGCATGTGGTTGGAGAGGCCTATGCCCAGCAGTGGACTGTTGTAGGCTGATGATGATGATGAAATGAGGGATTTGCAAGAAAAACGCGTATGGAGACGCGAGAAAAAGTTAGTCAAGAAAAAAATAGAAAGCTTTCAAAACGAATAATATGAGTACCTAGTAACTACTATATTTCAATATTGTGCCAAAGTACCAGTATTTGTCATGTCTTATTACAATCGACTACGCGGTACGTAAAGCAATATATTGTGTGTAGCTACTGATGCTCAAAGTTTGTACTGAAAGAATGATATTGTTAGGTACTGATAAATGATGAAGTCTTTACGCTTGTCTGAATTAGTTAGGTTTAGGTTATTTATCCATCCTTCTCAATAAACACAAAAAATAAATGGTTAAATGTGTTGCTAAGCGCAAAAGTCGAAAACTACCGTCTAAAACTGGGTGGATGGAAGATTTTGGCAGTTCACTAGTCAAATAAAGTATAATATAATTTCATATATTTTGTGAATAAATTAACTATGTATTCATATTAGATCCAACGCCATCACCAGATATAAGCCTATATTTAAGTCATACTAGCTTTTGCCCGAGACTTTGTTCACGTGGACGTCAAATACTTTTAATTGAGCCCTTTTGCAAAATCCACAAAATTCTTAGCTGACGTCTTCTTTGTATAAGGTACCTGGCAAATTCCAGTTTTACAGGTCAAACATACAGTTAGATAATGACTATTTTTGTATTTTAATTAGTACCCTTTTTGTTTCATGTCTGTGTACCTACTATATAGGCTGCCAGGAATAAATGTAGATTCATTCTTTCTTTTCTTTTTATACCGATTTAGAGCACCTTTATAGTTGGTACGCTACAGCAAAATTACTTAGACAGGTATACCAGTAAAAAGAAAGAAATAAAGCAAGTCTTATCAAAAGAAATTGTTACTTTCAATGAACTAGAAGACTTTAATATCGTGACGTTGAAAACTGAAAAAAAAGGTTGAAAGGAAAAACGAATTTGATGCCCAAATTGGGAAATTTCTTTTTATATAACTTTAATGACTTGTGAAAAACTCTGAAAGGTCCAAAATGTAAAGGCGAAGGTACGAACCTGTTTTATCATTGAAGGCATTTTTTAGGGTTCCGTACCCAAAGGATAAAACGGGACCCTAAATGAATGAAGTTATTACTAAGACTCCGCTGTTCGTCCGTCCGTCCGTCTGTCACCTCATGAACCGTGTATAGTTAGAGAGTTAAAATTTTTACAGATGATGTATTTCTGTTGCCACTATAATAACAAACCGTGTCGACGGCGCGTTCGTGTTCCACGCGCGCCTCAAAGAGATGTCAGCAAACTTGGATGGGGCCACTGAGGGCCGATGCCTGCCGGGGCTGCGGGTTGTTCGAAAGAGATACCGCGCCCCCGGAACGCAAAGGGCACATGAAGGAACATAGACGGGTTTTAGTCAGTAAAAGTCTGACACTCGCTCCCGCCCCGCCCAGGGCGGGGGAAGTTATTTGATGATTTCCCGTCTATAAAAAAAAAAAAAACTATAATAACAAAATATACTAAAAAACAGAATACAATTAATATTTAAAGGGGCTCCTATACAACAAACATGTTTTTTTTTCGTTATTATTGTTAATAATGGTACTGAACCTTTTGTGCGCGAGTCCGTCTCGCACTTGGACGGTTTTTACTTGTTTTTTAGTAGTATTTCTTTCAGATAGACATTTCAGTTTCGCTGTCATATAATAAAATTTAATGATATGATGGCTATATGACTTTTTGATTAACATAGGTTTCAAAGTGCTACAAGGGTCCCCGACGTTTTGAGCATATTGTGATTCATTATTTTGTTGTTTTTTTACGAATAATTGTTTGGGTGTAAGTAGGTATGCCCAAAAGTAATAAGAAATGTGGCGTCAATACATATAAAAACCTGACAATAACAAAGAAATTGTGACGCGTTGAATCAGGTGAATTTAATCAGTTTAAATCACAAACTCCCTAGGATTTTCCCTCGTCAATAATTTCATTCAACCTTATTCTGTAAAAATCTTTCTGAGTTAATTTAGTTAAAATGAGCCCGAGGTGAGTTGTCTATCTATGAAGGTAAAATGACCTCCTGCCTTTAGGGATAGACAGGTTACATCAAACTTGCTTCACTTAAACGCACCGAGAAATATTTTCACAGAATAACAATGTTGGCTTCAAATGTTAATAAAACTATGCCATTTTTAGTAAAATCAAAATCAAAATCGTTTATTGCAATCCATATGTACACATGCAGGTGGTAGTTAGAAAAAATTATGGACCCTGTGGAGCACAGCAAAATTTTAAATAAGAGGAGAGAGGAATGAGCGCTTTAATAATTTTCTTGTTACCATGTTACATTTATTTTATATTTCCACTAGCTTTTGCCCGCGACTTCATCCGCGTGGATTAATAGTTCCCGTTCCCGGGGGATTTCCGGGATGAAAACTATCCTATGTCCTTTCTCGGGTCCCAGACTATATCTGTACCAAATTTTATTGAAATCGGTTCAGTGGTTTAGGCGTGAAGAAGAGACAGACAGACAGACAGACAGACAGAGTTACTTTCACATTTATAATATTAGTACGGAAAGTACGGATTTATCTACAAATTATTGAATTCGAAGTAATTATTTATATATTTATATTAAATATTTATATGTATATTCATGAATTATTTATTTCATTAATTATATTAATTATTTATTTAAATATATTTAATATGTATTTTTAATTAGGTATGTATTTGGTTATATTTATTTTTGAATAAGTGTTCAGTACAAAAGAAATGGTGAAATAGGTATATGCCCTATCAATACTCAAACATTTTAATGAGCAGATTACTGTTCAAAATGACCTCTAAAATAACTTGCCGATTATACAAACCTGTCAGCAAACAATTTGAAAAGAAACCTCGTCTAGTTTTAATAAAATAGTCTGATTATAATATATCTATTCATTATAAAAATATAGTACTGGCCACACGAACGAAACTCAGTCAGGCAATCATTCAACTATTTGAAAAGAGAATATTCTGTCATATTTGAAATATAAAAAACACTGGCTTGTTAGCCTTGTGGTCCTAAGCGCGCATGATACGCTAGAGGGCTTGGGTTTAATTCCCAGGTAGAGCAAAGTGTTATTGGGTATCGAAACTCTCAGTAGCAGCTCGGAGTTAGGATTTGTGCCCGATGAATGGCAATAGGCTCGCCTCTATTACATGGGACCTAAACATACCGGCGAATTGTGGGTGTACATTGATATACCTCTGCCTAATCCTTCAGGTGATACAGGCGTGATGTGATGGTATGGTATGTTAAAAAGGTCGAATTATACCTCTTCATTATAAGTAGTACTGGCCACTCAACCGAAACTCAGTCAGGCAATCATTCAAATTTTTGAAAAGAGAATACTCCGCCATATTTGAAAAATTAAAAAAAAAGTTTCGCCGGCCTATTATTTCGTGTACACGACTCGATTACAGGCTGTGTTAATATTTGAGGGTGGTTACGCTCTGGTTGTCAACGTCCCGTAAACCGGGACACGGGATGTCCCAATTTTAGGCCTGTGCTAATAATAAACCCGACATTTTAATATTTTGGAAGTTGGAGTGTGGTCATTGCTTGCATGCGGTTTTGTTTCGAAATTAGTCAAAGAATTTTAAGTTTCGTGATTTTATGCGTCTTTATTCTTATTGGATAAGCCAATTATACATTCCATATTAATACTTAATTAAAATAGTTCCATTTTCTCACATTTAAGCATGTATTCTCCGAACCTATTCCGGCCACAGCGGCTAATCAGACTAATGCAGACTAGCCCAGTACGCAGGAGATATTATAGTGCACAAGTATGTGCGCAAACACAGGTGCACTCCCTCTTGCCTAACTCTCATACGTCTGGGACGGCAATCGGACACAATCGGGGACAGATCAGACCAGGACCAACGGCTATCGTGCTTTCCAAGGCACAGGGAATACCAAGTTCCAAACTTCGGGATGTTACTGAGAAATTCCTAATGGAAAAACCCAGTAACACCTTTTTGCCCGACCTGAGAATCAAATGCAGGGCCCCATGCCCATCAGTAGTGCTTACCACCATAAGACCAACGGGGCCGTTTTCCCATGACTGCAATAACAAACCCATTTTAAGAAATCAAATCAGCATAAAAGAAAAATATACTATTTCAAAATAAAAATATCGGGAAAAATATTCATATCCCGCATTTCATCCCGACATATTGTCTATGTCATTGGCCACACTAGCATGCAAACAACTTTGACATTTTGTTTTGTGCAACGAATTTGTTATTTATGGTTCGTTTTCTCTTTGGAATGGCAATTGTTTTGTTTTTATTGACTTTTGAGCTATGAATTAAATTATATTAATGTCGTATGTAACGAGTTTGTGGTTGAATTATGTTTTGGGTATTTATTCGTGTTTTGTGATTAGTTTGGTATTTTTTTGAATAAAATATAATAAAAACTAGCTTTTGCAAAAGTCAAAGTTAATATTTTATATTATCCCATTGATACCGTACATTGTTTCGGAATAAAAGTAGCCTATGTGCTATTTCATTGTACAGAGATATATTATAATATATCTAAATATAGATATATTACATCATCATCATCATCATTATATGCCATCTTGCATGCTAGACTGTATGTATACTCATGTTTGCACAAATAAAAAAATTATCTTATCTTATCTTATCTTATCTTATTACTATATAAATATAGATATATTATAATATATCACTGTGCCAAATTTCATCCAGATCTGTTCAGCCATTCGATTAAGTAACGAACATCCATCCATCCATCCTCACAAAATTTCGCATTTATAATATTAGTAAAATAAGATGTTACGTTACAGCTGGCGTTATTTTATTATAGGTTATATTAACGTCTTTAAAATCACATACTGGTACCAAATCAGAAAAGCGGACTGTAACGAAATAGGTTTAAAAAGAAAAGAAAGAAAGAAAAACCATTTAAACAAATCAATTCAATCAATCAATAAAAAAAAAACAATTTAATTATCTATTTATTTCAATCCGTAACTCTAAAAGCAACTCGCTGGCGTAGACCTTTCACGTTAAGGCTGTGTGCACACGTTACATAATCGGTGACCGATTTTTTTGTCGGAGAGAATGAAACACATGAATTCTAATACACCAATGCAGATGTCCCACAAAAAGTTGGTTCCACGAAACAATTTTTTTTAATGGGACAAGCCCGCCATTATTCCCAAACCACTGCAACTCCTGTAAGCCAGAATCAACAGTGGCGCCCGGCAGAAAAGCTCCGAGGCAATGAAGCTCAACGAGTCCCGGAAAACGATTCAACTGTCTTGGATCTTGCAACGAAATTAATCAGAAAAGATTAGCGGAGGAGTAAGAAAAACAGAAACTATGAATCTATTGAACAGTCCGAATCGGTCTTGCAAAAAGTCGGACGTGGACGGTCGGCCGTGTGTCCCGACACAGACCCACTCGATCTACATATTTTTTTTATTTAATATATAAAAAAAAATATACCATCACGCCTGTTTTCCCCGAAGGGTTAGGCAGAGGTGTACCAATGTACACCCACGGTTCGCCGGTATATTTAGGTCCCATGTAATAGGGGGCGAGTCTATTGCCATTTAACCGGGCACAAATCCAAACTCCGAGCTGCTACTGAGACTTTCATAGAAAAACCTAATAACACTTTTTGCTCGACCTGGGAATCGAACCCAGGACAGCGTACAGCTCTAGCGGAGCAGTCGCTTAGAACCACTAGGCTATCGAGGCAGTTAAAAAAGTTAATTTTTTTATTTAATATTGTTTTATAGTTAGTCCCCTTTGGACATAACAAAGTCTTACAAACAAAGTAAAGTGACAAAGCGGCTTAGAAGTTTCATAACAAACGTTTCGTACCAAATAGCCCGGGAAGGACTTTTGTCTGAACCGTTCTAGGTCAAACTGATGGATGGATCGAATGTAGCATTCTGCCAACATCCTGAATCCGTCGGAAACCTTCTTTCCAACGATACATCTTACAATCACTCACTCACCCGTTTAGTTACTACTAGCTCGTTCCCGTGTCTTCGTTCGTGTGAATGTTGGTTATCACGTGTTTTATTTTTATTGCGCGAAACCATAATGCTTTTTTTTAAATAAAAGTAGCTGAAGTTACACCTTATAACATCAGCTATCTGATAATGTCTTGTCAAAATCGGCCCAGCAGTACCGCAGACAGACAAAATTAGAAAAAAAATGGTTGTTTAGTACAAACACCATGTAAATATCCTACTAATGCTACTAATATTATAAATGCGAAAGTTTCTGAGGGTGAAGGGATGTTTGTTTCTCTTTCATGCTTAAACGGCTGAACGGATCTAGATGAAATTTAACACTGAGATAGATTATAGATTGGATTATCACACTTATGATACTTTTTAAACAGGGTAAATGTACGGTCCCCGTGGGATAATATACCAAGTTTGACGCGGATAAAGTCGAGGGCAGAAGCTAATTCATGATATTTATCTAGTCTTTTTCTTCATTATCATCATATCAGCCGGACGATGTCCACAGCTGGACAGATAGGTCCGCCCTAAAGATACCCACAATAACCGGTTCTGCGCTGCCCACATCCAACGATTATTTGTCGGTCCACCATTTATTTAGTAAAAAACTGTTATTTTGATAATACATACATACACTTCTATTTCATCTACCTACAGCCTTGGCCAAAAGTATTAGGCACCCCCAAAAAACGCTTGCAACTAATAAAGTATAACAAATATAAAGCTATCTGTTATACAATAGCCTATAGGGTGTATTCAAACGTTAATTAAAACAATAGATACGGTATTTTGACGTGCCATGAAACAGCTGATGTACAAATAGCGAAAAATGGCATTTCATGAGAAATATTAATTTGTTCTCTCAATCTTTTTTCGCTGTTCATAGTGGCAAGAAGCTAGTGTTTTTGTATTTATTTGTTAAATGTCTATTACGAAATGCCTAAACAAAGTGAACTTTGTACAGAAAAACGGATAAAAATCCAGATTCTACACGAAGTGGGCAAATCTCAGGTAGAGATCGCCAAGTTGGTAAAATGTTGTCGGTTTGCGGTCCAATCTGCTCTGAAAACCTTCGTGGAGACTGGTTCTTACAAAAACAGGCAGAAAACGTGTAACTACTGAGTGCCAGGACAGAAAACTCATTCTTGAATCTCTCAAGGACCGCAAAAAAACTTCTTCTGAGCTCGCTGCAGCTCTATCGGAGGACATTGGAAAGCTGATTAGTTCTCTAACGACAAGAAGAAGACTCATAGAAGCTGGCTTAAAAGACTGTAAACCTAGGATGAAGCCTCTGTTGTCCGAGAACAACAAAAAGATCCGCTTGGAATGTACTCTACGACACCAACATTGTACCGAAGAAGATTGGTCCAATGTTGTATGGTCCGCCGAATTGAACTTAGTGGCAAGTTTTACTATGACTGATATAAAACAACAACAACAATAACTAATAATTTCATTAACTTTTGTAAGAATTACAACCAATCAAACATTGGGTCTATTTTTTAATGTTTTTAGGTATTCGGAACGCCGGCTGTGACGTTTGTGAGGCAGTGTGTCGGCGAGGAATACTATCCAGATTGTGTGGTACCTACCGCCGAACACGCATACGGCAGCATTATGATCTGGGGCTGCATGGCTGCCGATAGGGTTGGCGAAATGTTCGTCTGCGAAGGCCGCATGAACAATGATAAGTACATCAATGTGCTAGAAACTGCCTTGGTGCCATCGTTGGTGCACATTTTCGATGGCAGCAACTTAGGCGACGTCAAATCCCAGCAAGATAATGCTCCATGTCATAAGTCAGCGACCACGATGGCAAGGTTTAGAAAAAACAGCATTGTCTTGCTAGACAGGGCGGTGCAATCTCCAGATCTGGACCCCATCGAGCAGCTTTGGGATATACTGACGCGCAAGATACAAAAGCATAACATAACACAAAAAGAAGCGTTAAAAATGCCTTAATAAGTAAGTGGGATGCCATAAGTTCTGACGAGTGCACAAAGCTCGTACGCAGTATGCCCCGAAGGATTGCTGCGGTGATGAAAGCGATGGGTGGATTTACTAAATATTAATATATTTTAATTGTTTGATCAAAATATATACATCGACAACAAAATTAGTTTTATCTTTCATCCCAAACATGTGTCATGCAATCATTTGTAGGGTGCCTAATACTTTTGGCCAAGACTGTATATGTATAGATTCCTTAAAGAACATAAGTTACAGTAAACCCTCCCCTAGGTATCAATTAAGCTATAGGCATCCGATGAAACGTGATAGGGTGCCGCTCTACTTATAGGACTTCGTGTACAGACGGCAAAACAGTTTCGTTAACAGTTTTTGCGCTACGGAAGCAATATTCACTGTTATTGCATGCGTTATAAGCAACATTTACAGACAAGGTTCAATTGCTTATGGCAATTAGTAATAGTTTAGTTTTTTCTTGGTGAAATATTTTTTGTAATCGGACTAGTAATTCAAGAGGGTACATCTGACAAAAAAAACGACGGGTTGCACTCCGGGAGTGCCGGTAGAAGTGAAAACATAAATAATAACGTTGTGCATTTTTGATATTTGAATGATGATATTCGAATAGTTGGGGAATAATTTTGCACGAATTGCTTTAATTATCAGTACAAAAGTACTATCATTTATGTGGTAGAATACAATATTTATTTATTGCGCTATCGTACACAAACATGACAATTCGCGTCAGGACACGTGACCTGATTGAAAATCTTACGAATTTTCGATCAGGTCACGTGTCCTGACGCGTTTAATAATTTTTACCCATTACAAAAAAAGTGTACAACGCCGCTAAAGAAGTTTTCACTTCAAAAATACCTATTGAACTTTTACTCTATTGAAAGAGGCAAAAACGCACCCTTAGCGCCAAGCTACGAATTCATCCTTTAATACCTACCCAATTAGTAGTGAGACCGGAATTATATTATAGATATTGCTTTATGACTTTTATTTACGTACTAGCTTTTGCCCGCGACTTCGTCCGCTAGGATTAATAGTTCCCGTTCCCGGGGGATTTCCGGGATGAAAACTATCCTATGTCCTTTCTCGGGTCCCAGACTATATCAGTACTAAATTTCATTTAAATCGGTTCAGTGGTTTAAGCGTGAAGAAGAAACAGACAGACAGACAGACAGAGTTACTTTCGCATTTATAATATTAGTAAGGAAATAAGGAAGTAAGGATAAAAGACTGTCATGGGATCGTGACCGTGGCGTGCTGGGCATTTTTGGTTTGTCATTCATACATGACTGGCAGTAAAAAGGTTAAATATTATTTTAGAATTAGATGTTAATTAATGCGTTACAATATTAAAGAAAAACTTGACTTCTCTGTTTAAAAGACGGTAAGTAACAGTTGTCTATCTACAAACTTTTTTGTCGACAGTACATTTTCAACAAATCAGAGTAGCGACCCTTAACAGTAAGTTTTCGCGATAAACAGACTAACTCTAACTTTATTACACTCGTCCCCCGGTTTTGTACGAACTTTTTGGTCAATACCTCTTGGCTTGGCTTGTCTTGGCCCTTTCATTGAGGTCTTAAGTCACGCGTGAAGAATTCCTGACAGAAATACTATGTATAATGATGTAGGAATCTTTTGTGGTGCTACCCTATATTGTTTAGTAGTTGTATTATGGACGTGGGTGTTCATTGTGGGAACTTTTCGGCTAAATGCTTTCTCATACTCAATACTCAATTATTATTGCGTTCCATAATGTATCTAAATGGTCAAAAAAATATAAAAATACAAAATTATTATGGACCCTGTCGGGCACGGCTAAAACTTAGGAGAGAGGAAGAGTTCTATGCAGCAATAATTCAATATAAAAAAAAAAAAAATCTAAAATCTTAATTTTGTATTTTAATGTAAAAATGTTTCGTTTGATAAGTTTTTTCATTAAGTATGGGAAATCATCAAATGAGTTTTTCCGCCCTGGGCGGAGTGGATAGGAGTGTCAGACTTTTACTGACTATAACCCAACCGTGTTCCTCTTAATGCCCTTTCAGGACTGCGGTGACTCCTTCGAACAAATTCCGCAACACTGGCAGGTACTGGCCCTGGCTGGCCCCGTCTACTTCGTTTGATATGTAAGAAACTCTTTTGTCAGCGATTTTTTTTTCTGATAAAGTTTTTTTTTTATTTTAAAGAAGGGAAATCATCAAATAACTTCCCCCGCCCTGGATGGGACGGGAGGGAGTGTCAGACTTTCACTGACTAAAACCCGCCTATGTTCCTTTCATGTGCCCTTTGCGTTCCGGGGGCGCGGTATCTCTTTCGAACAACCCGCAGCCCCGGCAGGTTCTGATAAAGGTTACTGTTATCGTTGCCTTGACTTTAAGTATTTGTTTTTGTAAAATTTTATATTCAAGTTTTGATTTTCTTTTTAATGGTTCTTGCAAGTATTATTTGTGAAGTTTGTTTTGTTTTACGACTTGATTGCTTGCAATTTAAGTTGGCTAGTCATTTATTATGGCTTGAAAATGTGAAAACATGAAAATACAAATTTTCTCAAGCAATACAATTATGTTTTTGCATAATTTGTTATTGTAAATAGTAACACTTTTATTGAATTACTAGCTTGTGCCCCGTCTTCGTTCTCATAGAAGTCAAAGCTTAAAGTACCTACTCGGGTAATATAACTTTTGAATCTGTAAAAGAAATTTTGAAATCAGACAATATATCCAGAGATTACCTTTAACTCCGCCCCTAAGATGACCCACTGACCAAAATCTTTATATCTTTATCACGTTAGTTCGATACTAACGTGATAAAGATATAAAGGCCAGGCTTTAGTGTTTAAAAAAGTACTTGTTTTAGATGTTTGATAGTTTATTTATTTATTTAAACTTTGTGTAACAAAAAAGTACAAAGGTGGACTTAATGCCATACACATTCTCTACCAGTCAACCAAAGGTGAAGACATAACACGGCAGGCGCAAATTATTATATCGTCTGTTTTAGGTATTTTAATTATTTTGTACTTGTGTACAAAATAATTAAAATACCTAAAAGAGAGAGAGAGATTCTGAGAGTTTTTTTTTTGCAAAAAATTCTATTCAGTTATTTACCAAGAAACCATATAAAGTACTTGTCATAAAATTATTGAAGGCAAGTAAATAAGGTCTATTTTTCTGCGCTTCATATAAAACGGTCACAAATACAGATACCTATAAGGGTGATTCCGCCGGGATTTTATAAATGTTTATAACCCTCGTAATGTGTGTTATTTCTGCCCTTAAGTAGAGGCTCCAGATGTGAGGACCATTTGGAGAAATTTATTTAGTTATGACGTTATTACATTTGATTGGTATTATGAAGTGAACCCCTTTTTATAGTCAGTGATTTGAACGATAATCTAATGGAGTGAATGTCGGTCCCAATAAGTGTAAAAATACCTATTAAATGCACACCTTGAAAGTAGATTGGTCAGAATGGGAAATTGAATCGATTTCTGCTATTTCTAAAATGGGTAATTTTTTAAAGAGCTACCCTGACCTTATTGGTGAGGTTCTTCAGAAAGGTCAGGTGCGCAGTACTCGTAAACGGCGTACTTGTATGACCAGCCCCCCTAGCCAAGTCACAAACAATAAACGCAAACGCTGAGTAGGCTTCTTTATGTGATCTTCAACTTTATGTGCTTGGTTTTAAGTTGAAGATCTAATGAAGATTGCATAGCGTTTTCGTTCGTTTCAGTCGCTAACGCTTAGAAATCTTTAATAGATTTTCAACTTAAGGCTCTTGAGTATTAAGTTGAAAATCTATTGGTACCTACCGAGCGTTTACGATTATCGTTTGTGACTTGGCTAGGGGGGCAGATGTATGAATGTGAACGAGGCGAAAGGAGTATGTAAGTATCGTATTCGGTGGTGCTCTGTGGTTTCTGCTTACCCCCATGGGAAAAAGGTGTGAGTTTATGTACTATGTATGTATGTACAATTGTACAATCCCTATTTGAAATTCCTTTTCAGGGTTCCGTAACCGAAGAATGCTATTATTAAGCTTCCGCTGTCTGTCTGTCTGTCTGTCCGCCTGTCGATTAGCCGGCTTTATCTCATGAACCGTAATAGGTACAACGTTGAAATTTCCGCAGCGTCCATTACCATTGCCGCTATAATAACAAATAATAAAAAAATTAAGGGGTCATAGAATCGTGTTTTTGGATATGTAGTGTTAAATATTGTTCGTTTCTTGTATCATTGGATGGCAAACAAGCCGACGGCCCACCTGATGTTAAGTGGTCACCGCTGTCTATAGACATCTGCAATACCAGAGGCCTTGCAAATGCGTTGCTATGTCAGAGGCAAAGTTGAAATGTCTCGTGTGCCTGAAATTAAACAACCGCCTCTCAAATTGCAACCCGAAATAAGAATGATAGTTCTTCCCCGGACAAACTCCTTGACAAAAAGCTCTACTACTAAACACTACACTACTAAATATTACGGAACCCTTCTAGTGCCACTCCGACTAGAACTTGACCGATTTTTTTATGGCCAGTGATTAGTCGAGTTAAGCTTTCTAATATAACAAATGTCAGGTTTAATAATATAGGTTGACGAGGATCAAAAATGAATTATTACATGCGTACCTAATCCGTATTTGCAATTCCATTTTATCCTTTTTAGCATTTTCAGCCCTTACATCATCATTTCTTTTAGAAATCCCAAACAGTATCTTAAGATATGGCCACCCTAGCTAACTCCATAACAGCTCAACTCCTTGGAAGTGTACAATACAATATGCATATTATAGCATGCACAATAAGGTCTATATTTCTCTACTAGTGGAGGTACATTTAGGTGATATATAGGCGAGTCGCACACGATAGATCCGTCGGTTGGCAGGGATATCAGTGATGTGTATGAGTTTATCTTTATGCGACATTTTGATCGCTCTGGATCTAGACATTGACCTAGTTACGAAAATAAGTAAAGGATATAAAATAAAATGAAGGATTTGTAAGAAAAATATCATATTTTCGCGCTTTTTCATTTTGTTGGAATGATCTTAATATCTCACCATCACGCCTGTATTTCTCGAAGGGTTAGGCAGAGGTGTACCAATATGCACCCACACTCCGCCGGTATATTTTTTAGATGCTATGTAATAGGGGGCGAGCCTATTGCCATTAAACATGCACAAATCCAAACTCCGAGCTTCTACTGAGTATTTCATAGAAAAACCCAATAACAATTTTTGCTCGACCTGGGAATCAAACCCAAGATATCTAGCGTAGCAGTCGCACTTATGACCACTAGGCTAAAGAGGTAGTTATAAGATCTAAATAAGATAATTATTTACATCAGAATAAAGTGAGTTATATCTACTTTGTTAACAAAAACAAAACAAGGTTTTTAACGACCGCTTGAAAGTTAGGCTTTTAAAGTCGGCGTAGAAAAAAAAACAAAGTAAACCCTTTGGTTTTAAAGAAATTACTAAAAGCCATAAATTGCGACTTAGCTTTTAAGAAATTACTTAAGAATTTTCACGGATTCTTCTCGAATGATTTATCTCATTTAACTAAACCTCTTTTGTTTTATCCTCTTACTGAAAAGGTTGCTTTTTTTGTTCAGTTTTAATTTTTAATTCTCACAACAAGAAGCCTGGGGCCATTAGCAGATTGCAGTAATAAGGGTAGAAGTTCTTAGATAGTAATTTGTTCTTGAAGATGTTTGTTAGTCATAGCCAATGTACTATTATTATACTATTGTAACTGCCTCGTTGGCCTAGTGGTCCTGAGCGCGACTGCTACGCTAGAGGTCCTGGGTTCGATTCCCGGGTCGAGCAAAAACTGTTATTGGGTTTTTCTATGAAATTCTCAGTAGTAGCTCGGAGCTTGGATTTGTGCCCGGTTAATGGCAATAGGCTCGCCCCCTATTACATGGGACCTAAATATACCGGCAAACCGTGGGTGTACATTGGTACACCTCTGCCTAACCCTTCGGGGAATACAGGCGTGATGGTATATATATATTTTATATATGTTTACGCCAATCGTAACGGAAATACCTAAAGTCCTCGTTTCACCTGACGCTCAGCAGTCGCGCTTGCGACTACAAGACCAACTTGGCAGTTCAACATTTCTTTATCATCAGCTGATGTTAAGTACACCTCTGCAATACCAGAGGCCTTGCAAATACGATGCCATCCATTTGAGTCAAAGTTGAAATGTCACTTCTTTTAACGTATGGCGGTAGTAGTGCTTCCCCAGACGAGCTTCTTCACTAGAAGGTATTAAACTACTAATTTAGATAAAAAAAATAGTAAAACACTCACCTAATCTTAAATTTTTAGTAAAGAACACTTGGTATATGGTGGCACTCGTCGTCTTCCTATAACGTAACCTGAAACAAAAGATAAACAACATTAATAAAGTATATAGTCATATGTAGTATATAGTTGCATGTAGTATTAATATAGTATAAGGTGTAGATTAATATAGTATATAGTCTGCCTAGCCGTTTCTCAACTATGTCGGGGTCAGCCTTCAGTCTAGCCGGGTGCAGTGCTGAATACCAGTGTTTTACATGGAGCCACTGCCTATCTGACTTCCACAACCCAGTTATTGGGTCTTGGTAAGACTGGTTGTCAGACTTCCCGGCTTCTGATTATCCGTATCGACTGTCAAAGATTTACGAATAAGAGCCGTGACCAACGGGCTTTACGTGCTTTCCGAGGCACGGAAGTATTCCACCAGCAATTCCCAAAGTCCGGGCTGTCACTGAGAAATTCCTAATGGAAAACCCACACTTTTTAACCGACCTGGGCATGGAACCCAGGACTCTACGCTTATCAGTCACGCTTGCGACCACGAGACCAACGGGACAGTCACAAACGACATTAATAAAGTGCAGTAATTAATATTCAGAACTTACAAATTAATCTTAGACGTCTTTTAATTAAAAATATAAAAGATGGCGGGACGAACTTGAGTCCTTCCGAAAGTACTAGCATTAGCAGCGAACAGAAATTAGAGGATAATGAATGGTTGTCTGCAATATAACTCGAGCAATACTGCTTTGCTGCAGAAATAGGTACGGTGGCAGCATTTCACCGGACCAGCGTCTTCACAAAGAGCTCTACTACTTCTACAGTGGGGCAATACAGACTATCTAGACAGAAATATACAACCTCTTCAAAATGAAGGTTAGAACTATGCTAGTGATTCTCAGAAAGAATCTAATATACCATCACGCTTGAATTCCCCGAAGGGTTAGGCAATGATGTACCAATGTCGAACCACAGTTCGCCGGTATGTTTAGATCCCATGTAATAGGAAGCGAGCCTATTGCCATGAACCGGGCACAAATCCTAACTCCGAGCTGCTACTGAGAATTTCATAAGAAAACCCAATAACACTTTGCTTGACCTGGGAATCGAACCCAAGACCTCTAGTGTAGGACTCAGGACCACTAGACTAATTAGGCAGTTACGACTTCCAACACTCACTTCTTTTATATTCAACTATGTACGACCAAAACTAGATGAAAACTATGAAATACTTTGCACGTGTTTTACTTGGTAAGAAGGATTTTATACAAGAAGTTGTTTGACAACGTCATAACATGGCCTATCACGAAACTTTTTACGACTCTTACAAGATAAGCTCTGGGGGGTTTTTCTTACTGCAAAATATGGCCTTCATTCTTTGAAGTATACACGGTGGTATATTGTGACACAGAGTATAAACATGGGTTCAGTACACGATTCTAAGTCCCTTAGCGATAACTTTTTTGGATCGTCATATACAAGTGTTATACCTTTTTGTCACCACGATGGCAAAAAGCTCTAATCGGCCGTTCTCAGGGTCAAACAGGCCATTAATAAAATAATATTTTTTAATCTATATTTACCATCGATTCGCTAAGAAAAATATGATGTTTTATACCAAAATGTATGGAAAAACAGTTTTTTTTTTAATAACTAATTCTAGTTTTTAGTTTGTATCCTTCTTATTACTTTTAGTTTATTAGTCTCCATTTTGTAAATGTACTACAAGGGAAGTAGCGAGTCAGCCCCAACACAAGTATTGTTAATAATAATAACTTAACGGGGCTGCCTCATGCTATATGTGTTGTAACGATTTTGGAACAATAAACAATTTTTTTAAAAAAAATTAATAACCAACGAAAAATGTTACCTCTAAAGCGTTTATTATATTGACTCCATTAATCCATGATAAATGTTTGTGTTGCGATGTACCTTTCATCATATTGTATGTACTAACTTTAACCCGTTTTACTAACTTAAACGCGGTTTTACCATGTTTGGTTACGTCTTGTATGAAGTTATATAACTATTCCTCATAAATCATCATCATCTGCCTCTAATCTAACCGCATGCAGCTGAATTCCAGTGTTTTACATGGAGTGACTGGCCATCTGACCTCCCCAACCCAGTTACTATACCTCATAGATATGGCTATTACGTATATATACAAAGATATTTTTTCAAACAGACTGTCAGTTTCAGACATTTGCGCATTTAAAGAAACACAACAAAACTCTTCAGCTATATGATGTCAGTGTATATTTATTCTAAGTTTTCCTTCCCACCGAACAAAACTAACAAAAGATCATTATGTGATTAGATTCAAGACATTTCATGGCTTTACGCGTACCTACTTTGTAAACTTTGTGTATAGAACCATGGCCTACAAACAACAGCTGCCCTTTCCCTTGAGTGACGTCACTGAAGGTCGCGACCATCCATCAGCTTCTACCTTGATTAGGTAGACTGGAAGACTCGCACCACCTAGCACGGAGTGATTTACACGAATGATAGATTAATAAACTAACGTAGTTTTGAGAAATACTTAGGGAGTAATGGTGGAACTATTAACTGGGTTTAGTGCTGCTAAAGTGAATCAAAGCACGGCAAAATCATGGTGATTGATTTTTTATATATTGTAGGAATACGTTTTGGATGTATTTATTTAAAGTTTATGCAACAAAAAAGTATAAAGGCGGACTAGGCTTATGTAATTATTTGTTTTTTTTTTATTTAATTTAGTTTTTGTTTTTAAATATTTTTAATAAATTTCTGTGTAGGTCCTACTTATGATTAAAATTTGCTTGCCCTCATGGCAAAATATGGCTGAACCATTAAAATGTATCTGCATCACCATTATTGTACCCATATTTGCGAATAAATATATCGTTATCTTTATCTTTAAAGTGATACTAGCTTCTCTCCGTTACTTTAATCACCCGTATTAAGTTACGTCTTTAGTTACTGCTTCCCTCCCGAGTATTGTAGCGTGATGTTATATAGCCTATAGTCTTCCTCGATAAAAGGACTAACGAATACAATATCAATTTTTCAATTCGAACAAGTAGTGCCTGAAATTAGCGCGTTCAACCAAACAAACAAACTCTTCAGCTTCATAATCCTTACTATCCTTACTAATATTATAAATGCGAAAGTAACTCTGTCTGTCTGTCTGTCTCTTCTTCACGCCTAAACTACTGAACCGATTTCAATGAAATTTGGTACCTGCAGATATAGTCTGGGACCCGAGAAAGGACATAGGATAGTTTTCATCCCGGAAATCCCCAGGGAACGGGAACTATTAATCCACGCGGACGAAGTCGCGGGCAAAAGCTAGTATTAGTATAGATTTGAAATGGCTTAGTAACATAAGTTACCTACCATTGTGATGCCAACTTGTGAATTACGCACCGATACAAAGGCGACCACAGACCTTGACCACCATGCTGTGTTCACAACAACTTGCTACTAACACTGTACTTAATTACTAGATCATTACGAAGCTTGGGCCTCCCATTCAGTGGGCGTAAAACGGTTTAGTATCCGTTTGTGAGCCCGTCTATGCATGCGTTGCCAAGGTATATAATTATCTGTTTAGACTTTTCCCAACTATGTTGGGGTCGGCTTCCAATCTAACCGAATGCCAGCTGCATTCGGTGTTTAATACCAGTGTTTTACATGGGGCCACTGCCGATCTGACCTCCACACCACAACCCAGTTACTGGGTAACACGATACCTCTTGGTAAAAGTAGTTGTCAGACTTCCCAGTTGTTGACTGTCCGTAACGGCTATCAAAGACCTGCCGAATGACAGCCGAGACCAACAACGGCTAAACTTTGTTACCAAGACACGGGGATTTAGTGAAAAACAATTTTGCATTTATTTAACATTGAAAATAGGTATATACTATTATAGAAATATTTAGCGTATAATTAAGTAGTGGTTGTTTTTCAAAGACACTAAAAAAAAAATGAAATCTGAAAAAGTACCTACTTAGGAAAAAACATCTTTTTAACTCGAGCAAAGCCGCTAGCAGAAGCTAAGAAATCATAAATAATTATTTCCAAGGGAAAACCGAATTACAGAGTATGATGTTATTAAAATCAAGACCATCTTCAATTTTCTTTTAAGATCTTCCAGAATGGCGAAAAAATATAATGTTATTCGCAATTTCCCCTCGCATCTCATACATTAAACGAAGACTGCGAATGTTATTAAAAATTTGCTTGATCTTAACATCTTCTAACCGAAAAATAAATATTTAAATAAGAAAAGTAGATTTTAAATGTAAAAGAAAAATATTTGCCTAATTCTTTGATGTTATGTCTCAGGTGCCAGTTGTTGTCATTTCCTTAAATTGTGTTTACAAAAGATTTCTGCTGGATTTTGAGAGGAATATTTGTTGACTTATTAATCATGTTTGAGTAGGTCCCGGATCTGTTTGAGGATTTATTAAACTGTGAATAATTTTGAAGATCTGAGGGAATAATTAGATAATATGCTGTTTTTTTTTGGAGGTTTTGCATTCACGTTGCAAGTGAGACTAAGACTTATATCTCATTTAAGTTATCGTTGGAAGGTAAATAAGCCGACTCCCCACCTGATGTTAAGTGGTCACCGCTACCTATAAACAAACAGAGGCCTTGCAAATGCGTTGCCATTTCAGAGACAAAGTTAAAATGTTTTATGTGCCTGCAATTACACCGGCACCTATACCCTTCAAACCGGAACGCAGCAACGCCATTTTGCAGCAGAAATAGGTATGGTAGTAGTACTTCCCCGGAGGGGCTCCTTCACAAAGAGCTCTACTACTACTAAGAGTATAATACTTTCCATTGTTCACAAAATAATCCAATGCAACAAAAATTTTAAAAGCTTCAAAAGTCTTAATTACTCCCTAGATCAGATACCAGATAAAAACAATCCGACTTAGATACAGCAGCTGTCCTAACAACGTTAAGCTCTTAAGATGCCCTAATTAAACATTCAAGTTCAACAATCCAGTAACTCGCCTAATCTAAACGCGGCACAAAAAGCCTAGTAGCTGCCATTGCATATTGATTTCTGTGGTAAAGATTGCGTGGTCATCGCAACTCGTAATAATACATTATTCATTCGATAAGTAGGTCATAGGTTTTTTCAAGAATAAAATATAAGTATATTTTCCCTTCTTGTGTTAGTGAAGGAAAGGTTACTGAAGTATGTGGGTCGTTCACTGGTTATAATGCCATCGAGTTGATGATATAATTTGAAAAGTTTTTCATCAATAAGTGGGTAGTATGGTATTTTTCCTATGCTGCCGACAAAGTTTTCTATATCCATTCTTTGTAATGTCAGGGTAAAATTTCAGTCTGAATAAAACAATTCACATAAAACATTGTTTGGGCCACTTAAATCGCTTTGAAATTGCCGCTTTTGATTGGCTACTTTACTTTTATCGTCATTTCGACTCTGTGGTTGCCTGGCCTTCAAGTTAAGAATTAAGAGAGCTGTCTGTACAATGTTTTTTATACACATACATACATACCATTATGCCTGTATTCCCCGAAGGGTTAGGTTGAGATTTATTTATTTCTTTATTCCATCATACATATATCTTTACAGGTTTGTCACCTATTGCGATAATGTACACAACTTACAAACTACTATTACACCGTTACCAGCTAACCATTGATGTACCAATGTACACAGACCTACAATTCGCCGGTATGTTTAGGTCCCATGTAATAGGAGGCGAGCCTATTGCCATTAACCGGGCACAAATCCTAACTCCGAGGTGCTACTAAGAATTCCATAGAAAATGCCAATAACATTTTACTAGACCTGGAAATCCAACTCAAAACCTCTAGCATAGCAGTCGCGCTTCAGCAACTAGATTCAATTTTATAATTTTTTCATAATAGGGTAACTTAGCCGGTTTTCGGCCACTTAAGCGAACGTGTGACTTTGTGACGATTTTTCTCCATGACATTAAAGTCGCAGACTAGTTTCTTAAATATTTTTGAACTCGAAATATAATGTAGTTTTGATATTTGTAGACCTTTTACTCGTCAGCGTTAAATTAAAATTACTGAAAATTAAAATGTCTGAAAATAACGATTTCACCGGTTTTCGGCCACCTGTTTCAGTTTCCGGCCATTATTTTGCTAGTTCTCGGCCACTAATCTGCTATTTGAAAAATGATCTATATTTGCTAACTAGTAGGTTCAATAATGGATTAAAAGCAAAAAATACGTATGAATCAACGATTTTAATTAAAATATTAAGCATATAGAAATATTTTAAACATAGTAGTAGGAACATTGGTCAAAAAGGAAAAAGGATAATATGGCATAGCAAAAATAATTGAGATTATGGAAAAAATCTGATTTTTGACTGGCCGAAAATACGATTTTTTAAACTGATTTTCGACCATCCCTTCAAACACGGCCGAAAAACAAATTTAAATTAATTAGTTTCCGGCCGTTGATCAACTTGCTTAATTTTCTAACTAGCTAATAAGAAAAATTTTGGGGAAGTCCCTTTACGTCTGTATTGTTCGTGTGAGTGATGATTTCGATTCAGTTAGTTGATTTATTATCATTAGCTTTTATTGGCCGAGAATCAGTTAGTAAATTATTAGTTTTCGACCCTATCGATTAGCTTAGGCCGAAAGGTAAATATTAAAATTCTAATTTTCGGCCGTCAAATATTCAATAACTATTAAGTGTTATTACCACATAATTAGCTCAAAACATGCGGCCGACATCTGACTACACAAATGAGAAGCGGTTCTACTTTGTGTATAAAGCATTTCTTTTTAAAGAATTCCTTATTTAATAATCAAAAGAATCAATTAAATATAAACGGTCTTCTTCTAGTTTTCGGCCGGCCGGCCGAGAAGTAAATAGTCCCCCAAATCATTATATAATTTACCGGCCATCAAATTTTAACGTAAATAACATTATCTTTCTTCCATTTTAATTAAAATAACACTAATTAAACTTATCTCCCGTGCACAGAACAATAATTATATTTATAAAACCGATAAACAACTTTGTAACTTAGCTTGCAAAAATTATGCGCGCACTATTTTTTTCACTAATTTCGACACACGCGTGCACCGTAAGACTTTCGGAGGGTCACAGACGACACAGTTGGATCATTAAAATTCTACAAAATTCAAAAGTTGTAGGGTTTATACCAGTACATTAAGTAGGCGTTGTTTTTTTAAATGGGTAGGTTAAAGTGTCCTTATTATATTAATATAACAACGTACTGGCCGAAAACCAGAGGTGGCCGGCAAACCGGCTAAACTACCCTATTATAATTGACTTTCAAAAGTGCCGTTTAATGGTCTTATTGAAATAAATGAGTTGACTTTGACTCCAAGTCGAGCTTAATCATCGACCACAATATGACTACACCACGTTTGTACGGAGCTTCTGTGGACAAAGTTCCTCTTAAGAAATTAACATTATAAAAGAGAATAAAGGTAATATTATTTAATATAGAGTTGAAAGTCGACGAGACGAGGCATTCCGCTGTTTATAATGGATATTTTTATTACCGACTGTGAGCGCGTCGCTGAAAAGGTGAGAAGTATGCAATAAAACCGGTTTTAACGTACGGTGCTGCGGCTTTTTATTTTATTTTTAATGCCAGTGACGGGTTATCCTCTTTTTAACCGTGTTACGAAAGGTGGAAGTTGTTTATTTCGTTTAGTTTTGATATTTAGATCAGAGATGGAGCTTGCTTACAGATGGGATCGATTTAAAAAATATAGGTATTACGTATCTATATATTTCTAGCTATACCCTACTTGCACCAAAATCACTAAATGCATTTAGTGCCTAAACGTGTTAAGAACATTATTGTATGCCTGTCACAATGATAGACAGTGAAAGAGACAGAATGATAATTTAAATACATTTAGCGCATGACTGTTAGTTCTGTGTCTGGGTGTGATTTATCTATAACTAGCGGGCCCGGCAGACGTTGTCCTGCCCTGAAAGTCCAGTTCTTGCCTACCCTACCCCACCTAACTACTCCATCAACCTACCCTACCCCTACTTACCGACTTACCTTCCTACCCTACCCCTACATACCTACCCTACCTACCTACTTACCTTCCTATCCTACCGCTACATACCTACCCTACCCTACCTACCTACCTACCCTACCCCTACATGCCTACATACTTACCTACCTACCCTACCCCTACATACCTACCCTACCTACATACTTACTTACCTACCTACCCTACCCCTACATACCTACCCTACCCCTACATACCTACCCTACCCCTACATACCTACCCTACCTGCCTAACAGTACCTGAACTTTGTAGACATTTTACAAAAAATAAATTTCTGAACGCACACATGATGTCTTCAGAAAAAATAAAGTTGTGGCTTAAAGGCCTCAGCAACCAGGCCATAAACTCCAAAAAAAGAAATTGTTGTTACACTATTTGACAGGATTGGACAACAAATGTTTGACATGTAATAAACAAATCAGCATCTATTGAAATGATTAATTATTTATTACACATATCGAGTTTTCATTATTTTTAAGATGTATTCTGCTATTCGGGACGGAAACAAATCCAACAAATCAAAAACCATGGCAAATCAAATCAAATCAAAGCATTTATTTCAATTAGACCATTTACAGGCACTTTTGAATTGTCAAGAAGTTACAGTTTAATATTGAAGCTAGTTGCTCGTTCCAAAACGTAGGTCTCTATGGAGAAGAACGAGCAAGAAACTCCATGGACACTCTTTTCATTCAATTTTGGTTTTTACAAAAACTTGGTTACAATATTCTTGTTGCTTCTATATGTGAAAACAATGAAGGTGAATATAAAAAATAACAAAATTATAATAAAGATGTAAGCCATGGCAGTTAAGAGATGACCAATCCCAACTGACAGCACCCGTTCACGAATATGACGCGTGCATCAGCACCATCTAGCTCAACCATCTTGAAGGGAACCAAACGATCCAACCCACGCGCCACCGTCAGCGAGACATTAAAGAGAGCATGACGAAGCTCTCAGCTGCCATGCTCAGTGTCCAACACATAGTAACTTAACAAGTAAATGGCTCCATGGTACTCACATTTACAAAATTGAAATAAATTATGTTAAATTATATAAAATTAAGGTTTTTAGTGAACCTATTCGATTGATGATCCATAGTATGTAAAATAAATAGCAATAAAATAACGGTAGACGTTATTAAGGTCAATCAAAATGAAAAAGTGGTAAGAAACATACCCAAAAAATAATATCTATTAATTTGTAAGCGCGTGTCTCTGTGGAGCAGGAACAGCATTAAGCCAAGCATTCTTGTCATTAATATAATCTTCTAACTTATAATATGCTTGACTACATATGCTGCTTGGCAATCGGTGCAGCCGTTCTCGAGTTATAAGTGTTGTAACAAACACGACTTTCTTTTATATATATAGATATGTATGTATTTATAAATTATATAAGTATGTATATCAGTTGTCTGGTTAACATAACACAAGCTCTGCTTAGCTTGGGATCAGATAGCCGTGTGTGAGTTGTCCCAAGATATTTTTTTTTTTTATTATTTACATGTTTAGTAATTTTGATGAAAGCGGGCCTTAGTATACATTTTATTTCGTAATCTTTTTATTGCAAAAAGTAAAAAAAAGAATAACACATAAACAATTGAATCTTAAAAAACATCTTAACATTACGGACTTATTGTATAACTAGATATAATACATAATGTACAATTGTCAGTTTTCCCTAAATAAATAAACTTAGCCGAACTCTGTCACAAATAACCAACAAATAATATTAAATCCACTTCCACGGCAACTCGACTACCCAGTCCAAACTGACCTTTAAAAGCATGACAAAGAATATCGGTGACCTTTAACCCCACACTACAGGCCTAATGACAATTATTACAGTGATGGATGCCACTATAACTAATAACCTATAACTATTGTAGAGACAATAGAACATCGACCGTCACATCAAATGTTAATGTGTTTTAAATAACATGTCATTATAGCCTTCTTCTTGTTAGGGTTCAGTAGATCTATTCTATACGGTAAGTCCACCGTCACTTCGACGCTCACTTCGCACTTCAAAGTGTCAAATAACCATCACGCCTGTATTCCCCGAAGGGTTAGGCAGACGTGTACCAATGTACACCCACAGTTCGCCGGTATATTTAGGTCCCATGTAATAGGGGGTGAGCCTATTGCCATTAACCGGGCACAAATCCAAACTCCGAGCTGCTACTGAGAATTTCATAGAAAAACCCAATAACACTTTTTGCTCGACCTGGGAATCGAACCCGGGACCCCTTGCACAGCAGTCGCACTTGCGACCACGAGACCAACGGGGCAGTTACACACTACTCAACACACACATACAATATTGACAGGACACTACCAAATTATTGCTAAACCTAAGTGGTCTTTCCGTCTGTCAGTTACGCGTTTGTATCTCTGGAATCGTAACTACACGATTTAGCTTTACTTTTTTTTAGAGAATAGATGTCACTTTTACTCGTTATAATTTCCAACTAGAAAAGTTCAGTATTTACTTGTCAATTTTTCAATGAGGCTGGCTAGTATGATCGCATATAAAATAATTAAATAAAGAAACAGATCTTACGAAGTCTCCGATACAAGAAAAGCAGAAAATCTGGCGTCAACATTTAATTTTTCTGTTATATTTAGAAATCAATAACATACATACATACATAAACTCACGTCTTTTTCCCCATAAACAATAACAATTATAGTTTATTATGTTATAATGCAAATAACAAAAAAGAAACAAAATTATGTCAATACGAAACCTCTTAGTTCACGAGCCGGACTCACCCTTGACCAAATTTATTTTTCTGCTAAAGTGGCTTTCAAATTACACGCTACTTGGCATTAGTCCGCTGTGTCATCAAGCGGTTTTAATTCCCAGAAGAATTGGTTTTTGGAATGTTTTGTGGATACCTAAATGTCAGGAGTGCTTTATGTGATTCATGTAGGAGTGACATTACACACATACATACATAAACTCACGTCTTTTTCCCATGGGGGTAGGCTTCTGCCTACCCCCCCCCACCACCTGCCCTAGCAGGTGGCGTTCTGTGGTTTCTACCACAGAACGCCACCTGCTACGATCCTTACATACTACTTTCGCATTGTCCACGTTCATACATCTGGTCATACAAGCACGCCGGTTACGAGTACTGCACACCCGACCTTTCTGAAGAACCTCACCAATAAGGTCAGGGTATGTCTTTCTAGGGCGCCCCCCCCGGCGTTGCCACTCACATCTGCCACATAAATATTTTTTGTTAGTCGCCTTTCACTCATCCTCTCAATATGACCGAACCATTTAAGCATACCCATAGCATATAGCATAGCTTGCATGCTAGACTGTATGTATACTCATGTTTGCACAAATAAAAAATTATCTTATCTTATCTTATCTTACCCTTTTGAACCTTTGTCACTACATCCTCTTTTAAGTCGCAACGATCTCATATAATCTCATTTCTCACTCTATCGTTCAAAGTTACACCACACATACTTCGCAAGGAACGCATCTCCACAGCATTAATCCTACTTTCATGCCTCGTTTGCCAGGAGTGACATTGTTAATCAATTTTTGTTGCTCGCCGTACAACAAAAGTTGATTAACAATGTCACTTTTTCATATCATCTAAATTGACACAAAATAACACAATGCATTGTTTCTCAAGTTTATGGCAATAGCTGAGACTGTATTTTATTTAAATTTTATATCCATATGGTATTTCCTTTAATATCGTGGTTAATAAAAATTTGAAACTGCCCCGTTAGCCTACTGGTCCTTAGAGCGACAGCAACGCTAGAGGTCTTGGATTCGAATCCTATGTCGAGCAAAAAATGCTATTGGGTTTTTCTATAAACGTCTCAATAGCAGCTCGGAGGTAGGGTTTGTGCCCGGTTAATGGCAAAAGGCTCACCCCCTATTATATGGGGCCTAAACATACCGGCGAACTATGGGTCTACATTGGCACACCTCTGCTTACTTATTACAGGCGTGATGGTATGTTGGTGGTAACTGTTGTGCTCAATAAAAATCTGAAATGTTAATCTACTTTCTGTTGCTGAGTGTACCTATGTTTTATGCTATGTTATGTCTATGTTTTTTTATTAAGGGTACTTACTTTTCCGACTAAAATGCTATTTTTTTTCTACCACCACGAGCCAAGAGTTCAGTATACACTTGACGCATGATCCGTGCCCCTAACGACCTAAGTACTTATACCTACTATACTTGACCTTACAGCCGCTGTAAGCATTCTTTCACACAGCATTATAATCATTACAATCCTGCCAGTCTTTTGTCTTTGGCACAAAGGGCTTCGTTTGACGCTGAGTGCAGCCAGGTGGCGCTGCCATCGCAATTAGACAACGCTTGCCAAAAGAGGCGACACCTCTTTCCCTTTGGTGGAAGCAACTGCTTTTGAGCGTACATGAATACTGAATTACTGATGATTTTTAGACTCTCCTTAGTGGACTGAATGTGGCATGAAAATGTTGAAGCAATTTCTGTTGCGGGGTTTTAGGACTTACATACTAGACCTTTAAACAGACAAAAATAACTAACTCGTAATCTCTCAATATTTATATAACTGCCTCGTTGGCCTAGTGGTCCTGAGTGCGACTGTTACGCTAGAGGTCCTGGGTTCGATTCCCAGGTCGAGCAAAAAGTGTTATTGGGTTTTTCTATGAAATTCTCAGTAGCAGCTCGGAGTTTGGATTTGTGCCCGGCTAATGGCAATAGGCTCGCCCCCTAATACATGGGACCTAAATATACCGGCGAACAGTGGGTGTACATCCGTACTCCTCTGCCTAACCCTTCGGGGAATACAGGCGTGATGGTATATATATACTCTCAATATTTGATTCAAAATCATTCTTATTACTACCATAAATCTATACCGATATAAAAAAGCTGAAGAAGTATTTTTTTGTTTGTATAAAATATGTGCTAATCCCTGGAACTATCAGTCGCATTGGAAAAAATCTTTTTATACGTGATAGTTAGATTTATAAGGTAAAGGTCATGTCATGTGGGTATATATTGTTTTTTTTTTTTTTTTTTTATAGACGGGAAATCATCAAATAACTTCCCCCGCCCTGGGCGGGGCGGGAGGGAGTGTCAGACTTTTACTGACTAAAACCCGTCTATGTTCCTTTCATGTGCCCTTTGCGTTCCGGGGGCGCGGTATCTCTTTCGAACAACCCGCAGATATTGGTACACCTCTCCCTAACCCTTCGGGGAATACCGGCGTGGCTGTTGTATAAAACATCATGCTACAACACACGGGAGCGGGTAGTAACTAATACGTAACGTATATTCAGCGATTATTTATAGTTTAAGAGCTAGCTAACATTATGTAATATTCTTTGGATTTCTTTTTCTTTAAAGAAACACTAAAGAAAAAATATAAAAGTATGACATCATACTTTTACTAATCATATTTGTTCATTTGGTTGACGTGAATCTTAAATTAAACCTTGTATAAACTATGTGTGTGTTGTGTAACTACGAGTATGTGTGTGTTTGGATTTGTGCCCGGTTAACGGCAATTGGATCGCTCCCTACTACATGGGACCTAAATATACCGGCGAACTGTGGGTGTACATTGGTACACCTCTGTCTAACCCTTCGGGGAATACAGGCGTGATGGTAATATGTAAAAACTATGTTTATTCTATCTGTGTATTTATTTATTCTGCCCATTCCTAACATTACTGATAGCTAAGTAAATTTCCATAAGTCTCCATCTTATGCATGATTAATTGATCGGTAAGCTAGTCTGTAGCGTTTACCTTGAGTTTTACTGACCTAGCGAACAGGGGAAATGAGGCGTACTGCCCCATTTCACATGCCCTCGACACATAGCGTCAAAGTCAAATTGATTATTTTTATTAGATTATTCAAAGGCACTTGTGATCGTCACTTATAAGAAACATGAATTAAATTTTTGACGGGCGTGTTGGTCTAGTGGTTAGTGGCCCTGACTGCTGAGCCGGAGGTCGTGGGTTCGATTCCCACACAGGACAAACTTTGTGTGATGAGCATGATTGTTTGTTCTGTGTCTGGGTGTGATTTATCTATAATATCGGTATGTATATCAGTTGTCTGGTTACCATAACACAGGCTCTGCTTAGCTTGGGATCAGATAGCCGAGTTGTCCCAAGATATTTATTTATTTATTTATTATTTATTTAATTTAGTTCCACTCACAATTGTAGTTTCGTGTGAACAAGAGTGGGGAAGAAACTACATACTTTTTTTTTAAATGAAACAAACACTGCAATAATTTACAAGGTTGCGGAATTTGTTGTAAAGAAACGCAAAGGGCATTAGGAGCAACACAGATAGGTTTCAGTCAGTAAGAGTCTGACACTCCCTTCCGCTCAGCCCAGAGCGAAAGAAGTTAATTGATGATTTCCAATAAAAAGGTGCAATAATTTGCACATGATATGCAATCTCTTCATCACCTGTGTTTAGTTGCATAAAGTTTAGGTAAATAAACAAAAAAACTCATATACCATCTAAATACATAAAACTCAAAGGTGACTGACTGACTGACATAGTGATCTATCAACGCACAGCCCAAACCACTGGACGGATCGGGCTAAAATTTGGCATGCAGGTAGATGTTATGACGTAGGCATCCGCTAGGAAAGGATTTTGATCAATTCTACCCCCAAGGGGATGAAAGTTTGTATGAAACTTTGACAATTTTATACCAATCGGGCTGAGACTTTGCATGCACAAAGCTACTACGAGTATGACGTAGGCATCCCCTAAGAAAGGATTTTGATAAATTCCACCCCTAAGGGGATAAAATAGGGGATGAAAGTTTGTATAAATCTTCTTAGATTTTCGGTTGATTGAACTGAAATTAAAGATTGGAGAGCTACTATGATGAAGACGTCCGCTTAAATAGCTAATTATTAATAATACTTTTTAACGCGAGGGAAGCCGCGGGCAAAAGCTAGTAATAGATAATGTTGTTCACTAGATATTGCAGGCAGGTAATAACTATTTACGAAACTGCACACTTTTATGTTACTTCCGATGATCTTTGATCGTGCCTGATCTCTTGCCTCTGCAATAACAATGAAGTGCAAAAATATTGAAAAAAATATCAGCCATTTTTTCTTAGACACCTTTACAGAGAACCTTTTTTGATAGGAACTCTGATCTCAATCCATTAAAAATGCCGGTTATGTTTAGGAACATAAGTTTGAGTTTCCAATGACTTACTTCAGTAAGGCAGGTGGAGAAAATACATTTTGTAATTGGCATATTTTTAAAGGAATCGAGGCTTGGCCATTAGAATTATTACGGATGAAAAAATTCAGTATAATATAAATCAAATTATACTGATTGTTCATTGTGTTACTTTTTCTTTTTCCCCGTTTCGTATTATAAACTGCCTCGTTAGCCTAGTGGTTCTTAACGCGACTGCTACGCTAGAGTTCTTGGGTTGGATTCCCAGATCGAGCAAAAAGTGTTATTGGGTTTTTCTAATATGAAATTCTCAGTAGCAGCTCGGAGTTAGGATTTGTGGCCGGTTAATAGCAATAGGCTTGCCCTCTATTACATGGGACCTAAACACACTGGCAAAGTGTAGGTGTACCACAACTTAACCCTTCGGGGAGTACAAGCGTGATGGTATGTAATATAAAGATCAACGACTACTTTATATAATAATACCTATTGTTTTGTATTACCCACACTAGGGATTTCTCCTGTATTGTGTGTGTGTTTACAAATAAATATATAAACTCACATACGCAAACAGTCAGGCCCGGAACAACTATCTGTAGGTCATACAAATATTTGTTCAGTACCGGAGTCTTTGATAGAATTTTTTTATTGCATAGTAGACTTTTACTGTAGATACTATAGAGGAAGTCGTGATGTCCCTATGGTGAAGGAGCCCGCCTTTCTTACACGGGGTTATGGGTTCAAATCCGAGTTCAAGTGCCAATGTAACTTTTCCAGTTTAGATGTAGGTACTTAGTATACCTTGGACATCAATGACATCAGTTTGGTAAAACATTTTGAGTCGAGTTGAGTGAGAGTTAAAGTCAAATCATTTATTCCAATAAGACCATTAAAAGGCACTTTTAAACGTCAAAATAATTAAAACTAATGAATCTAGTTGCCCATTCCAAAAGGTAGTTTCGTATGGAGAAGAAACTAAATACATACTCTTTTAAAAAACGTATTACATTATGTTGTACAATTACATGCAATTATATATTTTACTAGCTTGTGTCCCCGACTTCGTTCGCGTGGTTTTAATCACCCGTGTTTAATTACGTCTTAAGTTACTGTTCCGCTCTCGAGTGGCGTAGCGTGATGTTTTATAGCTATATTATAGCCTTTCTCAAAAGAGGATTAACCAATACAAAAATATTTTTTCAATTTATACCAGTAATTTCTGAGATTATCGCGTTCAACCAAACAAACTCTTCAGCTTTATAATATTAGCATAGATAATCATCAATCTGTCTTGAGCATGAGTGGTGGTGCATGCCTTCTCTGTATGAGAAGAGTCTTTTGCTACAAACACGTGACAAAAAACGTTGCGAATTCGCCACGCGACCGCAACGTCTTCGCTGAGCAGCCGCGGCGTGTTCGCGACGCATTCGCTTCGCGCCCGCTTCGCTTTGAAGACGCTCGCAACCCGCTAGTATGATAAGGCCCTAATAGTTCAGTATTATTACTGTAGGGGAGATATTGCTATCAAGCTGCCTAACTCACAGAACTAAGCGCTGTTATTTATGAGCTTAAACAAAAGCATTTTAAGCCCTATTTGCCAACATGGTGCAATTTAGTTGCTTGTTGGACGAAAATACTTAAAGCTACATTGAAAGTTGCACCGCCTAAATACTCTAAACTGTGTTTAGATGACGCAAGTCATTTGTTAGTTTTCTTCTTCTTTATCGTGTGGGCAGTAAGGTCTAACAACCTAACACCCTAGTGTCAGAGTTTCTAAACCACCTCAAGGGTCTCTGACATGGTTGCCAATGTCAGTTATGTCCAAGATAATTTTAGAAAGTACATATGAATTAGAAATATCGCATTGGTACTCGCCTGTGCCCGGTTGCGAACCCACAACTGCATGCATGAGAGGCGGGCGCCTTAACCACTGGGCCATCATGACACTATTTGTTAGTTCTAGGCCAGGAAACGGGCATCGTGTAAACAAAGCTTAAAAATCGCGATACATGAAACAAAATGAGGAGGGAGGCCTTAGCTTAGCAGAGGGACAGTACGGGCTAGTTACAATAATAATAAAAAAAAACGACGGGTTGCACTCCGGGAGTGCCGGCAGAAGTGAAAACGCTAAAGACGTACACAAATATCACAATTCGCGTCAGCAAATTGTCATAATTGTGTACGATAAATTCGTAAGATTTTCGATCAGGTCACGTGTCCTGACGCGAGTTTAAGATTTTTTACCCATTCCAAAACAAGTGCACAACCCCGCTTACGAATTTTCGATCAGGGTCACGTGTCCTGACGTGAGTTTAACATTTTTTACCCATTCCAAAAAAAGTGCACAACGCCGCTAAAGAAGTTTTCACTTCAATGAGCCTTATTTATGACCGCTAGAATGAAACATGAAACATCTATAGATGAATTAGCGACGATCGTATTTTGTTTTCGGGATGAACGGGATTTGGGTGGTCAATTATTCTGTAATACTTTCATTTCAGACTAACTTTTGTCGCGATTTCGTCCGTTTAGATGTCGGTTATAGCGGACGTAGACGAAAGACGAAATAGCCATGTTCTTGACATTCAAACCAACCCCGTAGCAAATTTAATTACAATCAGTTCAGTGGTTTGGGCGATTGATACACTGCCCCGCATCACGTAGCGTGGTGCGTGAGGGCGTGTTCTTACGTTGTTCGCAAGTATCTGCGTTTAACACGCGTAGTGCAACACACTGAAAACGCGTTCACGCGCAGTATTAGCTCTGTCGCCGCGCACCACGCACCACGCTCCGTGATGCGGAAAAGTGGACCAATCGCCTTAATCTTGAAAGTGTTACAGACAGACAGACTTGCTTTCGCATTTATAATATTAAGAATAGTATCGATAAGAATGGATTACTAAAGATATAACAATATATTACGTTTATTAAGTATGGGTAGTAGTTGTGTAACGTGAATTATACATCCTTCATCCATCTTCCGAGCCACAACAAAGAAAAAATACCGGCGATCCGACAAGAAGCCAATATTAATTCACTGATAATAAATCAGGGATCCCGTATTACCAAAGAAAACCGCAGATATATATTATATTACTCACAATATATCCTAGCGGATAAAATGATCCAATTTTCCCATTAGCTATTTCTGTGGGTATCAAAGACTTACCTACCTATTCTGTATTCGGCAGAAAACGAAATGTAAGTAAGTGGAAATGTAAATAAATTCCAAAGTAAATATTTTCCTGTGGGTTTAACATCTTTTTCAATGGGTTTCCGGGAGGTCCGGGACGTCCGATTTCTTTTTTCGTAACTCGAGGTTTTCCTGCTTCACATATTGTGTAGGTTTTATCTGTGATGTCATAAATGTATTTCTTACGTGTTATTGTTCTTAAAAACTTGAGAAATACTTTCTTTTTTAGATGGCATACAAGCCGACGGTCCACTTAATGTTAATGGTCACCGCTGCATATAGACATCTGCATTCTGCAATATCAGAGGCCTTGTAAATGCTTTGCCATCCCAGTGGCAAAGTTGAAATGTCTCATGTGCCTGTAATTACACCGACACCCATACTCTTTGATCAATTAATTTCAAAGCAATTATAAATCTAATTTTACGTTTAATTGAAAATTAATCAAGTTTCAGGCTTAAAATAAAGCGTTTCTTTAAAGAAGTTATATCTAAAACCCAATTCGAATCATTGCTTTCATTAGTATTCTAGAACTCACCCAAAAAACTGAATATTCTACCTTAATAACACTTAGAAACCATTCCTAAATGAAAAGGGAGTAATGATACAGCCCAGGAATTAACTAAGCTATTAATCACTTCAATATTCGCTCGTCCATTTCAATCGCTGAGCCGGGTGGGGGAGAAATGTCAAATGATACTGATTCCAGTCGGAGGAGCAATTAGTGGGAGAGGCGTAGATGGCGGGAAATGTTACATGGTACTGTAAAACTAGGTAGGTATGGAGTGTGACATTAGGGCCGCTTTATAAGGTGTAGTTTTACAGACTGATTGCTAGTGATTCTCCACATGAATCAATAATAAAATAAATTGGTTTTTTAAAAAACTATTTTCGGATTCCATCTAGCCATCTTGCCGCTGGGTAAAATAAGCGGGGTGATGAACCCGCACACACTTGAAAGAGGTGTATTCGAAAATACTGGTAAACATAAATAAAAAATATATCTATTAATTAACTATGATTAACCTAGTTTTTTCTTTTTTAGTATCCTATCAAACATCCCACTGTTGGGCAAAGGCCACGTAAATCTCTTGCAAAGATAGATAATTTACACTGAAGCAAAATTGTATTAGTTAAATATCTTGTAAATTTTGAATAAATCGTATTATTATAATTGACCAGGTGTCGCAATTTTTTAGATTATTTAACGTTGATTGTTAAATAATCTAAAATTTAACGAGGATGCATAACTACACCATTTATTTATAAAAGCAGGTCCACGCAATTGGTTCGACATTTTCAGTACAATGTTATCAAAGGTTGTATTGAAATAGAATATTATATTTATTTGCTTGGAAAGTAGGTTTACAAAAAGAATAAGAACCGACTCAAATAGGCCGATCCACTAAAGTGTATAGCGACCTTTATAACTACATACTACATACATGCGTACGTTAGATCCAATTGAACTAAAGACCTGAAAAAGGGTCCTTGAACTCTTGTATTGTGAAGAACTCCACAATAAGACCAGCTCAGAAAACGCGTAAAGATAATTGGACCTATATACTCGTACATACATTTTTAACCCCCGACGCAAAAAGAGGGGTGTTATAAGTTTGACGTGTCTGTCTGTCTGTCTGTCTGTCTGTGGCACCATAGCTCCCGAACGGATGAAGCGATTTCAATTTAGTTTTTTTTGTATGAAAGGTACCTTATGGGCGAGTGTTCTTAGACATGTTTGATGAAAATCGGTTGAGCCGTTTAAAAGTTATGGGTGTGAAGGTGGGGAAAAAAAACTAAAGATGATTTGTCATGTGGGTTATTAAATTATTAGGAACCTATGTATTTACAACTTAACAAAATCGACATTATAATAAGTATGTAGGTACCTATAAAAAGTATAAAATAAAAAAATTAATAAAAAAATTAAAAAACCCCCGACACAAAATCTCAAGTTCCCTTTAAAAAGTTATAAAATAAAATACGTCGCGTTGGGGGACCGATGTTACATTTAGGGTACAACCGTCCCAAGCGGTCCCCCAACGCGACGTATTTTATTTTATAACTTTTTAAAGGGAACTTAAGATTTTGTGTCGGGGGTTTTTTAAATTTTTTATTTAATTTTTTATTATTCACGTAACTAGACAATACATCAGATGTATGGATCAGTTAATTTGTTTTCGGGATATCAAGATTGGTATGTGATGTTTCTATAATGCACTTTGTACCAACTTCAATTTACTACCAATGTACACCCACAATGCAATAATAAATAAATAATGCAATTTCATATTCTTATATCTATGTGCAAGCTTCTGCCCGCGACTTCGCCCTCGTCAAAGTTGGTCAGTATTATTCCACGGGAACCGTACTTTATTTCAGGTGAAAAAGTAACCTATGTGTATACACTACAATCTATCTTAGTGCCAACGTTTAAGCGTGAAAGAGTAACAAACAACTATCCATCCATTCATCCTCACAAATTTTCTCATTCATACTTTTAGTAGAATAGGATTTATCGTGGTGGTGCACCCGCTTCCTATGCATAAAATTGTGGGTTCGTGCATTTTCACACCTTTTCGATTTCGTATTTATGTACTTTTTAATTTATTTTGCACATCACTGACATCGGTGAAAAAACATTATAAGGAATCAATATAAGTGCTGAAATCACCAACCCGCCTTGAGCAAGCGTGGTGATCAATGCTTCTTCGTGTTAGGAGAGACCGTTGCCTTGAAGTGGGATAGTAATAAGCTGGTATTATTGTTATCTTTACGTATCTTGGGACCGTAGGGACCTTTGAAAGGCGTACAAGGAGCCGAAGCCAACTCACCAGAGGCTTCTTTGAAACACCAACCGACAATTATCCTGTATGCACTATGCAAGTGCACCCAAGGTCAATCCCCGGCTAGCACAGGACATACAAACACATACCATGACGCCTGTATTCCCTTGTAAGGGTTAGGCAGAGGTGTACCGATTTACACCCACAGTTCGCCGGTATGTTTTTAGGTCCCATGTAATAGGGGGCGAGCCTATTGCCATTAACCGGGCAGAAATCCAAACTCCGAGCTGCTACTGAGAATTTCATAGAAAAACGCAATAACACTTTTTGCTTCACCTGGGAATCGAATTCAAAACTCTAGCGTAGCAGTCGCGCTTAGGACCACTAGGCCAACGAGGCAGTTACCAACACTTGAATTAAAAGTTAAAAACCAAATGATATTTTTTCGCATTAGCGCCAACCAACATTCCTCACACAGACGGACCAGAAATTCAATTAGCTTAATTGAATTAAAACTGGAGTTTATGCACATTTTAAGCGTTGATTCCATAAATGTTTCATTTGAGGTCGTTTTCTGCTATTAGTATGATGTTTGTGGGAGTCAAAAATAGTAGATGTTAAGTTTATTTTTATTTTTATTGGGGTTTAATGGTTTCTGCTGATGGAGCAGGAACAGTGATGACTTACTGGCAGTTGTACTGATCTGATATAAGTCAGATGGTGCAAATAAAGCAAACAGTAGTACTCTTTGTGTAGGAGCTCGTCTGGGGAAGTACTATCACCGTAAGTATTCTGCTGCAAAGCAGCGTTTCTGTGTTTCGGTTTGAAGGATATGGTTGCCGATGTAGTAACAGGCACATAAGACATTTAAATTTTAACTCTGGGGCGCATTTGTAAGGCCTCTGGTATTGCAGATGTCTGCAGTAGGCAGCGGTGACCACTAAACATTGGGCTGCCGGCTTGTCTGCCATTCAACGAAATTAAAAAAGCAAATGATTAACGCAGACAGAACGGCCATTTTTATTGATTAAACTAGCTTTTATTGGCGACTTTGCCGGCGTGCTTTTTTTCCTCAAGCATTAAGTTACGTATTTAGTTGCTGCTCCGCTTTCGCGAGTTGTAGCGTGATATTATATTACGTACACTATTCCTTATGAACTTGACTTCCATGTTTACATTATGAGCTAGGCTATAATATACATAAAAACCTAGTAAACAAGCTGTCGAATATTCTTCAAAACTTGTTGATTAATGTGTTTTATTTCAGAGTTGTTCATGCCCGCTTCATAAGTAGTTCACGGTAATATGTTTATGTTGTTGCAAATTGATGTATTCGTAAACTGTTTTATGATTTTGTTGGATACTTTGAAGTAATTTGATTGGAGAGAGTTCTTACCCCCAAACCCCTTTTCTTAACTACGTTGGTTCGGCTTCCAGTCTTTTCATTTTTCTGTAGATCATACAAATGTGTGTTTAGTGCGGGAATCGAACCCGCGACACGCAGAGCAGCAGGCGAACCTCGGCCACTCCACCAACTGTGTCGTCATAGTCTAGCCGGATACAACTGAATCCCAATGTTTTAGATAAAGCGACTGCCTATCTGACCACCACTATACAGCTACTGGGAAACACAACATCTCTTCAGAACATTCCAAGTCGAGGGCTACAACTAGTCTTTAGATAAAGTCGTCCCCAAAAGCTGACATTACATAGAAATTAGTTACTCAAGGACGAAGCAAACCCACTTGGCAGCTGTTTATCATTGTAATCACATAAAATATAACTTGCCCCACACAAACATACAAAAACCAAGGTCGGAGCAGCGTATTACGTTATGGGATCATTAATCTAACTTACTACTTCTTGATTACGTAAATTGTGTACAAGATACGCGCAGGCTAAATGTATACAGGGTGACTATTAATTTTAATTATTTTTTAGCCGACTTCAAAGTCAAAGTCAAAGACGAATCATTTATTTTAATTTGACTATTAAAAGGTACTTTTGAAAGAAAGAATGAAATAATAATATTGAATCTAGTTTAATCTACTTTAAAAAAGGAGGTTTGCAATCCGTTGGTTTTTTTTTATGTATGTTTGTTACCACCGTTATTTATGAATCGAAAACTAAAGGATATACCTACTTTGAGATTGGTCCCATAGAAATTTCACCATAATCGGTTTTCAGATGTTCTAGATGTTTGCTCAATATAAAGTCGTGATGACCCCAGTGGTCCCGCCTACCATAAAGATTGTGAGTTCAAATCCGGGTTAGTACCCATGTGACTTTTTTAATTCTTATGTAACTTTGCCTGTGGGATGGAAATGCATCTATGATTGATATTTAAAGACGTCGGTGACCACATAAAAAAAAAACAAATATAAAACAAAACTAACTATTTTGGAACTGCTTCGTTGGCCTAGTGGTCCTGAGCGCGACTGCTACGCTAGAGGTCCTGGGTTCGATTCCCGGGTCGAGCAAAAAGTGTCATTGGGTTTTTCTATGAAATTCTCAGTAGCAGCTCGGAGTTTAGATTTGTGCCCGGTTAATGGCAATAGGCTCGCCCCCTATTACATGGGATCTAAATATACCGGCGAACTGAGGGTGTATATTGGTACACCTCTGCCTAACTCTTCGGGGAATAGGGTAACTTAGCCGGTTTTCGGCCACTTAAGCGAACGTGTGACTTTGTGACGATTTTTCTCCATGACATTAAAGTCGCAGACTAGTTTCTTAAATATTTTTGAACTCGAAATATAATGTAGTTTTAATATTTGTAGACCTTTTACTCGTCAGCGTTAAATTAAAATTACTGAAAATTAAAATGTCTGAAAATAGCGATTTCACCGGTTTTCGGCCACCTGTTTCAGTTTCCGGCCATTATTTTGCTAGTTCTCGGCCACTAATCTGCTATTTGAAAAATGATCTATATTTGCTAACAAGTAGGTTCTATAATGGATTAAAAGCAAAAAATACTTATGAATCAACGATTTCAATTAAAATATTAAACATATAGAAACATTTTAAACATAATAGTAGGAACATTGGTCAAAAAGGAAAAAGGATAATATGGCATTGCAAAAATAATTGAGATTATGGAAAAAATCTGCTTTTTGACTGGCCGAAAATACGATTTTTTAAACTGATTTTCGACCATCTCTTCAAACACGGCCGAAAAACAAATTTAAATTAATTAGTTTCCGGCCGTTGATCAACTTGCTTAATTATCTAACTAGCTAATAAGATAAATTTTGGTGAAGTCCCTTTACGTCTGTATTGTTCGTGTGAGTGATGATTTCGATTCAGTTAGTTGATTTATTATCATTAGCTTTTATTGGCCGAGAATCAGTTAGTAAATTATTAGTTTTCGACCCTATCGATTAGCTTAGGCCGAAAGGTAAATATTAAAATTCTAATTTTCGGCCGTCAAATATTCAATAACTATTAAGTGTTATTACCACATAATTAGCTCAAAACATGCGGCCGACATCTGACTACACAAATGAGAAACGGTTCTACTTTGTGTATAAAGCATTTCTTTTTAAAGAATTCCTTATTTAATAATCAAAAGAATCAATTAAATATAAACGGTCTTCTTCTAGTTTTCGGCCGGCCGGCCGAGAAGTAAATAGTCCCCCAAATCATTATCTAGTTTACCGGCCATCAAATTTAAATGTGAATAACATTATCTTTCTTCCATTTTAATTAAAATAACATTAATTAAACTTATCTGCCGTGCACAGAACAATAATTATATTTATAAAACCGATAAACAACTTTGTAACTTAGCTTGCATAAATTATGCGCGCACTATTTTTTTCACTAATTTCGACACACGCGTGCACTGTAAGACTTTCGGAGGGTCACAGACGACACAGTTGGATCATTAAAATTCTACAAAATTCAAAAGTTGTAGGGTTTATACCAATACATTAAGTAGGCGTTGTTTTTTTAAATGGGTAGGTTAAAGTGTCCTTATTATATTAATATAACAACGTACTGGCCGAAAACTAGAGGTGGCCGGCAAACCGGCTAAACTACCCTACAGGCGTGATGGTATATTTTTTTTAAAACAAAACTAAACTAAATTAAAATATTCTTTTATTTTACATTGAGTCGTTTAGCAGGTGGCGTTCTGTGGTTTCTGCCTACCACCCCCATGGGAAAAAGGCTTGAGTTTATTTATGTATGTATGTATGGCTCGTTTAGCTCACAAACCGATTCCCTTTAACTTCGTTATTCAGTCAAATGTACAAAACATGACATTTTTTTGCACATTTCATACCTTTGACGATTTCCCATGCGTGAAATCGCGGGTTTGTAGGCAAATACGGAAATTCAGGAACCGAATATACATCCCCTTTTTTCATTTTACGATACAAAATGTTTATTAATGTTTTTAATACCTGAATATATTTGGTTGACTGGTAGAGAATGCCTAAGGCATTAAGTCCGCCTTTGTACTTTTTGTTGCATAAAGTTTAAATAAATAAATAAGTAAATAAATAAATATCGTGGAGTACATTACAGTATTTAAGATACTAGGTATTATATGTACCTCCGCAGTGTAGTAATGTAGGGGTTTTAAGTTCTTTATTTAATCTGAAGAAGCCGATATTAACACTAATATTTATATTTATGTTATTGGTATAGAGGCTGAGGTGGTTGTTATAAGTCGGCTATTTATAATTATGTAAATCTATATTAATACAATGAAGCTGAAGAGTTTTTTGTTCGCATATTTGAACGCGCTGATCTCTGGAACTATCAGCTTGTTTGGAAAAATCTTCTTGTTCATGAGGAAATAGCAATGGCTATATAACGTCACGCTACAACCAGCACGAAGTTGCAGGTAGCAGCTAGGAAATAATTAAATTTGAGAAAAACGTCATTTTTTCAGACGGGTAGAGTTACTTTCGCATTTATAATAATTATATTTGTATGGTTTTTTAACGGTTTAGTGTAGTTAAAAGAGTTAATATTTTGCAGTAAAATTACAATGGGGTTGATATATCTGCTTAGGTGCAAACTTCAAAACAAACAAAGAAAAATAAATTAAATTTAAAATAAAGTGTATCTAAATAAATCGCTGATCACGGAAGGCATCTGGAGGCTGTACAGTGTTCATCGAGGGTTTAAGTGAGCCATCGATCACCGGCTCTATTGGTTGGGGATCTGTTCACAATTCAATATTGTTCGCCAGTAATTACACCCACATTAATCCATGGTGGCGTGACACACTGCCGGGGAGGTTGTAGGAAGGTTTCTGTAGAAGTACTAAAGCCTCCAGAAACTTAGGACTAGCCGGAGTATTGATAATCAGAAATAATGGTTTTAATTAACCATCATCCATCACGCCTGTATTCCCCGAAGGGTTAGACAGAGGTGTACCAATGTACACCCACAGTTCGCCGATATGTTTAGGTACCATGATGGTGATGGTTTTAATTAATTTAATTTAAAATTATTTATTTGGGAACAAGACCATATTATACCCGTTAGTAGCCCCGTTGTTAGTCCGCGTGTGTTGAATGCTATGTCTTATCCTAGCTAAACATGCTTGTGCCTCAATTTGTATATTTAACACCCTTGTATACCATGTTCTACGCAAATAAATATTTTATTCTATTATATTCTATACATCATTCATTTATTACATACAAAGATAAACGATAAAGAAGAGATTTAAAGATAACTAATAATTATTATTACGCGCGATTGACCTTGGGTGTACTTGCATAGTGCATACAGGGATAATTTTCGGTTGGTGTTTCATTTCATCTTAAAGCCACCAAAGGCCTCTGCGAGTTTGCTTTGGCTCCTCGTAGAGGGGAAACTGGGACCCTAGCGTCCCGAGTTCAATAAGTACTTAATAGTATTAGACTTGAACTCTGTTTTCGTTACCGGTGTGCCACAATTTTTTTGGATTGCTTGCCATCCAACGATGTACTAAACTTTAAAGTATCAGTTTATTTTCTATCAAATATTGTGATTTTATCTTCCAATCTTTCTTTTCCCAATAAATCTGTTTCCTCTCTAAGTTTTCCCAACCTCAAACGTTAGGTAAGTGGATTTTTGTTGCAGATTTTTTATAAAATGGAGCCGGGCGGTACTGTGGCCGCAGCGAGTTGTCGGAAAACAAAATCGGATTACCTATGTAAGAGAATTTAGCTAGCGTGTATAAAAATCTTACGTTAAATAGAACGACGTAATCTTATTTACTAGTTGAGTGTTTGAAAATGTGGTTTTATAAACCTAGCTTAGCTTCTAAAATGTTTCTAGTTTTTTTTTCTACTAGCTGGGTAGAAGCGTGCTACTTTATTCGCGGGAATCGTACATTTTTCTGTACTAAAAAGATTATAAAGATTTTTTGTTTGTTTGTTTATAGCGAATAAGTTCTGAAACTGCTGGACCGATATTAACCACTTTTTTAAGAGTAACATAGGCTATAGGCACACGGGTGCGGAGCAATAACCAAATACGTAAAATAAGACTCGCGCACAAAGTCACGTTCGGAAGATAGTCAGTTATAAAAATGATAATGACTATTTGAATGAGTTTGTACACTATTCTTATTGTTATTATCGTTAAAAGAGCACAATTTCAATGAAGTGTGTCCATCAAAAAATATACCATCACGCCTGTATTCCCCGAAGGGTTAGGCAGAGGTGTACCAATGTACACCCACAGTTCGCCGGTATATTTAGGCCCCATGTAATAGGGGGTGAGTCTATTGCCACTAACCGGACACAAATCCAAACTCCGAGCTGCTACTGAGAATTTCATAGAAAAACCCAGCAACACTTTTTGCTCGACCTGGTTTCGAACCCGGGACCTCTAGCGTAGCAGTCGCGCATAGAACCACTAGGCTAACAAGGCAGTTAAACAAGTTAGTTAATCGTATTATAACAGTTTATAAACGCCAATCCAATACTTCCAGACTACTATGACAAATAAAGCTTCATTTCGAGCCAGTCTGCCGGCCGCAGCGGTCGTGTGTCACGACTGCTCCGGAAAAACGATCATTTATCTTCGTCAGCCCGTTTTAAACTATGTTTCGGTATACTTTGAATGGTAAATGACGCATTGGGCCTGTTATTGATGTACTGGTTTCAGTAAGCTACTTTGTTGACGAAAAGAGCTTAGAGGTATGACTTAGGGCTTTTTTAATGGTGTTTTTTGGGGTCTTGTTGGTGGAAAGAAGAAACGAAAGCCATATAACAGGGTTCTTTTTTTATCGATGAGAAATCACCAAATGACTTCCTCCGCCCTGGACGAGGCGGGAGGAAGTGTCAGACTTTTACTGACTAAAACCCATCCATGTTCCTTCTTGTGCCCTTTGCGTTCCGGGGGCGCGGTATCTGTTTCGAACAACCCGAAGCCATGTAACAGGGGTATCCAACCAGTCGATTGCCTGTTAGTCAAGTTGATCCCTGATGCAACCCTCGCACAAATATAAGTTTTCCTGTACTAAAAATAAACTTTAATTTTGTTGCTTACCTCTAAACAAAATAAATATTAATGTTAAGTACCTATATTGTTATTTTTTTCAGTTAACATTGTTTGGAAGTGGAATATTCGATGTTAAGTTAATGAAAAATTACTTTTTATGTAAGTGGTAGATTACAAAAAGTTTACTCAGTAGACAGTAGCCATCTTGAGTCTAATTAAGTTGGCTACCCCTGCCTTAAAAGATCACTTATTTAACATATTTGTAATAATGGCGTTATACCATCGATTCATTTCTTATTCAATGGGTTATCCTTATCAAAATATAACGTCAATACGTCTATCCGTTAGCGCACTTGCCACTCAACAACTAACTTAACCCACGATATGAACTAAGTTATAAGATTGCCTGTAAATTCGGAATTTGCCATTAATTATGCACATTTGCGACCTTACACGTGGAGCCCAACCGGCTTACAGTAAGGAAAGCCGATGTACTTAGACTTTATCGATTTGATTCTGTCTTAGTTGTTCCGGGTCTGGTTGTGTGTGTGTGTGAGTTTATGTGTCCGTATACTGGTATCCAGGATACAGGAGGAACGACTAGTGTTGGACAGTCTTACGGCATTATAAAGAACGTATGGGGGTAAGGGTTAGGTAGAGGTGTACCAATGCACACCCACAGTTCACCGGTATATTTAGGTCCCATGTAATAGGGGACGGGCCTATAGGCATGCTAATTTCAATGCTGGACTCTTTTTTTTAGTAATATAAATAATATAATTTTTGTAGGTAGACAATAGCTCTAGATTGTCGCTATAGAAGTCGAACTTTAAAGTATCTGTTTGTGTATAGTTTTTTTTAAGCCTTTTTTTCATGGGTGTAGGCAGAAACCACAGAACGCCTCGCCCACGTTCATGCATCTGATCAAACTGCGCAAGCGACCATTCTGAAGAACTTCACCAAATTAAATTCTGACAAATACAGTATTTCGTTATAAGTCCATTAAGAACACTGAATCTAATCAAAATATTCCCTTTATTGAATAAAGACAAGTCACCAAACACAACAGATAACGTGACAGATGATCAACAATAAAAATATTACAACTGCAATCAAAGGTAGAGGAAGTAGAAACACCGGGCCACCATAAAACGTTTCAGGGTGAGGCCAGCAGACAGATTGGTCCATTTACGACTTTACTAGTGACTCTGACACGATCGTAAATATTGTGTGAGTATTGAATAACATTAACTGTTACATCTGTTATTCTGTGAGGGTTTGTAGATGGATGAGGACTGTTGCATTGTCAAATGGGTATAGTTCTGAAAAAACAAATGTCAAAATGTCGCTCATTTGCAAATGAAATATTTTTTGTCTGAAGTTTCAGATGTAAATTGGACTTTTATTGCTTGCTATTTGGCATAGTGAATTAATTTAATATAATTGGTATTTATTTGGTAAAAACCAAATGGATTACATAAGGAGACAGGTCTCCTTCTATGGTGGAACTAAGCTCAAAAAAGATACTGGGAAAAGCGGCGCTTGTTTCAAATAGCTTCGAAATGTTCTTGATTTTTACCAGTTTTTCTGAAGCTTAGGAAAATCCTGACTCTCCTACCAACATTCTAAGCAATTTAGAGATTTTTACAACTCCTATACTAAGCGGCACATTTTCAAAGAAACAGGTCGATAAAAACACTGTGTAGAACCTATTATCTTTCTATTTATTTATTTATTTATATAAAAATCAATTCCTATGTGTTAGTTTTGCAAAAACTTGAAAATGGTCCGCCAAATACCTATTTTTTTGTTGAGTTTACAATTGTTCGGATAAGGTTTTTTTTATTGATTTGAAAGAAATGGTTTTGGAAGGTTCATCGAAAAAAGTCAGGACCTTGAACTTGGTATTGTCGTATGAAAACCACAATAAAATAAAGGAGACGCACACATGCGAAGCCGGGGCGAATCCCTAGCTATATACGTATATTAAAGAGATGTTAAAACATGCAAACTTGCAGATTATAATACTAGTACATAAGTTAACGGTTTATGATCATAAGACAGGATCATAAACCGCCTGTTTGTCTCTGGGGAAATAATAACGTAGCTGAGAGCAAAACAGTGACGTCACGGATAAAGATAATACAGCAGATTAGGATGCGTCGTACAAATGAATACAATACCACATACATGGTGCGAAAAAAGAAACATCAATGTTTTTTTCTGTTGTGTAGAAAACAAGATTTATTTTTTGTTATTGGATGGCAAAAGGTCATCCGATACAGCGATTTGATATTCAAGTTTGGGCTTACAATCGCGTGCTTTAAAGTTATTTTTAGAATGGCAACGTAAAAATGTGGCGGCTAGCGGGCGGCGCGCTGCAGCTAACGAAGTCATATGCAATACCAGAGGTCTTGCAAATGCTGTGCCATCCCAGAGACAAAGTTGAAAGGTTTTTCATTTCATTTATTTCATTAAACAATTTGCATTGTGTTTGTAAATACAGATACATTACAGACACATACAGATAACAAGTCAAAAGTAAAGTTATTTAAGGAAACAATGGTTATTTCATTTAGACGGTACAATCTTGCCATTAAAGGCATATTAATATAATGTCACTAGTTCTATATTAGGATAAATAAATAAAGATAAATTAATTAATACAAAGTCATATAATTGTGATTAAGTCAAATAAGTTTGGAACACCGATGTTGTCAAAAAGAAAATGATAATTTATGGTTTCATGTGCCTGAAATTACACCGGTAGCCTTCAAACCAGAACACAGCAATGCTGCTTCGCGACGGAAATAGTTCCCCGAACGAGCTCCTTCACAAAGAGCTTTACTACTAACTTAAGAAAGAGCTGTCAATCTCTAACATTAGGTGGAATATCAGCTCAGCTCAAGCTCACTTCACCTAAATTTACCAAAGAGTTTCACAGAATTGTACTGCATGCCACATACTCTAGCTTGGTCCACTAACCTACTGCAGTTGTTAACCCGTGATCAAAGTGCAGTTAATTGACACTTCTACGTATATGTGAAGCAGAACTGTACAATGAATGATACTTGTACCGAAGCACCAACTGACGTAGTGAGGGGCTGTGCCGCTGATGGGCGTTTGTCGAGAGAACGTCAGATCGTCAAATGGTCGTTTGTTTTCTAATGCCATGGTAGTTGCTATGGTGGTTGGTCATTGAATTTGTTGAGACAATCGGTTGGTATATAATAGGAGGTAGGTTGCAAGAAATCTTCTTCTTCTCCTTCTTCTTCTTATCGTGTGGGCAGTAAGGTCTAACGACCCCAAAACACCCTAGTGTTAGAGTTTCTAAACCGCCTCAAGGGCCTCTGACATGGTTACTGATGTCAGTGATGTCCAAGATAAACTTAGAAAGTACATATAAACTAGGAAAAGTCACATTGGTTCTTGCCCGTGCCCGGTTGCGAACCCACAACCTCGTGCATGGGAGGCGGGCGCCTTAACCACTGGGCCATCTTACAAGAAATTACAACATAGTTGGGAAAAGGTTAAGAAGATGATGAGGTTGCAAGAAATACTTTGCAGTCCAAAAATTCACACGGATGAAGTCGCGAATAAAAGTTTATACAACAGTTTTGGTCTTATAATAATATCAGACTATAGTGTCCTGCTGCTGTCATACAGTGAGAAGACACGAGCAGTGATCAATGCGCTTTCTCACAATTTGAGACTTAGAATATACTAGTGAACTGCCCGCGACTTCATCCGCGCTGCTTATTTCACCCGCCATAAGTTACGTCTTTAGTTACTGTTCCGTTCCCGAGTGTCGGAGCGTGATGTTATATAGCTTCATAGCCTTCCTCGATAAAAGGACTAACCAATACAAGAAGACCTTTTTAAATTATAATCGGTTGTTCCTGAGGTTTGCGCGTTCAACCAAATAAACTCTTCAGCTTGTAGATGTAGATTAATTATAAGTCCAGGTTTCTTTACGATGTTTTCAGGTAGGAAAGTACCACAAAGTAAAGAAAGCTTTGTTAGAAAGTGCGTAGGTAGATTTTTAAAAGATTCAACCTTCATTTGAGAGTTGCAAAGACGTCTATTGTATTCCTGCTAATGGAAAAAGTCAATTAATTATTCTTTTGCATATAAAATATCAAGAAGAAAAATGGAAGCTTAATTAAAAAACAAAAATATTTTAAGTAAGTAAACTTAATGTTTATTAATGAAAGCATATTATGTTTCTTAATAATTTTCACGCGACGGAGTTTCAAAATTGACGCTGTCATTTGTGATATTTAATTAGCGTGTCTTTAGACTCCATTTATTTTAGAACTAGCTTCTATCCGCGACATCGGCCGCGTCGCGGGTAGAATTTTATATATTATCTGTAGTATTTGCACGGTAATATTATAATACAGTACTCCAACTTCATACAAACGGACGAAACGCGAGCTATACCTACGCGCCTCGATCCTGGGGTGCGCGCGCGGTGCAGACAGATTAAAATACTGGAGACGGGCAGCCTCTAACGCATGTTTACGTACCGCGCGGCTGTAGGCATTTATTTCTGTCATGCGGCCGAGTTACACTACTGTATTATTATATTACCGTGGTATTTGTGAGTAAATGAGAAGAGAGCATAAAGGCCTATTCAAACCTGAGCGATATTCGCTGCCGCTGTGTGTAGAGGTACATACCGCGCGGGTTTCGCTCAGATATTTAGTATCAAGTACCTACCGCGGCTAGAGCGACCTGAGCGATATTCGCTGCCGCTGTGGGTAGAGGTACATACCACGCGGGTTACGAACGGTAGCGAATACCGCTTAGGTCTGAATAGGCCTTTATGTTATCTCTAGCGCACGTGCGGGTCGCAAAGCAGTCAGTCAACTGTGAGCGGCCGGAGTGAGAGGGCACCCGCGTCTTAGAGGCGATAATATAAGGAACATACCACATTATTCCATGGGAACCATACAATTTTCTGGGATAAAAAGTAACCTACTTATATGTTATTCCACACTACAATCTATCTCAATGCCAAATTTCATTCAGATCCGTTTAGCCATTTAAGCGTGAAAGAGTGACAAACATCCATCCATCTTCACCAAGTTTCGTATATTATAAACATTAAGTAGGATAGGGCAGTAGGAATTAGGATTAGCTTCTGCCTTAATTTAAGTTAAATGCATCTTTCTCTTTCAAATTCTTAAAGAAAAGGACAGAAGATATTATATTCATTTAGTCCTGTCAAATTAGACAGCGCTTGAAGAAAATTGGCGTGTTTCTAGTTGCCACGTTTTTAATCGTGTTTAAATTATCTAAGGAGTGTCTAAATTTGACAGAACTTAACTAAAATTTTATCTTCTGTCCTTTTCTTAATGAAATGGAAAGAGAAAGATGAAGATAACTTAAAGTTAGTTAAGTTTGTGAACAAGAGAATCAGCACCAATGTCCGCGTAGCGGTAGTAGCGTTTTTCCACCTGTGTTATGTTACGTCATTGGTTATTTACTCGGCTTTATTTCATCGTAGCGTGATGTTATATCGCCTATACTATTCCTGATGAATCTGACCTTATGATTTTTTTCCAATCCGACTGGTAGTTCCTGAGATAGTGCGTTTAAACAAACAAACAAAACAGCTCTTCAGCTGTATTATTACTAAATTAAATGATAGTAAATTACTTTATATTTATAATGAAATAGTGGAGCTTATGTTTCGCTAATATTAAAATTACGATGAACGGTATTTCTCAAATGTTATTTTGAATGGAATATAAATGCAACAGTTTGGATGAACGAATGTTAATTTCACGCTATAATGGCCGAACGGATCTGGATGAAATTTGGCAGATAGATATATTATGATCTGGCATCAACACAAAGGCTACTTTTTATCCCAGAAAAACTGGTCCCATGGTATTATATATCAACTTTAAACCTCTTCTCCCACGACCGATTTTTGGACCAATTTTCAGTCGGTCATGTGCGTTGGTATATTAGAATTCATGTTCCATCCTCGCCGACAAAAAATCTGTCAAAAATTGGTTTAAAAGTCGGTCGGTGGCGGAATATCTAACGCGGAGGAAGTCGCGTGCGGAAGCTACTATTAAATACTTTTATAATGTCACTCACAATAATTAAGTTATAAAATGTCTGCTATTAAGCTCCACTTTAGGTAACTATTTTCCAACGGAACACAATGTATTTTGTTCACATTATGTCATCAAATATGGCGGACAGTGAGCGGGAAAGTACGTCGCCCGTTATTTTTTTAATTCGACATCGTAAACAGGCCAAGGAACAATGAATGTAATGCCACAAAGGGCTGGTACCGTTCGCGGCCACAATTCAAATAAAATGTTTTGAAACTCAACCTACGGATGCAGCGTTGAAAAAGTTCTAATGCAATTTTGCTATACCGAAACCAATCTTTTGCCTACGGAATAGGGTTTACAATTGAGTGGTTAGTGCTTTTTTATTTTGTTTGTTGATATTTTAAACGTTTCTATTGTAAAGTCGGCTTTTGAGATTGTTGGAGTCGGCTGGGACACTTTGGATACCTATTTGCTACAATAATTCTGTAAAATGCTGGTTCGTTTTGTACTTTGCGACTTTTTTGTAGACGGTTGTTTTACATATCTACTCGGGCTTGGCGGAAAATGATAACAGGCTGGCTATGAATGGCAAAGTACATGGTCAGTACATCTAGGTGATTATTTGAGGTATTAGTTACTTACTTATATGCGAGGGAATAAATTATACTTCATACCAATTTTATAGAGAGATAAAGTTTGTAAAGAATAGCTTTGAGTTCGGTTACAAAAATTCTTTCTCGGATTGAAAGCTACACTATGTAATTCTCCAGGCCGATTCCGGCCACGGCGGCTAACCTTAATGCAGACTAGACACGTACGCAGGAGATATTAGCGTGCACAAGTGTGTGCGCAAACACAGGTGCACTCCCTCTTCCCTAACTCTCATAGCCCGATGGGACGGCAATCCGACACGACCGGAGGAAGATCAGGCGCAGGACCAACGGCTTTACGTGCTTTCCGAGGCACGGGGGTGTCACACCACCAACTTCCAAACTCCGGGCTGCTACTAAGAAATTCCTAATCTAATTCCTGGGAATCGAACCCGGGACCCCTTGCCAGCAGTCGCGCTTGCGACCACGAGACCAACGGGGCAGTCAAGCTACACTATAGCCAAGTAACAACCATAGGCTTTGCTTTATGATACACTTGACATCAATGCGGGTAAAGTTGCGGGCAAAAGCTAGTGTAAAATAAAAGTCACAATAACAAATGTCAAAAAGCGTAACAGTCAGACAAGGTTACTTTCGCATTAATAATATTAGTATAACCAGGCCTCCGTCACTCGTTCAAGGTTACTCTCTTAAGTGTCTACGGCTCGCCTGCGCCCGGGCGCAACGAATCCAGTCGGCTGTCACGCGCTCGCTTCAGTGTACTATACCTACCGCAACAAAATAAACGATACTCGCGCCTTCAATAATGTCTAAACCTCGCAATGAAATTTGTAGTGTACAGAAAATACATATTTCAATACATACAATAATCCTACATAATACGTTATAGTCACCTATTCTTTTGTGTAATCATTTCTCAGCATAGATAGCCCTAGCGCTGTGTTGTATGACGCGCGTTATTGCTATCTCTCTCTCTCACGCACGAACGTGTTGTAGGTAATTATAGCGTTAAGTGTTGGGTTTTCTCTATGGAGTGAAGTATCTGTATTTATTTAATCTGTGGTATAACGTAACGAAATATTAAAATCACTTAATAAAAGCGTGTTCCGTAGCGACAAGGATGTTCATGGGACGAGGATTTGTAGAAATAAGGTTCAATAGAGGGCGGGTCGTAAAGGGCGATGAATCCCTCTAAATTATGATGATAGGGCGCCGGAGCCTTCGGATTAGGGCCCAATAGGGTCAGTCAGTCGACGCGGTCAGTCTTATCACGCGCAAGGGCACAAAGTATTAAGAAAATTGGGTTACAAAGAAAATGTGGTGTCTAGGCTGTGTGCTCTTGGGATCACATTTGGTAGAAAATTGGAATAAAAGCTTGGCGGTAAAGGATTTTAACGCTTACAGTCTATGGCATAAACTGTTTGCTGATAAAATGTTTGGTGAAGAATAATAGGGAATGAACATGATAGATGACGAAAAAGAAATAAGAAATCTAATTAATCCTGATTACGACAAAAACGTTGACGTTTGATAGTCTGTGATTAATAAGGTAACACTTTAGTCTGTCCGCCTACGTCAGAAATTAGATGACCGTTTTTTTGTCGAAGAGAATGGAACATAATATATAAATTCTAATATACTCGTACCTCGTTACCTTCTAACTGCCTCGTAAGCCTAGTAACTGTCAGAGTGAACTTGGTGTTGTGCTGTTCATCATCATCATCATACAGTTTGGAAATTACTTTAAGATTTTTCATTTGACACCAAGCATGATTATAATAACTTGAATTTAACTTTTTAATGACATGCTTTATGTCGACTGTCAGCAGCCATTTTGAATTTTCTGTGACGTCATAGTTATAACCTTTAACCAGAGGAACATTTGGACGCTTCCAATAATGTCTCAATCTTAATATACGATGTGAAGATAGTGAAGGAGATATGCTTACATAGATCAATACGCATAATATATACTTACATATAGACTGTTTTATGTTTTTGGAGGATTTCCTTCGTCCTGGGGGTGATTAAGGGGCATGACTCTTACCGGCTAAAATTACTGCGGTGTTCTACCTCTGCCCATGGCAGTTGGTGTGAGATTCGCATAAGTATTCACCGCTTCCTCGACAGGCCCTGACTCGTTGTTCCTCAGCGGATCCCTCCTCATGAATTAGGTAGCCTATACATGCATAGGCTACCTAATTCATAACCCTGTTTTTGGCTTTGCTGTAGTCGATTAAAGAGATACAAAAGATAGATTTTTGTAAGTACGAATTGCTCTAAAAGTGTGGGTGAAATTCCTGTAAAGTACCTACTGGTTGTGGATGACGTCCTCAAAACACAATACCATGCATGTGAAAGTCATGACACTTTGAAGAACTAATGAATAAGTAATCGTGAGTGACATCACGTGTCCAATTAATTAGCACCTGTACACTGTGTTTACGTGTAAATTTAATTTTTCGCAGTAACATGACTGTTATTTGAACTAATTTCTTTAAAAAACACGGAGTAATGAATAAATGGAATGCCAACACGCATTTTACTGCACATATGGATCATGATTGTGCTAAGAATACATGGTGGCAAGACAAAACTATTTTCTGTTATTGATATGACTAAAATAGGGAGTAACAACTTTGTCTAGCGTCAAAAGTTTTCTTTAATACTCCATTCACGTACATAATTCTTAAAAAAAAAACAAGAGCGACTTACCTAAAAACAACACTAGTCCCCTCACTATTTAGATGCACGGCATCGTTCAGCGACCACTGCAGTAGTACAGCCGTCCGACTGCCCAGCGGTCCACTGACCACCCTCGCCGGCAAATACCGCCTCCGCATCCGCAAACTCTTCGCAAACCGTCGATACACAGACCGCTCATCTCTACTATAACTACGATACTTTGGTCTGAAGTAATACCCGTCAGTAAGGCTATCTACACTTTTTAAACTATAATCTCCAAATGTCCTGTAGGTATCACCGTATTTTTTGGACTTTTTCATGTGTTTTGAGCGCTCGGAACGCATGTGCTTCGGCAGGAAGTAAGGGAGAGACTCGTCTCTGCAAGGTCTTTCGGTGAAGGTGGTCGGCGTGAAGTTCCCGCGGATGATGTTGTCTACTATTGAGTGGAGGACGTAGTCACGGAGGGCGAGGTCCTCGAACTGAAGGTGAACTGTAAAGAGAGAAAGAATAACGTTAATACTATTATAGTTTTGATAGATTCTGTTTTTAGGGTTAAGTACCCAAAGGGTAAAACGCGACCTTTTTTTGTTCTTTATATGGGGCCCTTTATTTTCGCGGGACCCAGGACTGCAACCCAAAAGCCAATATTTTAGGTCCGGCCCTGTTATTCATTAGCACTACATTCACACGAATAATCTTGCTTACGCGAAAACAAACATTTATCGCAATCAGTAAACGTCATAAACGAAAAAAGAACTAATCTTTCTTATGAGTCAGCGTAGCCAACCAATCAGAATGTATGTCATCTTTCGTCTAGCCTCGGAACCATTCGGGCCGTCCATTGACGCCGGAACGGGCCGGCCCCAAAAACGGCCAACGAAGGGCCCAATTTCCGGGCCGTTGAACGAGACGGATAGCCGATGTGTTATCTTTTATAGAGATCCGTGGGAATTTGTTAGTCGTCTGATATTTGTTTGGAGAACATTTTGAAGGCAAGTCATATTTGTCTTCGCTTTTTGTGGGTTCTCAATTGCGGTCTTCTATTGTCTTCGTGATTTTAGGTGTACAGATAGTGCAATTCACGAAGACGCGTCCCACTAATTTTCCAGCATCTTTCATTTTGACCATGACGCTCATCATCATCATCATCATCTCAGCCATAGGACGTCCACTGCTGAACATAGGCCTCCCCTTTAGATGTCCACATATACCGGTCGGAAGCGACCTGCATCCAGCGTCTTCCGGCGACCTTTATTAGGTCGTCTGTCCATCTTGTTGGTGGACGTCCTACGCTCACTCCTGATTAATCTATTCATTGTAGGGTGCGTGTGCCCTCATAGGTAATTAGTGTGTACCGACAACACTCAAACATTGACGGACGCTTGCACACATAATAATATACTATAAACGGTTAGAAGGAATAGTAGTGGGGCGCGTCTTCGTGGATTGCACTATCTATACCTAAGTATGCAAAAAAGTCGTGATGGCCCAGTGGTTTAGGCGCCCACCTCTCATGTGTAGGATTGCGGGCCCGATAGGTACTTTAGGCAAGTACGAATGTGACTTTTTTAATGTAGGTATACTTTCTTGGTTTGTCTTGAACGGCGTCAGTAATGTACTGACGTCGGTAAAGGAAACCTGAGCTTATAATTAGTATAAGTCAGAAGTCAGATTTAGAGGCCCATGTTTAGCTGTTTCAGAGATAAGCCGGATAAAACAGCCACATAAACAAACAAATATAAAAAGAAAACAATAAGCAGTTACCGTGTGAGCATTCATTTGTATTCAGTAGAAAGCTGTTATTTTTTACATATATACCATCACGCCTGTATTCCCCGAAGAGTTAGGCAGAGGTGTACTAATGTACTCCCGCAGTTTGCCGGTATGTTTAGGCCCCATGTAAATAGAGGGCGGGCCTATAGCCAGTAAATGGATCCAAATCCTAACACCAAGCTGTTACTGAGAATTTTATAGAAAAAACCAATAACAATTTGGTCGACCTGGGAATGGAACCCAAGACCTCTACTGTAGCAGTCGCGCTTAGGACCACTAGGCTAACGAGGCAAGAAATAAACAAGCTTTTAATAAACAGGTGTTTAGCAAAATATGACGCTTCCTCTCCAATCTTAAGCCGCTTCCCAACATTTCACTTGTGACCTTTCACATTCACAAGATTTTGTAATACAATTTTGATTTATGGTAACATTATTGGCGCCGGCGAAATATTTACATGTAGCAACACTGAGCAATGTGCTACGTTTGTAATGTAGTTTATATTAAACATGTTAGGTCTTTAGAACTTTGAATGGGGGAGTTATTGAGAGGATTACGTAGAGATATCTAATGTGCACAAGTGTGTGCGCAAACACAATTGAGAGATCAGGCGCAGGACCAACGGCTTTAAGTGCTTTTTGAGGCACGGGGGTGTCATACCACTAACTTCTAAACTCTGGACTGCTACTGAGAAAGTCTTAATGGAAAACGCCAATAGCACTCTTTGCCGCCAAAGTATTTGAACCCAGGACATCACGAGGCCAACGGGTTAGTTTTTTTTTTTTTAAGACGGTGTATCATCAAATTACTTCCCCCGCCCTGGGCGGGGCGGAAGGGAGTGTCAGACTTTTACTGACTAAAACCCGTGTATGTTCCTTCATGTGCCCTTTGCGTTCCGGGGGCGCGGTATCTCTTTCGAACAACCCGCAGCCTCGGCAGGCATCGGCCCTCAGTGGCCCCTTCCAAGTTTGCTGACATCTCTTTGAGGCGCGCGTGGAACACGAACGCGCCGTCGACACGGTCTGTCGTTTGTAAACGTACGGACGGTGAGCTACCCATTGCTCACCGCCCACAGACCCACGTCACCGCCCACAGACCCGCGAACGGGGTAGTTACCCCCAATGATTTATAAAGTACAAAAATTTTCAAATGGGGGACCAGTTTATCTACAAAACGGAAAATCATTAACCTCTTCAGGGATAATGAAACTACAATGTAATTACTGAAAAGCACACAGAAGTTCCCACAAAAACGTTGCGTTAAATTAAACTAATAAAGGGTCACCAACGAGACTTTTAATCCGTACTAATATTATAAATGCGAAAGTAACTCTGTCTGTCTCTTCTTCACGCCTAAACCACTGAACCGATTTCAATGAAATTTAGTACAGATATAGTCTGGGACCCGAGAAAGGACATAGGATAGTTTTCATCCCGGAAATCCCCCGGGAACGGGAACTATTAATCCACGCGGACGAAGTCGCGGGCAAAAGCTAGTTAATTAATATCGGCCATTTTTTTGTAACACTTTAGGTACCTACTTGATTTGGATATACTATGTGCTTCCTCCAGTGACTAAAGGTGCAGTTTCGATACCGGGTTAAGTACCTACCAGTATGATTTTACTTTTCATATTTAAACTGTCCCGTTGGTCTCGTGGTCGCAAGTGCGACAAGTGTGGCAGAGGTGTACCAATGTACACCCACAGTTCGCCGGTATATTTAGGTCCCATGTAATAGGGGGCGAGCCTATTGCTACTGAGAATTTCACAGAAAAACCCAATAACACTTTTTGCTCGACCCGGGAATCGAACCCAGGACCTCTAGCGTAGCAGTCGCGCTTAGGACCACTAGGCCAACGAGGCAGTTCAACTAAAAATATATAAATCTGAAATCCCGAAACAGCTTTCAGCGTCGATCAATCTTTATGCATTCTCTTTATGAGAAGAGCCTTTTGCTCAGTGGAACAAGCCTTTGAATGACAATCAGCTGATCCACACTCCATTATTCCTGCACCATTATGGTCTGTGACCATAAATCAATGTTTTATGGCACTGTCCGTCAGTTCAGCTTTTACTGTTCGCTTTGTAGGTCAATCGATCGATGGTAGCATTGTGCCGACCGGTGTACCATTGTTTGACTAGCTCGCTTGTAGCAAGGCTATTATGGAGATAAATTGGTGTGCTAAAAAACTAGAAGTTTGGCAGCGAATAGTGCACAATGAGGGCGTATTTTGTTTTGCATGTGACCTAATATTATGTTGGAGAATACATGGTTTTAATGGAGGACTGTCGAGTATTTGAACTATTTAAATTTATTCGTATACCATCACGCCTGTATTCCCCGAAGGGTTAGGCAGAGGTGTACCAATTTGGTACACCCACAGTTCACCGATATATTTAGGTCCTATGAAATAGGGGGCGAGCCTATTGCCATTAACCAGGCACAAATCCAAACTCCGAGCCGCTACTGAGAATTTCATAGAAAAACCCAATAACTCTTTTTGAATCGAACCCGGGACCCCTTGCACAGCAGTCGCACTTGCGACCACGAGACCAACGGAGCAATTTAATCGTATTTGTTTATTTTCAACTACCTCGTTAGCCTAGTGGTCGTAAGCGCGACAGCGACGCTGCAGGTCGTTTTTTCCTATTAAATGCTCAGTAGCAGCTCGAAGTTAGGATTTGTGCCCGGTTAATGGCAATAGGCTCGCCCCCTATTATATGGGACCTAAACATATCGGCGAACTGTGTGTGTGTACTTTGGTATACCTCTGCCTAACCTTTCGGGGAACACAGGGGTGATGTTATGTATGTCAATTTATGTGTTATGACTACTGTAGTGCGATTGTCGATAATGCAAACTCGAAAACGAGTCTCACTTAAGTGATCGCGCTCACTTCGATAACGAACCAACTTGTCATTGGTATTCGTTCGCCGTGGTGACGTCACCGGCGTGATCCTGTTTAACAGAATACCATTTGGTAATCTCACTGCGGATTCAGCTTACGAATTACGAAGTGAGGCTTAGAAAATCGCACTGCTGCAACGTTGCTGCAAATACTTGTACGGCCTACAGATAATTGTTCCGGGTCTGTATGCGCCCACGATAGAGAAGAGTAGATGGAGATACCAAGAGTGGGGAAATAGATTTTATTTTTAAAGAAGTACATATTCGCGACTCTCCTCTGCCCTAATTCCTTCATCAGTGGAGAGTACAGTCTGTTGTCAACATTATCTGACCCACCCTAAACACAACCAAAATTGGACCCTCTGCCTATGATAATAAGGTTTAATTTCAATTTATCGATGAATACAGACACGCATAAACCCACCCAACGTTGTCGGAGCCACCGGCATTATATCATTTTGTTAAGCTATTTTAATCATTATCTCGTTGACATTAAAGTTAAAAACCTTTTAAGTCACCTTACATAATTAGAACCCAATCTTGAATTTCGTGGAGTCTTAACAAGTTCTTGTGGCTTGGCGGTTTGATGTTGGATTGGCGAGGAACAACATGTGGGTTCGAAAACACAGTCCACCTGTTATCAGTTTCTTTTTTAATTTGATTTCATTTCTACAAAATTGTTTGCATTATTAAAGAACGGCCAATATGATTTACGCCTAATAACTTATCTTGTAAACAGGTGGGTAAATTAAAAAAGTTTAAGTTCACATATATTTGCTTCGTGAGGTAGATAATAAATTCGTCTACTTAAGTGACAAAAGTTACACTACGCCTATTAGCATTGACTGTGCACACACATTTGTAAATCGTTTCGCATAACTCGTTAAGTATTTTTAAGCAATTTGGTGTAAAAAAGCATCACGTCGCAGCTTAATGACTATACCAAACATAAAATCATATTTTTACATGAGCAGAATGTTGGAATTAGAGAGATTGGTCGTCATCTTAATATGTATAGCAGTAAGTGTTTTTTTTTTACCTATTTTATTTAATTGATTGTGATTAATGAACGCGTAGTTGGCTATTTTACTATTACATTCACTCCTTACAAGTTACATAAACGGTTCCAAAAAAGTATTTTTTTTTGTTTTAGAGAAATACGACTGTAGCTAAGACGTTATGGAGACAAAGTAAATATTCAGCGGATTCGTCCAGGGGCAAAAAACATCAAGTATAGTCCCGAATGCGATTGCCCATTAGTGTAACCGCAATAAAACACCATATTTCAGTGGAAACAGTGAGAAGGCATTTACACGCTGCTGGAATAAGGAATTATAAACCGGCACAGAAAATAGCATTGACACCTGCTGAAGAGGGGTCCGTTTTGCCCAGGAATATTTAAATTTTAATTGAGAAGAAAATGTTGTGATCTTCACTGATGAAAAAAAAAACATTTAAATCGAACAAAGATGAACGTAACAAGGAACGATGCGCCATCACTCCGCTACTAATTAATCTAGGATATTTTTAAACACACCATATAAGTAATTGCTCAATGGATAGATTGTTAAACCATTAAAATGTTGCCAATTACGTGGTGATGTTATTGTCATAAATAGTTTTTTTTCTATTTAAATGACATGTTTATTCACTACGTATAATAGGCAGCTATAAATCTTTAAAGCATTTCACAGATAAAATAAATTTTCTCGATAACAAACTTTCAAGAAAACATGCTTTTTTTAATGTTTATAAATGGGTAGATTTGATTATGGCATCCTCATAATATATTGTATATTAATTTGGAAATATGTGAGCATTTACTTACTTTATTTACCTAAGTGTTTTAATGAAATAATAAACATTTTAAATTTGCAATTGTTTAGTTTTATTTCTATGCGTTGTCCATTAAAGAACTGTAAAAAAAGTATAATAAAATAATTAAAAAAGAAACACCTAAGCAGAAGCTATATTTAGGTTAAACTTGATTTCGAACGTAAACAACGATTAGTGACCACAAGACTAAAGAATTTAAACCATATATATACTTTAATAAAGTTTATTCTTGCACAGCACAAGCAGCCAACCTTATCCTAGTGCAAATAGATTATTTTGTATTTTATCCCTTCATTATTATTTAATCACTCCATTAAGACATGATAATAAAAAAACTACCTATAAAATAGACAAAAATAAATTGTAAAGAGAAGTTGTTTTTGCAATTTAGTAAGGCAAGGAAAAATATGTTTGCGCGTTGTCACTGCATACCCTTAGTTAGTAGCATTTGAATACCAGTTTTACAATGAATACAAATATTTATTTTTCAACTACCCACTTAATACAAGTTATGCCAAAATATTACCATTTTAGAAACTTTATATTTGAAGATTATCCGTCTATAGTTCTTTACAATAATACAAGAAATACTTTTAGAATAAATTCTAAATTGAAAGCAAAACAATATCTTCGTCGCGGGATTTGATCTCGCAACTTGTCACTCTCAGTCTTACACACAGACCACGAGACCAGAGTTACTTGACCGAACTCATTAAAATAAGCTATTACACTTATTATATATTATAACAAGTTGTTATAAGATTTAACCCAATGCTAACGTGATAAAGATCAAATTTGCGTGTGTGTATTTTTATTGTATTTATTCCTTCTCAGTTCTCGAGCACTTGACTGATAAACTCATATAAATTGAAATTAAACCTTATTATCATAGGCAGAAGGTCCAATTTCGATTGTGTTTAGGGTGGGTCAGATAATGCTGACAACCGACTGTACCTATAACGTGTAATGTTTTTCTAAAACAAAGCATTTTACTGCGTAAAAAAAGCCACAGCTTGCAATCCCTTCGCTGCTAGGATCAGAAACATCCATTTTTCACATCACACGAAGTTATCGCATGCAAAATGTTAGTAGCTTTACCTCTCTATATTTTCTTTTGGTCTCAAAAACGAGCCTGAGAAAGGCACAGCTGGCACTTTGTACATTTCCCTTACCTCTCATGACTGCGCCAAATAAATGGGGTATCGTAATACATTAATGAGAGCACATTTGAAAATAGAACGCTGAGTTGTGCCAGATATCGGTCTCGTGTAAAAAACACAAAGTTGGCAACACCAACGAATTGATGGCAGCCCCGAATGTTTGGGGAAATGATTTAGTATGAGGAGGTTCTATTCAAAAGTTACGGAATTTTGGTAAAATAGTTCTACTGTTTGATCGGTTATTACATAAAGAACGAAACATCTTTTCACGACAAATCGTTTAAGGCACTCGCAATCGTTTAACTGCCCCGTTGGTCTCGTGGTCGCAAGTGCGACTGCTGTGCAAGGGGTCCCGGGTTCGATTCCCAGGTCGAGCAAAAAGTGCTATTGGGTTTTTCTATGAAATTCGCAGTAGCAGCTCGGAGTTTGGATTTGTGCCCGGTTAATGGCAATAGGCTCGCCCCCTACTACATGGGACCTAAATATACCCGTGAACTGTGGGTGTACATTGGTACACCTCTGCCTAACCCTTCGTGGAATACAGGCGTGATGGTATATTTATATATATTTATTTATTTTACTTACATAACATTAAAAATAAAATGCATCTTTGAAACATGTCTCTTCATATAGAGAAACCGCATATGAAACACTGTACAACAATTAATATTCCTAATAATACAGAACTTATTATCAGGTAAGCACTTTGGTTTTCAATTATTTTTAATGGTTATTTTATAATTACATGGCAATTATTATTACTTACATAAAAAATACACGTTATATAATTTATAATTACATTTTACGTAATGTGATTTAGGCATTATAAATAATTTTCAGAGTTATTATTTTTTTCAGATCTAAAGAATTAAATAATTTAAGTTTTATTTTGTTTTTTCATTGTTTTCACCTAATAATATGGAAGTAACGAGAATAATGTAAACAGGATTTTGTAAAAGCTTGATTGAAAAGAGTGTCCGTGGAGTTTCTCCAACTTTTTCATAGAGATCTTCCTACGTTTTGAAACGAGCAACTAATTAGCTTCAACTGTTACTGCTTGACAATATCTAAATATATATAACTCAAAGGTGACTGACTGACTGATTGACATAGTGATCTATCAACGCACAGCCCAAACCACTGGACGGATCAGGCTGAAATTTGCCATGCAGGTAGATGTTATGACGTAGGCATCCGCTAAATGCGCGCCTACATGAGTGGCGCGCGGAGGCACTGGGCCGGGGCGAAACTCCGCTGCCGCGGCAAATTGCCGCCCAGCGGACGGACCTCCGGCTCGATCTCATGGCGACATGGAGAGAGCGACTGTCGCAACCTCGTGCAGGGCACGCCTCGATTGAGGCGGTAAGTCCCCTCTTTGAGGAGTGGCTAGAGCGGCGCCACGGCGCCCTCACCTACCGCCTGACGCAGGTCCTCACCGGACACGGAAGTTTCGGGAGGTTCCTGCACCTCATCGGGCGGGAGGAAACGCCCGGGTGTCACCATTGCGAGGATCGCCCCGAGGACACGGTGGAGCATACTCTGGCGGTGTGCCCTGCTTGGGCTGAGCACCGCCGAGTCCTCGAGGCGGCCATCGGCGGCGGCGCCCTCTAGCGTTCGGCACTGGTTCAGGCCATGGTCCGGAGCGAGGGGGAATGGGAAGCAGTCGCCTCCTTCTGCGAAGCTGTAATGCTAGAGAAGGAGGCGGCGGGACGGGAGAGGGGAAGGAGGGTCCCCCGTCCCAGCGGCCGCCGCGGTAGACGATCCGGGCGTCGGGAGCCACGAGACGACTCCCGGCCACCGTAGACGCGGGTCTGTGGACGGTGAGCAATGGGTAGCTCACCGTCCGTACGTTCACTAGCGACAGACCGTGTCGACGGCGCGTTCGTGTTCCACGCGCGCCTCAAAGAGATGTCAGCAAAATTGTATGGGGCCACTGAGGGCCGATGCCTGCCGGGGCTGCAGGTTGTTCGAAAGAGATACCGCGCCCCCGGAACGCAAAGGGCACATGAAGGAACATAGACGGGTTTTAGTCAGTAAAAGTCTGACACTCCCTCCCGCCCCGCCCAGGGCGGGGGAAGTTATTTGATGATTTCCCGTCTATAAAAAAAAAGGCATCCGCTAAGAAAGGATTTTGATAAATTCCACCCCTAAGGGGATAAAATAGGGGATGAAAGATAATACTTCGTAACGCGAGCGAAGCCGCGGTCAAAAGCTAGTTCAAAAATAACTGTATAATATGGTTTTATTGAAATAAATGCTTTGGCTATATACAGGAAGGTTTAGTTGTAACCGTGCAAATAAACATTTTGGAAGCCTCTCTTATTGGGTTCCCCGAAACACCCTCCGGAGGACTGTAGTGCGATTCTTTAAAATGCAAAGTCGAAAACGAGTCTCACTAAAGTGATCGCGCTCATTTCGATAACGAACCAACTTGTCATTGGTTTAGTATTCGTGCGCCGTGGTGACGTCACCGGTGTGATCGTGTTTAACAGAATACCATTTTGTAATCTCACTGCGGATTCAGCTTTCGAATTACGAAGTGAGGCTTAGAGAATCACACTGCTGATCGACAAGCGCAACAATCATCTGCGCAAACACATTTTAAGCCCTAAAAAAAATTAAATTAAAAATTTAAAAAACCCCCAACACAAAAACCTAAGTTCCCTTTAAAAAGTAAAAAAATATCAAAAAAAATACGTCACGTTGGGGGACCGATGTTGCATTTAGGATACGATCGTCCCGAGCGGTCCCCCAACGTGACGTATTTTTTTTGTTATTTTTTTACTTTTTAAAGGGAACTTAGGTTTTTGTGTTGGGGGTTTTTTAAATTTTTAATTTAATTTTTTTTAGGGCTTAAAATGTGTTTGCGCAGATGATTGTTGCGCTTGTCGATCAGCAGTGTGATTCTCTAAGCCTCACTTCGTAATTCGAAAGCTGAATCCGCAGTGAGATTACAAAATGGTATTCTGTTAAACACGATCACACCGGTGACGTCACCACGGCGCACGAATACTAAACCAATGACAAGTTGGTTCGTTATCGAAATGAGCGCGATCACTTTAGTGAGACTCGTTTTCGACTTTGCATTTTAAAGAATCGCACTACAGTCCTCCGGAGGGTGTTTCGGGGAACCCAATAAGAGAGGCTTCCAAAATGTTTATTTGCACGGTTACAACTAAACCTTCCTGTATATAGCCAAAGCATTTATTTCAATAAAACCATATTATACAGTTATTTTTGAACTAGCTTTTGACCGCGGCTTCGCTCGCGTTACGAAGTATTATCTTTCATCCCCTATTTTATCCCCTTAGGGGTGGAATTTATCAAAATCCTTTCTTAGCGGATGCCTTTTTTTTTTATAGACGGGAAATCATCAAATAACTTCCCCCGCCCTGGGCGGGGCGGGAGGGAGTGTCAGACTTTTACTGACTAAAACCCGTCTATGTTCCTTCATGTGCCCTTTGCGTTCCGGGGGCGCGGTATCTCTTTCGAACAACCTGCAGCCCCGGCAGGCATCGGCCCTCAGTGGCCCCATACAATTTTGCTGACATCTCTTTGAGGCGCGCGTGGAACACGAACGCGCCGTCGACACGGTCTGTCGCTAGTGAACGTACGGACGGTGAGCTACCCATTGCTCACCGTCCACAGACCCGCGTCTACGGTGGCCGGGAGTCGTCTCGTGGCTCCCGACGCCCGGATCGTCTACCGCGGCGGCCGCTGGGACGGGGGACCCTCCTTCCCCTCTCCCGTCCCGCCGCCTCCTTCTCTAGCATTACAGCTTCGCAGAAGGAGGCGACTGCTTCCCATTCCCCCTCGCTCCGGACCATGGCCTGAACCAGTGCCGAACGCTAGAGGGCGCCGCCGCCGATGGCCGCCTCGAGGACTCGGCGGTGCTCAGCCCAAGCAGGGCACACCGCCAGAGTATGCTCCACCGTGTCCTCGGGGCGATCCTCGCAATGGTGACACCCGGGCGTTTCCTCCCGCCCGATGAGGTGCAGGAACCTCCCGAAACTTCCGTGTCCGGTGAGGACCTGCGTCAGGCGGTAGGTGAGGGCGCCGTGGCGCCGCTCTAGCCACTCCTCAAAGAGGGGACTTACCGCCTCAATCGAGGCGTGCCCTGCACGAGGTTGCGACAGTCGCTCTCTCCATGTCGCCATGAGATCGAGCCGGAGGTCCGTCCGCTGGGCGGCAATTTGCCGCGGCAGCGGAGTTTCGCCCCGGCCCAGTGCCTCCGCGCGCCACTCATGTAGGCGCGCATTTAGCGGATGCCTACGTCATAACATCTACCTGCATGGCAAATTTCAGCCTGATCCGTCCAGTGGTTTGGGCTGTGCGTTGATAGATCACTATGTCAATCAGTCAGTCAGTCACCTTTGAGTTATATATATTTAGATATTGTCAAGCAGTAACAGTTGAAGCTAATTAGTTGCTCGTTTCAAAACGTAGGAAGATCTCTATGAAAAAGTTGGAGAAACTCCACGGACACTCTTTTCAATCAAGCTTTTACAAAATCCTGTTTACATTATTCTCGTTACTTCCATATTATTAGGTGAAAACAATGAAAAAACAAAATAAAACTTAAATTATTTAATTCTTTAGATCTGAAAAAAATAATAACTCTGAAAATTATTTATAATGCCTAAATCACATTACGTAAAATGTAATTATAAATTATATAACGTGTATTTTTTATGTAAGTAATAATAATTGCCATGTAATTATAAAATAACCATTAAAAATAATTGAAAACCAAAGTGCTTACCTGATAATAAGTTCTGTATTATTAGGAATATTAATTGTTGTACAGTGTTTCATATGCGGTTTCTCTATATGAAGAGACATGTTTCAAAGATGCATTTTATTTTTAATGTTATGTAAGTAAAATAAATAAATATATATAAATATACCATCACGCCTGTATTCCACGAAGGGTTAGGCAGAGGTGTACCAATGTACACCCACAGTTCACGGGTATATTTAGGTCCCATGTAGTAGGGGGCGAGCCTATTGCCATTAACCGGGCACAAATCCAAACTCCGAGCTGCTACTGCGAATTTCATAGAAAAACCCAATAGCACTTTTTGCTCGACCTGGGAATCGAACCCGGGACCCCTTGCACAGCAGTCGCACTTGCGACCACGAGACCAACGGGGCAGTTTGTAATTGTCATTTTTATATCTATACTAACTTCTGGCCGTGACTTCCTCCGCGTCTTTGATATATTATTCCACGGAAACGGTACATTTATCCTAAACTAGCTGTTCCCCGCGGTTTCACCCTCGCTGCTTAGCACCTGTTGGTCGTAGCGTGATGTTACATAGCCTATAGCCTTCCTCAACAAATGGACTATCCAACACTAAAAGAATTTTCCAATTCCAACCAGTAGTCTCTGAGATTAGCGCGTTCAAACAAACAAACTCTTTAGCTTTATAATATTAGCATAGATAAAAAGTATTCTATGAGTTATTCCACACTACAATCTATCTCATTGCCAAAATTTCATCTAGATCCGTTCCGCCATTTAAGCGTGAAAGAGTAACATACATCATCCATCCATCCATCCTCACAAACTTTCGCAATTATAATATTAGTATTATTTATATTAGTCATCAATTCACTTTAAAGCCAAAATATTTATCAAATACTAGCTCTGCCCGCGACTTTGTCTGCTGATTAAAGTTAACAAAGTTAAGTCCACTTGCCGGGTTCCGAACCCGAATCGAGGTACTTGATAGGCAGCTAGGTGCGCTTCTAATACCAATAAATAATTCTAAAAACTGTATTTACTTATTGATTTTATATTTTACAGCACACTATTCGAATTCAGAAAATTATGAAGAAATGTTTAATATAGGTGCTGACGACATTATTGCTTCGGAAATTGGAGATATTTTTGAAGCCCGGAAGATGTTAAATAGCATTCCTTACAACGAAACAGGAGCAAAGGAGTGGTCTGACATGAAAAATGTAAAGCATCCTAAATTCAATAGATATAGTAATGTCAAATACGTACCAACAACACATAAGATTCCTGTGGCTACTATTAAACCAGACGTTAAAGCAAAAATTGTGGAAAATACTTTAAAAGATCTTAAAAGGCGACACATGATGCGACAACTCGAAAAAATGTTGAACGAAAATGCCACCGTGTCAGATATACTAATCAACTCAAATATAGACATGCTGACTCGTAGATTTGATGCAATGCTTGACCGGGACAAGGAGAAAGCTGATACCAGACGAGAAATTAATTATTATGGCAGAGACAATATGGTGTTGAAAAGATCCCAAAAAGACCACACGATCAATTTGATCTCCCATTTTGTTTACATAACGAGATACAAGCTGTCGTACGTACAATTGGTAAGGAAAAAATATCATCATACCCATAGATACAGAATTGGTTTCTTATTTGCACTATTAAGACAACTAAAGAACAATCAAAAATGGCTATATTCTTCTATTACTCATTTTAGTGATAAAATTAGATCAGTGTACTTTGAATTAAAGATAGTGGATAGACTTACAAGACTTGACACTGATATAAAAGATGTTGTGCTATATCTTGAGAAGCTGGAGTACTGGAGAAATATTGAGTACAATCCCAAATACTATGAGTACAGTTTAGAATTGTACCCTTCATTTGGTTATAAGGGTTCGATTCCCGGGTTAGAAGAATTGGAAGACAACCGTGTTGGACCTTCTTAGATTCAATATTTTAAATTGATTAATTAATTACGTTCAAAATCTTTAATGGTCTAATAAACTGAAATAAATTATTTGACTTTGACTTTTACCATGAATGATCTGTTATTCGGGAAAATCATGTCTTTATCTAACCCGTGTTTAAATAAAAATTAAATGTGTATATTTATACAAGCTGTTGATTTGCATCCTCGTTAAATTTTAGGAGCTTGTCATAAAAAAATAGAAGTAATCAAATATAATTACGATACCTGGCCAATATCTAATAAATACTGGTTTTTTTAGTTGCAAGTATCAAATAACAGTATTCCAGAAAACCCTCTTGCAAAATTCAGAATCGCCCAGTTGCGCATGCGGTAGGCAAAGTTGTCGCGCGGCTATATCAATGTGTACATAGCCCCTAAACCCTCTGGCGAGATGGCTAGCTAGAATTTGAAAATAACGTAAAAAAATAAATTTCAAAACCAATTTATTTTATTATTGATTCGTGTTAAGAATCACGAGCATAGTTAACTCCTTGAATTTGACGAGGTTGCAAATCAACGCCTTGTATTTGTATATCTTTCTTTTAGTAAATTTTCACTTATTCCTGCAGAATAATTCATCATAATACAAGCCTACATACTATCACGCCTGTATTCCCCGAAGGGTTAGGCAGAGGTGTACCAGTGTACTACCCACAGTTCACCGGTATATTTAGGTTCCATGTAAAAGGAGGCGAGCCTATTACCATTAACCGGGCACAAATCCAAACTCCAAGCTGCTACTGAAGCGGCGGCGCCCTCTCGCGTTCGGCACTGGTTCAGGCCATGGTCCGGAGCGAGAGGGATTGGGAAGCAGGCGCCTCCTTCTGCGAAGCTGTAATGCTAGAGAAGGAGGCGGCGGGACGGGAGAGGGAGAGGACAATCCCCCGTCCCAGCGGCCGCCGCGGTAGTTGCTCCGGGCGTCGGGAGCCGCGAGACGACTCCCGGCCACCGTAGACGCGTGTCTGTGAACGGTGAGCAATGGGTAGCTCACCGTCCGTACGTTCACTAGCGACAGACCGTGTCGACGGCGCGTTCGTGTTCCACGCGCGCCTCAAAGAGATGTCAGCAAACTTGGATGGGGCCACTGAGGGCCGATGCCTGCCGGGGCTGCGGGTTGTTCGAAAGAGATATAGACGGGTTTTAGTCAGTAAAAGTCTGACACTCCCTCCCGCCCCGCCCAGGGCGGGGGAAGTTATTTGATGATTTCCCGTGTATAAAAAAAAAAAAAAAAAAAAGTAAAAAACCCGACTGCTATTCTTTAAAAATCCCTAAAACAAGATAAATTGTAGCAGTCGGGACCCATTCTAGAAATGGAGGATTAGTGAATTGAGAGCGCATACCTATATTACATTGCAGATGGTCCCGAATGGGTCCCGACTGCTACAATTTATCTTGTTTTAGGGATTTTTAAAGAATAGCAGTCGGGTTTTTTACTTTTTTAAATTACCGTTTTTTATTTTATTTTTTTTTAGTCTTAAAAAAGAAATTAATATACCCAGTATCACTCTTACAGTAGGTAAATACGAATCTACCGACACCTCTCAAGCTAAAATCCATCGAGCCGTTCAGCCTGCAGAGCGAGCCAAACATTTGAATTTGGCGCCAAAAATCCGCCATTTTGTTTTTTTATTTTTTATATACCCAGTGTCACTCTCACAGTAAATACGAATCTAACGACACCTCTCAAGCTAAAATCCATCGAGCCGTTCAGCCTGCAGAGCGTGCCAAACAATTATACATACATACATACATACATACATACATACATACATACATACATACATACATACAAACATACCCTCGAAAAACATAACCCTCCTTCTGTCGCAGTCGGGTAAAAAAAAAAAAAAGCTGCTTCTGAAAATTTCATCAAAAAACCCAATAACACTTTTTCCTCGACCTGGGAATCGAACCCAGGACCTCCAGCGTCGCGGTCGAGCTTAGGACCACTAGGCTAAGGAGGCATTTAAACACAAGCCTAAAATGGTACAAATAGCAACAAATGTTTTAATTTGATGGCAACCCTCCATACAGCACAAGACCTGCAATATTCTAAATAAAAAATTGGCCAACTTATAATTTGACCTCCTTTGGCAATTTTAATAATATTAATATGGCAATATTGGTTGGAAAGTCGATTAAAAATATTACTTTTACATATCAATTAAATAAACACTAAATAACAAAATTCAAACAGGCAATACTAAGAGATCATTTCAATTTAATTTTAGATCAATTAGTATTGCCTTTAATATTGTGGTGAATAATAAGGATTTAAAAAATCTGAAATGTTAATCTACTTTTATTGCTGTACACCAAGGAGTCACGTGATCATCAACTGCAGAAAAAAAAATACAAAAAAGAAGTTTAATTACAATCTGATGTTAACAGACCCAACATTGCGTGGTGAGCCAAATATTTCCAAACACGACTTGTTTTTAAGTAATCGTGCTATAGGGTTGTCACGACATTTTGATCGGCATTTTAATACTTTTACGCACGCAGTTTAGGGTTGCTCCTACAAAAATAGGGCACTAGCACAGGACTTGTGGTGAAAAGTAAGGGAAATTAGTTATATGTGTTGCTACGTTTTGGAACGAGCAACTAGCTTCAACTTGTAACTGTAACTTCTTGACAATTCAAAAGTCCCTGTAAATGGTCTAATTGAAATAAATAGTTTGACTTTGACTTTGTGGTTGTGGAATTTGTTCGAAAGAGTCACCGCGGCCCTGGAACACATTAGGGGGAACACGGATGAGTTTTAGGCGATTGGCACACTGCACCGCATCACGGAGCGTGGCGCGGGAGTGCGTATTCTTACGTTGTTCGCAAGTATCTGTGTTTGTATAGAAAACACGCGTAGTGCAACACACTGAGAACGCGTTCACGCTCAGTTTTTCTTATCACACCAAAACTCCGTCGCGGTTGCTGCGAATCACCACGACCACTGAGTTGTGAAACTGTATGTGAATGTGTGGAACTGTATGTGACAGGACACACCGCTTGCGTAAATGTAATTCTCCAGACCGATTCCGGCTACGGCGGCTAATCTTAATGCAGACTAGCCACGTACGCAGGAGATATTATAGTGCACAAGTGTGTGCGCAAACACAGGTGCACTCCCTCTTCCCTAACTCTCATAACCCGATGGGACGGCAATCCGACACGACCGGAGAGAGATCAGGCGCAGGACCAACGGCTTTACGTGCTTTCCGAGGCACGGGGGTGTCTCACCACCAACTTCCAAACTCCAGGCTGCTACTGAGAAATTCTTAATGGAAAAACCCAATAACACTTTTTGCCCGACCTGGGAATCGAACCCGGGACCCCTTGCTCAGCAGTCGCGCTTCCGACCACGAGACCAACGGGGCAGTAACGTAGACGTGCACACGCATACGCAAGCGGTATGTCCTGTCACATATAGTTCTACTCAGTGGTCGTGCACGTCTGCGTATAATACGACTACGCACACGCATCCGGTCTGCACGAGCCTTTACTCTGTAAAAGTCTGAATGCCCAGAACCGAATGACCTGACAATTTCCCATCCAACAAGAAGAAAACACAAGAGACACTGAAAAGACACACACAATAGGTACCGTGTTGCCCAGTAACTGGGTTGTGGAGGTCAGATAGGCAGTCGCTCTATGTAAAACACTGGTATTCACATTAGATTTTTGAAAGGTATTCTAGATATATACCTATTATAATAAGATTATGATTTCTGCCTACCCCCATGGGAAAAAGACGTGACTTCATTATAAGTCCAGTTTTCCTTCAATTATGTCATAAATGTCAAAGAAAAAGTTACTTCGTCATATGCCCGGTATAGACCCTACGACATCATGTATTAGCGGTAGGCGCCTTAACAACTAGGCCATCACGACATCGTTTAAAACCGGAAAAAAATAATATTTTAAACGCTTTCTCTTCTAACTAAAGCTTGTTAAAAACCAAGTATCAATGAAAAAGTATAATTGCATGATAATTAACGCCATTATTGACCAAGCTCCACTATAGGTTTGACCCGGATACGGCAGTGTTACGTGAATTTACACCTTATTACCAGCAGGTTAGGTACGGAATCGCGTGCAAGTGCAGTCGTTAATTTTCAATCTCTTTTATAATTTTGTAAATAGCTTTAGTTTTGAAATGTTGTTTGTTTCGGATTTATGTTCTTACTAGCTTTTGCCCGCGACTTTGCCCATCAAAATGTCGGTTATTTAAAATTCAATCATTTGAAAGGTACGTCTATTCTATTCATCTATTATCATATGGACGTTATTGTTGTTTTCCTCGAAAATATTACTTATATTTCGGGATGAAAGGTACCCTATATCCGTTTCTGTATACCTGACAACGTGTATGCAAAATTTCAGGATGATCGGTTCAGTGTTTTAGGCTTAAAAAAATAACAAACAAACGAATTTACTTTCGCCGGCCATTCTCCGAAAAAGTGTCCTTCGCCTAATTACCGTACCCATTTTTATTTTTCACCAATTTGACATTAAAACATGAAACACATCAAAGAACGAATTCAATAAATTAATGAAGCATTTAACGCCTCATTAATTTATTATTTTAATAAATATGTTTTAATGCAAATAAAAAAAAATAAAAAATAAAATAATAATAATTAATAAATAAATTAGACATTATGTAATGTTAGATATTTAAAAAAAATACGTTCAGGCCTTTATTTAGCATATGTTGGAGCTCCTGCAGCCTGTGATACAGGATTATCCTAGTACAGGCACCTAACATTATTTTACCTACACTGTTATTTTTAGATTTATTGTGTATTTTATTATGTTTTGATTTTCTGAATAAAGTTTTTTTTTTTTTACTGCATTTAATTCAAATCGGTGAAAAATAAAAAATGGGTACAGTAATTAGGCGTTTCTAGAGTCATCACTTACTCGGAGATATTAGTTAGTATAGGACGAGCTATTTATTTTTGTTGTAAAGGAGTCGGCTCACTATTCTTTATCATAAAATATCCGTGCCAGGTACGTGTCAGGCAAAAATAACCGGTAAAGTGCGAGTCGGACTCGCGCACGAAGGGTTATTATACAAGCTGTTGATTTGCATTCTCGTCAAATTCAAAGAGATAACTATGCTCGTAATTCTTAACACGAATCAATAATAAAATAAATTTGTTTTACAAATTATTATTTTTTGACGTGATTTTCCAATTCGTACTAGCCATCTTGCCAGAGGGTTTAGGCGCTATGCACGCATTGATATAGCCGCGCGACAACTCTGCCTACCGCATACGCAACTGGGCGATGCTGATTTTTGCAAGAGGAGTATTCTGGAATACTGTTTTTTGATAGTTGCAACTAAAAAAACAAGCATTTATTAAATATTGGCCAGGTATCGTAATTATATTTGATTACTTCTTTTTTTCTATGACAAGCTCCTAAAATTTGACGATGATGCAAATCAACAGCTTGTATATATAAAAGGTACCCATTATCTATAAAAACGGTAAAAAAAACACGTTTGTTGTATGGGAGCCCCCCCCTTAAACATTTGTTTAATTTTAATTTAATAATTTATGTTGAATTGAATATATAACATTATATTCTGTGAATATAATGTACTAATGTAATAATATATCAAGATATTTGTTGTTCTTACAAATATCCGGATATTTGCTGTATCTCCGATTTATCAAAACAAAAAATCCAAGCAGTGAGATGAAACGCTACATCCAAGAGACATTCAATCTGCTAATGCACTCTTCATAAGCAACACTATCCACATCGATACGAACTCGACGAACACGAGGCGGAACAATATCGAAATGTAAAAAAATGTAACTCTCCAGACCGATACCGGCCACGGCGGCAAATCTTAATGCAGACTAGCCAAGTACGCAGGAGATATTATAGTGCACAAGTGTGTGCGCAAACACAGGTGTACTCTGTCTTCCCTAACTCTCAAAGTCCGATTGGACGACAATCCGACAGGACCGGAGAGAGATAAGGCGCAGGACCAACAGCTTTATGTGCTTTCCGAGGCACGGGGTGTCAACACCACCAACTTCCAAACTCCGGGCTGCTACAGAGAAATTTGTAATGGAAAAACCCAATAACACTTTTTGCCTGACCTGGGCATTGAACCCAGGACCTCTCGCTCAGCAGTCGCGCTTGCGACCACGAGGCCAACGGGGCAGTTCGAAATATTGTTTTGTTGAGCCTACCACCAATATTCGTTTTGGTTTTACGACCATAAGTAAATGGAGGAACGCGCCTGTTTCGGTACTAAGACAAACATTGGAGCCAAGTTTGCTCAGTCTTTATCGGAAGCGTATTCCGCTTTATTGCAGACGTGTTGTGACATGATTTATTCATGTTGGAACATGTCCAGATGTTTTTGGGACGCTTGGAGTCATGTTAAGCTAATTCGTGGAGTGCGGTAGGGGTATATTAGTATACTTTTGGATGTCTATGCTGTGTATTGATAAGCAATGCTTTTCCAGAAGAAAATAAACAATCGTTTTTGACCGAGCCTCTAGTTGGCTTTTCAAAGAATTTTAATACAATATTGACATTGGTCTAATTAAAATAAATGCTTTGACTTTGAGATAAAATAATAGGTGGAAATACCGCCGCTGCCTTTGTACTGTTACTTAGAAAAGCCTAAACTAGAGGTCTTGGGTTCGATTCCCAAATCGAGCAAAAACTGTTATAGGATTTTCTATGAAATTCTCAGTAGCAGTTCGGGGTTAGGATTGGCGCCCAGTTAATGGCAATTGATTCATCCCTATTACATGGGACCTAAACATACTGGCGAACTGTAGGCGTACATTGGTACACCCCTGCCTAACCCATCGGGAAATACAGGCGTGATGGTATGGTATGTTGTGTGTATGCTATATAATAAAAATCTTTAGTTAAAGACTATGTGATGTGTTTCTTTACTTTGTAGGATCAACTTGATTACTTACACTGCGCTGCGTGAAGCTATGTCAATCTAAGCAATCTTTAAAAATAATAAATACCTAAATTCTTTTAGAAGAACTTTAAAACGGTTTGGTAAGCAATTTTAGTTTAGTTTTGCTACGCTATTTCTCTCACTCTTGATTGGATCATTAAATAAATATCTTGGGACAACTCACACACGGCTATCTGATCCCAAGCTAAGCACAGCTTGTGTTATGGTAACCAGACAACTGGTATACATACTTATATAATTTATAAATACATATACATTATAGATAAATCACACCCAGACACAGAACAAACAATCATGCTCATCACACAAAGTTTGTCCTGGGTGGGAATCGAACCCACGACCTCCGGCTTAGCAGGCAGGGCCACTAACCACTAGACCAACAGGCCCGTCAAATTGGCTCATTATGTGATCTTACTACAGCCAGCCCAGGCCATCTTAGAAGGTTAACAGACTTTCCAGGCTATTACAGGTCTCTAGGAGCGTACCCGTTCATATGCCACGCTTCTGCATTCCGTAACCACGTGCTGTGCGGTTTCTTTTGCCCTATTTAGAAAAAAAAAATATACCATCATGCCTGTATTCCCCGAAGGGTTAGGCAGAGGTGTACCAATGTACACCCACAGTTCGCAGGTATTTTTAGGTCCCATGTAATAGGGGGCGAGCCTATTGCCATTAACTGGGCACAATTCCAAACTCCGAGCTGCTATTGAGAAATTTCATAGAAAAACCCAATAACACTTTTTGCTCGACCTGGGAATCGAACCCGGGACCCCTTGCACAGCAGTCGCACTTGCGACCACGAGACCAACGGGGCAGTTCATATGCCACGCTTCTGCATTCCGTAAGCACGTGCTGTGCGGTTTCTTATGCCCTATTTAGGAAACAATTAAACGCGTTGAACGCAAAAGACGACGGTTTATGTTAACCTTATTACTTTTCTTCGCATAAATCTGCCGAAAACTTTGTAACAAAGGTACAAGCTTCGCCAAGAAAGCCATTATTATTTTCGCTATTACACAAATTTCCCAAAGAAATAAGCTATAATAATAACCAAATACTGCACAACTTTCAAAACATAAACAAGTAAAGTTTTAAATAAGGAGCACCCGATTTGCATTTACCCATTTTTCTTTCAACCCCACAATAACGAGGTGAGAAATGTCCCTGAAGTATACTTGCGTATAGGGTTGCCAACTATCCGGATATGTTCCGACATGCCCAGCATTAATATCTGTCCAGATTTTAGACTTTAGGGGATTTCAAATAAAACAACAGTAGATAAATAAGTTCAGAAAAAAGGGACATTTAAATATAAAACGTCCTGATTTTTTAAGGTTCTGTACCTAAAAGGTACTAAACATAAACAGGACCTTGTTACTAGACCCCACTGCCTGTCTGTCCGTCCGTCCATCACAGAGCTGTATCTTTAGAACCGTAATGGGTAGACAATTAAAAAAATGAAATTTTCACATATAAGTACCAAAATTTAAATAAAAATAAAATAAGGGTCAAAATTTAAAATTACCTATTTACAACAATATTTAACACTACATAAGGACTTAAATAACGTTAAATATTGTATTAAATAGGTACGGAATACTTTGTATACCCCTCCCCCCTTACCCCCCAACCCCCAGAAAACCGTGTCTCGGAAAGCACGTAAAGCCATTCAGTCAGAAGCCAGGAAATGTGACAACCGACCCCAACATTTGGGAAAAGGCTAAGCAGGGAGATGAATTTGTATGGATTGATTCTGGTTTTATAGGGTTCCGTACCCAAAGGGTAAAACTAGACCCTATTACTGAAACTTCGCTGTCCGTCTGTCTGTCCGTCTGTCACCAGGCTGTATCTTATGAACCGTGATAGTTAGACAGTTTATATTTTCTCAGATGATGTATTTCTGTTGCCGCTATAACAACAAATACTAAAAACAAGAATAAAATAATTATTTATTTATCCATACATACAGCAAACTTGTTTTTTTTGTGTTTGTGTTTTTGCTCGATATTTATAACGACAACAAGTAGACGCTTGAAATATTCACAGAATATTTAGTTATTCACTTTAAAAATATTTTTATGGCTTTAACCCGCACACCTAAAACCCTTCGTGCGCGAGTCCGACTCGCACTTGACCGGTTTTTTTAAACTATCCTGCTTTATGTTAGGGCTAGGCTTTATGTTGAATTTCAAATTAAATGGTAACCCTTCCTCCAACTTCAAGTAGGTAGCCAGTTCATGCAGCTGACTAAAGCATTATGTTGTCTGTGTTATAAATTGTCATTCTTTTTAAACGTATATGTCTGAAGTCTGTGGCCCGAAGTTTAAACTCGAGTAGAATATAAATTATGCTGGTCTTATATTTTATTTTCTGCTAGCTTTTGCCCGCGACTTCACCCGCGTAAATGTCGGTTGTCGTGGACGCAGACGAATTCTAGCACTTAGATATTGCTAATTGTTTATTTTTTCTTAATATAAAATCCATTTCCTATTTCTTTATTTTTTTAAAGCGTTGCCCCGCACTTGGAATTTCTCCTGTATCGTCGGTGAGTTTTCAAACATTAAAACTCACATAACAAACAGCCAGACCCGGAAAAACTATCTGTAGGTCAAACAAATATTTTCTCCGTGTGGGAATCGAACCCGCGACGCGTAGCGCAGCACCCAATTACACAGTCACTGCGCGAACCGCGTCGTCAAACCTTTTTTTTTTTTAACATTAAACAAGTTTAATAATCTGCTTTATTAATCCTTTTAACAACCAAAAAAAAACAAAAAAGCAAATAGCTGCATATACTTCTATACTACGTAAGTACATCGATAACGGTTGCATAACTTTAAAATTGCTACTCCAACACCAGTCATTATCGGTTATAAGTGTTCCAATATCCCGCGGCTTACTAACCGGACCTCCCCTTTCAATTTTAAGGTTTAAGGTGCTCCCACACTGCTGTTAAAAATGTTTCATATTTTTGAAGTGAAAACTTCTTTAGCGGCGTTGTACACTTTTTTTGAAATGGGTAAAAAATGTTAAACTCGCGTCAGGACACGTGACCTGATCGAAATTATCTTTAGCGAAGTATTCTTTTTATCTTTACCTTACGAATTTATCTTTAGCGTTTTCACTTCTGCCGGCACTCCCGGAGTGCAACCCGTCGTTTAGTAACAAATGTTAGAAAATATTAGGAATTATTTTTTTTCTATTAGGAATTGTTAGATGTTTTGAGTACTCCTACACTGATGGAAAATGTTTACAAACATTTATAACATTTGAGAACATGCCATCGAGCAGTTTGGATTTACGTTCCGAGGCGTCTACGGAAATAAAAGAAGGTCTGCTCATTAGATTAGCTTTTTTTAACAAATGTGTTATTTGTTACAATTTGTTAACTGATAATTTTGTTTAGAAATGTTTTCTAATATTACCAAATCTTTATTAACATTAATACATTTTGAACGAAGAGAAAGAAAATATGAAAGAGATATGAAAGAGAAGGGAGTCAGTGATAGCATGACGGTTGACAGGTTGGCATGGAAGAAGAAAACATGTTGCGCCGACCCCAAGTAACATGGGATAAGGGCAGGAAGATGATGATGACATTTTGAACGAAGGTCGACTTGAAGATCGTAGTTGATGAAACACTGGAGTTTATAGTAAGCGCGTATAATATATATGTCACCGGAAAATAACAAGATCCGTAAGTTTATCAATTTACTAGGAAGTTTATAAACTTTCGTAAGATTCTAAACGGGAGATAAATTGTAATATTTTACGTCCACATTTCCGTAAATTGATAAACTTACTGAACTCACTCGTAAAATAATAAGTAAGCAGTAACCAAACGCTACGCGCGATCTGATTGGTTGGCTGTCACGTGTCACTTCTCCTTCCTCGCGGCCGCCAGCTGGACACAAGCATTGCCAGTTGCCACTATGAACATTGACCAATCAGAGAGCAGTGTGTTATTTTACGTATTTCAAAGATCGTATATTTAAAAGAGTTTCTGTGATTGGTCGAACCATATAAAATCTTACGAATAGATATTCGTTAGTTTATAAATTTACCGTATGTCGTCGGAAATTGATAAATTTACGAAAATGTGGACGTAAAATACTACAATTTATCTCCAGTTTAGAATCTTACGAAAGTTTATAAACTTCCTAGTAAATTGATAAACTTACGGATCTTGTTATTTTCCGGTGACATATACATATATCTACAGTGCTTGAAGCTCTAAAAATAAAACAAATTTACATTTTTGACCTAGTTGAGCGCCGCGCCGTAAAATCTTAACACCGCGATTCAGGATTCGGCGCTCAACTAACAACGCCATCTATTGACCAAAACAGGAACTATTTCGAAATGAACCTATATTCACCTGAACACATTTCTTAACATTGTGATCAAGTGTTTGTTAAGTAAATGTTTACTTATGTTTGTAAACATTTTTAACAGCAGTGTGGGAGCACCATTAAAAGAAATTGAGTGGAGTAGGCAGTGTCGATATACTGATACGGAACCACTCGAAATGTATACCATATTTGTTGATAGGTAGAAGGCGGTGTGAACAGAACGAGGTGAGGGAGGGGGGGGGGGGGGGGTAGGACGTTTGAAAGTTTCTCTTGTTTTCTATATTTTGGAGATTGTTTTGTTTTGAGTGGGAAGATGGTATTTTGTTTTGAAAATATTTTTGTATTTTTTTTTGAAATGTCAGTTCTTTTTACGCTTTTGTTTTATTGCGTTGTGTTGAGTGTTTCTTGCATAAAAATTGACATTGGACACTGACCTTTTTTCTTGTTCAAAAGTGCCTTTTAAAGGTCTAATTTTAATACAATTTGACTTTGACTTTCAAGGGATATTTTTATTTGAATAATAAAAGTGACAGTTCGACAGTTTTTGTTTAGAAAATGTGTCAATCCGCCATCTTTATTATTCAGAAAAAAGTTAATCTTAATGTTAAAACATTAGCTTATTATTCATGGATTCAATTAAAAAACAAAACGACAGAGTTTTTGAATAAATGACTTGAAACTTAAAAAAGAAATTACAAAGTGTTCTTTGTGTAATTACTTAAGTTTTTCACTTCAAAGCGTGTTTGATTTGTGCACACTTAAAATTTTACCTTTATTATTCAATAAGCTTTAACTGAGTAACTCCGTTCTTGAAAAATGAACCTTATGTCATGATTTTAAGCATCGAAATTAAAAAAGGAGAGTTCCTTCATAAGAATTTTAAATTTTTCTACAAATGTCTAAGATAGTGCGCATGGTCGTAACAAAATATAAGTACTGTCACGATTGTGAATCAAAGCCAGATCAAAGTCAAAGCATTTATTTTAATTTCTGGTACTGACAGCGACCGTTCACGAACATGACGTAATTTGTCACAGTTTTCACGATACTTTGAGATTGATTTTTAATATACATTAAGAATTGATATAATTCTATAAAATTATTTTTTGTAATGTTTCGCAAAACTGTCTGATGATAGGTACTATTCACAGGCAAAAAAAAATAAAAATTTAAAGTAACCCCCGACAGAAAAATAAAGATCCCTACCGCAACTAGTAAAAGAGCTGATAACCTTGAAACGGCTAAACCAATTTTGATGAAACATATCTAAGAACGATCGCTAGGAAACCAGCTTTAAAAAAAAATACATGTTCAAATCGGTTTACCCGTTCAAGAGATACGGTGCCACAGACAGACACAGACACGTCAAGCGTATAACACCTCTCTTTTTGAGTCGGGGCGGGGTTAAAAATACAAAATGTACGAAAGAACTTAATACAACAGGCTATAAGAGAAAAGTAGGTAGATGGTTCTGACCACTGAAATAACAATTGAAATGGCTCACTGAAGCAGCTCCTTGAAGCGGCGTAAAAGGAAGCTTTGAGCATAGCCAGTGGTGCATTTTGTTAGCGCTGGTTTTTTTCCAGTTTTGTTGGAAATCGATACAGTTAGAGTGTAATTTTTATGGTATAGGTTTACACTAGGTTTTGCCTGCGACATCATCCTCGTCGAAGGTGATATATCATTTCACGGGAACCGTACATTATTTCGGTATAAAATGTATTATATGTGTTATTCCACACCACAATCGACAGACTGTAGAATAGATCTGGATGAAAGCCAGTGAGATATCACTGGCTTTCATCCAGATTCATTTTAGCGTGAAAGAGTAACAAACACCCATTCATTCATCCATCCATCCGTCCTCACATACTTTCGCATTTGTAATATTTAGTAGGACTTGATTTTTAGATAAACGAAATTGCGAGCCGACGTTTTTTTTAATACCTAATAGGAAATCATACACCCACAGTTCGCCGCTCAATCCACTTCCTCCGCTCTGGGTTGAGCGGGAGTGTCAGACTCTTGCTGAGTCTGATCCATGCGGGTAGATGCTAGTATTTCAAAATACAGATAAAATCAACTACATTCACATGTACTTATGGCATCCATAACATTTATCCATTACATGTACCTCACCGACCAACATATCGAAACAACATTCATAAAATAAAATCTTTTGTCGTAAAATGTATTATTTCCGATACAAACGCGACTGTTTACATAATGTGTGTGAGTGTACCAGTCCGGGCTATTTGATGGCAGCTCTGCACAATATCTCACCGCGAACACAGACGCGGTGCGACGTGAAATCGATTTATTCAATACGCTACGTGTACTCATAGAGTCGACAATACTGGAACAGAAATTGTGAAACTATATTTTTTTTATGTATGGAGCTTCTTGCCTATTCTTCTCTATACGAAACTACATTTTGGAAAGGGCAACTAAATTATCATTAATTTTCATGTAATTGACGTTAAAAAGTCCCTTTTATTGGTCTAATTTTGTCTTGAGGCGGTGTAGAAACTAACACCAGGGTATGTGGTGGGGTTGTTAGACCTTACTGCCCCCACGATAAAGAAGATTTGGTGTAATTGAATTAAATGATTTGACTTTAACTTTACGCCATTGGAAGAATGGAGAAGATTTTCTCACGGCCTATCTGATGTTAAGTGATCACCGCCGCCTAAAGACATCTGCTGTACCAGAAGCCTTGCAAACGCTTTGCCATCCCAGAGACAAAGTTAAAATGTCTCATGTGCCTGTTAATAAACCGGCACCCATACCCTTCAAACCGGAACACAGAAACGCTGCTTTGCGGCAGGAAATAAGTATGGTGGTAGTACTTTCCCGGACGAGCTCCGTCACAAAGAGCTCAGCTACTACAAAAACTTTATGCAACAAAAGGTACAAAGGCGGACTTAATGCCTTAGGTATGCTCAATGAGTCAGCAAAAAGCGGTAAAGAGATAATATGGCAGGTGCAAATTATCGTACGAGTATAAAAGAAAAAAAAAAAAGAAATAAAAAAAAACAGTTTGGAGAGTTCAATTTATTCGGAGTATCCAATGTTGTTTAATCTTTGTCAGGTATTGGTAATATTTTCGAAAAACTAGTGTCATTAATATAGTGTAATGAATATTGCTTTTATTGACTGCCCCGTTGGTCTCGTGGTCATAAGCGCGACTGCTATGCTAGTGGTCTTGTGTTTAATTCCCAGGTCGAGCAAAAAGTGTTATTGGGTTTTTCTATGAAATTCGCAGTAGCAGCTCGGAGTTTGGATTTGTGCCCGGTTAATGGCAATAGGCTCGCCCCCTATTACATGGGACCTAAATATACCGGCGAACTGTGGATGTACATTGGTACACCTCTGCCTAACCCTTCGGGGAATACAGGCGTGGTGGTATTTTTTTTAATATAAATAAATACATACGTTAGTAGTTACTATAGTGTACATAAGTTGAAAGAAAAACCAGGTTGGAAAACTTAATGGAAATCCAATCTACGTTTTTGTGTTAACGTATCGCGTTTTAATTGTACGCTGTAGGGTGGAAGCACCAGTTGTCTCCCTGTCCTGTATCTATACGGTAAAATTATTTTGTACTTAGTCTTGATGTTTTTAAAATTTTCACTTTAAGGACAGCGAATGAAAAATGAAATGTTTTTGTTACCATTTCTTATATCAATCTGTCATTGATTAAAATGCAATGTGATTTAGTTTGATGTAAGTGTCCATGCAATTTCTTGCTCGTTCTTCTCCATAGAGACCTACGTTTTGGGACGAGCAACTAGCTTCAACTTTAACTGAAACTTCTTCACAATTCAAAAGTGCCTGTAAATGGTGTAATTGAAATAAATGCTTTGACTTTGACTTTGATGCCAGTTATAAATTCAGGTTTCAGATGTCAGTGATGTCCGTGATAAATATGCACAAGTAAAACCGGACATGTACCAATGTGACATTTTCAATTCAAATGCCACATTGGTACATGTCCGATTTTTCTACTATTCTATAATGTACCATCACCATCACGCCTGTATTCCCCGAAGGGTTAGGCAGAGGTGTACCAATGTACACCCACAGTTCGCCGGTATATTTAGGTCCCATGTAATAGGGGGCGAGCCTATTGCCATTAACCGGGCACAAATCCAAACTCCGAGCTGCTACTGAGAATTTTATAGAAAAACCCAATAACACTTTTTGCTAAACCTGGGAATCGAACCCGGGACCCCTTGCACAGCAGTCGCACTTGCGACCACGAGACCAACGGGGCAGTTAATACGGGTTATACGGGGCTATAATGTACTGTGTAATAATATTGATAATCCTAGTATTTTCTAGTTATTTGCTTACTATAATACCTAGAAAGGTATTACATAATAGGTACATATGAATAAGAAACACACACACACCGTTATAATAACTTGTTCAAGCTTGTTTAGTAACTATTACCTTTATGTACCGCAACTGTTATAACCATGTTCATATTATAATCGATTTGTAAAGGCAGATTTGTAACTGCCTCGTTAGCCTAGTGGTCCTAAGCTCGACTGCTACGCTACAGGTCCTGGATTCGATTCCCAGGTCGAGCTAAAAGTGTTATTGGGTTTTTCTATGAAATTCTTAGTAGCAACTCGGAGTTTGGTTTTGTGCCCGGTTAATGGCAATAGGCTCGCCCCCTATTACATGTGACTTAAATAAATGGGGTGTGGGTGTACATTAGTACACCTCTGCCTAACCCTTAAGGGAATACAGGCGTGATGGTATGTATGTTGTGAAGGCTTTAAACCTATCGGTAAACAATTTAAAAATACATTTTATTTTGTGCGAATACATGCCAAAAATGTCGAATTATAAACTAATTATTTTAAACGTATGTATTCTCTAGACCGATTCCGGTCACGGCGGCTAATCTTAATGCAGACTAGCCAAGTACGCAGGAGATATAATAGTGCCCAAGTTAGTACTTATTGGGTTTTTCAATTAGGAATTTCTCAGTAACAGCCCGGAGTTTGGAAGCTGGTGGTGTGACACTTCCCGCTTCAGATAGCACGTTAAGCCATTGGTACTGCGCCTGATCTCGCCCCGATTGTGTCGGATTGCCATCCAGTCGGACTATGACAGATAGGAAAGACAGAGTGCACACATTTGTGCACTATGATATTTCTCTCGGCTATTCTCCATTGAGATTAGCTGTTGTGGCCGAAATCGATCCAGAGATTTCAATCTTTTTCACAAAAAAAAAAACCTAATAGGAAAGGTCAGGTGCGCAGTACTCGTAACCGGCGTGCTTGTATGACCAAATGTATGAGTGTGGATAAGAGTATGTAAAAATCGTAGCAGGTGGCGTTCCGTGGTTTCTGCCTACGAAAAAGGCGTGAGTTTATGTATGTACTAGCTTCTGCCCGCGACTTCGTCCGCGTCACAGTTGATGTGTTATCCTACGGGTACCGTACATTTTCCCGGGATAAAAAGTAGCCTATGTGTTATTCCAGACTATAATCTATCTTTGTGCCAAATTTCATCCAGATCCATTCAGCCGTTTAAGCGTGAAAGAGTAACAAACATCCATACATCCATACATCCATACATACAAACTTTCGCCTTAATAATAGTAGTAGGATGGAAAAATCTTAATATTTTAATAAAACAGCTATTCCAACAACAGTGTTCTCTACCCTACACAGTGGTGTACAGTAGCCACAGCCGCTCACCGAATTTATTTGGAAACCTTTCAATTCTACCCATTTCACGAACACCTGTTTAAGTGGTCTTTTAGTTTTATATGCAAGCACTCCATATTTTTATTAAGCCTATTTTTTTTCTGCTGTATTTTTTTAAAGTGAATTCATTGGTCACAATGAGAGTGGTTGTGTTGTTTGTATGATTCGCTTTTATTTGGAACGTACATGAATGTGTACATAATTATGTTTTTTGGTTATCTTTATTTATAACTAGCTCCTGTCTGCGGCTTCTTCTGCGTGAATGTTGGGTATTTTTTAACCGACTTCAAAAAAAGGAGGAGGTTATCAATTCGACTGTATTTTTTTTTTTTTTTTATGTTTGTTACCTCGAATTTCCCGACTGGGTGAACCGATTGTCATGATTCTTTTTTTATTTAAAAGCTGGTGCTTCCCGTGTGGTCCCATTGTCACCATTTCAATATCTGATGATGGGATCTTGTAGAAATCGGGGGAACTCTTCAATAAATAACAGCAGATTAACCGCGATTGTTGCTATAGTATATTTAAGCATTGTTTACACCATCACACAATATAACATCACGCCTGTACTCAAGGGTTACACAGATGTATACAGTAGTATTTAAAAATTTCTCATCCAAGTAAACGAAATCACATATTCTGCTTTCTTATGACTTTTTAGTGGTCTGTCGTTAATTTACATAACATGACAGTTTTTTCATGGATTTGGATGACAAGAAGTTGATACTAAAAAGCGAGAAATAAAAAACTTTTTTACAAAAAAATTACAACCGCCTTCAAAAACTAAAAAGAGAAAAATAACTTTAGCTTTGGAAGTCGGTGGCAATACAAAACAACAAACAGAAATAAAGCCACCGACTTCCAAAGCTAAAGTTATTTTTCTCTTTTTAGTTTTTGAAGGCGGTTGTAATTTTTTTGTAAAAAAGTTTTTGTTTAATTCTTTTCTATTTCATTTTCCTTGGCTCATCGCCGCAAGGTCGCCTGCTTGTCGGTCTCCTTCAGACTGTACTTCGGTGAGTATGCGCTAGAACTCAAACAACTCATTCCAATGGGTACCTATCACCGACGGACATCTAGACGCACCTCAAATTGTTGTTGCCATGCGATCTCGAATAAAAAATAATCTTCAGCTTTATTATTTTAAGTCCCTTCCACCATTGGACATCCAGACGCACCTTTTGCTACCACTCTTACCTGGTTGCCATTCCATCGATTCGCACTAAGCGATTTCAATCTTCTTTTATAATGCGCACTGTTATAAGTGGAACTCTCTACCTGCGTCTGTATTTACTAACACATTTAACCCTAATCTTTTCAAAGTTAAGAGTGAACAAGCTTCTTCTGGGTAAGCTCACTCCATCGTAGACTTTGTCTATTTCCACCAAGACTAAAGTCAAGAGCTTACCCATATCGAATTTGAAACAAAAGTAGGTACATAATATTTCCCTTACAAATATGTCTGATTTACAGATAGGTAACAAACACCCTCTCATTAAAGTAACCGCCTTTCTTCTTTTCATTCCTTTATCTTCTTTATTCAAAACAACTAATGCCCAGTTCCCACGTCCCCACAAACTGTCACCTGGCCTACACCTAACAGAACGACTATACAATTCCGACGGAGCGTAAGTGAGCCCGCCCAAGGTTCGCCTTGGCATTTCAGCTAGTTAGATGCCCTTTACACGACCGGCGCGTTTTAGGGGGACGCTAAAAAGACGCTGTTTGTGAAGCTACGGTTTCTGTTTGTTTAGTAAAAGGTTCTCGGGTTTGTCGATAGTGTTGTATGAAGGTCGTGTTTCTTGTTCAGACCTTTTTTCTTAAAGACTGTGTAGAGCGGTTGTTTTTTTTTTACTTTTTTCAAAAGATAATGACCTTCAAAAATTACAAAGTGGGTTTTTTTTAGTTTTGGAAGTCGTTGGCTGGTTCTATTCACATACCATCATGACTGTATTCTCCGAAGGGTCAGGTAGAGGTGTAACCAATGTGCACCTTCAGTTTGCCGGTATGTTTATAAGTCCCATGTAATGGGGGGCCTATTGCCATTAACCGGGTACAAATTCTAACTCCGAGCTGCTACTAAGAATTTTTGTAAAAATGTGCTTTATGCTACTTTGTATGAATGTACACCTTGTGTGACATATATCTCCGTCCACCCTTTTCCAAAAAATAAAGACGTAATACTCAATCTCAAAAAACCTGCCAACAGAAGTTTAATAAAGCGTTGATTAATATTACTTAAAGATAAATGAGTCTATGTAAATGAGATAGATGAATCATTCATTGTTTATAAATAAAATGGGAACAACAAGATAACTTCCACAATGGCTTTATTAATGAGTGTAGGTCGGACCGCCTTTTAATTTAATTTGTCCATTAGTGGGGTAAATTATTTGGGGTCTATTCTCGCGGGAGCATTTGACACGGCCTAACGAGTTTTCTATACATTACGTATGTATTGTTAGGGTACGGTCACAGTTTTTATTTGTAGGAGCTCGTGGCTAAATAATTACAGCCGCATAGACCGATCTTCCGGGTTAAGCCACGCTTGCCGAGGTTGGTCTGTGGATGGGTGACCATTTACCATAGCGAGTTTCCTCCGTGCCTCGGAAAGCACGTAAAGCCGTTGGTCCCGGCTGTCATTTGTAGATCTTTGACAGTCGTTACTGTTAGTCAGAAGCCAGAAAGTCTGACAACCAGTCTTACCAAGAGTATCGTATTACCCATTACTGGGTTGTGGAGGTCTGATAGGCAGTCGCTCCATGTAAAATACTGATATTCAGCTGCATCCGGTTCGACTGAAAGCCGACCCCAACATAGTTGGGAAAAGGCTAGGCAGATGATGGTCACAGTTTTTATTTGTATCCAATCGTTTTATAGAATACTGGTTATTTTGTGAAATCGTAAGTTTTTAATAGTGTTCTAAAAAGGGGTCTATATGGCTACATGGAAAGTCCGACAGTGGACGCCGATCACCTGATATGTGTTATGTGCGCAAAAAATATGGAAGTTTGTCGGTCTTTGTTAAAGCAATTATTTATTTACTGACTATACAATAATATAATATACCATCACGCCTGTATTCCTCGAAGGGTTAGGCAGAGGTGTACCGACGTACACCCACAGTTCGCCGGTATAATTAGGTCCCATGTAATAGAGGGCGAGCCTATTGCCATTAACCGGGCACAAATCCAAACTCCGAGCTAGTACTGAGAATTTCATAGAAAAACCCAATAACACTTTTTGCCCGACCTGAGAATCGAACCCAGGACCACTAGCGTAGCAGTCGCACTCAGGACCACTAGGCCACCGAGGCAGTTACACTCTTATATTATCGTCAATAAATAAAGAAATAATTATTCTTCTTCAGATAGAAGCTCTTAATCTTCTCAAAATCTAGTTATTGAAAAATCAACCTTGAGGTATAAATATATACCTCCATTATTTACACATGGTCGCCTTATTAATAAACTCTGAATAAAGTTATGACAGAAAACGTCAGTTTAAACATACAATTTGTAATAAAGCTGTCATAACTTTACATGACTCTCGAGTTGGGATGGGTAACTTTTATTAAACCAAAGCTGCCTTGTCATAATAGATATTATTATTTTCTTCTTGCCTTTGCTTTTTTTAAAATATTCATCATCATCATCATATCAGCCGCAGGATGTGTATGACTGGATATAGGCCTCCACCACAGATTTCCAAAAGGACCGGTTGGCCTATTTCCAGCGGTCTTAATCAGGTCGTCCGTCCACCTTGTGGGAGGACGCCTACAATGTGCTTGCGTGAGTGTTTTTAAATATCATTGTATGACAAACAAGGAATTCAAAATCTAACGATACCCTAATTGCCTCCCAAATTATGTTACAATTGTGACTTCTTTAATTCTAATTCTCCCAATACATTACGTTTATTTTAAGTATTTAAAACTAGTATTCATAAAAAAATTATGGAAATCTTCAATCACTCCGTAACCAAAAAGCATTAAATAATAATCCCATTGATTGAAAGAACTTGTAACTTTTGACTTTATTAAGTGTCTTATTGAACCCTGAATTTTGCGATAAAAAATCTAATATTTATACTAAGCCTTATTCTTACACTATTTCTTACTTAAACTAGTTTAAATAAAGCTTTCAAGATGTCTGAAAATATAACGTTATTCTTTCAATAGGTCGGGATCACTTATATGCAAAAGTCTAATCGTTTCGGCGCCACTATGAATATTTCATATTAAGAAGAATAATCACGAAAAAATATTTTTGTCACCTCGTTAGCGTAGTGGTCCTAAGCACGACTGCAAAACTTGGGTTCAACTTCCGGGTCGAGTAAAGTGTTATTAGGTTTTTCTATGAAATTCTCAGCTCAGAGATAGGATTTGTGCCCGGTTGTTGGCAATAGGCTCGCCCCTTATTACAAGGGACCTAAACATACCGGCGAACTGTGTGTGTATACCTCTGCCCAGCCCTTAGAGGAATACAGGCGTGATGGTATGTGTAAATATCTTATCTATTTAACTTTAGTTTGAAGACTAGAATCTGACGTGATATTGATTTTGAAACTTTTCTAGATTTAACAGTAGTAAAGTACTTTAATTAACTAATTAATAAACTTTGAAGTCCTAAGCTGCAGTTTAACATTTGATGGTAGTTTAAAATTTCTTCAATAGTACCAGTACTTTTTAATAACACTAGTTTCTGCACGCTACTTCGTTCGCGCGGTGTTTTTCACCCGCGTTGAATTACTTTTTTAGTTACTGCTCCGCTCCCGTGTGTCGTAGCGTGATATTATACAGCTCATATTATTCCTCATAAATTTAGCTATCATATACTAAAAGATTTATTCTAATTTGACTGGTATTTCCAGAGATTAGCGCGTTCAAACAAACACACAAACAAATATAAAGCTACAGCTTTATTATTAGTATAGAAATCAAGTTATTGGCTTCCTCTGTACAAGAAGGGGTCTTTGCTATTGGACAATAAAGTCTGGTTAATAGCAAAACCATAAATATAATTTATTACTTACTATCGGATTCGCCTTTTTTACTCGTAATTATCATCTGCTTAACCTTTTCCCAACTATGTTGGGGTCGGCTTCCAGTCTAACCGGATGCAGCTGAATACCAGTGTTTTACATGGAGCGACTGCCTATCTGACCTCCACAACCCAGTAACTGGGCAACACGGTACCCCTTGGTTAGACTTGTTGTCAGACTTGTTGGCTTCTGACTATCCGTAACGACTGTCAAAGACCTACGAATGACAGCCGGGGCCAACAGCTTTACGTGCTTTCCGAGGCACGGGGGTGTCACACCACCAACTTCCAAACTCCGGGCTGTTACTGAGAAATTCCGCAATGGAAAAACCCATTAACACTTTTTGCCCGATCTGGGAATCGAACCCGGGACCTCACGCTCACCGTCGCGCTTGTGACCACGAGACCAACGGGGCAGTCTCTCGGGTCAGTAGGGAGTGTCTTTTTTTCTTGTAATCATAAAAAAAAAAAACTCCAAAACTACAAAAATTCAGGCAACCTTATTTCCTTTTAATCTGGAATCGACGAGAAATCGGAAACGAATCGAATCAAATCGATAAGTCTAACATAAACGATTGTTTATTTTCTTTTTTCTGGCGTAGGTAACAGATCATGCTGCATTAATAAATTATATTTCGACTTCCACAGAATCCCAATGGTCCATCGAAGCCGGTTTCTCAGAAATACAACGTTAAATATGTTATGACATGAAAAATTGGCGTTGTTGGTACATTTATCGTGTTTTTGGCCTTATAAAGACGGTACGGTTGGCGGGTGAGCGATTATCTGCGCTGAGTCTCTAGGGTTCGATTCCGCACAGAACCAATATGTATTTATTTTTTATCAAGTTCCTAGGTATATACAAAGTTTTATGGTTTTAATAATAGGATTAGACGGGCCTGTTGGTCTAGTAGACAGGCCTGTTGGTCTAGTGGTTAGTGGCCCTGACTGCTGAGCCGGAGGTCGTGGGTTCGATTCCCACCCAAGACAAACTTTGTGTGATGAGCATGATTGTTTGTTCTGTGTCTGGGTGTGATTTATTTATAATATGTATATATTTAAAAAATATATAAGTATGTATATCAGTTGTCTGGTTACCATAACACAAGCTCTGCTTAGCTTGGGATCAGATAGCCGGGTGTGAGTTGTCCCAAGATATTTATTTTATTACATATGGTCTTGTTTGCGGGGCGAACATGGTCGGACATCGCACAGGACAGAGAGGTTTGGAAGGGGAGGCCTTTGCCCGGTAGTGGGAAACATGATAGGCTACTAAAAAAAAAAAAAAATTGGATGAAAGTTTGAATGGGAGTCCGAGAGTTCGTGATCCCATTCAACCTTTCATGCCCTATTTCAACCCTTTCAAGCCCGTTTCTGTGAAAAGGTAGCCTTTTTACCAAATTTCATCAAAATCGGTTCAGTGGTTTAGGCGTAACAGGGTAACAGATAGACAGAGGTACTTTCGCATTTATAATATTATTAGCTTTCGCCCGCGCCTTCGTCCGTGTAAACGTCAGTCATATTATCGCCATCTATTATCATACGATTATTATTGTTGTTTCCCCAAAGAACAGTACTTTTTTTAGATACCTTTTTAACCCCCGACTCAAAAAGAGGGGTGTTATAAGTTTGACGGGTCTTTCTGTCTGTCTGTGGCATCATAGCTTCCAAACGGATGAAGCGATTTCAATTTAGTTTTTTTTTTGTATGAAAGGTGACTTATGTGCGAGTGTTCTTAAACATGTTTTGATGAAAATCGGTTGAGCCGTTTAAAAGTTATGGGTGTGATAGTGGGGTAGAAAAAGTAAAGATGGTTGATTTATCATGTGGGTTATTAAATTATTAGGAACCTTTGTATTTACAACTTAACAAAATCGACATTATAATAAGTATGTACTTATAAAAAGTATAAAATAAAAAATTTAATTATCCATTTATAAAACCCCCGACACAAAATCCTAAGTTCCCTTTAAAAAGTAAAATAATAAAATACGTCGCGTTGGGGGACCGCTCGGGACAGTCGTACCCTAAATGCAACATCGGTCCCCCAACGCGACGTATTTTATTTTTTTACTTTTTAAAGGGAACTTAGGATTTTGTGTCGGGGGTTCTTTAAATGTTAAATTTAATTTTTCTGTATAACTGACTACGGATATGCGAAGTTTCAGGATGATCGGTTCTGAGGCTTAGGCGTGTAACAAACAAACTTACTTTCGCATTTATAATATTAGTTAGGTTTTTTTTTTGTTTTTTTTTATAGACATTTATTTTTCGAACAACTCGCAGCCCCGGCATATTAGTTAGGATTAGGTATAAGTATGGATGTACACTACAATAACAATGACACAAAAATGAAAAGGCACTACCAGCCACATCAATTACTAAGATAAAGGCAAGCAAAACAACACCCCGCTGCCATACGTATCGTCCCATTTGGCAACAGCCACCAGCTCGTCTGGCAGGCTCCCAAATGCCGCGCGTAATGATGCCGGAGTTACGTCCCGCAAATGTTAAGTACATTATCAGTCTCCTAGTTCCGGTAATTAGATGTACTGAACCACTTTTCGTGATTTAATGGACCATTTTATCGGTACTTTTGAAGATATCAAACGATCGCTGTTTTCAAGGTCTAAAGTTGGTATTTCAGCTTATAAAATAAATAAATATCTTGGGACAACTCACACACGGCTATCTGATCCCAAGCTAAGCAGAGCTTGTGTTATGGTAACCAGACAACTGATATACATACGAGTACTTATATAATTTTATAAATATATACATATTATAGATAAATCACACCCAGACACAGAACAAACAATCATGCTCATCACACAAAGTTTGTCCTGGGTGGGAATCGAACCCACGACCTCCGGCTTAGCAGTCAGGGCCACTAACCACTAGACCAACAATGCCCTGAAGACCCAGTGGTTTCATATGGTCATTCAATACCTTGCAAGTACCAATGTGACTATTTATTTCATATTATTATGTACTTTCAAGTTTAACTGCGTCTGAACCACGACGGCTGCGATAGAGAGTCTTGGGTTCGATTCCCAGGTCGAGCAAAAAGTGTTATTGGGTTTTTTTATGAAATTCTTAGTAGCTGCTCGGAGTAAGGATTTATGCCCGGTTAATGGTTATAGGCTTGCCCCTTGTAACATGGGACCTAAACTGTGAGTATACATTGGCACACCTCTGCCTAACTTTTCGGGGAATACAAGCGTGATGGTATGTTATGTTTCTAAGTCCATCTTGAACTTCACAGACATCGATGAAAAAAAAACATCGGTAGGAAACCTGGACAATTAATGTAAGCCAGAAACCTTTGGTTAAGGCTGATGGGCGATTTCAGACTTACCTATAATGGCAAAAGACATTTTCTCCAATGACGTGGGTGATGTCCAAAAAAAAACTTTGAATATACCTCATCTGTTTTTCTTACTCATCGTTTCCTTAGCCTTTTCCCAACTATGTTTTGGTCGGCTTCCAGTCTAACCGGATGCAGCTAAATACCAATGTTTTACATGGAGCGACTGCCTATCTGACCTCCACAACCCAGTAACTGGGCAGCACGATACCTCTTGGTTAGACTGGTTGTCAGACTTCTTGGCTTCTGACTATCCGTAACGGCTGTCAAAGATCTACAAATGACAGCCGGGACCAACGGCTTTACGTGCTTTCCGAGGCACGGGGGTGTCACACCACCAACTTCCAAACTCCGGGCTGTTACTAAGAAATTCCTAATGGAAAAACCCAATAACACTTTTTGCTTGACCTGGGAATCGAACCCGGGACCCCACGCTCCTCAGTCGCGCTTGCGACCACGAGACCAACGGGGCAGTCTGTTTTTCTTACTAACTTACATAATCCCACTGCTAGGCACCCGCAGACCTCTCTATAGTCCTTCCAGGAACTTTGTCCTTCCCACCACTCCATACTATTCGTGGTACGTCGGAAACTTAACCTTTCACACTACAAATATTACCGCCCTAAATATCATAAAGACAAGATACAAGCCGCCCCATTTGTGGCGTTTAGGGAATTATGGCTTTTAGCCCCAAGTCCCTCGGGGACCCCAAGTTTCCAAGAAAAAGTACAAGTGTTGTAAATCGCGAAGTTATGTTTTTATACCGGAGGGCGGCGTGGAAGTAAATGGCTTGTATTGTTAACTTGTAACATGATAAATGTGGTTAAGATTTCTGGTTGTCTGGACTTTTTTGGTAAAAGACAAAATGTCATAAAAATATACAGAGAAATGGACATCGTAATGAAAACTTTTACTATGAATTCAGATTTGGAATAATAGAGGAGTAGGGGGCAATAGGCTAGCGGTATTACATGGAACCTAAACATACCGGCGAACTGTGGGTGTACTTTGGTACCCCTTTGCCTAACCCTTGGGGGAATAGGTACAGGCTTGATGGTATGGTCAGATTAGCATTCTAGACCCCAAAATAGAAAATTTGGATTTGAAAAAGTATAGAACAGATTTTTTTTTATTACTGACGAATAACTATTTTTTTTCGCTTAAACAAATGATCGTAATGGCGATCGATGATGGTCTGAAGAACATCCTACTATCTTATACTACTAATTTTATAAATAGGAAAGTTTATAAGGATGGATGGATGGATGGATGGATGTTTGTTTCTCTATCACGCTTAAACGGCTGAACGGATCCGGATGAAATTTGGCACTGAGATAGATTGTACTGTAGAATAACATATAGGATACTTTTATCCCGGAAAAATGTATTATTCCTGTGGGATGATATATTAAATATATTATTATATATTAAATATGACGCGCACCAAGTCGCGGGCAGAAGCTAGTAATTAAAAAGTTTTTAGTAACGTGTCACTTTACACCCGTTATAAAAACGGCAAAGTTGCATCAGACAAGTATTTCTCTCGTTTTTTCCAACATAAAGGCAAAGTTGCACCAATCATTAAGTGAAGTTAATAAAGTTCGTTCAAATATGTGCTAAGAACTACTCATAGCGTGAACTGGGCAAAGTTCAAAGCTTTCCCTATTGAACTTATTGGAATATGCTAATACGGTGCAGATGAGATAACTTCGCCAACTCTCTGTCTCTCTTTAGGTCACACCGAGTTGGTCGTGATTGGTGATATTGGACTCTCACCTTTATATTGATGACTTTTATTATTAAAAGGATAGTTAAGTTTGTTACGAGGATTTTATCGACATTACACTCCATAATTTAAAAAAAAATATTATCACGCCTGTATTCCCCGAAGGGTTAGGCAGAGGTGTACCAATGTACACCCACAGTTCGCCGGTATATTTAGGCCCCATGTAATAGGGGGCGAGCCTATTGCCATTAACCGGGCACAAATCCAAACTCCGAGCTGCTACTGAGAATTTCATAGAAAAACCCAATAACACTTTTTGCTCGACCCGGTAATCGAACCCAGGACCCCTAGCGTAGCAGTCGCGCTCGGGATCACTAGGCCAACGAGGTAGTTAGCCTATGTTACTCAGGAATAATGTAGCTATCTACTGGTGAGAACATGGTTAGATAATATCGGTCCAGTAGTTACGGAGTCTATTCGTTACAAACAAAACCTCTTTATAATATTAGTTTAGACTAGCTTCTATGCGTGACTTCGCTCGCTTGTTTTTTATTACCCACGTTAAATCACGTCTTTGGTTATTGCTCCACTCCTATGGCTCGTGGCGTGATGTTATATAGCCTAAAGCCTTCCTCGATAAATAGACTTTTTCAATTCGACGACAAACATATTTTTTCAATTCGAACTAGGAGTTCCTGAGATTAGTGCGTTCAACTTAACAAACAAACACTTGCTTTGTACTATTATAAGTAGGTAATAGATTAAACTCGATGGTATTTTAAAGATTAAAAAACTAATTTAGTGCTCTATTTTATAAAAAATTTAAAACCAGGTTATTATTGTCCCGCTGCAGGGCCAAGGCCTCTTAAACAGTGAAGGCACGAGCATTGATCACCACGTTTGGCCTTTGCTCGTTTGTGGGACAATAATAGGCTGCTATTGTTATTTTAAGCATCTATAATTTCTTTGCAAACTTCTATATTATAGGAAATGCAGTATTTATAAAACATGCATTTATTAGCCTGCTTAAAAAATCTAATCCTAATTCCTACTTAGTTGGTTATAAATAGGTTGTGAGGATGGATGAATGGTGTCGAACATAAACTGAAGTAGCTAAAAATTGGCACGCATGAGATTTTTGTGTTGCCATGTGATAATTTACGACCTAGGCAAAATCCTTTGTTTTTTAAACGCTTTTGCCTCACACTAAGAATTTCACCTGCATTTTGGGTGCGTTCACAAACACATAAACTCACATACACAAACACCTAAACCCGGAATAATTATATATTTTATGTAGGTTATACGAATATTTTTTCAGTGCGGTAATCCAACCCGCGACACGCAGCGCAGCAGGTTATTGCTCAGCCACTGCGCCAACCCTTCCGTCAATCCTAAAATTTACGCAGAGGAAGTCGCAAAGATTATCTAATACCTATATCATTACTCCATGTCTCCTACAAAACACAAAAAAAAACAAACATTTTGGACCACATCCAAACGCCAGAGTCCAAACCAAACATTCATTTTATCGTATTTTTCACACTGGCAACTCAGCGTGAAATCCTCAAACATTTATTTCACGTCACTGGCAAGACAGCCGAATTTCGGGCCGCGGTTCACTCGAACAGTATTCCAAATTGGCTCGATTTAAACAAAACAAAGCCAGTGAGATACATTTCGTTATTGGAATATGTCCAAAAGCTTCGTTTTGTTACTGCAGTTTGAGCTCGAGAATTGTGGTTGATGGTGACACTCGATATGCTGGTGGCACAGTATTGTATTGCAGTTTATGTATAGGAATTCTCTGTACATAAATTGTACAATGGGCCCAAACAGAGGTGAGATTAAAATAATAAGATTTTATACCATCATACCATCCGCCTGTATGTCCCGAAGGGTTAGGCAGAGGTGTACTAATATACACCCACATTTTGCCGGTATGCTTAGGTCCCATGTAATAGGAGCCGAGCCTATTGCCATTAACCGGGCACAAATCCTAACACCGAGTTGCTGCTGAGAATTTTATAGAAAAATCCAATAACACTTTTTGCTTGACCTGGGAATCGAACCCAAGACCTTTAGCATAGCTGTCGCGCTTAGAACCACCAGGCTAACGAGGCAAGGAACAAGATAAAAGGTAAACAAGAATAAGATAAAATCTAAGAATAAGATGAGATCTATAATAAGATTTTATGTTCAGCAATATGACGATTTGCATTTAAACTAAGCTGTATTAGCAAAACAGTCAAAGACCATAATTATAAAAAAGTGTTACAATAAAATTCCCGCAGAGAAAACCTTTTTATAAAAAAGACAACAAACATACCATGGTATATTTGTGTTATGTATGATGTTATTTAGTTCCAATACAAATGAAATAAACCTCAACAATGACCAATCATCGCCCGATATTACCATATTCGACACGCTTGGAACCAATCACGATCGATTGATGATATATAACTATTGGTATGACATGGTCACGGTAATTTTGGCGCTGTGGCTGAGCAATTTGCTGCTCTGCTGCGTGTCGGGGGTTCGATTCCCGTACGGAACAAATATTGTTATGGCCTACAGAAAGTCTGGTTGTTTGTGTATGAGTTTATATGTTTTAAAACGCACTCACAATATAGAAACTGCCTCGTTGGCCTAGTGGTCCTGAGTGCGACTGCTACGCTAGAGGTCCTGGGTTCGATTCCCAGGTCGAGCAAAAAGTGTTATTGGGTTCTGCTCTGAAATTCTCAGTAGCAGCTCGGAGTTTGGATTTGTGCCCGGTTAATGGCAATAGGTTCGCCAACTATTGCATGGGACCTAAACATACCGGCGAACTGTGGGTGTACATCGGTACACCTCTGCCTAACCCTTCGGGGAATACAGGCGTGATGGTATATATTATAGGTATATATAATATTGGAGATTTTTTTAAGTGTGGTGCTAAGTTTTAACTATTGAAATGTTATGAATAACAGTTGCTAATGGAAAAGGAACTAATTATTTATAGACAACAAGAACTTGGCAGGAAAGTTTAATTTAGTTTAAATAAAACAATAACATTCAAAATTAAATGTAACTACAATCCATTAAAATCGCGATTAATAGGAACTGATATATTTAATGCATCAAAAATAGTACTTTAGAGGAAAGGCATCTCATGCAAAATTTCAAGTGCAAAATTTTGGAAATTATTTATCCAATTTTAATTCTTCTTCTTTATCGTTTGGGTAGTAAGGTCTGACGATCTAACACACCCTAGTGTCAGAGTTTCTAAACCGCCTCAAGGGCCTCTGACATGGTTACCAATGTCAGTGATGTCCAAGATAAACTTAGAAAGCACATTATGAATTAGAAAAAGTCACATTGTTACTGAAATTCAAATTTAATTAAATTTTATTATAAATCCGCATTTTATAAAACTGTTTTCAACTCATTCTTTAGACATAAGTATCTTGCATATACATATCAAGTTTAATCAAAATCGGTTCATCAATATCCAAGATTTAGTACTTAAAAGTTTACATGAAATACCTAAATAGACGTTTTTTTAAAAACAGAATAGGTATGTGAAATATTCTCTATCTACAATGGAAAATGTAACTTATTTCCATTTAAATCTACAAGCGATATTCCACGTCTGCCAACACCTTTACCAACCGCATCATCGTACCCTGGATTTATATCTTCACTTATAGGCACATACACATTGAACCCTGACTTTCTTCTAGTTTCTATAACCGCTACACTCTCTGTTTCTGCAGCCGGTGTCGCCATTGTCGTCTCAGGATCTTTCAGTATGGTTACTTTAAATTGTGGTTTGGTTTTGTTTGCTTTATCCTGCGCTTTCACTTTTCTCGCCACAATATCTTCATTATTTGGTATTTTGCTTTCTTTGTTTGCTGTGCCTGTCTTTGGGGCGTTCAGAACGATAGGACTATTGGTAATTGCAGTGACGTTTTTACCAAGTCTTGTTGCTTTGACGTCAGTTTTCTCTGGCTTATCAAGAATATTTACTTTAGCACTTGGCGCAGTAGTAGTTGCACTGTAGTTAGTACTCTGTGTCACACTAGGGGCACCGTTCACATTAAAATTAATGTCGTCCAAACGTATTACTGCCGCAATATTGTTATTGATTGTAAGAGCAACAATTATGGCGTAGAAACGGTACATTTTGAATGGTTTACAAATTGTTGTTGAGTGCGATTGGCAAATCGTGGCAAATCGCCTACAAAGATGGCGGCAATTGTTTGGATTTCACGGTGTTCCACATGCATTAGTTCCAATTCCGAATTCGAATCGGTTAAATTAAAAAAAATGCCCGAGTGCTCACTCCATGTTCGGCGGTTGCGCACGATAGCTATAGTACCTATAATTATGTTTTCTTTACAATGTAACTGCTTTGTTTTTATTTAATTTTTAGGGTTATTGTTCCGTTTGAGGTGAACCTAACTCAAGAATTTTGTGTAAAATCTATATTATCCGTAAGCCAGGGTTTTCTCAATATGTTTTATCGAGTTACGTAATAATTCTAATAATTGATGTACAGTATGTAGGTAACATATCATAGTTACGAGTATCTTTACATTAAATTGCTATTTTGTATTAACTTCGAAAACTATGTATATCATAAATCCATTTATTTTTAGTGTTATTCATTTTTTATATATATTTAATTTGTCTGCCTGTAATGAGTAATTTTATTGGGTAGTTAGCATTAACCAATAATGAATTACAAGACTCAACTTCTTTAAAATAACCCAATATTTTCGCAATGGAAACTCGACTAATTTTCAATTAACAGTAAAAATCGAATTTTTGTTGCTTTTGAGTAGATCAAATCATAGTTTATCAATTAAGTTGGTAAATAATTGTCGTGTCAGTGTACTATTGCCATAAAAAACTTATGACAGCTATCAATTAAAAAATTATATTGTATTATAAGAAAATTAAATCATTTTGATTATTATATTTTAATTAGCGCTAGGAATAGCGAGATTTAATTATAAATTGGGCTATTGTTTTCTTAGGATGGTAAGTATTTCTTTAATTATTATTTCTACTTAATTGATTTCGTGTTTTTAATTAAGGTTTCCATGTAAGATGATCACTATCTTGACATCGAGTGTCCTGCTCTTCAACAAGATTCTGTTTTTACAAAACTTTAATTAACGTTATAAATTTAAATCATTAAAGGTATCATTGAGAATGAGACAAAACATTCAAAATCAAAATCTAGGCATTTATTTCAATTACACCGTTTACAGGCACTTTTGTATTTTCAAGAAGTTGAAGAAAGTTGAAGCCAGTTACTCGTTCCAAAACGTAGGTCTCTATGTAGAAGAACGAGTAAGAAACTACACGGTGACTTTTTTAAATTTGGTTTTAACGAAGTCCTGGTTACAATATGCTTGTTGCTTCTTATGTATAGTAATATATATTTATACAAGGTGTTGATTTGCATCCTCGTAAAATTTTAGGAGCTTGTCATAAAAAATAGAAGTAATCAAATATAATTACGATACCTGGCCAATATGTAATCAATACTTGTTTTTTTAGTTACAAAGAACTATCAAATAACAGTATTCCAGAATACTCCTCTTGCAAAATTCAGAATTGCCCAGTTGCGTATGCGGTAGGCAGAGTTGTCGCGCGGCTATATCAATGTGTACATAGCGGCATTGGCGAGATGGCTAGCTTGAATTTGAAAATCATGCCAACAATTTTTTTTTCAAAACCAATTTATTTTATTATTGATTCGTGTTAAGAATCACGAGTATAGTTAATTCCTTGAATTTGACGAGAATGCAAATCAACGCCTTGTATTTTAGTGTGGATAATTTTAGTTATTTTGTACTTGTGTAGAATTTATTTTATTTATATGATTGCATTGAGTTCTTTTTTTTAAGTATCAAATTTTGTTCTTTTGCTCTTTTACAATAATTTGCACCTGCCATGTTATCTCTTCACCACCTTTGGTTGACTGGTAGAGAATACTGGTGGAGTCCGCCTTTGTACTTTTTGATGCATAAAGTTTTAAATAAATAACTAAATAACACATTAAGAGATAACCAAGAGAGCTAATAAATTCTTGCCCATCTAGGGCCGTCCCAACAAAAGTTTCACTACAAAATCAAAAACAAAACAAAATTTACTGTAGCAAAAAGCCTACCACAAAAAGCTCTCTAAATCACTTATTTTTAAGGGTTCGCCATCCTAATAATATTCCCTATTATCCTTACTACGAGGGGAGATCAAAAAGTAATGAGAATCGGTTACTTCAGGTCCGCATAAAAACGCAAAAAAAGTTTTTTTTGCTTGCTTATGTACTCACTACTTCAGCCTAAAAAAATCATACACATATATCACGATTTCCGGGAGTTATATTCATTTGAATACGAACTGTCGAAGAGATAACACCAACTTGGAGAAAAACGAAATTTGAGCAGTCATCAAGTACCTCTGTTTGAAAAAAAATTCTACATAGACATACACAGTGACTTAGTGGAAAAATTGGGGGACTCTGCTCCTCCATATTCTACAGTTGCACGCTGGACCAAGGAATTTAAACTGGGCAGAGCATCCACTGAAGATGAACATCGCGAAGGACGCCCATCCACGTCCCTCACTGAAGACAACGTGAAAAAAGTCGAAGATGTTGTGTTGCCAGATCGAAGAGTGGCCATCAGGCATGTAGCTGAGGTCACAGGGATCTCATATGGCAGCATTCAAAAAATCCTTGCAAACGAGTTGCATATGAAAAAGGTCTCTGCGCGTTGGGTACCCAGGATGTTAACCGACGAGCAAAAGCACCGGTTCACAAAGCCGCAGTTGCGATGGCTGCCAATCAAGAAACGGGATTCGAACTGCTCGAACACCCTCCCTATTCGCTAGATCTGGCTCCTAGTGACTTCTACCTCTTTCCTCGGCTCAAGGAACACCTCCGAGGCAAGAAATTTGAAGACGATAGCGAAGTGATGGTCACTTTTGAGGCGTTTTGGGAGGATCAAGAAAAATATTTTTTTCAAAGGGAATCCTGGGTTTAGAAAAAAGATGGAATAAATGTATTGAGTTGTAAGGAGACTATGTAGAAGAATAAATTATTATTTTAACTTTAATTACCGCGTTTTATCTTCATTCTCATTACTTTTTGATCCGCCCTCGTAATATTATAAATGCGAAAGTAACTCTGTCTGTCTGTCTGTCTGTCTCTTCTTCACGCCTAAACCACTCACCCGATTTCAATGAAATTTGGTACAGATATAGTCTGGGACCCGAGAAAGGATATAAGATAGTTTTCATCCCGGAAATCCCCCGGGAACGGGAACTGTTAATCCACGCGGACGAAGTCGCGGGCAAAAGCTAGTTATTAATATTTGTACTTATGCCGTTAGTGTCATCCATCATGTTTCGCCCCTCAAATCGTTCATCATCAGCGAACCTTGGAATGACGGATATGAAATATTAAGAGAATGCTTTGAGGAAACAAATGTGGCGTACTTCTCTCTGTCATTAAATTAGAAGTAGGTCATTAAGTTCAGCGGAACTCTTGACTGCCCCGTAGGTTTCGTGGTTGCAGGAACGCCTCCTGAAAGTGGGGTCCTGATTTCGATTGCCAGGTCGGGCAAAGTGTTTTTGGGTTCTTCTATTAAGAATTTCCAGTAACAGCTTGAGTTTAGATGTTGGTGGTGTGACACCTCTGTAACTCAAGTCGGTTTTCCTTCCAATCGGACTATGAGAGTAAGGAAAGAGGGACTGCACCTGTGTTTGGACACTTGTGAACTAATAGTGCCGGCGTACTTGATTAATCTCTATTGAGATTAGCTGTTGTAACCGTCATTCAATCAGAGGTTATAATTATTTTATATCTACACTAATAATTATAAAGAGGAAAGAAATGTATTTTTGGTTTTTGTATGTAATGAATAAACGCGAAAACTACTGAACCGATTTCATAAATTCTCTTACCGTTAAAAAGCTACGTTACCATTGAGTAGCATAGGCTACATAACTTCACGCTATGACCCACGGGAGCGGAGCAGTAATCAAAGACGTAACTTAACGCGGTTGAAATAAGCTACGCGGACGAATTCGCGGATGGTTCGCTAGATATAACAGTGCAACACTAATTTTAACACAGTAAATACATAACTGGAAATGACGATCGCGTTTCCGTGTCGTGTTTGTTGAAGAACCAATCAACTGCGCGTTCTAGTTAGCGCTAGTTCCGTGGGAATATTTGGTAATCAGCGCTGAGCAAATCCTTTAACGAGCGCGGTAGGGTCGGACTCATTAGTTGTCCCCTTTTCAAAGAGAAACAGCTAACGTCAGCGTAAAGTGCGGTGCTATATATTTTGATACATGGAACACGTACCTATAAACCCCGAAACGCAGTAAATTATAGTTGATAAAATAAATAATTTTCGGAAAATTCTAATCTATACTTAATAATGTGCCCCGCGGTTTCACCCGCGTTACCTTAGGTTTTTGCTTAGTGAACCATTCCCGTGGCTCATAGCGCGATGTTATATAGCCTATAACCTTCCTCGATAAATGGGCTATCCAACACAAAAAGAATTTTTCAAATCGGACCGGTAGTTCCTGAGATTAGCGCGAACAAACAAACAAACTCTTCAGCTTTATAATATTAGTATAGATTATAAATACTCAAGTTACTCTGTCTGTATGTCTTTTACACTTTAATGACTAAACCACTAAACCGATTTTCATGAAATTTTCTAAACGGTATTTTTTAAGCCCAAGAAAGGATGGCTACATTTTATTCCGCAACTTTGTCTGCGTCCGCGATAAACTATGTATATAGATAGCTCCCTCGCTTCGCTTACTTCCGTACTATGGGAGATTTTTTAAAAAAATATGGTCATTGCTCACTAATACGGACCGGTCTTGCATAAAAAAATATATTGCCGTTTAAAATAGATCGTTAAATCCAATTTAAAGAAATTCCCTGTTTCTAGACATACGCGACGAAAATTTTTTTTTATGCTCTCCTATGCGATATTTTTTACCTAGATGCTGCTTTAATTTTATGAAAAGAAAAGACTTATCTATTAAATAAGTCTTCTTGGAACCCTTGACAATACACTCATTTATTTTTAGGCTTGTTGTATATACCAATACGCCAGACTATGCGGCAAAAAAATGAGTGATTTCGGTGTCCAGTGTTCGGATAGCCTCTTAAAGTAAATTTTATAATGACCAGATCAAAAAAGCGACGGCTCACAGCGCTGGCAATCGGAGCTGAGTCAAAGCGGTGCCGTTATAGTGAACGATAAATGGCTGTTTGCATTTTAAAGTGTTCCTTTTTTAATAGAAACAGTACATCTACTTAATAAATGCTAAAGAGGTCCAAGTCAGTATCAGTTTAGCATTAGCAGTACTCTGTTTACTTTTCATTAACCGCTGTCCGCTTCCCGCCTTGTTTGTGTTGTAAAACTTGTTTTATGTTTCCTTGTTTAACTATTAACTAAGTTTAAACTTATTAACTTAGTTATTTTGCTCTAAGTTAAATAAATGAATGAAATAAGTTTTGGTTTTTATTTAACTAAAACAAAACTAATTTTAATTGAACTAAAATACAATAAAACTAATTTTAATTGAACTAAAATATAATAAAACTAACTTTAAAAATACCAAAATAAAATAAATCTAATTTTAATTCAAGTAAAATAAAATAAAACAAATCAATGACTTTAGAGAAGATACGTTTCAATGTGTCATGTATTGCTAAGTTTGTTTGTAAGATGAAATTTCTGAAAGTACTGTTTCGATGACAAAAATTCTTTCACTGATAGAATGCTACACTATTGCCGAATGCCATGGGATATGTTTTACAGTAAATTTGACTAACACACAGGCGAAGTCATGGCCAGAAGCTAGTCATATTACAAGCTATATTAATTTTAATTTTTATATATACCAACACGCCTGTATTCCCCGAAGGGTTAGGCAGAGGTGTACCAATTTACACCCACAGTTCGCCGGTATATTTAGGTCCCATTAAATAAGGGGCGAGCCTATTGCCATTAATCGGGCACAAATCCAAACTCCGAGCTGCTACTGAGAATTTCATAGAAAAACCAAATAACACGTTTTGCTCGACCTGGGAATCGTACCGTCTAGCGTAGCAGTCGTGCTTAGGACCACTAGGCTATCGAGGCAGTTCCAGATTTGAATTCATCTAAAATAAAATAATCTAGTTTTCAATTACTTTAAAGAAGATACGTTAAAATGTGTCAAGTATCTAAATCGTTTTAAAGCAGCAGCTGTTTGAGACGTATTTATTTATAATTTAAATGTCTCTGTGACGAATTAAATCTTAAAACAGCGTGTATAGTTATCTAACCTAAGATAGCTGACAGTCTGACAACAAAAGGGTTTGAGGTTTTCATTAAATTGATAAAAAAATACACGGCTTAGTGGAATAATTTATATATGTATACGTCTTTAGGTCATGAAATTCTCTATATCTCTATCTCTCATAAACATTAGTCCAAATTGTTTTCGACACGATTCATTGCAACTAAACGAAAAATGTAGATACCAGAAAACCACTTGAAAATTAAATAGCATTCTAATTATGCCTCGGTAGCCTAGTGGTCCTAAGCCCGACTGCTACGCTAAAGATATTGGGTTCGATTCCCAGGTCGAGCAAAAAATGTTATTGGGTTTTTCTACGAAATTCTTAGTAGCAGCTCCGATTTAGGATTTATGCCCAGTTAAAGGTCAATTAAACCAGCATAGTGGATGTAATCTCACATACAAAAACAACAACATCCGAAAGAACTCCAAAGGTCATACAAATAATCGATAATATTTGTTCCGTGTAGGACTCGAAGCCGAGACACTCAGATACTCACTGGTATCTAATTTTTTGACATCAACTACCAAGTAGCAAGTACCAATGGTATAAGAGCTATTTGTAAACAAAGCTCGTCCGGGGAAATACTACCACCATGCAGTACCACCACCAACACCAAGTTCAGCCGTAAAGCAGCGTCGCTGTGTTCTGGTATGAAGGGTATGGGTGCCGGTGTAATGACAGGCACATAAGATATTTCGACATTGTCTCTGAAATGGCAACGCAATTGCAAGGTCTCTGGTATTGCAGATGTCTATAAGCAGCGGTCACCGCTTAACATCAGGTGGACCATTCGGCTTGTTTACCACCCAAAGATATAAAAAAAAACTCCTAAAACATAAATTAAAACATAAAACTTCAATTCTTCACGTTTCATCAAAATTCTTGGTACTTGAACAGTGATAAACATCCTTGGGGGCAATCTCCACTGTTTTATTAACACTATCAGGTTGGAAATGACGTTCATATTTAATGAGGGGCGCCGGGGCAATTTGCATGCAAAATAAATGCTATCTTGAGTTTCGCTTGGTACACCTGTGGGCCGGTGACGTCATGTTCGACAGCGGCCATATTGTGGGGCTCGCGTGTACGGAATTACAAGAGTCATTTGTTTTGAAGTGTACTGTACCGGAGTTGTAAGATTTCTGTTTTGTTTTTTAAGAACTGTAGTGCGATTCTCTAAAATGCAAACTCGAAAACAAGTCTCACTAAAGTGATCGCGCTCACTTCAATAACGAACCAACTTGTCATTGGTTTAGTATTCGTTCGCCGTGGTGACGTCACCGGCCGTGATCTTGTTTAACAGAATACCATTTTGTAATCTCATTGCGGATTCAGCTTTCGAATTACGAAGTGAGGCTTAGAGAATCACACTGCTGCTCTATAGGGGAGATTTGAAGATTTGTAGGTCCAGCTGAAAACCGTCAGACACAAGTGGTCTGTCATTTATGCTGACCTGGGCCTGTTTGGCGCAGACGTGAGCACACAATTATGTCGTTTACATTTTTTTTTTTGTTTTTTATTGTAAAGCTTTTTTGCTATTATTTTTGGGATCACACGGCCTGTGTCAATAAAGATCTTTTCTTTCTTTATTTTCTTTGTAAATGAAAAAGTAAGAAGTGTTTTTAAACGTTATAGAGAAGCCAACCAATGCTTGCTTTCACCGCAGTAGATTCAAGCAGTTATAATGTTACCTAATCTTCACAAGGCTAAACAGGTCGTAAGGAAGGTCATTATTATAGTTGTGTAAAGAATATGTAATCATTCTTAGGCCTCTTATTCATCGCTTATTACAACAGCACCCCACCGACACGGCAAAAGATCGGCCGACATCGCCAACCGTCACCTTTTTATCTTGTCATTCAAAAAAATGCTTTAACTCACAGGATTCAAAGCCCTTACTTAAATGGCAAATTATTTACAGTGTCGGAACCGTACTGCTATAACGTAATGCTGTAATGTAATGTAATACTTTAATCTAACAATGCATTGTAATATTAATATGGGTTAATGCCTGAAATAAACAAAACTTATTTATTTATTTATTATTTATTTATAACAAAACGACAACCTCTACATTACCGTAGCTTCAAAACAAATGAAATCAAAACACCAACACACACAAATACGACCTATCTAAAAAAAACAAATGAATCCACCAAACAATCGCGGTAAAAAAATGACGTAAACGAAAACAATGGTCAGGACTGTATTGTATTCACAAAATTGGTTCATATCACTCGGATAGTGCTGGCCAGTTTAATATTGAACGGGACCGGGATATAAAAATACGGGACTTGCATTTTTAAAGCGTTTTATCGATTCTGTAGCGAACGACGGTGAAAAGTTCCCGAGGCTGGGTTTTAAATGTTAAAGAGAGAGCGCTGTGAGCGGTTACACACACATGCTCGCTACTTTTGCAAGGGTCTGTAACGTATACGGGGTGGAAAGGACATGGTAATAAAAACTTTTACCAAGGGTTTTTGGTACATGATCCTAGGGGAAAAAAAGTCAGCATTATTTTTTTCTTTTTTAAAAAACTTTGCCCCTCACTAATAATTTCTCCTGTATCGTGGGTGCACTAACAAACATTTATAAACTCACATACACAAACAGCCAGACCCGAAACAACTATCTGTAGGCTATACAAATATTTGTTCCGTGTGGCAATCGAACCTGCGACACGCAGCTTTGCAGCCAATCGCTCGGACACTGCGCGAAGGTTATCAGACAGGAGCCTAACTTGTTAAAATTTAAGAAGATGCTTAAAAAGCATCTGCTAACAAAAATTTAGAGTACAAAGTTAAAAGAGTAAAAATTGATATATTAATAGTTAAGCTAAAATTGTTAAAAGATTGTGATATTAATAGCTGTTAGTAAGAAAGATATGGGTATATACATGTATGTAGATATATGTGTGTATATATATACATATATATGTGTGTGTGTATATATATACATATGTGTGTGTGTGTGGATGTAGATATATATACGTAGATATATACATAGAATATATAACTAAGGAGAGTGAGACTGTACGATCCCCCAGTCAAACCGTCTAGACGGTTTTGGGAGACAATTCCTACTTTAAGTATAAAAAAATTTGTATGAGTAATAAATAAATAAATAATAATAATAAAAATAACCGTGCCGTTAAATCCGCCGTTAGTTTATATGTTTGGAAACGCACCCCAGGATACAAATCCTGACTCCGAGCTGCTACTGTGAATTTGGCCTGGGAACCGAACCCAAGACCTCTAGCGATGCAGTCGCGCTTAGGACCACTAGGCTAACTAAGGAGTTCATCTAAGAATCATCTTTTATCATGTATTCTATCCATGGTAAAGGTTTCAAAGTTCGTTGCACCCTTTGTCTCTCTCGCTCTTTAGAAAACGTGTATTTGATATACATAGGTATACACGGGATTTAGGGCATGTAGCGTCCATATTTACCAACAACAAAGCAGCGTAATATTTTAAGCCACATGTTTTCAAGAGCTAAGTTCTCTTCTTAATCCCGCAAAAAGTCCCGCAAATTCGGGAATTTGAGATCCCGCGAATTGCAACTCAACACTATCTAGTATTGTTTTATAATCTTACTGCTCAAAGGTATAGCCACTAGTACTCAAAGCGTAATTAAAATCCACGGCAAGACAATACCAGTCTATTAACAAAATGGTTCACAAAAGGAATTTTTAATCGTTCGCTATACATTGGAGTTTTCTGAACTGCACGAAGCGAAATATATTGAACTAATGGAATATTCGTAGGCATATTTTAATTAAGAATTTTAACAGCATTGAAACTACTTTTTTGTATTTTTGTACGAGTAGATAATTGGTATTTTTTAATTAAAAAACTACAGACACTATTTTTATTGGTTGATAATGTGTTTTATTTTATAGTTTGTTGGATGGCAAACAAGAAGGCCCACCTAATGCTAAGTGGTCACCTCTGCCTATAGACATCTGCAATACCAAATGCTAAGTGGTCACCTCTGCCTATAGACATCTGCAATACCAAATGCTAAGTGGTCACCTCTGCCTATAGACATCTGCAATACCAAATGCTAAGTGGTCACCTCTGCCTATAGACATCTGCAATACCAAATGCGTGTCCATCCCAGAAACAAAGTTGAAATGTCTCATGTGCCTGTAATTACACCAACACCTTCCTTCAAACCGGAACACCGCGACGATGTCAATGTTTTGTATTTGGAACCGACAATTGTATAGAGCAACTAGTCTATACTATATACTATAATATTATAAAGAGGTAACATTTGTTTGTAAGTTTGTAAGTTTGTAAGTTTGTATGTTTGTAAGTTTGTATGTAGGAGGTAATCTCCGAAAGTAATGAACCAATTTTAAAAATTGTTTCACTGGTAGAAAGCTACATTATTCGTGAGTGCTATAGGCTATATAACATCACGCTACGACCAATTGGAGCGGAGCATCAATGAAAAATGTGGCAAAAACGGGAAAACATATTCTTTTTGAGGGCTTTCGTTGCGTGCGCTGCGTGAACGGTTAAAGTTACGCAAAAATAATGTATGAGAGAATTATTCCTCTTAAAATATACTAAAAAAAGTCCACCGCAGTAAATGCCTAACTTTTAAGGTTGACTCACTATAGCCATTTTTATGGCCAGAAAATTTGTTTTAAAATAATGCATTATTTGCGAAGGTGTTTTATGGAAATAGTATTAATCCTTATCAACATAAATACTTTATTCATCACAAGTGTTTAATTTTGAATGAAATTGCCTTTTACATCATTTAATTTCAATGAATATCTTAGGAGATATCACAGTTTTAAAATAACTTGGCCGCAAAATAATGGTTCTGCGAGACATTCCGTAGCTTATACATAAGAATAACATATTATAGGCTACATAACATCGCGCTATGAGCCACGGAACGGATCAGTAACCAAAAACCTAACGTAACGCGAGTGAAACCGCGGGGCTCTGCTAGTCTGTTATAAGGTCGTAATAGAGTAATTAGACATACACATACACACACAGACAGCTACAGTGAAAAGGCAGTAACAATAATGTAATAGTCTATCTACCGAAAAAAACTATAAAATAAAGTCGAAAATCATAGATCAAACACACACACAGACTGTCATAAATGTTGAAATATTTGTATGTTAGAATTTTTATGCATATTTATCATTTGCATAGCATATCATATCTGAATTAATTGCATTTTGGTTTATTTTTTCAAGACAAGCACAATACTTATCGGCCACTAATATGACCACTAAACCCCTCAAACTACAGCTTACAATTCAGTTTGAGTTTTGCCAAACGAGTTCTTCAAATTAATAAACAGATCGAGTTACGTTTAGTTCCCGTGCGCTACTGCAGACCCTGTGACCTATATTTACTATGACGTCACAACATTCATTTACTACTGATGATTATAAATAATTTGTCGACGTGGTTGGCGCAGTAGCTGCCTTATTGGTCTCGTGGTGGCAAGCGCGACTGATGAGCGTGGGGTCCTGGGTTCGATTCCCAGGTCGGACAAAAAGTGTTATTGGGTTTTTCCGTTAGGAATTCTTCAGTAGCAGCTCGGAGTCTGCTAGTTGGTGGTGTGACACTCCCGTGTGTCGGAAAGCACTTCAGGCCGTTGGTCCCGGCTGTCATTCCTAGATCTTTGACAGTCGTTACGGATAGTCAGAAGCGAGGACGCCTGACAACCAGTCTGACCAAAAAGTGCCCAGTTACTGGATTGTAGAGGTCCGATAGGCAGTTGCTCCATGTAAAAGATAGGCATTCAGTTGCATACGGTTAGACTGGAAGCAAATCCCAACATGGTTGGATAAAGGCTAAGCAGATGATGATGATTTAGCTCAGTAGTCGAGCAATTTTCTGCAGCACTGCGTGTTGCAGGTTCGATTCCTGCAAGAAACATTTGTATGGCCTACAGATATAGTGGTTCCGGGTCTGTTTGTATGTGAGTTTGTGTTATGGTTATGTTTGTAAATGCACCCACGCACAGGAAAAATCCCCAGTCGGCAACAAACAAAAAATGTCGCCCTTTATTTATATTGCGAAAAAAAATAAAAGAAACCGACAATTGACACTAAACCTCAATTATCGAAATCCATAAAACTGCCAACGAGGAATGAGGACAAGCAAACGAAAGTTTGACGGGAACATATAACATGTCATAGCTAGACCGCCTTGAGGAAAACAAGGGGCAACGAGTGTTGACAGAGTACGTGGAAACGTACCCGGGAAAAATGGACAGCCATTATTTTTTATGTACAAAAGAATTACCTGTGTAATTATGAGAATACCAGCTTTGACCTTTAAATGTGTCGTGATGGTCTAGTTGTTAAGAAGCCTTTTATGCGTAAAGTTGCGGGTTCAATTCCAAAATCAAAGCATTTATTTCTATTAGACCATATGTTGAAGGTAGTTGCTCGTTCCAAATCGCAGGTAGGCCTCTGTGGAGAAGAACGGGCTAGAAACTCTACTTCACATAAATTCAATACATTTATTATTACAAATTGAATTGTCACGGCAGCCAATCTCAATTGAGACTATCCAAGTACGCAGGTGATATTATAGTGCACGGGTGGGTGCGCAAACACAAGTGCACTCCCTGTTCCCACACTCTCATAGTCCTAAGGGTCGGTATTCCGACACGACCTAGAAAAGACCAACAGTTTTACGTGCTCTCCGAAGCACGGGGATGTCACACCACAAACTTCTAAATTCCGGGCCATAGCGGAAAATTCGTAATGGAAAAACCCAATAACACCGTTTGCCTGACCCGGGTATTAAACTTAGGATCATCACTATTCGGCAGTCGCGTTTGCGACCATGAGACCATCGAGGTTACCAGCTTTTAATACAGATTATTTATGTTACGGAGATTCGATTCCGATAAGTCGGAATTCCGATTATAATTACACTTTCGATTTCAACTTTCAACTTGAACCGAACTTCGTTTCCGATATTTTGAAATCGGAGGCCGAAGCTCACGGGCGGCCGGCCGCTACCAGTGTATACGTTGTTTATAGTTGTCGGTAAAACCCGTATACTATTTCACTTGGTTGTTTAAAATGTTTAATGTTGATGATTATTGTCAGTATTTTATTTTGAGCCCTTTACAGTCCTAATACAAACATATTGGACAATCATTTCGTGAACCAATCATTTTCAAAATGCTGTTGGGGGGGGGTCAAATGACCCCCCCCCCCCCGTCCTGGGCGGGGCGGGAGGGAGTGTCAGACTTTTACTGACTAAAAACCATCTATGTTCCTTCATGTGCCCTTTGCGTTCCGGGGGCGCGGTATCTCTTTCGAACAACCCGCACCCCCGGCAGGCATTTGGCCCTTAGTGGCCCCTTCCAATGGCTGACACCTCTGTGCGCGGAACATGGACGCGCCGTGTTGGGGCTACCTTGGAGTCGCATTATAGTGTGGGAATCTCCGCAAACATTAGCGATGCGCTGCGATGCCGCGGCAACCCAAGCAGCATTTTAACAGCATTATGTTGATAACCAAGAGATTAAATTACTCCCGAGAGCAAACAAGTTTCACAAAATATTTTAATTTTAAACACATTCTTCAAAGTTTGCCAACTCTTATGCTAATTACAATTTCAGTACTTTGTAAATTATTCTTGCTAAGTTTCAACTTAATTATTCAATGTCATTAATATTAACATGTAAACATTGAATATTTATTAAAACAACAAAAATCTTTGGAAAGTAAAATAACATTTTTGAGCTAGTTAAAAAGTAAAAGTTTGAATGTCAAATTCATTTGAATAATTAGATACGATCATGAATTATAAATTATAGTTGCATGGGATAAAATTTAAATTAGTAGCAAAATTTCCATTCTGCAGTGTGATTCTCTAAGCCCCACTTCGTAATTCGAAACCTGAATCCGCAGTGAGATTACAAAATGGTATTCTGTTAAACACGATCACGCCGGTGGACGTCACCACGGCGAACGAATACTAAACCAATGACAAGTTGGTTCGTTATCGAAGTGAGCGCGATCACTTTAGTGAGACTCGTTTTCGAGTTTGCATTTTAGAGAATCGCACTACTGGTCTCGCCCATCTTTGGTGTGAGAGATCTCGATAAGCAAGAATGTGCGAGGTGTTGAAATATTTGTCCGTACAACATGGAATTGTATTGCTACATAGATAGAGTATTTATTACTTTGCAAAATGGGTACACAAATCTGGCACAGGGCATTGAGGCCGCAAGAAAAAATAATTTGCTTGTTTTTTTTATTGTACCGAATAAGTTCAGAAACTACTGAACCGATTTTTAAAAAATAATATATAGGTCCCCAGAGCAAAGCGAGAGCGGGTCGCTACTGCATTATAAACTTATATGCAACTATCTAGGGAGGTATTGCTCACAATTTAACAGTACCTAATATGAATAATAACCCAGTGGACACCACAGTGGACAGATTTAGAACAAATATGCCCAATGGGAAAGTAATGTATCTTTTAACATAATTAATTGAAGGAAAAGCTTCCTAATTTTAATGCCATGGAGAATATATATAGCGACTTTGTGACCGTAGCTGTAAGCTACGCCGTAGCCTTTTTCGAGTTACGCCGTAGCTTAGGGCCAGCTACGCCGTAGCACTAACCGTAGCAATATGGAAGAAGATGGATGGTGTTACTTGTTGGCGTGTTCAATACAAAATTGGTCGAGTGATATTCTAGTCAATAAGTAACTAAACTTGATGGAATTTTGAAGATAAGATATGGATATTAATATCTAGACTCGAAGAGAATCTTACGTCAAAAAAAAATATTTCATAAAGATACTTACTTACCTGAAAATTACCGGGACAAAAAACTGACTGGCCATAAGATGGCCTTTATTCTGTCTACAAAATTTCATATTGTCAATATTTACTAAAATTTAAAGAGTAAATCAGGTCTTATTTTTAACTATTTTTTTTTTAATAATGCCCTGTCATTAACTTTTTTTTTCGATATGTGCCCACTAGAAACTTATCAAGGTTACATAATAAGCTCATAATATTAGCAACTTACTCTTAGTTTAAAGATATCCTTGCCCAGCATAACAGGGCCTTATTATAATCAGACTATTATTTAAGAAGAAACAAACAAAACGCTAGTCCGTCATTTTATTAACAAAATATTTAAGAGCAGGCATTGAGCAGGCGACGACCTCGTCTCATGGAACTTTGCGAAATGTCAAGATTTTAATTTAATGATAAAATAGAAAACTTCATGAAACGGTCGACAACCCTAGTAGGTACGAATAAAGGATATTGTTGTGTATATTTTTTACGTGTTTTTTGGTGGGTCCACACGACACAGACTTAACACAGACTTCTATAGAATTTTGTCTGTACAGACATCAGTACAGACAAATGTCGGTGTATCAGAAAAGTCGGAAGTCTGCGTACATGTCTGTACGATTGTCGGAGCAAAACTCATGATTATTGAATTACTTAATTTATTCATTAAAATCGAAGTCTGAACTGATGAAAAGTCTGCACTGACATTTGGTAAATCAAATTTTTACTCAGACTTTATAGTCTGCGCAGATGTCTGTACAGACAAAAGTCTGTGTCGTGTGGACCCACCATTACGAGAATTTTGTTTTTATCCTTTTTTTTGTAAATCGGACGAGTACCTACTTCCAGAGATTCCTTTTTTTACAAACAAAATCACAAGCTTTGCCTCTTTATAATCTTAGTATAATAGTAAAAAACATGTAATTGGTTATTACCTGTTTGTTTTTTGTACCAAATAAGCTCCGAAACTTTTAGACTGATTTTAACCTTTTTTTACCAATAAATAGCAAAATTATCAGGAAGTAACCTAGACTATTTAGCATTACGCTGTGATACACGGGAGCAGAGTACATAAGACGTAACTTAACGCGGGTGAAAATATCCACGCGAAGTCGCGGCCAGAAGCTATTATAGTATTAATGTGTAGCGAAATGAAAAACAATAAGTAGGTTTAAGTTAAGTACAAATTAAAGAAAAACGAAAAGTGATTCAGAAAGTTACAAGAAAGAGTCCATTTTAGTTTAAAAACCCTTGTATTAAAGAGATCGATATCTACTTCCTAATAGTCAATAACAAAAAAAATATTAGTTCATTGCTTTATCTCTTAAGGTATAGGCACAGTCAACAAAAGAGATAAGTAACCATGCCATCACATATAATTGAAGATTTTTAGACGCTACAAGATGGTTTCAATTAAATTTATTTTTAATGACTAGAAAACAAACAGATCATTAATCAAAATTAAATTAAATTCCCAGACATCCATCAGTTTGGACGGAAATTTCAACTGTATCTGACACCCTGGTTACTTATCGCTTTTGTTGACTGTACATGTGGGTACGTGTATTACAGTTCGGAATTTTACACGCTGATATTATGATTGGTACCTACAGCCCGCTCCACAGCTTGAGTATGACATGGTACCCGCAGAAAAAGGACTTCATCATCACCACCTGACTCAACTATGGAATGAAGAGTCTCGTCCGTACATATAAACTGCACCGTTCGTCTCGTGCCCATTAGTACGACTGGCGGCGTAGGATCCTGGGTTTTCGATTCCCAGTTCGGACAAAATATTATTGGGTTTTTCCATTAGGATTTTTCTCAGTTACAACCCATTTGGAATATGGTGGGTCTTGTAAAGCACGTTAAGCCGTTGGTCCCGGCTGTCAGTCGCAGATCTTGGATTGTCGTTATGACCACGACACAGGAGTAATTCCAAGTGTGGGGCAACGTTTTTAAAAAAAGAAAAAAATATTCTGTAATATTTACATACATACAATCACGCCTATATTCCCCGAAGGGTTAGGCAGAGGTGTACCAGTGTTTTAGGTCCCATGTAATAGGGGGCGAGCCTATTGCCATAACCGGGCACAAATCCAAACTCCGAGCTGCTACTGAGAATTTCATAGAAAATCCCAATAACACTTTTACTCGACCTGGGAATCGAACCCAAGACCTAGCGTAGCAGTCGCGCTTAATACCACTAGACCAACGAGGCAGTTTAAGTTTAGTGTTTGTTCTGTAATTTTTGTACAATATGTATTATAATGTGACCAAAAATCTGGCGGCATTATCAAGTTGGAAGGCAATGCTAACCCTCTGGCCAAGGTAAATGCCAGTCCTTGGGTCCTTAACAGTGTCAACCAACCGTTTCCAATTCCTTGAAAAGGCTGTGTTAAGTAAGATCAATATCTATACGAGTACTAATTCCATTCAACCGTTTAAGCCTAAAAAAATGTCAAAATATCAGCGATTCTAAAATGAAGTAGGTCCTAGCAACTCAGGGATCGTAAACCCAAATCAACAACCAGCAATTATTCACTTCAGCAAAAAAATACCCAGCAAAGCTTGGCTCTAGCGACATGCATATATCAACCCTCTACTACCGGGTGATCGCGTGAGACACAGCGAGCTTACCGCATTTCCCGTGACCGGCTACACGGTGCAACGACCTCAAGCAAAAATAGCCTCAACCGGTTGGTAATTGACGTCTATTTTGCGTAACTGCAAGGAATATTTTTGGCTGATTTGAATTATGGTTTTGGTATTGGTATAGTTTTGATCAGTGAAAACTTCTGTAGCTTAACGATTTTTGGTAGGGGTAAAACTTATGCGTTTCGTGTTACCAATATGCTGATGTGATCGCATCACTGATATGCTAATATGACCGTGTTACCACAGGACTTGGCCCTGCAGTGGGACAATAGGCTGGTATTCCCCGAAGGGTTAAGCAGAGTTATACTAATGTTTACCCATACTTTACCGGTATGTTTTAGGTCCCATGTAATAGGGGGGCGAGCCTATTGCCAATAACTGGGTACAAATCCAAACCCCGAGCTGCTACTGAGAATTTGATAAAAAAAAACCCAGTAACACTGCTCGATCTGGTAATCGAACCCTAGCCTGCAGTAACGCTTAGGACCACTAGGCTAAAGAGGCAGTCTATTATAGTCTCATGTAAATATTATTATTATTTATTTATTATTATTTAATTATAGTTACTTAGTCCCTTATACAACTGATTGACCTAGAACTATAGTACTTTTAAAATATCAAACATAATCTTCATTGTGTATTTTTAACTCCAAAAAGTTGTTTTCTTATTACAAAAATTGATGCTAAATATCGTAAAAAATACGTTACTTTTTCGTTTATATCTAAGCGAGAAGAGGGTTAATAGAGTGTCTGTGACTTCGGTAAGGCGCTGCGCAAACGTAGACACTTTTAGTTTCAAGTTACCGACACCGAACACTTTTTGATCGTCATGAGTATGTGTTAAGTGGAAGCAACTGGACACAAAAAATGTTTACATATGCGCTGGGAGTGGATGGTTTCATACTGGTTCTATAGTAATAATATTCATCGGTAGCTTGTATCTGACACAAGACACAAAAGTCTCCACGTTTGCGCCTTGCCTTAATATTTGACATTGTGCGTCCCAGATATTCGAAGATAGTTCGCATTCCACTCGACAGGTGGCGAATACTGACGATACTCCCACGGACTAGACAATATTTTAAATGGTTTGCTGTATGATATTTAATTGCTATTATAAATATTTAAATTAAATAATCATATGTTGTATGTAAGTAGCAATTATTATAATACGTTGTTGGTTTATTTTAATTAGACCACTTTCCGTGGCTCACTGGCTGGTTTTCCGCAGCTGGTAGACAATAAAATGAGGCAGTAGAATAAAAAAAAACTTAATATTATTTTTCATCGTCGTGATGGCCTAATGGTTAAGACGCCTGCCTCTCATGCCTGAAGCCGTGGTTTTGCTGCTAAGCATGGACCAATGTGACTTTTTCTATTCCAAAGTACATCTTTGGACATCCCTGACATTGGTGAAAGAATACATCATGAGTAAACCTGAACTTGTAATTTAATCTGTAATCGCCAGTTCGCCTTGAGCAAGCGTGGTGATCAATGATCGTGATTTCTCTGTATAAAAAGAGGCTTTTCCCCTGTAGTAGAATAATAATAGGGTGATATTCTTTTGTACACTTTGAATTAAAATATTACACGATCGATTTACTACACACATATTCATTCTTAAAGATAGTTCAAACTTAACTAGCTTACCGAAAACTAAACGCAGCATAAAACTAGACTCATACTGCGACAGTACCATTCACCTACTGACGCTAGTCAGGTCGCTGACCCCACATCGATGGCCGCACAGGTCGTTAAACCCACCTGTGACGTAAGCTAAACCTAGATAGTTCTATTTACCCGCAAAATCCGCTCCCAACTAACTTTTTAGGACCCATTTAAAGCATGGGAGCTATTTTCTCTGCGTTCATAAAAAATAAGTTTTACTCGAATCTGATTTGTTCAAGGAAAATTCTGTGATGGAGTTTTTTATCCTCATTTCTTTTTTAGTGATTGGCAGGAAATAAATGAAATAAAAAAAGTTGCGCTATGAATTCTTGCTTCGTAAAATCGGAATGGGGAAAACGCATTATGCAATTATTGGGGGTAGGTTAATCTTGGCTGTGTAACACTGGCCAAATGCAAGATGGACTCGTACACAAAAGGTTCCGTACCTACAAAAACAAACTAAAAAAATAAACGTTTCTTTTTCCTTTATGTAATTATAAACTGTATTTAATTTAATTTTTATCATTTTTCTTTTTTTTCTTTTTCAAAAAACGTTACCTTACTTTACAAATTTCTCCTGTACCATGCAGTTTAAAAGATTATGTTTTTGACTAACAGAACCTGAGAAGCTGTTCAGTCTCTCGCGAAATTTTGAATGTAAACTGTTGAGCAGATTATGGTTAATTAGGTCACTGACGTCAGAGTCTGTTCGCTTGCCTCGGTTTTTCGTACAGTTTAAAGCTTTAAATCTATACAGAAAAAGGATCGCCCTTAAACACTGCACAGTGTCAAATAACTTTAGATATTTATTCCGTTTTTTGTATCTACCTACTTCCTGTCCCGTGTAACTGCCCCGTTGGTCTCGTGGTCGCAAGTGCGACTGCTGTGCAAGGGGTCCCGGGTTCGATTCCCAGGTCGAGCAAAAAGTGTTATTGGGGTTTTCTATGAAATTCTCAGTAGCAGCTTGGAGTTTGGATTTGTGCCCGGTTAATGGCAATAGGCTCGCCCCCTATTACATGGGACCTAAATATACCGGCGAACTGTGGGTGTATATTGGTACACCTCTGCCTAACCCTTCGGGGAATACAGGTGTGATGGTATATATACAGGATAAGTTTTTAACCAGTGCGTAAATTTTTTTTGGTAGTTCAGTCTCAGTAATAGAACACATTTCCGTGTTTAGTTAAAAAAAAAATTAAAAAAAAATTTCATCCTTATCCGAGTTTGAAATTAGCAAAACATGGACATAATCTATTCGCCATACTATCAATGACAACTCGCGGCCGCCGCCCGGGCGCATGGCTGGGGTGAGGGGGTGGGGAATGCGCTAGCGCCGAGTGACAATAAAATATGGTTTTTAAGTAAACATGTTTCGTAAGCGATAACTTTTTTTTTTAGTACTAAGACATATCAAAATAAAATATACGTGTTTAATAAAACGTGTTGAAGTATATTATGGCAAAATTTACGCACTGGTTAAAAATTTTTCCTGTATACTACTTCCTGTCATCTAAATCCATGAAGAGAAATACCTCTGAAAATTTACAAGAAAGCAAAATATGCAATTTCGTTTACTTGGATGATATTTTTTTTTGTTATTTTTATATTAAGACCAAGCAATGATCAAATTTCTATGGGACCAAATCTTAAAGTGTAATCTTTTTCAATAAGAATTCACCAAATCGGTAAATGACGGCGTTCTGAAGTAAAAAAAAAAGAAACCTTTTTTGAAGTCGGTTAAAAATATTCAGTCAGGAGCAAACTGATGACTCTCTCTCCAAAATTTGTTTTTTTTTATCTTGGACTTCACTGGCATTGGTAACCATGTCAGAGGCTCTTGAGACGGTTTAGAAACTCTGACACTAGGGTGTGTGGGGTTGTTAGACCTTACTGCCCCCACGATAAAAAGAAAAAAGAATTTGTTTCGTTTTAATTGTTAAACATATTCTAATAGTATTCTAATCACAGTGTCAATCTGTCAAAATTGTCTATAATTATCCTACACATAATGGCTCCTGTTAATTGGTTGATTAATTACACAGTACATTAACTGACACTATCGTGATTGAGATTGGTGTGTGATTACAGTTGCGGGCTCGAGTGCATTCATTGTTCTTGACCCCTTGTAGTTCCGCTGTTTGTAGAGGTCAACGCCTATTGTAATGTGAAATTAGGTACAACATAGTTTGGTTGGAGACAAGTTATAGTGAATTTGGTGTACCTACTACATATCCGTAATAAATAAGGGGTATACCAGGTCAAGCAAATTGTTATTGGGGTTTTCTATGAAATTCTCAGTAGCAGCTCAGAGTTTGGATTTGTGCCCGGTTGATGGCAATAGGCTCGCCCCCTATTACATGAGACATAAAAACATACCGGCGAACTATGGGTGTACAATGGTACACCTCTGCCTAACCTTTCGGGAAATACAGGCGTGATGGTATGTGTGTGGTATAAGGGGTATCAAAAATATGAAATGAAGCCGAAAGTTACGTTATTTCCCTCATTGCCTGGTTTGGGGACCGCCGTACAGTTATTAGCATTTTTTTTTTTTTTTTTTTTTATAGGAAAAAGGTGTGAGTTTTTATGTATGTGTGTATGTTTAAAATGTTATAACTTTAAATATCCCTATGACCTCATATTGTTGCATGCACACGTAAGCACAACGTATTGCGTGCGTTATATTACGCGCTACGCAAATATTTATTTATTTATTTTTAGCTTAACGCACAACGGCTATTGGCCACTTACCATTATATAATGAAAGACATGTTATTACACATATTTATGTAATTCGTGAATGATAATGAAATACATCGTCTATTACGTCGTTTTTTATTACGTATTAGAAAGACGTTAGAATCATAAGAGTTGGAATCGGCCGGCGCCCAGCGTTTTTAACACGCTTTTATTAGGTCGACATGTATGTATGTAACTATGTAATCAAATCTAAGAAAACTAATTTAACCATCTTCTAAAGATCGTAGCGTTATGAAAATTGGCAGTTGTATGTAATTTTGATAACAATACAATAAAATGGTACTGTGGAGCTGATCTGATGATGGAGCCGGAAGATATGAACTGGAACTTCATGATGGATGATCGTATCATTGCCGTGTTTGGACTTGTTAGAAAGGTCTTGTAATGAACGTTGACCATGATTAGGTTTCAAGGTCTGATGATGAAGCCGGAAGATAGGCATTAGCATTCCATGATGAAATATCGGTGTGTTTTTTAAACTATTAATTATTGAATTAAATAAAATTAAATGAAAGTAGTTTCCCAACAACAATTTTACCTCAATATTACTTAGTTTGATAAGCAATATAAGAAGTAAACAGCCAAGTAATGTGTTTTTTCAAACCCCTTATTAACAGCAAAATATCAACGAGCTTCGCGGAACCCTGGCTTCGCTGAAAACTCTAGTTAATGGTTGAATTTGTGGAATAACCGATCGAGTTCGACAAACCCAGTGCTCCGCCCGCAGACACGATGGTCTACATAAAACGTTACATAAGATGGCATGTTATGTAAGTAGGTAATCAATAAAGTTTGGAAGTATGCCAGTGTTGCAGACAAAGAGGGCAACACTGATTCTTAACAGGCATATCTCGTAGAACAGTTCTTCTTAACATTTTTATGTTTGAGAATAAAATATGTTTAGTTTTTTCGTCGGGTTTTATTTTTACTGTACTCGTATCTGTACATAATCAGTAAGTTAGTAGGTTAACGACATAGTAGAGCATTTAAGCCTCTCGCGACCACAACCGCGACCATGGTCGCAGCGATCATGGTCGCTAAGTGAGAGAGAGGCCTCGACGCCTTGTTGGTCGCGGTGGCTGATTCCACATTAAGTCGGGTTTTTTAACCCCGAACCCCATTTATGAGCTGTGTCTACCTACCTGAATATTGTTGGTACAAGAATGAGCCAACTAATATAAGTACCTATTTATTTGTTACTATGATATACCTAAATTGTTCAAAATCAAAAAGAAACTAGACCTACTTACATTAAATCAGAAAATATTATTAAAATGTAAAAACAACAATCTACGTATAGGTACCATTTAGGCCGCTAGAACTGATAAAATTCTCCAGACCGTTTACTGTCACGGCGGCCAATCTGAAAGGAGACTAGCTAAGTACGCAGTAGAAATTATAGTACACAAGTGTGTGCACAAACACAGATGCACTCTCTCTCCCCTAACTCTCATAGTCCGATGGGACGGCAATCCGACACGACCGGGGAGAGATCAAGTCCAGGACTAACGGCTTTACGTGCATTCCGTGACTGGGGGATGTCACACCACCAAATTGAAAATTCCGGGCTACTACTGAGAAATTCCTAATGGAACTAAAAACCTAATAACATTTGTTATCTGACCTGGACAAACTACTGATATGCCTAGACCTACCTATGCAGCTTAATCATCATGATTTTCAACAAATAAAAAAAAACTGCCTCGGTGGCCTAGTGGTCCTAAGCGCGACTGCTACGCTAGAGGTCCTGGGTTCGATTCCCAGGTCGAGCAAAAAGTGTTATTGGGTTTTTCAATGAAATTCTCAGTAGCAGCTCGGAGTTTGGATTTGTGCCCGGTTAGTGGCAATAAGCTCGCCCCCTATTACATGGGACCTATATATACTGGCGAACTGTGGGTGTACATTGGTACACCTCTGTCTAACCCTTCGGGGAATACAGGCGTGATGGTATAATATTATTAAAAAAAAAAAAACAAAATATATTTAAAAAATAAAATAAAATATATAAAATATTATATTTACCCTGACTGGCTCTACAGAGTATAAAGGCACGAGAATATTGAAATATAACGACATTTCACATTCGTCTGAATAAATCGCAGTCGCACTCACTGAATAGCCGGTTACCCGGCTGTACGGCCACCCGGCTATCCGGGTCACGCATATCTGCATAGGGTAATCCGGGCGGCGCTAAAAGGCTTTCAACTCGAAAATGGTGCAAATCTAAAACATGTTACTGCTATTTCAAGTCATGTATTGTAACTGCTACTCCTAGATAGAAATAAGAAATTAGAACTAATTTCCGTGCGTTCAAGCGTTTTTGCCATACCTATTACTGGAATCAAATGTAACAGTTCACATTAGGACCCATTAAGTTAATGATAATTGCAATCCGTGGTGCTTGGCAATCTGGGCTTCTCCCAGTTGTACGAGTAAATAATCCCTTTGTGCCTATTGGCCTAATTCTGTTCTGTCTCCTGCTTGTTTGGAGGGAAGTGGAAATTATATTTTTTCTACTTCTCCGCTAATCTTTTCTGATTAATTTCGTTGCGGGATCCAAGACAGTTGAATCGTTTCTCTGGGACTCATCGAGCTTCATGGTCTCGGCGCTTTTCTTGTGGTCGCCACTGTTGATTGTGGCTTACAGGAGTTGCAGTGGTTTGGGAACAGTAGCGGGCGTGTCCCATAAAAAAAGATATAAATAAAGGGGGAAACGTAAAATGTATCAGGAAGTCGAAATGCTAAAATGTTTAAGTTGTTTCGAAAAACTAATTTACCATCGTATTATACACACATAAATATAGATATAGCTGAAGGGAAATTCCACACCTCAATTTGACACCCCCGTTTCTCGGAAAGCACGGAAAGCCGTTGGTCCCGGCTGTCATTCTTAGATCTTTGGCAGTCGTGATGGATAATCAGAAGCCAAGAAGTCTGGCAACCAGTCTAACCCAGAGGTATTGTGCTACCTAGTTTCTAAGCATTCTAAAGCATTCTAATAGGCCACAGATAAACTTCGTGTAGAATAAATATTGCAACAATAATTTTACAGATTTATATTTTTAACTTTCCAAAAACAAAACTATTGTGTTTTGTTTTTAGAATGATTGATTGAGGATGTAATAAAACAGAAAGATATTAAAGGAATTACTATTTTATTATAACGGTTACAACAGTAGAGTACTTAATTCTAAGAAATTACAAGTTATCGTTTCACGCTACTATAGGGGCGCGCGAATCGTTCAGTAACAACGATGTTAGAGGTTTATGTTTATATTTCAATAAAAATAAATAAACAACAAACAAACATCCACATTTGTCAGCTACCCCCTTTTCTAGGGAAACAAGGATTGAACAAAAACATACCATCGCGCCTGTATTCCCCGAAGGGTTAGGCAGAGGTGTACCTATGTACTCCACAGTTTACCGGTATGTTTAAGTCCCATGTAATAGGGGCGAGCCTATTGCCATTAACCGGGCACAAATCCTAACTCCGAGCTACTAGTGAGAATTTGATAAAAAAACCCAATAACACTTTTTCCTTGGGCTGGAAATCAAACAAGACCTCTAGCGTAGCAGTCGCGCTTAGGTCCATTAGGCTAACGAGGCATCATAGGGGGGGCGGGGGTAGGTTCATGTTTATATTCTAATAAAAATACATTCACAAAACTCAAAAAATCCCCAAAAATCCAAATTTATTAGCTACATTTGACCTGTCCTGACCTGGCCTGTTGGTCTAGTGGTTAGCGACCCTGACTGCTAAGCCGGAGGTCGTGGGTTCGATTCCCACCCAGCACAAACTTTGTGTGATGAGCATGATTCTTTGTTCTGTGTCTGGGTGTGATTTATCTATAATATGTATGTATTTATAAATTATATAAGTATGTACATCAGTTGTCTGGTTACCATAACACAAGCTTTGCTTAGCTTGGGATCAGATAGCCGTGTGTGAGTTGTCCCAAGATATTTATTTTATTTTTTATATTTACATCCTTTTTTAGAGTAACCCTAAAAGACTTGAAACAAGAAATATATTACTTATATCTTTACATAATTATAGTAGCAGTCAAAGTAGCCAAATTCTGGGCCGCAACAATATATAATACCTTTATAATAGTTTGTCATCGAAACGCTAAGAAGAAGATAATAGTCAAGTCATAACCCAGTAGAAACAGTTCTCAGAACAACTGAAAGTTTTCTCGTTATTTCTCAGCTGAATTTAGGACAATTTATAATTTAAAATCTAAAGGATACGTGATCGGGCTGTAAACCACCCACTTCGGAAGTGTTCGGGAATAAAACCCGAAGACGTTGCCAAGAATTGGGGAAAATATTTAAGTTACATTGACTCAGTGTTACACTGGGATATTTTATTATGAGTTCTCTGTCTGTTCGAGTAAAGTCTAAGTTTCGGTGAGAATTTATTTTCATTTACAAGTAGTGGGTTTACTACAAAGTAATGTGTCAATGGGGTAACACAGCTGAAATTACACGACGGAAAGTCGGCCTGATTTCGCTTGCAGCGCTTTTTTAATTAATTTATAGCAACACGTACCTACTAACTGAAAATTGTGGTAGGTACGTTTTGTAAAAATCGATCTGCATATCTTCAATATTCTTTATATCATGTATTGTCATATATGATATTGGCTCAGATATTGTCATTAATTTTTAATTTTTATTATTAAAATCAGCAAAATTAAGTAAATAAACCAATTAAAGACAAAATACCTAACAAAATATGAACAACTTAAATACTGGGAAAACCTATTTTGTACCTAACATTAACATAGTTTGAAGGTTCTTTTCATAATAATATCAATGGATAACAATAATAGTGCTTGTCATATGAAATTAATCCCAAAATAGGATAATCATATTTCCAATTGAAAATCGACTCGTGGTTAAGGCCTTTGTGTGAATTTACGCGACAGCGTAGTTCTCGACAAGACACACCTGTAGACTAAGAAAAAGTAAGTCAACACTATCAACTTAAAGGTAAGTTCATCACAAAAGTGTATACAAATCCTAATAAGGGCCTCCGCACACGTCCGACTTTTTGTTGGACCGATTATTGGACAATTTAATAGATATCATAGTTTCGTAGGGCCGACTTTGGTATATTAGAATTAATTATGTTCCATTCTCTCCGACAAAAAAAAACGATTGTCTGACGTGTGCGAACAGCCTTACAGACATTAGCGAAGTAATTCATGATATCCAAATTTTGATTATTCCTAAGTTGAACTTATTTCTACAGGGTACATAATGATCTCAATTTTATTATAAAGTTACCACCTAATAATACATATGGAAAGCAATACAGATATTGAGTTTTAGAAGTAAACAAGAAGGCCCTATCGTATCCCCTATACCTTATAGGACTCCCGATCCTTAAAAATTCGTTAAGGAATGAACCAAAAAGTTGATGATCGTAAGGGCGACTAATATCTTTACCCTGAATCAGTTTACACGTGTAAAAGGTACTTATATCTGTAGAAATAAATAAAATGAAAGTCTGTCTGTTTGTAATACCAAAATAACAGCTTATAATAAATGCATACATACCGGCAAACTGTGGGTGTGCATTGGTACACCTCTGCCTAGCATTCGGGGAATACAGGCGTGATGGTATGGTATGTAATAAATGCATAATAATATGAATGTTTACACGGTACTTTTATTAAACAATTAAATACTTTTTGTCTGTCTGTCTGCTAATTCCGGCTAATCTCCTAATCGGCTAGGCTTATTTTGACGAAACCTTCACTGGCAGATAGCTAATTTTATAAGGAATAACTAAGGCTTAATTTATTTAGGAAAAATAAGGGTAACGCGTAAAAAAGCACGTTGGCATAATTTAAGATAAAATTTCACAATTTGATTAAGTCCTTAAACTTTTGAACAATCCTTGGCATTGTGGTCTAAAGATTGGATGTAAGTTTACTAAGATATAACATTACTACTTTGATCTGAAGAAAGACTGTGGTCGGAACTAAATGAATATAACTACAGGTTAGCATGAGACAATATCCAGCTTTTTATTACATCCTTAGATGGCCAACAAGCCGATGGCCCACCTGATGTTAAGTGGTCACCGCTGCCTTTAGACATCTGCAATACCAGAGGCCTAGCAAAAGCGTTGCCATCCCAGAGACAAAGTTGAAAGGTCTCATGTGCCTGTAATTACACCGGCACCCATATCCTTCAAGCTGGAACACAGCGACGCTGCTTTGCGGCAGAAATAGGTATGGTGGTAGTATTTTCCCAGACTAGCTACTACACAAAAAACTCTACTACTACTGAATAGTAATTTTGTGTTTTTGTAAACCCATGCACGATGACCCTTGTTGTCGTGTTGTATTTAGTAAATAGATTATTATTTAAATGCAAAATATAGCTAGCAAACAAAAAGTAGTTCAAAGAAAATCACTTCAAACTGTAATACTTAATTCAAAACCCGTAAAAATATCTCAATATCTAAAACTCAAATAAAATCCTAATCCTTCTCATTTATAACTTAAGAAATAAGTTATTAAGTATATTATTATCGAAGTTTTTTGTCGTCTAGTGTTCCCCGACCCCAAGTACTTGCCTCAGCCAATGGTTTGTGAGATCGCCATCACTTATTCATGAAGTAACTGGAGAATGGCTGTCTGTCTGTCATTTGGCACAGGGACGAATTCAAGTGGGGTTTTTCTCTTGATCTCACTGGAGGTCAATGCCTGCGTTTATTTGTTCAATATCTAAGAATTGGTCATGATTTATTCCGTATTCTTTGTTTTAATACTAGCTTCTGATTGTGGTTTCGTCTGTTTGATTTTTTTTATCCGCGTTTAGTTACTGCTCTGGTTCACTGGGTCGCTATGTCGTGATATATAGGCTGTATTATTCCTCGTGAATCTGGCTACCATATACATAAATTTTCAGGTCCGGATGATAGTTCCAAAGATTAGCTCATTTAAATAAACATATTATACTCTCTAGTTTTATTACATTACAATACATCTGTTTTTTTTTCATATTAAAAATAAATAAGTCATAAATAAAAATTTTATGACAATAATGTGATCGTATTTTGAGCTAGTTGAGTGTAACTTAATGGTTGTACGCATGGGCGCTTTTTTAACGCGACGTATTTTGCTGCGCACGGGAATTCCTACATTCTGTTCAGCACCGAGAGCTCAAAATTCAACAGCACTCTTTTATCGCGCCGGGGATTTGATCATCGCACTCTGTTGAATACTCATAGCTCGGCTGAACGCGTACAATTATACAAAAAAAACTTCAGAAATTTCCGATGAAATGTAAAAATACACAGAAAGTAAACCTAAATACATAAATTATATCACCGAAATCTTATAAAAAAAACCGCAATTTTCGCACAAAATTAAAAATGTAACGTAAAGCTAACCGCATAAGGTACAAACAAGATTGTGGAGTGCGGTTACGGCCTGGCCGCAATAAAAAGCGCGGCCAACTACACCACGGAGGTTTTATTACTTGACTTAAGACGGGGCGGGAGGGGAGGGCAGGGGGGGTTTACCTGGAGGACTTCATAAGTAAAACACATGTGTGAACAATGCATATACAAGTAAGTAAATAAGTAATACATAGTGGCAATGAACAGGGCACATATCTCGTAGAGCGAAGTCGTAAGGTTCTCGAGTGACGACCGAAGGCGTTATTTATTTTATTTTGTTTTATTAAAATTTTATTAATATTTAAAATTAATTAATATTATTTGTTGTTATTATGGAGAAAATGCTGTATCTTTAGAGGAAAGTATATGGCGTGGCGCGTTTGCATTACCACGCAACTCAAATGACCTGCATGATTTGCAACATTTATGTTTGAGAATTTTATATTATAAACAAAGTTTAAGTCCGGCCCTGGTTTATGTTTTTAATCTACGCGCATAAATTAACTTCAGTACCTGAGGATAGTCGGTGTCGCTGAGATCAGCCCAAGAAGAGTTGACGAGATGACCTAGGCTCGCACCGGGAGGGCTGGTACGAGGTGGCGTAAGAAAATAATATTTGGAAGAATATAGGGAGAGGGCATTTGCCCAGCAGTGGGACATAAATAAAAATATCCTCCCGAAAGTATTTCGGTCGCGGCGGCTAAACTTAATGGACACTAGCCACTACGCAGGAGATATTTTTGTGAGTGCAAACACATATGCACTTCCTCTTCCCTCTCACTCACATAGTCCGATGGGACGGAAATCTGACATGACCGGAGAGTTATTAGGCGCAGGAACAAAAGCTTCACGTTCATTCTGAGGCACAGAGGTGTCACACAACCTACTTTCAAACTCCGGGCTGCTACTGAGTAATTCCTAATGGAAAAACCCAATATCATTGTTTAAAGTGGGACATCATAGGCTAGCTAGATAAAAAAACATATACAGGGTGAAATTTTTGAAGCGTACCTAGAGGGAAAGTACTCTCAATAGGTACTGAAGACAGCAAATTTTAATCCAAGGACACATTCCTTTATTTTTAACAATAAATAAAACTGCATTTAAATATATTTTTTAAAAAAAGCTTGCCACAACCAAAATCTTAAAGGAATTCCTTAAAAGAATAAAATTGTGCATCCAAGAAAATGAAGCTCATTTCGAATAACTAATTAGTTAATTTACTCGTATTTTTGTCCGTCCGTATATTATATCTTTACAGCTACCTACCTAACCTAGACCTAGCCAACCTAGACTAGCTAGGGTTAGGCTAGTTAGGGTTAGCTAGCTAACCTAGACTTCAACGACTGAAATCATCCTGAGTAAGCGTTACAATAAATATGTACCTACTTCACTTATCTCCAAACACAGTATAGTACATGTTGTTTAATAACTTCATAGATAGACTTGAGGCTAAACTAAATTACCGAACACAATTTTGCCAACAAGTCTTGGTAAGCTGTTCTAGACGTCAATAAGCTTAGTGCTATCCAGGCAAAGTTGTAGCTCAAGGAAATTAGTTTTGAACACGATTTTGCAACATATAGGCTCTGATGAGCTCACGCGCGCACTGATAACGCCCACAAGTAGTGGGTGGGGTAAGAGAGTGAAGATTGAGAGAAAGTTAAAGACATACATTTAAAGGGTATGGGTGCAGGTGAAAATACAGGCACATAAGACATTTCTACATTTTTTTTTTTCTTTTTTTTTTTTTGGGATTTTTTTCTCTGGGATGGCAACGCATTTGCATGGCCCCTGTAATTGCAGATAACTATAGGTAGATTTGACCACCTAATATAAGGTGGGTTTGTCATCAGAGGAAATAAAAAAAAAACTAGCTTCAACTTTATGACTGACTGCTAGACAATTCTGAAGTACCTGTAAATTATTTTATTTAGATAAACAAACATGCTTTGGTATGTAAAGAGTATGCAGAAAATCGACTGCCTCGTTGGTCTGGTTATGGTAAGCACAACTGCTGAGCAAATCTTGAGTTTGATCCTCAGGTCGTACAAATCCGTTATGTTCCGTTTTTCTGTTACGACCGATATCAACTTGGGAATCTGAATTTGTACCCGAAAAACCCCCCACACTCTTAAATGCATCTAGAACATAGCAAACTGGTACATCTATTCGAAAAACATCAATAACATTATGTTAAGCAGCAACCCATTCAACCAAAAATCTCTTCACGAAAGAATTACTTCGCACCTCAAAGAGCCATACAGTTCATTAAACGTTTATGATCATTCAGTTAATTCAAGTATAATTATCTAGAGCCTTTACCAAGGGCTTTACCAAGAGCCTCTCAGGGTAATGAGTCATTAACTCAAGAACAGGTTGCACGTGATTTATGAAGAGCTTCTACTGATTTGCGATCGGATTTTGAAGGGCTTTAGTGGTTACGATGTTACATTGAATTTTGTAAATAGAAGACTAAGTTCAACCGTGGCTTACTAACACATACACATACATAAACTCACGCCTATTTCCCATGGAGGTAGGTAGAAACCACAGAACGCCACCTTTTTTTTTTTTTTTTTTTTTAAAGATGGTAAAATCATCAAATGACCCCCCCCGTCCTGGGCGGGGCGGGAGGGAGTGTCAGACTTTTACTGACTAAAAACCATCTATGTTCCTTCATGTGCCCTTTGCGTTCCGGGGGCGCGGAATCTCTTTCGAACAACCCGCAGCCCCGGCAGGCCTTGGCCCTTAGTGGCCCCTTCCTTGTGCTGACACCTCTTTGCGCGGAACATGAACGCGCCGTCGACACGGTCTGTCGTTAAATAACGTACGGACGGTGAGCTACCCATTGCTCACCGTCCACAGACCGTGCCTACGGTGTCCGCCTGCGGGAGGCGCAATGGTGCCGTTATTGGCAATCCATTGCGCCGGCGGACGCGGCGTCAGCGGCGGCGGCGGGTGCGGCCACGGCAACGGTGGCGGCGGCAGCGGCGGCGGCGGCGGCGGCGGCGGTGCGGGGCCCTCCCCCGGACCTGGCGGGTACGGCGCAGGCCTTGCCCCCAGCCCGGTGATCGGCCGGCCTGTTAGCCCCCGCACATGCATCGCAGTGCGGCGGGGCATCACAAGCCGCGGCCTTGTGACCGGGCTGACCGCAGCGGAAACACAGGGCGCTGCGGTCCACCTCCGAGGCGCACCGACATGCCACGTGCTTCCCCACGTGGCAACGGTAGTACCTCAGGGGCCTGGGCTCGAGCAGGCGAACCCGCGCCGACACCCAGCCCACCAATAAGCGGCCCCCCTCAACAATGGCTTTAGCCGCCGTCACTGGGCAGCTGACCATAATGGTCTGCATGCCCGTGCGCTCTGGGCGGATGGTGCCTGCCCTGACCTCTTCGGCACGGCATCCACCCGCCCTGGTGACGGCGGCCACCACCTCCTCCGCGGAAACTGAGTCGTCCAGACCCATGATGCGCAGATCTGCGCATCTGGCGGGCCTGGACACCCGCACCTCGTCCGCACAGAACGCCACCTGCTTCGATCTTTGCATACTCCTTTTGCCTTCTCCACGTTGTCGCTGTCGTACTTACTGACGTTCTACATATTTTTAAAAGACTTCGAAAAAGGTTATCACTTTAGTTATATATTTTTTTCCTATACTTTTTACCTACGAACACCATCATTTATCAACTGATTTAAAAAATTCTACTTTCAGATTGGTCCCATAGAAATGTTATCAAAATCGGTTCAGTAGCGTGGTTTTTTAATCAAAATAACTGAACAAAAAATGATGGAATTCTCAGTATTGTAGCTCGGAGTTAGAAATCCTAACTCCGAGCCTGGTTAATGGCAATACACTCGCCTCCAATTACATGGAACCTAATATCGGCGAACTGTGGGTGTACATAAGTACACCTCTGTCTAACGCTTCGAGAAATACATACGTGATGGTATGTTATGTTATGTTTTTTTAGAACAAAAGTCCTTTCCTTTAGTCCACTTCTTCTACGGGGTGTAAAGAGACGAATCACATAACCATTAACAACGTATATTGCCAATCAAACTAAGTCACAAGCGAAAATGATTGCTGGACGACTTTTATTTTCTGCTGTGTGATTCTGTAAGACCTCGTTCTAAACTTCGAATCGGAATCCGCTGTGACTTTCTTGATTGACATTCTAAAAACTCGGTTGATAATTCGAATTTACACTAGCGCCATTCTTGCGAGCGTGTCAGCGAGTTGAACTAAAGATAAAGTATGAGATCACGTGAGAAGTGGCATTCTATACGGTAATTCCACCGTCACTTCGACGCTCACTTCGCACTTCAAAGTGTAAAATAAATCAATGTCATTTTGAACCTTACGCGAAGTGAGGGTGAATAGCGACTTGAGATGCGAGTTCATGTCTGAATTTTACATAATCGACGTACTGTTTGTTATTTCTATGTGATTAAGCTGCTACTTTTCTAGCTTTTTGAATGGGATTTTGTGAAATTAAAAATCAAGTTTTCCTTGCAATTGTCGTTTGCGAATGTTAACTCTACATAGTATAAAACAAAGTCGCTTTTGGCCGTCTTTTGTCCCTGTGTACGGTTAAATCTTTTAAACTACTCAACGGATTTGAATGCGGTTTTCATTAATAGATATAGTGATTTAAGAGAAAGGTTTATACGTCACGTCAACATCACGCTACGACTAACGGTAGCGGGACAGTAACCAAAGACGAAACTTAACGAACGAAGCAAGTAACTCGGAATAAGACCAGTCAATGGCGAAACAGTAACTTTTAAAAAGAGAATAAAATTAATAATGAACTACAGTACCTACATAAAGAATACATAACAGAACAAAAGGTAGTTAATTGACTTCGTGGATTCGTAAAGGAATATAAATAACCGGCCCAGTGCTATACCACGGTAATATAATAATACAGTAGTGTAACTCGGCCGCATGACAGAAATAAATGCCTACAGCCGCGCGGTACGTAAACATGCGTTAGAGGCTGCCCGTCTCCAGTATTTTAATCTGTCTGCACCGCGCGCGCACCCCAGGATCGAGGCGCGTAGGTATAGCTCGCGTTTCGTCCGTTTGTATGAAGTTGGAGTACTGTATTATAATATTACCGTGGCTATACGGACTTGCAGACGAAGGGTTCAGTACCGCCGTAGAATATTTAACACTACTACATACAAAAAAAAGACGTTTCTCAAAAAAACTCTTATAGTCCGATGGAACGGCAATCTGACACAACCGGAGAGGACTAACAGCATTACGTGCTTTCCAAGACACGGTGTCACACCACCACCAATTTCCAAACACCTGGTTGTTACTGAGAAATTCCTAATGAAAAAACCCAACAACACTTTTTGTCCGACGGAATCGAGCCCAGGACCCCACGGTCAACAGTCGTAATTACCCACACGAGAGCAACGGGGCAGTTGTGTCTATTTTGTACAGAAGGTACACAGCACTGTGACAGACTAATTTTTTGGGTACGGGACCCAAAAATTATAAACATTTTTGGGTGTCCTAGTTGTCCGTCACTCAAGGCAAGATTTAAGTTAATTCTTTTTTATTTTCTTTGAAGAAAGCTTTTATGCCTTACTGCGTTACTAGGGATTCCACTTTGAAACTTTATTACCCTTGATATATTATTCCAATTTTAAGAGGTTTATTATCTAAATGATAATGCTAGTTCGTGTTTGAGAATAGATAAAAAGTAACTATAAATTTTTGGTGTCTATTTGGATTTATCTTTGGATGAATTTAATACTTCTTTGAATTACTACGCCATTTTGTCTCAATAGCAAGTTAATAACAGTTCAAGTTATTGGGTTGTTGTATATTCGTCACAAAGTAAATTCGCCACATTTAAAAAACAATGTAAATTGAATGTAATTCGTCACAAGTATTTAAAATATGTGTAAATTCGTCACAGATGCATGAGGGTTATAGTAAAATTGACACAAATCCTCATTTATTTACCTTGATGTAGCGATAGCAATCAACATTATTGATTTTTAGCGCTCGAAATTAATGATACTCTTGCACACGCTATTAAGCTCTTGCCAGTTAAGCACATGACCTACACCTGAATGACATATAACAGAAAAGGCACTTAGCCATGTGTGCTGCATTAGCACTTATAAAGGAACAGGACATTGAAAACGCTTGGTTCGTCGGCGATGTGACGAATTTACAACAAACAAAATTAATATATTAAGAATTGTGACGAATTTACACATACTTTTTTTCGTGGCGAGTTTACTATGTGACGAATGTACAACAACCCAAGTTATTAAGTGACCTAAAAAATTAGGATCATCTTTAAGGAGCACTTTCACCACAATCACTAAATATATTTAGTGCCTATACGTATTTAGAACATCATTGTATCCCTGTCACTTTGTTAGAAGATGACAAAGACAGAATGATAATTTAAACACATTTGCGCTAAATATGTTTAGTGATTTGTGGTGAAAGTGGGCCTTATTCTGCTTAAAAGAACCAACCCACGTGTAAATTCATCCTTTTTACATATATTTTAACCCTTTTGACATAGGTATTTGACTAGTTGGACGTATTAATAAAAATAAATAAAAAAATATACCATCACGCCTGTATTCCCCGAAGGTTAGGCAGAGGTGTACCAATTTACACCCACAGTTCGCCGGTATATTTAGGTCCCATGTAGTAGGGGGCGAGCTTATTGCCATTAACCGTGCACAAATCCAAACTCCGAGCTGCTACTGAGAATTTCATAGAAAAACCCAATAACACTTTTTTCTCGACCTGGGAATCGAACCCGGGACCCCTAGCACAGCAGTCGCACTTGCGACCACGAGACCAACGGGGCAGTATTAATAAGTATAACACACATACGCGGTTGGACTGGTAAAGCGCGAGCCGCGCATGCCCGCGCATGCGTGTTCCCGCATGCGGCGCGCGCATCCGTCAAGAGGACATATGATTGGGGTTTTGTTTTATTGTCGACGGTCCCATAGTTTTGTTAATATTGTATTTTCTATAAGTTTTAGCTATATTATACAGTTTATCGTGCACAATTGACTTTGTTTTCACTGGCTAGTAGCCTACACCATTACAGTGGCGCCCAACGTGGGGCCATGTTTTTTCTCAAAAAACTGAAAAACGAACCCGTGAAAGTGTAGTTGATACAAATCAGTGAAAACAGAACGTTATGATGCCACAAATCATTCGGGCAACACGACCAGCGATCGACCGCAAGGAAGCGACGGTTACTCCGACACGGATGACGACTCCGAGGTGGAGACGAGCTCCTGTAACGGCGCCGCTACCACCCGTGCACGCGGTGCAGTTGACCCGGACGAGGAGATGCGCACCCGGGGGGGTGCCGCCCTCGACCGCGCGCTCGGCGGGGCCCGCACCGGCGCGCCCGCCGCAGCGTTCGGCACCGAGCAGCTGTTAACGACGAACGCGCCCGCTACCTCTGGCGGTCACTTATAAAGTTCACTGCAAGGTACGACGGGCGCTTACGCGACCACGAGGCACTGGAGGCGTTCATCGACGCAGTCGAAGTAAGTTTAGAAGGAGTGCGCTGACGTGTCCGACGAGCACACGTTACGCGGCCACTCCATGTTGCTGATCGGCGACGCAGCGGTGGTGGCGCGGCGCCCGAGCCTGCGTCGGCTCATGGCCGGACGCGCTCGCGCGCCTGCGCGCCGCCTACGTCGTGAAAAATCCTGCGTATAGGATACTACGCGAGGTTATTGCGCGAGAATAAGGTGAATGTGAACAACGAGCTAAGGTACTCGTATCTAAGCGCGGCCGCGATGAAGCAGTTTGCAATGTATCACTGCGCTGCGATGAAGGCAATGAAGGTACGAGCTTATCACCGGAGCACAGAGCCGCACTCAACGAGTCCTTGAAGGGCAGAGTCGCTCTATTTGCTTCGGCTGGACCGCCTACAGATTTCGCTGTTCATAGCGTTCAAGTAAGGAAGACACAGAAACCTTAAATTCTCGCAGTCTGAAGGACATGCCCGAGAATCAAACGAAGGACCAGGAGGTCGGTAAGATTGTCGAGGATCTAGAAGCCCACGATCCCTCTAGGGGGAGGGCATAGGCAACCAAAGGATACGTGCTTTCCGAAGGCGTATTGTATAGATATTGTCCTGAGAACGAAGAGCACGGCGACGCCAGACTGGTGGTCCCAGAACAAGAACGCGCTAAATTATTGGCCGAAAACCATGATGCACCCACCGCTGGTCACATGGGCGCGCAACGTACGCTGCAACGCTCGGTCGGTAAGTATTACTGGCCAGGAATGCGTTCCTACGTTACGCAATATGTAAAGAATTGTGAGCCTTGTCAGCGATATAAGGCAAACACCGGGAAACCAGATGGATTGCTGCCTCGATACTGACTCCCTTCGTTTGTCGCATCCAAGCTCCAGTACAGGAGAAGCATAAGAGAGGGAAACCTCGTAGAAACTAACCCAAACACGAGGACGTTCGTTAGGGTTAGAGGGGGAGACTATAACACACATACGCGGTTGGACTGGTAAAGCGCGAGCCGCGCATGCCCGCGCATGCGTGTTCCCGCATGCGGCGCGCGCATCCGTCAAGAGGACATATGATTGGGGTTTTGTTTTATTGTCGACGGTCCCATAGTTTTGTTAATATTGTATTTTCTATAAGTTTTAGCTATATTATACAGTTTATCGTGCACAATTGACTTTGTTTTCACTGGCTAGTAGCCTACACCGAGATTGTCGAGGATCTAGAAGCCCACGATCCCTCTAGGGGGAGGGCATAGGCAACCAAAGGATACGTGCTTTCCGAAGGCGTATTGTATAGATATTGTCCTGAGAACGAAGAGCACGGCGACGCCAGACTGGTGGTCCCAGAACAAGAACGCGCTAAATTATTGGCCGAAAACCATGATGCACCCACCGCTGGTCACATGGGCGCGCAACGTACGCTGCAACGCTCGGTCGGTAAGTATTACTGGCCAGGAATGCGTTCCTACGTTACGCAATATGTAAAGAATTGTGAGCCTTGTCAGCGATATAAGGCAAACACCGGGAAACCAGATGGATTGCTGCCTCGATACTGACTCCCTTCGTTTGTCGCATCCAAGCTCCAGTACAGGAGAAGCATAAGAGAGGGAAACCTCGTAGAAACTAACCCAAACACGAGGACGTTCGTTAGGGTTAGAGGGGGAGACTATAACACACATACGCGGTTGGACTGGTAAAGCGCGAGCCGCGCATGCCCGCGCATGCGTGTTCCCGCATGCGGCGCGCGCATCCGTCAAGAGGACATATGATTGGGGTTTTGTTTTATTGTCGACGGTCCCATAGTTTTGTTAATATTGTATTTTCTATAAGTTTTAGCTATATTATACAGTTTATCGTGCACAATTGACTTTGTTTTCACTGGCTAGTAGCCTACACCATTACATAAGTAATTAATTAAGATTGTGGGTTGGCACACTTTGGCAGAACTTAGCCTAATTTTAACAGACTTTCAGTAAACACCCACAATATCCTTTAAATTATTTGATACTAAAGATCTTTTCTCAATAAAAATAACTCTTCTTCCAAATAAAATAAAGTCGAAAACACACAAAACACGTTATTTAACCCACATTTTATGGCACGCCAATAACTTTTATCGTGCTTTACCCCAAATGTAACTCTTATTCGCTCTCAGAAATCGACTGAATTCATCACGTAGCATTTGAGAGATAGTCGTTATATGTACGATATAAGGTGCAATTTTGCATTCTCGTTTAATTTCAGGAAGTTGACAAAAAATACATAAATTGCCAAATAAAATTACGTCACCTGAGGGGCCTTTTTTTGAGAGTAGGAACAAAATATAATTTCCTTTTTTGGGTTTTCAACTCTCAACGCTGACCCGAGTGTTGAATTTCCAACAGTGCGTAAAACACTGTACTGTTTTAAGAGATGGTGGCAGGCCCCCTGATCAATAATTAATAAATAGGTACTTGTTTTTTTTGGTACGACAATATTTCAGAATACACTTCTTTCAATTAACAGAATCGTCGTGATTCGTAGGCAGTAAAACCATCACGCCTGTATTCCCCGAAGGGTTAGGCAGAGGTGTATCAATTTACAACCACAGTTTGCCGGTATATTTAGTTTCCATGTAATAGGGGGCGAGCCTATTGTCATTAATCGGGCACAAATCCAAACTCCGAGCTGCTACTGAGAATTTCATAGAAAAACCCAATAACACTTTTTGCTCTACCTGGGAATCGAACCCAGAACCAGGCTTCGTAGGCAGTGTCGTGCGATTATATCACTGTGTACGTATGTGGGTCATTGCCCCGCCTAAACATGAACAGTCCTAATCTCTTTAAAATTAGAGTGAATAGGCTTCTCATGGGTAAGCTCACTCCACTTTGTCTTTGACACTTCTGACCTAGACTATAGTCAATAGCAAACCCATTTATATTCTGTACTGAAATTTTGTAGAGTTAAGATTTGATTGTAACGAATAGGCTCCGAAACTGCTGAACCGATTTTAACCATTTTTCACCAATAGATAGCTTTATTATTGCCGAGTAACGTAGGCTATATAACATCGCGCAATGACCCACGGGAGCGGGGCATTAACCAAAGACCTATTATAACCTTACTGCACTAGAAGGAAGGTTATTTTATTACAACCCTCCATAAGCTCTTTTTTGTTTTATTCTCGAATCACTAGCATCTATTTTTTTTTTTTTGTATTTTTCATCTCCTTGGATTTGACGAGGATGCAAAACTGCAACTTAAAATCAAGCTGTTAGGTATAAACTGCAATGACATCAATTATTTTAATCGTTTTTGATAATGAACGATAAATCGTTCACAGAATGAGCAGAATAATTTTATCGGTTGAAAGATTTTTAATTAATGCTTTTGCGGTTGCAAATTGTTGTTTAATTACTGTCGTTATGGAAAAGCTTAAATGTATGATCCGATAATTATAATGTATAAGCACAATCTTTTTCCCGTGTATCACCCGCGTAAATGTCTTTTATGTTTAAAATTAAAATAATTAAAATTAAATTATACATAATTCAAAGAAAAACAATTCGAAAGACATGTGGCGCCATCTGTTATCATAAGACCGTTATTGTTATTCCTTAGGGATTAGCAATTTTAGGACTATGTCTATTTATGTTATGGCTACATAACACGGTTCAACCAAGTTGATTCACCTTGATTGAAAGGTACAAAAATTAAATGTGTCATTGAGGTTGAAGTTATTTCACAATTTGCGTTAATGTTATTATATCCCAGTGGTTAAGGGCCTCTCATGCACGAGGCTGTGCACCCTAAAAACGTATCAATACTAATCCCACTATCAGCAAAAATCAAGCCTTGTGTAAAAAAAAATACATCTCCAGACCGATTCCGGCCACGGCGGCTAACCTTAATGCAAACTAGCCAAGTAAGCAGAAGATATTATAGTGCACAAGTGTGTGCGCAAACACAGGTGCACTCTCTCTTCCCTAACTCACATAGTCCAATGGGATGGCAATCCGACACAACCGGAGAGAGATCAGGTGCAGGACCAACGGTTTTACTTGCTTTCCGAGACACGGGGGTGTCACACCACCAACTACCAAACTCCGGGCACTCAGAAATTCCTAATGGAAAAACCCAATAACACTCTTTCGCCCGACCTGGGGATCGAACCCAGGATCCCTCGCTCAACAGTCGCGCAAAGGCAAGAATTAAGACTTATACTACACTGATCAGTGAGCAGATATTACTGAAATAAGTACCTCCACGTATACACCAGATAAAGTAAATATAAACCCAAGGACACACGATAAAAGCCCAATAAATTATAACTCCCACTACACACTTAAATTCTTTGTAAGAAAAACAAGAGAAAGTGAAAGGGTCTATAAGTCAGAGAGTCATGTAAATAAATTTTATCGAGTTCGGTTTGTACTGACGCCGATGAGCTCTTAACCTAATTGCTATCCGAGTTTCCACTTCTGAGGAAATATTAATAGAGGTCTGGTCGTGTCGTATGTATATTTTTCTTGTTCGAGCATTTATTTAAGTAGCTTTACCTGCAAGCTTTGATAGCTTGAACATTTTTCTGTTATTGAGATGTTCTTCTTTCACAGTCTTGCTTATATTATCTGCTGTCTATAACCGAATTTAACAAAAGTGGTTCTCAGCTCGTTTGTTTTTTTTATGACTGTTAAAACTCCGTAATTTATCGCCAGATTAGTTTTTTTTTTACTTTCAAATTGGTCCCATAGAAATGAATCATTGTATTAATTCCTATTTATTAAATATTAATTAATGTATATAAATAAATTAATCACTATTTATATAATGTATATTACTAAGCGCAAAAATCGAAAACGTATGGACTGATTTGACAGACTCTTTTGTTCTTATGTTCTTAATTTCCTGGTCAAGATTTAATTGGATTTTTTTTTTTTTTGAAAAACCTACCGGAAATATTAGAACTTTGCACTCGAATTTGCTTGTTTCTAATAGGATCAAAGAAAACCTTCCTATCTAAACAGCCAGAGAGACCTTAAACCAAAAACAAGATAAAACAGTATAAATTAATTCAGCAATTAATTTAACACCATCTTGCAATGATCGAACCGTAAACAATACTTTAAAATTGTGTTGTAACTTGTAACTTGGCACCTAAATCAGATTGCCTCCACCATCGATCTTCGAACTTTGCTTAAGTTTCACAAAGTTTTTTTGATAACTAAATCTAATTATAACGATCTGTTTTTCGTGAGAACTTTGTCCTTGTTTTCACGCCTTTTCAATCTTTGAGCTGAACTTATGTTGTCAATAAATCAACTTTTCAAAAGGAGTTTTGAACTGACTTGGCATGTGTTTTTTTTTTTTTTTTTATACTACTGTAGATGGCAAACAAGCTAACGGCCCGCCTGATGTTAAGCGGTTACCGCTGCCTATGGACACTTGCAACATCAGAAGCATCACTCGTGCGCTGCCGACCCCGTAAAATCCTCAAAACTCCTTTCTTGAAGAACCCCATGCTGTAGTCTCTTGGGAAAACCGTAGCAGGGAGCGCATTCCACAACCTAAGCGTACGAGGGAGGAAGTTCCTCTGAAACCGTACCGTACGGGACCATTTCGGTTTCCTTGGCATAATTGCGTTGATTGTCGGGGTTGCAGAATGTGTTTCAAAGAGTCACCCCGGTCTTGGAACTGGAGGTTTTTTTCGCAAAAAGCAAAATTATTTCTATCCATCATGGCAATGCCGGCAGTCTTTTGACGCCGATGCGGAGTTTTTTTTTTTAATGCCACTTAGTTAAGTTTCTTTTTTTGTTTTATTGGTAAATCGAAACAGAACTCTCACTCTCAGAAAACTCACACAGATCCCATCACGGCTGTATTCCCCGAAGGGTTAGGCAAAGGTGTACCGATGCGCACCCACAGTGGACCGGTATGTTTTAGATCCCACGGAAAAGGAGGCGAGCCTATTGCTATTAACCCGGCGCAAATCCAACTCCGAGTTGCTACTGAGAATTTAATTTAAAAACCCAATAACACTGCTTGATCTGGAAATCGAAATCAGGACCTCTAGCGTAGCAGTCGCGTTTAGGACCACCAGGTTAATGAGGCACTTAAAACAACAGAAAACCTAATATTTAAAAAATCGCATGGGAAAAACATAACTTCCCCTATACGTAGAAGTCGGTTAAAACCAATTTCGCCCACAGACTTGTTTACACAGACATCATACGTTGGATAACTCCACAACAAGGGAAAAGCTCAAAACATTCTGCTATCAATATAATCTTCTTGCCAAGACGCAGTAAGCCAGTACGACCGCGCCAAATTTACACAGACCTCTCACACGTGTCATGTGCTACAATCTTAGGGTCATGTTAACTGGTTGTTCCGTCGCACGCAATTTTCCATTGTTTCGCTCATGTTTGAATAATAGGGACTTGTAACCGCTGTAATTATACTCTGATAGCTTTGAGGTTTGTTTATTTTCAATATAAAGGTAGATTATGTCATGCTGTGCGTGACGTCATTGATCTTTGATGTGGATAAAGTCTTAACTGATTTTAAATTAACAGGTTTTAACTAAATTATAATTGGTTTTCTTTACAACTGTTTGAATCTATACTGCTAAAGCTGAAAAGTTTGCTTGTTGTCTGGACCTAGCAATCGGGTAGAAAAAATCTTTGTAAATGTTAGCGTGATTCATGAGGAATAGTATAGCAATAGGCTATATTACATCACGCTATGACTCACGGGAGCAGAGCAGAAACCAAAGACGTTATGAACTCGAGTATGAAAAAACTATATGTGGTCAGCATGTTTTTTATACACCCAAGTTAAAAGCGTCTTTGGTTAGTCCCGTGAGTCACAGGCAAAAGCTAGAAACTCCTAATATTGTTCAGTAGCTTCACAAACACTGTAGTGACTCATTGGTTCATGACCTTTCCATATCATCAGCGAAAAGTAATCAAAACAAAATTTTCCATCATTCGGAACTCATTTGAGTCATTACCACAAACTTGGTGACATTGAACGAACATTACAAAGCATGGCGTGACAGAATCGAAGTCTTTAGGCACACGGAAATATGGGACACATAGATTAGATACAAAAGGTTTAGTCTACACAAACGAGAATACTTTTCCTTCAGTCAATGCTAAGAAATTGACCATATATACTATCACGCCTGTATTCCCTAAAGGGCTAGGCAGAGGTGTACTAATGCACACCCACAGTTCGCCGGTATATTTAGGTCCCATGTAATAGGGGGTGAGCCTATTGCCATTAACAGGGCACAAATCCAAACTCCAAGCTGCTACTGAGAATTTCATAGAAAAACCCAATAACAATTTTTGCTTGACCTGGGAATCGAACCCAAGACCTCTAGCGTAGCAGAGGTCTTGGGTCTTGGTCAAGAAATTGACCAGTCAGATGATAATATGTAGATGTTTGTAGTTGACCCTCCAAGAGTTGGAACCCTACATTACCGCCAATTTGACTGCTTTGTTGGTCTTGTAGTCGCAAGAGCGATTGTTGAGCATGAAGTCCTGTGTCCGATTCCCAGGCCGGGCAAAAAGTGTTATTGATTTTTTTCAATTAGGTACGAATTTCTCAGAAACAGCCCGGAGTTTGGAAGTTGGGGGTGTGAGACCGCCGTGTCTCGGAAAGCAAATAAAGCCGTTAGTCCTGCGTATGATATTTATCATCAGCCCCCCTAGCCAAGTAGCAAACGATAATCGTAAACGCTCGGTAGGTACCAATAGATTTTCAACTTAATACCCCAGAGCCTTAGGTTGAAAATCTATTAAAGATTTCTAAGCGTTAGCGACTGGAAAGAACGAAAACGCTATGCAATCTTCATTAGAACTTCAACTTAAAACCAAGCATATAAAGTTGAAAATCTATTAAAGCCTACTCAGCGTTTGCGTTTATCGTTTGTTACATGTCTACAGGGGCAGTTATGTTGGAATGCTGTCCCATCGGACTGTGAGAGTGAGGGAAGAGTGAGTCCTGTGTTTGCGTATACACTTATACACTATAATATCTTTTGCGTACTTGGCAAATCTCCATTGAGATTAGTCGCTGTGACCTAAATTGGTCTACTAGAGAATACCATAAACGCCAATCGTAGTAACTGTTTTTGACTGCATTAGATACCCTTTTCTTTCCACTTTGTAATTCTACTACCTGATATTACTCCTTTTTGCACATACCAGGTGAACATTGAATTACTTTCTATCTGTATTATATCTTCTTTTAAATCAAACCTTCTGTCCCCTTCCCATGTTGAGGACCAAATTACCTTCTCACATCACAACTTCTTAATATATGGCCCCGATTTCCTCAGTTCGTCACGCGATGAACGCACGGCATCAACCGTTTCCGAATTATTTGCTACAAAACTTACACAGGGAATGATTTTTCAAAACTTAATGGCTCAAGGTCATGACGTAACAGAAATTGCTAGAACTATGACAGGGAGTGACATACCGGGCCCCTTCTACCATTGAAAATCGGACGCACCTTAAGTTAGCACCCCACCTTGTTGCCATAACATCAATTCGCACTAAGCGCTTCCAATCGTCTTTTATAATGCTAACTGCAAATGAGTGGAATTCTCTACCAAACTCTTCTCTCTCTCTACCTTTGCCTATATTTCCGAACGCATTCAAGCCTAATCCTTTCAAAGTTAGACGGAACAGGCTTCTTCTGGGTAAGCTCACTCCATCGTAGACCTTGTCTATACCATCTCTGACCAAGACTAGAGTCAAGAGCTTACCCATCTAGAATAAAAAAAAATACCTGGCATGACATTGGTCTTTGTTTTTTGAAAGTCAACGTAGGGTGACCTTTGACCTTTTGGTGAACTGTGGAGAGATCTTTATCACAGGAAACGGCCTCTTGATTAACAAAAGGTATATAAAGAAGCCTTTTTTGTGTAAACCCATTGAAATCAACTTAAAAGATTTGACAGATTTTATAACCTTAACAAATTATAACCATTTTCTTGTAGCCTTTTTCCTTATAGATTGATGTCCCGGATAATTTCTCATATTTAGATGGAGAGGAAGAGGAATGCTAAAGAAAAGGTGAATTGATTGTGTGAAGAATGAAATGAAAGAGAAGGGAGTCTGTGACATCATGACGGTTGACAGGACGGAATGGAAAAAGAAAACGTGTTGCGCCGGGCCCAAATAATATGGGATATTGGTAGGAAGATGATGATTGAAGTCCCGGATAAAGCGCTCCCTTGCCAGAATCAAGCATATCCGTGAGCTATAGGGCCTAGCTGTTTGTGTATGTGAGTATATAATTATTTGTAAACGCACCCACGATACAAAAAAGAATTTCTAGGGCATCGTTTTTGTAAAAAAACAATACTAAAATCCCTAGAAACCAGACTGTTGAATGCCGAGGTTATCAATTTTGAAATTATCATTTAATTTTTTATTTTATTTACATCAACCGCGATAAATAGCGTTGTAAATTTTTCATAATTTCTTCCTGATAAAACATGTGTCTTTAAAATTCCCTATATTTAATTCATGAAGCTCCAGCTGCCCCGTTGGTCTCGTGGTCGCAAGTGCTGTGCAAGGGGTCCCGGGTTCGATTCCCAGGTCTAGCAAAAAGTGTTATTGGGTTTTTCTATGAAATTCTCAGTAGCAGCTCGGAGTTTGGATTTGTGCCCAGTTAATGGCAAGGGACCTAAATATACCGGCGAACTGTGTGTGTACATTGGTACACCTCTGGCTAACCCTTCGGGGAATACAGGTGTGATGGAAGCTCCAATAACAGGCACTTGTAAATCGATCATGCATAACTATCGAACTATAATAACGGTCAGGGGTTCCGGGTTCAATTGTTTGGAAACTTGACACGAAACTGAAAGGTACGGTTCAGATTACAACAAATAGAACCATCCTATCCCTCAGTAAATATATAACTGACTAGCTTTTTCCCACAACTTTGTCCACGTGAATGTCGGTTATCGATGACGCAGATGAAGGCCACTTTCACATTTAGGCGACTATAGCAGCGCGGCAGTCGCGCGACTGTCGCCCCGTCAGAATTTCATAATAAAAAAACAGAAGAGCTGTCGCCCACAGTATCTATTTTTAAAATGAAGTGCGCCATACTGACCTAAATTTTGATTTGTTCTTGTAATGTGAAGGAATGTACTTCTGCCGCGCTACTGTCGCGCTGCTAACGTCCTGATGTGAAAACGGACGAAGTCGCCTAATCAAAAGTAGCATATTATGTGCTTTCTTGGGGTTCCAACTTACTCTGTACCAATTTCATCAGAATCGGTTCAGTGGTTTAGTCATGCATGTGTAATATACTGACGAAGTTATTTTTATATTTATCATATTATAAATAGTTTAAGAATGCATACACAGCTAAATGAAAATATTATATTTAAAATTTTATGTTAAACTAGCTGACCCGCCACGACTTCGTTCGCGTGGTATCCTACCCCTACCCTACCCTACCCTACCCGTACCCTACCCCTACCCTACCCCTACCCTACCCCTACCCTACCCCTATCCTAACCCTACCCTACCCCTACCCTACCCCTACCCTACCCTACCCCTACCCCTACCCTACACCTACCCTACCCCTACCCTACCCCTACCCTACCCTACCCCTACCCTACCCCTACCCTACCCCTACCCTACCCTACCCCTACCCTACCCCTACCCCTACCCTACCCTACCCCTACCCTACCCCTACCCTACCCCTACCCTACCCCTACCCTACCCCTACCCTACCCCTACCCTACCCCTACCCTACCCCTACCCTACCCCTACCCTACCCCTACCCTACCCCTACCCTACCCCTACCCTACCCCTACCCTACCCCTACCCTACCCCTACCCTACCCCTACCCTACCCCTACCCTACCCCTACCCTACCCCTACCCTACCCCTACCCTACCCCTACCCTACCCCTACCCTACCCCTACCCTAGCCCTACCCTACCCCTACCCCTACCCTACCCCTACCCTACCCCTACCGACATTATAAGTATTATCACAAATCTTTTGTATGGGAGTATAGAAAATTGTTGTTTTTAGACTTTTTCAGGTTTTTTTTTTTTTACAATATTTCTCTCCGTAAGAACCATCCTCGTACTTCAAGGAATATTTTGAAAAAAGAATTAGCAAAATCGGTCCACCCGTTCTCGAGTTATGCGCTTACCAACACATTTTGCGATTCATTTTTATATTATAGACTATTTACGTAGTGTTTTTTTTTTCATCTGGAATCGAATGGTTTACTTTTCTGCTTTCAATTTGGGTATTATTTACCCAATTTCTTCATATTACTCAATTCTGTACCTTTCTACCAAAAGTGAATCAATTTAGTTGAACTGTGTAATGTGGCCACAATAATGTTTCCGTTTCTTAAATCTCATTTGACACCACCAGACGATTGTTAGGTCTTGTGTTACCGTATACCTTGTCTTATTAACCTTTCCACTTTTGGAGTATTTACCCTCAGAATTCTAATAAACCATGACTTATTAAATTTGAGTTTCGAAGATCAAACATTTCCACGAACTAAGAACCAAGGATTCCACTGAGCAACTTAAGTAATTACAATTTCTCAGAACATTATTGATAGGGCACCGAAACACTGCTTATTAAACTACTGAAGACTGCGAACTAGTCTCCGGTTCACAAACAGATCCGAAGGCCAATTCTACTAATTAAAAACGTTCAAAATCTAATCTTGTAGTAGTAGAGCTCTTTGTGGATATCTCGCCTGGGAGTAAGTACTACCACCTACATATTTCTGCCGCAAAGCAGCGTTGCTATGTTCTGGTGGTAGGTATGGGTGCGCCGGTGTAATTACAGGCACATGAGATATTTCAACTTTGTCTTTGGGATGGCAACGCATTTACAAGGGCTCTGGTATTGCAGATGTGAATAGGCAGCAATGACCACTTAACGTTAGGTGTGCTATCGGCTTGTTTGCCAGTTTGATTGCAATCATTTCTAAAAGTTAGTAGAATTACACCACACTCGTACCTATCATACAAAGAAATGCCCAGCAGTGGCTGAAGCCACCAAGGGCCGATGCCTGCCGGGACTGCGGGTTGTGCGCCCCCGCAACGCAAAGGGCTGAAGAAGGAACATGGATGGGTTTTACTCAGTGAAAGTCGGACACTAAGGGCGGGCGAAGTCATTTGATGATTTCCCATCGGTAAAGCAGTGGCTGAAGTCGGACTGTAGATGATGATGATGATGTTGTGCATCTTACTTACGCGAAAGACCATTTCCGTGAAAAGACGTGTCCAAGATCCTAGCTCCCTGCGTCAAGTGTTAAACGATAAAGTTTAAAACTGAAGTTGAGCTAAGTTACTGTTTGCCGAGACGATAAGCAGTCGTGTGTGAAGTTTATATAAAGTGCAGTTAAAAGCTAACTTGTGTGGCTCCAGTTAAGTATCTAAACATCCTCCTGTGTCGGTTTAAACTCTTTGTTAAAGAGACGGGAATTATTTAGTAGGATATTTTGGACACTACACGAAAATTGAGTAAATTAAAGGTAGTTTTTGAGTACTCCTACGTCATAAATACTTACTAATTTACTACTACTCTAATACTCTGCTAATAAAATAAAGCTGGTTTGTTTTTTGTTTATTTGTATTATTGCATTAGATTGGAAAAAATATGTTATGTATGATAGCCAGATTCGTGACAAATAATATGGCTCGATAAGATTCACGGGAGCGGAGTAGCCAAAGACGTAACTAAACGTAAATTAATTAATTATGTCTTTATTTGCAAGAATATAAGATGTACTACATCAGGTATTATATAATTTGTTACACTATACGTATATTCTATCTTCCGGTCATCCAAATAGTAAATCTAAATAAAAACAATAATAACAAACAACTCACCATCACCATCACGCCTGTATTCCCCGAAGGGTTAGGCAGAGGTGTACCGATGTACACCCACAGTGCGCCGGTTTATTTAGGTCCCATGTAATAGAGGGCGAGCCTATTGCCATTAACCGGGCACAAATCCAAACTCCGAGCTGCTACTGAGAATTTCATAGAAAACCCCAATAACACTTTTTGCTCGACCTGGGAATCGAACCCGGGACCCCTTGCACGGCAGTCGCACTTGCGATCACGAGACCAACGGGGCAGTTAAACAAACGAAACAAACAACAAACAACAACAAGCAACTAGATCTAAATAAAAACAATAATAACAAACAACTCAATTTTACATAATCGACGTACTGGGCTTCTCCCCGTTGGAAACATCGTAATGTGTGTTTTTACACTCTGTATAATTTAATACTATATCTAGGTGTGTGGTAAGCTGTTGGTCCCGGCTATCATTCGTAGATCTTTGACAGTCGTTACGGATAGTCAAAAGCCAAGAGGTCTGACAACCAGTCTAACCAAGGGGTATCGTGTTGCCCAGTTACTGGGTTGTGGAGGTCAGATAGGCAGTCGCTCCATGTAAAACACTGGTATTCAGCTGCACCCGGTTAGACTGGAAGCTGACCCCAACATTGTCAGGAAAAGGCTAAGCAGATGATGAACTTCAGTGCAGCCCCACAGTTGACAACCCAGAATCCAATCCAACTTTATCAAAATACAAACAGTCGGTTAACTAATCCATTAACTATATGAAAATCAACAAGCCACAAGAATAACAGCTTACAAAACCCTTTGGTAAACGAGACGCAATTCCAAATTTCCAGTGTCCTTCAAACTTTACGTGCTCAGTTCCAAATATTTGTGACGTCACATGATTTATGTGAAGGGTAACGTCTGGAGTAAATTAATATTCTGATTATCTAAACAAAGCAGTCTGAGTGAAGAGTGGCTTTGAAGTTCTGGTTTAGTTATGGAAGTGGATAATTCAAAACTGGAGTGAACTACTTCTGGGGGCTCCAAAAACTTTTGGAGACGGTCGTAATCTAATCGCAGTGTTAATCTGTCAAATATATGTATCTAATTTATCTAAATTTTTTGACACTGACAGTGGCTGAAATTTTTTATTTTTTATTTCATTGGATGGTAAACAAGCCGACCGGCCCCCTGATATTAAGTGGTCACCGCAGTCTATATACATCTGCAATACCAGATGCCTTGCAAATGTGTTGCTATTTCAAAGACAAAGTTGAAATAATTACACCTCCAATTACACCAGTACCCATACCCTTTAAACTGAAACACTGTAACGCTGCTTTGCGGCAGAAATAGGTATGGTGGTAGTACTACTGCTTCTTAACCTCAGTCATTATCATTACAGGCTTTCTTTAATTCTTAACAAAACCCCTCGCCTACCGAAAAACTCTAGACGTTCTATTCTTCGTAAACAAACGCTTTAATAAGATACCTATTACCATATTTAATTCAGAAGTAACCAGAGGGTATTATTATAATATTAATGATAAGGGTTTTACCTTCCCCGAATCTTTCCTTGAAGATCTGGAAATTAAACGAAAACAATGTTTCAACCCTCTTGCGTATGTTGTGAGTATAATTGGGGAGATAGCTAGCTGGCTAATGATGACCTTGGGGCTATGTTTCTTACGATGTTGTATTAAGACATATTTGCGCTTGCGATCACGAGACCAAGAGCAAAGGGTCTAGGGTTCGATTCCCAGGTCAGGCAAAAAATGTAATTGACTCTTTCCATCAGGAACTTCAAAGTAGCAACCCGGAGTTTGGAAGTTGGTGGTGTGTATGTAGAATTTTAGTTATTATGTACTTGTGCACATTTCAATTTATTTATATTGCTTTGAGTTCGAGTTTGAGTTGAATTTGCACCTCACACGTTATCTCTTCACCACCTCTATTTGACTGGTAGAGAATGCCTAAGGCATTAAATCCGCCCTTGTTTTTTTGTTGCATAAAGTTTAAATAAATAAAAGCTACCACAATACGAAAAATATTCCTAGTGTGGTACAACGTTTCGTAAACGAAGAAACATTTTTTTATTTGTACAAGTATAAGATAAAAGTCTCTTCTGGCCGTCTATACCTTTAAATCTTCTAAACTGTGCAACGAATTTTAAAGCGTTTTCTATACATATAATAATATCGTAACGAGGCCAATTCTGTACATTCAATATTTTTTATAAAGAGTAATTCTCACATGTTAAATACATTATACTGAACCCAAAAAAATGGTTTTTAGAATTTTTGTCTGTTTGTTTGTTTGTTGGTATGTACGCGCATAACTTTTTAACTCCTGCACCGATTTGAACAAAACTTTTGGCATTGTGTTGGCAGTAACCTGAGCTGTAATCTTACAATCACGCTATGTCAGATAGGGGTTAAACAGAAACAGTATGAACTCTATTGACTTAAAAATACTGAACGCGAACGAAGTCGCGGGCAACAGCTAGTCATCAATAAAAAGAGTGATTGTAGAAGGAGGTTTATACGCTAAGAACATCACGCTACCACCAACGGGAGCGGAGCAGTAACCAAAGACATAACTGATCGCGGGTGACATCGGGGTATATACAACTAGTAACCACATAGTACAATAAAACAAAACGTTTGCAACAAAGGGATAAGTGCTAGCCATATTATGATTCCTTGCCTTTGTCATCTTGAAAGAAATTGCAAAACACAATACAATAAAAGCCCTTCATATCCACGACTGTTATACGTGAAATATTTTTATGACATTGTTATTTTTTTGTTCAATTCAATTTTATCGTTCCGATCTATCACAAGTCGATCGTTCTTTCAATAGATCGGTTATTGTCACGTGTTTTATTTTTTTTGTGTGCTCACTATGTGTGGGGAAGTCAGCCTAGGCGTCCACGATCCACAAATATTAAGTGATTCGGAATTGCTCCGAAAGCTAGGCAAATCTTTGCGCTGACAGCGTCGAATTTATTGTTATGGAATGCTTTTCTGTTAATGATATTGTTGCTATAAGTTTTGTTTGGCTGTTGATTTGTTTTGCTGTTCCAGGTCAATATTCCCATAAAAGTGTAATGTTTTGAGAATGCGAATCGTCTCACGAATACGCGATTATTTTGTTTAGTAGATTCGAGCATAATTATCGTGACGGGTCGTGCAGAGCATAGGTCATGGGTTCGTTTCCCAGGTCAGGCAAAAGTGTCATTGGTTTTTTCATTACAAATATCTCAGTTGCCCGGAGTGTGGAAGTTGGTTGTGTGGGACCCCCGTATTTCGGAAAGCACGTTAAGCCGTGGTCCTGATCCTGTTCTCTGCCCGTCCCATCCGACTATGAGCGTGAGGGAAGAGGGAGTGCACCTGTTTGCCCTGGTCATCATCATCACCTGCCTAGCCTTTTCCCAACTATGTTGGGGTCGGCTTCCAGTCTAACCGGATGCAACTGAATATCAGTATTTTACATGGAGCAACTGCCTATCAGACCTCCACAACCCAGTAATGGGTAATACTCTTGGTAAGACTGGTTGTCAGACTTTCGGGCTTCTGACTAACAGTAACGACTGTCAAAGATCTACAAATGACAGCCGGGACTAACGGCTTTACGTGCTTTCCGAGGCACGGAGGAAACTCGCTATAGTAAATGGTCACCCATCCACAGACCAACCTCGGCAAGCGTGGCTTAACCCGGAAGATCGGTCTATGGGGCTGTAATTATTTAGCCACGAGCTCCTCCCTGTTTGCCCTGGTGCACTATAATATTGCTAGTCTCCATTGGGATCGGTTCTCGTAACCTAAATTCGGTCGGAAGGATATTATTTTGTACCTACATATTTCATCGTAGGCATAGGGTAAAAGCGGGATAGATGCCATATACTTTAAAATTATTTTTTATCTGCCAGTACAAAAATAAAAATATTTTATTTGATAAACTTGCAAGTACTTTGGTTCTTTATCTACAAATTTATGAAAAGAAAAAATCATTTTCTTGAGCGTATTAGCGATTTTTGCGGACCTCTATCCCATATATGGGATAGTTACTTAGTCTATATAAATTACGTTTAGGATAAACGACACGCTGAGAAACAAGACATCTATCTCGGAAAAACTATGACGGCACCTTGCATTCCCATGTGATCGCACAGAGACATGACACACGGTCAGTAGTAGTTGGAAAGGCTTTTGATAGATAAATAATGGCAATAATGGATAATGTGGACGTAATAGGCATTAAGTCCGCCTTTTTACTTTTTAGGATCCGACTCGCACTTGGCTGGTTCATTTATTGCATAAAGCTTAAATAAATAAATGAATAAATATATGAACCAGCACGCGATTCATCCGTAAAACTAGAGTAATTACAATCGAGGCATCTATACTCCTGAGGCATCTATACTCCTAAGGCATCTATCCTACTTTTACCCTACCCATGATACACGACGTACGATACTTAACTGGGTGTAGCGATAAGGGATTAACCGCTTATCTCACTCGACGGTTTGTGCACTTGTTAGCGTTCTGTCTATCCTTACATAACAAAGCTGAAGAGTTTGTTTATTTGTGTTTGAACGCGCTAATCTCTGAAACTAACAGTCGGATTGGAGAAAATATGTTTGTATATGATAGCCAGATTCATGAGGAATAGTATAAGCTATGAACCATCACGCTACGACTCAATGGAGCGGAGCAGCAACCAAACCGCGAACGTAGTCATGGGCAGAAGCTAGTTTATAATAATACTACTAATAATACTCTCTTGTCGCTACGTCACTACGTGCTAGCGGCTATTTTAGGGGGCCCATTTAGCGAGTGTGCTAGTCACCCCCTGCCATTTTATCTGTGTCATAAAAACATTCATTGGCAGGGGCCATAGTCCTTCCATAGTGTCAGAAAACCAGTCCATTCAAGCCACCCAATAGCCCTATTTTTTTGTTTCCATATTCTGCAATAGTCCTGCGCCAGCCGGGGATTGTCCTTGGGTGCATTTGCATAGTGCAAACAGGGATAATTGTCGGCTGGTGTTCCATTTCATTGTAAAGCCATGTAAGGGCCTCTGCGAGTTGGCTTCGGCTCCTCGTAAGCCTCCCAAAGGTCCGAGACCCTAGGGTCCCGAGATACGTTACCGACTAATAATACTAATATTGTTGATAAGTCTTAAAAACTGTAGACATATAAGGCGTGACATATTGACGCGTTTTGTGTTAGGTATGACAAAATCATCACGGCAATTACAATATTTTAACTCTGTTCTCTGTTTTTTATTCTGTTCTCTATAATTTGTTAAATATCATTATTTCGTACAAGCACATACTATATTTTATTGAAAGCTTTTAATTTGTATTTACAGTAAAAATAAAAATTATAAACTAATAAATAAAACCTACATCTTTGACAAATGATTGAAATTGTTTATTGCTAAGATGAGATTGCGACAACATTTTAAATGTTTTCGTTACCAGCATTGACTTTATGTGAAACTTACTCATCCTTCCAAAAAAGACAAAAGAACAAATCCTTCAAAAGCAATTTTTCGCACAAACGTCAAGAAATTCAGAAATTCTCGATGAAAACACAAAGAGTGGAAACACGATTAATATTAAAGGCATCTGAAATCGATTGGGGAATAACACAAAGGTATCAATGCGCCATTGTTGTAACAATACTCCCCCGTGCCGAACCTGACAGATTATTGTACACTACAATATGATGAATTAGGCTACATTTCTAAGGGTAACGATTCGAATACCTGGGGTAATAATATTCTAATACTAGCTTTTCCCCGCGACGTCGTTCGCGTCAAATTTGATATTTTTTTCTGGGATAAAAAGTATCCTATGTACATGTATATTATTCCACATTACAATGTATCTCAGTGCCAAATTTCAGACAGATCTGCCCCTGTAGCCATGTAACAAACGATAAACGCAAACGCTGAGTAGGCTTTAATAGATCTTTTTTTTTTTTTTTTTTTTTTTTTGACAACTCACACACGGCTATCTGATCCCAAGCTAAGCAGAGCTTGTGTTATGGTAACCAGACAACTGATATACATACTTATATAATTTTATAAATACATACATATTATAGATAAATCACACCCAGACACAGAACAAACAATCATGCTCATCACACAAAGTTTGTCCTGGGTGGGAATCGAACCCACGACCTCCGGCTCAGCAGTCAGGGCCACTAACCACTAGACCAACAGGCCCGTCATCTTCAACTTTATGTGCTTGGATTTAAGTTGAAGATCTAATGAAGATTGCATAGCGTTTTCGTTCTTTCCAGTCGCTAACGCTTAGAAATCTTTAATAGATTTTCAACTTAAGGCTCTGGGGTATTAAGTTGAAAATCTATTGGTTCCTACCGAGCGTTTACGATTATCGTTTGCGACTTGGCTAGGGGGGGGCTGTTCAGCTGTTTAAGCGTTAAAGAGTAACAAACATCCATTCATCCATTCTAACACACTTTCGCATTTATAATATTAGTAGGATTAGTAGAATACAATTTATAATAGGATAATATATTATTATATCCTACTACTATTATAAAGGCGAAAGTTTGTATGTATGGATGGATGTTTGTTACTCTTTCACGCTTAAACGGCTGAATGGATCTGGATGAAATTTGGCACAAAGATAGATTATAGTCTGGAATAACACATAGGCTACTTTTTATCCCGGGAAAATGTACGGTACCCGTAGGATAACACATCAACTGTGACGCGGACGAAGTCGCGGGCAGAAGCTAGTATTATCATATATTAATTACTGTTTTAATATTTATGTAACAGATTGAGACTGTCTGATCTCCCAGTCAAACCGTCTAGATGGTTTTGGGAGACTATTTTTCTAATTTACAAGATTTTAAGTTTATATTGATAAATAAATACTTAAGTAAATAATAACAATAAAGCAGAAGAGATTATTGTTTGTTTGTTACAAACAACACTAACAGTCGGATTGGAAAAATCTCTCAAAAATGTAGGTACTGTGTACACTACCGCCCGTTGGTTGGTACCGGCAACTTGTAAACTAGTACGCTAATCTGTTTAAGCACACCCAACCCATGGTCTGTTTAATTTTAGATCTGTGAGCCCCTCGGGGCCTCCCGGAGCCCCTATTATCTCTAGATAGTATAAAACAAAGTCGCTTCCCGCCGTCTATACGCTTAGATCTTTTAAACTACGCAACGGATCTTAATGCGGTTTCATCTTTAGATAGGGTGATTCAAGAGGAAGGTTTATATGTATAGAGCATCACGCTATGACCAGCGGGAGAGGAGCAGTAACCAAATATATAACAGAATGCAGAGGACACGCGGGGTATACATATAAATAGTACTAAGCTTAGAATTATAATGTATCATAGTTTTTTATTATTATACCATTTTTTATTATACCATTGATTGTATGTATGTTACAAATAAACAAAATTTAAGTGTCTCTTTGTAACGTCAGAATTACAGCTTATATTACTAAAACATTCACGCAGACGAACTAGCTGGCAAAGCTAGTAAAAAATATGATAGATCATCATATTATATCATAAATAAGCATCTGGCCACACGACCCAGAATCGGCCCGATTATTGACAGTTTATTTTCGCAGACGAAGACATCTATCAAAAATCGGCCCGATAAACGGGCCGATTATCGGTCGCGGGGAAGACCCTTAGACTATTTAAATTGTTTGACATACGAGTATGTCAATAGAAGTTAGATAATAATTATTTTTAAACAATTTTTCTGTGTACCACAGTAACAGTCATAGGATCATACAATTAGTCGACGAGTGATTATCTCTTGTTAATCATCATCTGCCTAGCCTTTTCCCAAGTATGTTGGGGTCGGCTTCCAGTCGAACCGGATGCAGCTGAATATCAGCATTTTACATGGAGCGACTGCCTATCAGTCCTCCACAACCCAGTAATGGGTAATACGATACTCTTGGTAAGACTGGTTGTCAGACTTTCTGGCTTCTGACTAACAGTAACGACTGTCAAAGATCTACAAATGACAGCCGGGACCAACGGCTTTACGTGCTTTCCGAGGCACGGAGGAAACTCGCTATGGTAAATGGTCACCCATCCATAGACCAACCTCGGCAAGCGTGGCTTAACCCGGAAGATCGGTCTATGCGGCTGTAATTATTAAGCCACGAGCTCCTCGAGATTATCTCTTGTCAGTACGAGAGATAATTGTCTGATGGTGTGTACGGGCTCACAATAGACAAATTGCAAATGCCAATTATGAAGAGATTACAATTTGTCTTGGCGTTTCAAATTGGTTTACAAGAGCTGTTCAAATATTTGACCCCTAAATTTGAACATAACCATTTAACACAGGGGTTATATTCAATTATCGGTACTGTTGATATTAAACGGTATGACAAGGTTTGAAATGATTAAAATTTGGTTTCATTAAATAGTTTTATTAGTAGTAGAGCTCTTTGTGAAGGAGCTCATCCAGGGTAGTAGGTACTACCACTACCATATTTATTTCTGATGCAAAGCAGCGTTGCTGTGTTCCGATTTGAAGGGTAGTGATTACCGGTGTAAAAAACTTTTTTACAAAAAAAGACAACCGCCTTCAAAAACTAAAAAGAGAAAAATAACTTTAGCTTTGGAAGTCGGCGGCTTTGGTTTTGTTTGTTGTTTTGTATTGCCGCCGACTAAGTTGAACAATACCTAGTACAACAAAAAAAGAATTACTTAAATCGGACTTGTAGTTACGGAGATATGCGTGAACAAACATAAAAACATTCATACATACATACATACTCGTACATACACTGTTGAAATTTGGCACATTTGTTCAGACGCTGATATAGACTAACATATACGAAAACTGGGCAATTCTGGCAATATTACATACATACGGGTCGAATTGATAACCTCCTTTTTTTTAAGTCGGTTAAAAACGGCAACGCATTTGCAAAGCCTCTGGTATTGACCACTTAACATCAGGTGGGCCGTCGTCGCCTTATAATCGCAATGATATGAAAAAAAACGCACGACTGCAGGACGATAAAAATCGCGCGTCAACTTTATGAAAAAAAAGACAAAAGTCCAACTGCAGTGCCAAACTCGCACCGCTTCAGTGCCATCACACGCTTAGATTGACAGAACCTTTAAACCCCGTCATACCCCTCTTGTCACGCGTGACGTCTGATGTCAAGCTACCCATTTATACCCGGATGTATCCCTCCATTGCTGATTGTAAAGCCGGGTACACACTAGCTGTGGATGTCACTACATTCATGTGGTGACAAGACTACTTGAACTGTCAGAATCGTATATTTTGTATGTATTCGTAATTTTTCACCATTTTCACCTAATCGTCATCTGCCTAGCCTTTTTTCAACTACGCTGGGGCCTTCCAGTCTAACCAGATGCAGCTGAATACATGGATGTTTTACATGGAGAGACTGCTCATCGGACCTCCACAACCTAGTTACTGGGCAGCACAATATTGTATAAACGGCCATATCTTTTGATTGCGTTGATTTATTTGTTAGACTTTTTTCACAGCTCCAAGGGATTGCAGACCTGATGTTTTTTTTATATCAATTTCAACATCATCATTTTTCAAAAATGATCTTGGCACAGACGGACAACGACTGTCTGCCAAGTCTATTTTAGCAAGAAAAAGGAACACCTGTTCTTTTTTTCTTTTGACGTATAGAACCCAAAAAAAGCCATGACATTTAATCGTGATCCGAAAAAACAATTCGTCAATCGATAAACGGGTTCACAGTACGCTAGTCAGTACCCAGCTTAAGGGATAAAACCATCCCTAAAACAAAAGGTATTAGGGATGACATTATGATATATAGTCCATGTTTATTCATAGTAACATGTCCTTTGATGGGCAGGCGCGTGGTGACGCATTAGACACGCTTGCTACCCTTTGTTAAATGTGTTTAGTCTTGTTTATGATAAGCATTCTGTCGGTTGCAGGATAGCGGTCAAATTGTTACTTGGGGTGAGAGTATTTTGGTTTTAGTAAGTATTGGAGGACTAGTAGATTAGAGCTCTTTGTGAAGGAGCTCGTCCAGAGATCTACTACCACAATACCTATTTCTGCCGCAAAGCAGCGTTGCTGTGTTCTGGTTTGAAGGGTGTATTTGGCGGTATAATTACAGGCACATGAGACATTTCAACTTTGTCTCTGGGATGGCAATGCATTTGCGAAGCCTCTGGTGTTGAACATCTAACATCAGATGGATCGTCTGCTTGTTTGCCATCCAATGATATATAAAATATATATTAAAATTACAGTTAAATGATTAAAACTCTAGGTTAGTTTGGCATGAGTTGAAGATTTTAACTAACTGTAATTGATATTTTTTTATTTATAATAAGTACATAGTTTGTTAGTATTGCACATTTTATTAAATCAATTAATTTCTGCCTGCAGAGATGCTTTAATCAATTTCATACAAAATTACAACTCAATATGGTACAAGTAGTGAGTACACCAAAGCGTAGGTAAATACAAACATCCATAACAAATGTTCTATCCTCCCGAATACTTCTAATCCTCTATTTATTCTTGCCTCTTGGGCAAGAATTTACTCTGACAGAGGTAAGGATTAATTATTAAAACCTTGATACACCCTGTTACACCTTATGCATATATTAATAAAGTTCAAAACAACTTGTTTTGTGTATGTACAGTTTATATTTAATGCACGCTGGTTATAATTGTTGGTTCCTTTGAATGAGATGAATATGTTAAATAATTATAATATTTTCAGCCTTTTAGAAAAGTGGGTACCTATTAGGTAGGTCAATTACAACCCCAACAACAACCTTCCTGGAAGCTATGTGTTTGAGCCTTTTGGGGTTAAAACATTAAAACCATGGGGTACGAGCGCTCATCTAGTTTTTTAATTAACAACAAAATAATAATAAACAATAAGCAATTATATTAAGTAAAACAAAAGCGTTTTATATGTTATTTACATAAGAAAACAATTAATAATTCAATTAGTATTGCGGTATCTAGAACATTCCAAAAAACGAAAAAAGAAATTACCAAAAGAAACAGTGTACCTACCTCGATAAAACTAATATTAATTTCATCAAAAACCGCTTATCGGGGTTGTCAAACAAGTTGGGACATGTCTAGCGGATAATAACAGGCTTGGACTTTGAATTAATGATTCACCGACTAAAACTAACTTCGAAATGAGTCTCCGGTTACTGAGCAAGGAGGGTGATTGTTTACCGGTGACCTTGAGAAGAGGGAAGTACTACTTACCCTTGACGTTTTTGAGTATTACATACATACATACATACATACAATTACGCCTGTATTCCCCGAAGGGTTAGGCAGAGGTGTACTAATGTACACCCACAGTTCGCCGGTTGTTTTTTAGGTCCCATGTAATAGGGGACGAGCCTATTGCCATTAACCGGGCACAAATCCAAACTCCGAGCTGCTACTGAGTATTTCATAGAATAACCCAATAACACTTTTTGCTAGACCTGGGAATCGAACCCAAGACCTCTAGCGTAGCAGTCGCGTTTAGGACCACTAGGCCATCGAGGCAGTTAAAATCCGCTCCGTCCGCCGTCCGTTAGCTCCTTAAAATGGCGGACATTTCGGCAAAATGTACGAATTTTGCTAAAATAATATACAATATTCTACTTTATGAAAATTTAAATCGTAAGCCGTATCAGCTCATCATATTAAGGCCTTCGGGGACAGATAATTTTCTATAACGCACGAATTGTACCGAAAATGTTTCAACTTTGCTCTCAAAGGTCAGGCCTAAAGCTATCTAGGGCGATATAAAAATATTTTATACTTTTTAAATTGTATGTTATGTGTACCTATTTGGTACCGAATATTTCGTTTCGGGAAAAGCTCTCGTGTGACCGTAATATCGGGAAACTACTTACGTACTTTTATGTATGTTTTCTGACAGTTATTGGAAATGGCTTTCTAATATTTTTCAATAATACTTTGCTTGTATGAAAGTTTTAAAGCCGCGTTTGAGCCCTTGGGGCTCACATACGGGGAAGAAAGTAAGAGAAGTTTACCACACATACCATCACGCCTGTATTCCCCTAAGGGTTAGGCAGAGATGTACCAATCTATAGTTCGCCGGTATGTTTTAGGTACCATGTAATAGGGGGCGAGCCTATTGCCATTAACCGAGCACAAATTCTGACTCCGAGCTGCTACTGAGAATTTTACTGGAAAACCCAGTAACACTTTCCTCAACCTGGGAATCGAACCCAAGACCTCTAGCGTAGCAGTCGCGCTTTCGGTCACTAGGCTAACGAGGCAGTAACTATAAATTTAAATTGCATGAGATTTATGAATGAGAGAGGTAGACCGACGATCTGGTAAATGTCGCTGTTTGCATTGTGGCCATCTTTAGGGGAGGCGTATGAGCAGCAGTGGACGTCATTCGGCTGATATGGTATCTCCCACGCATAATCAGCCATCAATAATCGTACGCAGAGGACTAAAATTCAGAGTGAAAATATTTGTGTCGCTTAACTTCAAACTTGGATAAATCCAATTCTGAGATTTTTTAAGATTTTAGTATCAAAAGAAAGGGAAAAAAAAAATTAAACAAATTTATCAGTTGTGTATATCCGCATAGTTCTTGAGAAATAAACTGTCAAAATCATAATATTTTATCTAAGTCAGATAGATCCATGAGACGGTTTTTTGTCATATCTCCTAAGAGGGTAGAGTGGATTTATCCAAGTTTGTAGTTAAGAGACACATTCATAGGCCAAACAACAAAAAAAAATTACCAATCTAACTAGTGTAAGGTCTCTTACATCATCACCAACATATCAGCCGCAGGACGTCCACTGCTGGAAATCACGACTTGAGGCCTGATTTAGTTTTAATTTTAATTTTAATACCTATATTTTTTTTTAATTTAAGGAGTTTTAAGTTGGTTTTTATCTATATTTTTATTTCTATCTAGTTTTTGTTGTTTTTTCTGTCAGTGTAATGTTATCACTTATTTTTTGTAAATGTTGGTTAACCAGTAATTGGAAACTATGTGAGTGCAAGACTTATTAACCAATACCTATATTATACTAGCTGACCCGCCACGACTTCGTTCGCGTGGTATCCTACCCCTACCCTACCCTACCCCTACCCCTACCCTACCCCTACCCTCTCAACTATCCTATCTCTCAAGTTGGATCGAACTGCACATGGTGTGCGAATTTTATTATAATCGGTTAAGTGATTTAGGAGTCCATTGAGGACAAACATTGTGACACGAGATTTATATATATTAAGATGTAACACATAGAAGCTGTTGGTGTACCTTTTTTAATAAATAAATAAATATGTCTCTTTCATAGATTTCCACAAAGACTCCGAAAGGTCTCTTTACCCCCTATTAAACAAATCCCACTAAGCGAAACCCTAAAACTAACAATAAGCATGACGACATTATAATAACGGCGACAAAAGCTAATAACACAAAGACGTTGCCTCACCGCGCACTAATGAATCGTTTTAGGAACTCCAGTGTCTGACACAAGTGTCGTTTGTGTCCACAGCGAGAAGCAATCAGTTTCTCAAGTGTTGACTGCCCGGACACTCCCTAGAGCGCTGTTCTATATAAACGGTTTCTAAAGATTCTAGCTAAATACTGTGTTTGAGATGGCCTGTTTCTGGTATTGTATGACCTTTGGACACGGTAATTACTAACTACATAAAAAATAAAAATAAAATATACCATCACGCCTGTATTCCCCGAAGGGTTAGGCAGAGGTGTACCAATGTACACCCACAGTTCGCCGGTATATTTAGGTCCCATGTAATAGGGGGCGAGCCTATTGCCATTAGAATTTCATAGAAAAACCCAATTACACTTTTTGCTCGACCTGGGAGTCGAACCCGGGACGCCTTGCATAGCAGTCGCACTTACGACCATGAGACCAACGAGGCAGTAAACCTAAATCTAATAAGCAATGCCGGTTCTCCAAAGGAAATCCCAGGTATTACCCAATTTGGAGCATATTTATTCAAATAGAGTCATATAAATATTTGTTAAAAAGCACAATAGGCATCCCGATTGCCCTTATTCATGATTTCCATAGCCAGGAATAGTTGTTCCCTTATTCTTTACGTGGGAGGCATAAAAGTGATCCTAATTGATTTATATCGCGTGGGCAGAAACATCAATTTATTCTCTGATTATTTCATACTGGTACCATTAATCGTAGCTATAGCCCTGGGAATGAAATCCGGATTCAGGGGATGACGTCATCCTATTTCAGTATTATAAGTATTTCTTACTGCTACGCTAGAGGTATTGGGTTCGATTGCCGGGTCGAGCAAAGTGTTACTGGGTTTTTCTAGTAAATTCTCAGTTGTTTTACATCCGAATTACGAAGTTAAACAGATTATTTAATTTAGAACAGAACACTTGAAAATATAAGAAATACTTACAAACCATCAGACATACCATCACACCTGTATTCTCCGAAGGGTTAGGCAGAGGTGTACCAATGTACACCCACAGTTCGCTGGTATGTTTAGGTCCCACGTAATGGGGGGCGAGCCTATTTCCATTTACCGGGCACAAGTTCAAACTCCGAGCTGCTACGGAGAATTTCATAGAAAAACCCCCAGACCTGGGAATCGAATCCAAGATCTTTAGCGTAGCAGTCGTACTTAGGAACACTAGGCTAACGATTCAGTTAGACAGTAAAGCTCAAAATAAAGTAAGAGAACCATGCATTGAAAAATCAATAAATATCTGAAGCTTAATGCTACGCTGCCTGAATTACAAAATGGCATTTGTCTACTCCGATGAACAATCCCATAATTCTACAACATCAATAGATTATGTACTTTCCATAATCATATATTATTCACTTCTACTTTACATAGATTGTGTATTCATTGTCTGAGCGGCACGTCTCGCGTACCAAGTATATTGAGACATGTATTCCCATGATGGACACGATATTGTTGGATTTTGAGATGTAAACTTCTATTTTGTGTTATGCATGACGATGGAATAAATTGGACATGATTTTAGACCGTATATCTTTAACATGTTTAGGTTTATTAGCTTTTGCCCGCGACTTCATCCGCCTACATGTCGATTATATTTAAAATTTAATCATGATTCGAAAGACACGTGGTGCCATCTATTGTCCTAAAAACGTTATTGTTGGATTCCTCAGGAACAAGCACTTGTTTTCTGCATGAAATATATCCTATGTTCATTTCTGTACACCTGGTAACGTATATGCAAAATTTTAGGATGATCGGTTTAGTGGTTATACATTTTAACCACGTAGTTCTACTTCTTTATAGAACAGCAGATTTGTTTTATAACCGACGTACCCTTTCATCCCTGTGATCTAGAATTTTGTACTGAATCCGTCGTAAAAGTTTGCGTGACTATGTCCTTTCCACGCGTTATAGAAAATTGCGTTGCATTAAATATAGAAAAGTTATTTCCATCATGTTCTCATGTTTCTACATGAGAGATCAGTTTCAGGAAGATGTGACTACGTTTTTTTATATCAGTAGCTTCTATATGCGTCAAAAAGTTGACGAGTATTTCATAATCTATCCTTTCTTGTTTTACTTACGTTTTCATATATATTTTATTCTTTTATTATGTCACTACTTGCATATCTACACGAATCTGTTATGCAACTTTTAGAATTTCAAACAACGTTTTATGCCCTGGCTGGAGGTTTTAATTGGGTAGATGACACCACTAACCAATAATTTCAAGAAACAACTTCACAAAAAAACATTTAATTTTAGCACTAAAAACCCGATGATTTTTTAAATAACTATAAAGATCGATTTTTAGTTGCTTTGAAATCAATAAATAGTTAGTGAATTGAGATGACAAAAAAGTGACGTCATAGTTGAGTATTGTCATAGAAAATCTATGGGGGAATGGCGTTTTGACAGCTCATAAAAAGTACTTCAATTGATTAGTGGTGTCATCTACCCAATTGTAAGGCGTCCACAAGAAAGCCCGTTTAAGCAGTAAAGAACCTCCTAGGTTGTACTGCGAGATGCGCAACCGATAAAGAAATGGTTTCAGCGTTACAGTGCTGTATATTTCTATAAAATACAATATCACTACAATAGTAACGAATGATCGTCTCATTATACTAATGTTATTTGTGGATATACCGGTAAGAATGCGGCGCTCCTGACCAGACAATGGCCCACTTACTACAGTGCCCAAAGTGTCCGTACACCTGCACTTTAAAGAACATTAACAACGCAACTGACTCCGCAATAAACGTGGCGACCTACTGGGTCAAAAAAATACAAGATTATCATCGAAAAGAAAAAGAAATGGATAAATCGTTGGAATATTTTAGAAAAAAAATATAGTTATAAATCTTAGCTGTGGAAAAATGCATTTCTTTGCAAAAAGTTTCAAAATACAGATCTCACTTACCATCGTACACCACCCCTCGAACCAGCTCGTCCGCTTCAAACACCGGATGGCTAAGCGTCAAGTTAACGTCACTGTCTTCCTCACTGAGAGTGACGATATCCTCACTGTCACTCGGGATCCTCGCGAAGGCACAAGCATCACTGATATCCACCGTCCTTTCACTCACTACCTCACTCACAGTCGTAACTTCTACCACATCTTCACTCGTTGTTGTTTCATCGTAGACCTCTGGTACTTCTATAACCTTATCATCTGTTGAAACTTCAATTTGAGGTGGCCCTGGAGATCTGCCCGGGGCAGGGTCACCGTTCGGCAAACTCAAAGTCGAGCTATACGGCAACGAAGTTAAGATGACTATAGTCATCAGAAAATTTATTGAGATCCTGTTCATTTTGAATTTGGTCGGTTTTTTCATGTTGGTCTTCACCGTCTGACATTGCACCGGCTTTCGGTAATTGGACATGTGAAGGTTATTTGATAACATTTTTATATGGAGATGAGTCTGTTCCTTGAGTTGTGTAGCTTTGCGATTGGTTCTATCTCGATCATGTTTTCTTTCGTGGATTATCTGCGAAAGAAAAAACAAATATTAGAAAAGCCTTGGAGAGAAGATGCTATTCTTGTCAAAACGTAATATACACCGTATGCCAAATCACCATATGGCATTAACATTAAGTCCATTTTCGAGAGCCAAATATTACGACTCCCATATTTTTTATTCAGCCGTAAAATTCACATTTCATAACTTCAAAGAGATAAACATTAGACAAACGCCGCTCACTGACGGCCAAATTGATTAGGTACCAATCTGGATTACTTGCTCAACAAAGTACCTATCCCTTGATCTGACTTTACTCATTAATAATTCAACTCAGCTTCTGCTTTAATCTTCATATTTTCGAATAACAATAGCTCTAATCAATATTGTTTCCACAAACATGTTTTTAAGAGTACTCTCCGAAAAAATATTTTCGGAAAATAAAGAGTGTAATAGATTACTCTTGGCATGCTTTGTGCCAAGCCGGAGCTCGCCCTAGAAACCTATTTATCAGGTATAATAAAGGCCGCGGGACAATGAAAGCTATTGAGAGGATAATAAGGAAATATTTTCGTTGACTTTGATTAGGGTGTTCCATTTCAATGTTACTCTTTGTGTTCGGTGAAATACTGTTTAGAGATTAATTTATCTCGATTATTTGATTTGACCTTTTGGGTAATATCTCCTTTGTACCTAAGAAATTACCACTTCAACACTATTAATTGTTGTTGTTGCCGTTTGAGCACACATATTTGACGCACCGTGCATTGTATGGAGTTTATTAGAATAATTATAATTTTATTTTTTTTGTTTGTTCAAAATCTACACAAAATATAATTACATGAATTCTGTCAAACTGCATAACAGTTGTCCGCAGTATAATAGTTGTATTTCAAAATTCATCGCAATCTTTTCATAAAGTTAAACATTATGCTGATGAGAAAAGCTAAACGAGTAACATCTACCTACATTCGAAAAATCACAATAATAAGGTTTTTTTTTTTTAATGATGGTAAAATCATCAAATGACCCCCCCCCCCCCCCCGTCCTGGGCGGCGGGAGGGAGTGTCAGACTTTTACTGACTAAAAACCATCTATGTTCCTTCATGTGCCCTTTGCGTTCCGGGGGCGCGGTATCTCTTTCGAACAACCCGCAGCCCCGGCAAACAACCCGCAGCCCCGGCAAACAACCCGCAGCCCCGGCAACAATAATAACGTAAGGTTGCGGAATTTGTTAGGAAGAGTCAAAGGGCATTAGGAAGAACACGGATGAGTTTTAGTCAGTAAGAGTCTGACACTCTCTTCCGCTCCGCCCTGAGCGAAAGAACTCATTAATTGATTTCCCATCCTTACAAAATTCCAATATGGGAAACAGAAAAACTATAGCATACGCCAGCAAGCTTAAAAAAATCGCATCGCTTGCACTACACACAATCTTTCCTAGCGTTACGGTCAAGAGTATTCACGTACCCCTTTATTTAATACAAGCCGTGATCTCGCAAGCAAGATGTGCTAAGGCTTGACTATAGATACGGACGATTGGATTTTAAGATGAAAATAGAGATTGTGACGTCATAAAGGATATTGTGTTTATTTTTGTACCGCTTTGTTGAACTCGGATATTGAAAAATGGATTAACTTTAGATATTTTTGGAGATAAAGGAATTCATGAAAGAGTTCCGTTGTTTGTAGATCTTTTATTAACTATGTGTTATGTATGATGGATCAGTCTTCTTATCGTGTGGGCAGTAAGGTCTAACGACTCCACATACCCTAGTGTCAGAGTTTCTAAACCGCCTCAAGGGCCTCATGGTTACCAATGTCAGTGATGTCCAAGATAAGTAAGAAAGTACATATGAATTAGGAAAAGTCACATTGGTACTTGCCCGTGACCGGTTGCGAACCCGCAACCTCGTGCATGGGAGGCGGGCGCCTTAACCATTGGGCCATCACGACACTATGGATCAGTGATTGTGTGTTTGATACCAGGCAAGTGCCAATGTGACTTTTTCAATTCATATGTGCTTTTTAAGTTAATCTTAGACAACAGTGAAGGAAAACGTGAGAACTGGACTTATAATAAATAAAAGTTTGAAATCGCTAACCCGCCTTGAGCAAGCATGGTGATCAATGCTCGTGCCTTCTCTGTATGAGAAGAGATCTTTTCCCTGCAGAGGAACAATAATGAGCTGTTATTATTATTTATTATGTAAATGTAACCTACTCCTTACTTTGTGAAAAATGGCATTCGTATACCAACCAGCAGGAGTACCTAAGCTGCGAGACACCGCTTTAGTTTAGGAGAGATTTTGAAATAATGTTAGAAACAGACTTCTAACAAGCCACGCCATGACACGTCTGGAAAACCTACTCATTGGCTACATTATCATCTTATTAAACTTGGCTAACTTGGCTGACAAATCAAGCACGCGTGGGGTGATACCGGGTGTTACAAGTGCTGTACACCCCACCTGCGGCACATGACATAACATCAACACCACGCCTTTACTCCCCGAAGGGTTAGGCAGAGCTGTACCATTACCAATTACCACCCGCATAGTTCGCCAGTATTTCTAGGTCCCATGTAATAGAGAGCGGGCCTATTGTCATTAACCGGGCACAAATCCTAACTCTGAGCTTGTTACTGAAAATTTCAGAAAAAAATACCCATAACACATTTTGCTCGACCTGGGAATTGAACAAAGGCCAACGCGGCAGTTAGCACATCCCGAGCAGCTGCGGCACATCCCGAGGGTAATTAAATTTGCGCCAACATAGCCATGCACATCAAGACGTGACCACTACCCCACCACCGTTTCCTGAGACCCCAGGGGTCAAACAGAGCTCGCATAGTAACGACCCCAGGCCACCCCCCACACGCTAATGAAACTAAGTGTAAAGTTGCACACTTAACTAATTAAGCAGCGGCCATGATAGGCCTACAGTAATGGAAGCAAAACATTTGGCGTTGTTACTGCTCTGTGTATCAACATTTGGGCAAGTATTAATGGAATGTTGTAGCTAATGGAAGTGTGTAAACTTTTGGGAAAACGACTAGAAATAGTGGTTAGAAGTAAGTAATTTTTTTAATGGTAATTTTATTCACGTCTAACTAACTAGGTATTTTCGCCCGTGTTAAGTAACGTCTTTGGTTACTGCTTCGCTCCCGTGTGTCGTAGAGAGATTTTATATAGCCTTCCTCGTTAAAGGTCTAAAAAAAATTATGCTATATACCTAGTAAATCACATATAACATGGCTTTCTATGAGCGAAAGAATTTTCAAAATTGATTCAGTAGATCTAGAGATTACCCCCTACAACCTCACAAACTCACAAACTTTACTTTTCTTGATATTACTTGAAAACAGTTGCTTAGCGATTGACTGCTACGCTGTGTGTGGCGGGTTCGATTCCCGCACGGAATAAAAATAAATAAATAAATATTTGATCATGCATTTTTTTTTAAATAAAAAATGTTTTCCGGGTTACCTATCTATTCCACGCGAACAAAGTCACGGGCAAAAGCTAGTTATTCATATGAACAGTAATTAAAAAATGCCTGTATTCAATGCTTCTACAATTCACCCTTCAAGTAATAGTCAATAATGTCTGTACTTATCGACTAACCTGTCACTATAATTCTCAAGGTTTTTTTTACCCAACAATTTATGTATCAGACAGTTGCCAACTGTTGAGTCTTATGATAGATAATGAAGGATAATGATACACTAGTGATAATTATATCTCGGCTGTAGTACAGTAGCTTTAGTATAGCAGTACTAGCTGTCTGTGGTCACGTAATATGTGGCTGGTCGTGTGCTGTCTGTGTATGTGAATTTATAAAAAAAACTGTGAAAACCGTTTTTTTTTATCATTGTATGGCTAACAAGCCGACGGCCCTTCTTATGTTAAGTGGTCACTGCTAGCTATAGCCATCTGCAATACCAGAGGCCTTGCAAATGCGCTGCCATCCCAGAGACAAAATTGAATTGTCTCATGTGCCTGTAATAACACAGGCACCTCATACCCTTCATACCACAACACAGTAACGCTGCTTTGCGATAGATAAACGTATGGTGGTAATGCCAAGAGACCAAGTAGTACCAAGTAGGTGGTATATTTAAAAATGTAATAGTGCTACCTATGAATGTCTTAAGTAAAAAGTGTGTGAAAGACTCACCAAAACTTTATTTTTTTCACAGTTAAACTATTACTACGATTTTGTGGGCTTAGTTTATAAGTTAAAAAATAATAAGTTTGTAAACGCACCCACGATACAAGAGAAATTATGTGGAGTATGGAGCAACGTTTCTTACAAAACTAACAAACAAATATTAAAAGTAGGTAGTTGTCATTTTTTGTTGACGTTTTTCAAATACAGATTAAACTAAACCGAGTTTTTTAATCGATAAAAAATTACCAGAGTAATATAATATTTTGAAGATTTTATCATGGGATAGATTTGTAATAAGAATTACAAATGGTACCATTTTTTTTCTCTCTAGCAACCCAGGTTCCATTCTCCAGACGTTCAAGCGATTATAATTCGGGCTGTTTTTATTTCTTTTTTTATTAACGAGTGAAAGTACACATGAATAAGAACTACATACTTTTATTATGAGACAAACCCTAAAATACTCGTATTAAAAAAAAACCGCTTTTGCCGTCAGAAGTGCACGATCAAAATGTATAGAAAAGTTGATTCTTTTTTTCTGAACTGTCAAAAATATTTACAAAGCTATAAAATCAAAAGAAGATACGTTGCGGAATATGTTCAAAAGAGTCATCGCGGCCCTGAAACGCAAAGGGCATTAGAAGGAACACGGGTGGGTTTTAGTCAGTAAAAGGTTGGCACTCCCTTCAGCTCTGCCCAGAGAAGAAGATGATTTCATGATTCCCCAACCTTAAAAAAAAACCAACAGAAAGTCAGTACAAATTCATCAAAATCTACGATGAAAGCAATCCAAACGTAATAATACTAGAAAATATCAGAAAGAAAGACTTCAAAACTAATTCTCGAACCGACGTAATCACATTACAATACGCCGATATAGCAATGGCAGAATTGGCGAAATTCCACGCGTACACTTTCATCTTAGAATCAAAGCGACCGAAGTATTGCGAAAGCAGGGGCGGACTGTCGGAGTCCCGAGGCAGAAAAATTACTGGGGGCCCCCTAAAAAAATATACAATACTAGTGAACTGCCCGCGACAAGAAGTCGCGGGCAGTTCACTGCGTTGCTGACTTCTTTCACCCGCCATAAATTACGTCTTTGGTTAATGCTCCACTCCTGTGGGTCGTAGCGTTATATAGCCTATATTACTCAAGAATAATGTAGCTTTCTATTGGTGAAAAAATGGTTAAGTCGGGTCAGCACGACTGTATTCCCGGAAAGGTTAAGCAGAGGTGTTCCAAAACAATAACACAAACAAACAACAACACAATAATAAAAATAAATAAATAAATAGCCGACCATTATTGACAACACCGCTCGGTGAGTCAGAACTGCTATATAGCGGTCATAGGATTTGGTTAAAAGAACTTCTCGAGATTTTCCGACGGACCAGGGGCCCAGCTGCACCCGCCCTTAGTCCACCCCTGCACGACAGGAAAATAAAAACAATCAAAGCACATTTAGTTTCGACGACGATTGGGACGCTTTTGTAGGAAATATGTGCCAAATTACGTTGAATTATTTGGTCGAAAATAATCGGCGAAAGTTAGAAGGTTTCATTCTCAATTTCAATGAGTAATATCACAAATATTTAGAGATACTGAGAGGTTGTTTACGCTATGGTGATAAACGACCAAACAGTAGTTTGGTGAAAAAAAAACAGTAAGTATTTAGTTTCGTAATATTCATTGCTTTATTAGATTAGTTTCTTTAGTTGCTTTATTAGATGTTGTGATACTTCTGTGGTTAAGACGTTCGCCTCGCGTGCATGAGATTGCCGGTTCGATACCGATCGACTGCCAATGTGATTTTTTCAATTGATTTGTTCTTCCCAAGTTTATATTGAACATCACTGACACCGGTGAAGGAAAACATCTTAAAAAACTCTGGGTTAATAATGAATATAGGTCTGAAATCGAAATCTGAATCTACCTTAAGCAAACGATCATTGCCCGTGCAATTTTAAAATCAATCAAATATTATAAATTTTATTTACATAATTCATGGTCGAATCTACTGGTACATGGAACCTGCCCATCTGACCTCTATAACCCCAATACAAGTAACTCAATACCCCTTGATAAGATTGGTTGTCAGACTTTCGGGAAATCCAGTCTCCAATACCATGGAAAAAATATCAACCAATTCTATAAAACAAATAGCAATCACATAGTTCACTGATTTGCTCCCACCGCGCCATATGGGGGTAGAGAGAGAAGTCTTTGAACCCTGCTTACCCCCTGAGGGGACGAAACGTAATAAGAAACATCGCTACGAACACAAGTTCGTTAAAGTAATTCAGTTTACATTATCCGCTTGTCTAAAAAAATAACGTTTTTGGAAGAAAATCAGTTTAAATGTTAAAGGTGAATTAGTAAAGTTGTTAGAAAGACTCGGTTTGTTAAATAAAATATGTGCTACTGGCTTCTGCCCGCGACTTTACCCGGGTGGATATCAAGTTTTTTTTTTTTTTTAAGACGGGTATCATTAAATAACTTCCCCCGCCCGGGGCGGGGCGGGAGGGAGTGTCAGACTTTTACTGACTAAAACCCGTCTATGTTCCTTCATGTGCCCTTTGCGTTCCGGGTTCACGGTATCTCTTCGGAACGCAAAGGGCACATGAAGGAACATAGATAGATGGTGATTTCCCATCTCTAAAAAAAAAAAGCTCCGGCTGGATATCAAGTTTATCTTAGAACATATCCTATCATCATATCAGCCGTAGGACGTCCATTGCTGGACATTGGCCTCCCCATAAGATTTCCAAAAGGACTGGTCGGAAGCGGCCTTTTTTACAACAAGCTTATTTCACCCGCCATAAGTTACGCCTTTGGTTAAATGCTCCGCTCCTTTGTGTCTGAGCATGATGTTATATAGCTTATGCTACTCAGGAATAATGGTAGCTATCTATTGGTGAAAACATGGTTAGAATCGGTCCAGTAGTTTCGGAGCCTGTTTATTACATACAAAAAATCTTACCTCTTTATAATACGTATTACGTATAGATCTTTGGTATTTGGCAATATTGCATCTTGCTATCAGTAAAATAATTTTTGTAATCGCACTATCTAGTACTTCCAGAGATTACGTCTTCCGTACAAATACAAACATTATCTCTTTATAACATTAAGTTTAGAATATGGAAGGTCTTTACGATTCTTTTTTAAGGAAATTGATTATCCTACTTCCTACTTTTTAGTAAAAATAATTACAGCCGCATAGACCGATCTTCCGGGTTAAGCCACGCTTGCCGAGGTTGGTCTGTGGATGGCTGACCATTTACCACAGCGAGTTTCCTCCGTGCCTCGGAAAGCACGTAAAGCCGTTGGTCCCGGCTGTCATTTGTAGATCTTTGACAGTCGTTACTGTTAGTCAGAAGCCCGAAAGTCTGACAACCAGTCTTACCAAGAGTATCGTGTTACCCATTACTGGGTTGTGGAGGTCTGATAGGCAGTCGCTCCATATAAAATACTGTTATTCAGCTGCATCCGGTTCGACTGGAAGCCGACCCCAACATAGTTGGGAAAAGGCTAGGCAGATGACTTCCTACTTTTTAGTATCCTACTAATCCTACTAATATTATAAATGCGAAAGTTGGCGAGGATAGACGAATAACACATAAGACTTTTATCCCGGAAAAATATTTAAGGTTCCCGTGGGATTATTATCAAATTTGACGCCGACTAGGTTCACCTAGTTAATCATATTTTTATACAAAAAATCATGACATGTTTCAAAAAATGTGTAAAGCTCACGAGGAATAAAAAAGAAAACTACATAATCAACCTACAATCATTTATTCATTTTAATTTTAAGATTTTCTCAAAGGTAATCCCACTGTATAAAATCATCAACAATACCACGGAATCGGTCAGTGAACCTGTCATCAACTTTAAAAGACAAAGTCGAAAGTGATTCACTTGTGACATCAGGCGCATCATCTTCAGCAGCAAATAGAAACGGAACATAGAACACATTGATCATCAAACCGAAATCCAACTTTTCCTTATAAACTCTCTCAAATTCCTCTCTTGGAAAGATTTTCTCAATGTCCAGGTCAAAATATTTCAGAAATTTCTCCATAGCTTCATAGTATAATTCCTTGAGATGCGACAAGTGATTTTTTCTAAATTCTTGGTCGGTTCCGTTGAAAATAAAGTATAGGAAGTCGAGAATTGGGCAACCATAGTGACTGATTTGGAAGTCTATTGTTAAAACTTCTTGTAGGACTCCATTCTGAAAGAAATTGGAATTTTATAAGCACTTGGAAAATTAACTTTTCACTTTTATTGTATCACGGAAATGTTATTTGAAAATAATTAATCTTTGTTTGGCTTTCATTTGTTTGGCTTGTATGTCTTTAAAAATAATCAATCTTTAACTTTAATCAACTTGGGGCGATTGAGAACATTTTAATATTGTGAGAAGCAGAAAAGAAAGTAAAGGAAATATAATATCCTCCAGACCGAATTTCGGTTACGGCGGCTACTCTCAATGGAGATGAACTAAGCTCAAGAGATTTAATAGTCAACTTTTAAACTCTGGGCTGCTACTAAACAATTTGTAATAGAAAAACTTAGTAACACTTTTTGACTAACCTAGGAATCGAACCCAGGACTCCAAATTTAAAAGGCGCGATTGCTGCCACGAGACTAATATCGCAGTCAACGCGAATCAGGGAAGGAAATGTAATTGCAAAAATAGCCGTCACGCAAAAATCAAACCTAATTTGTTAATATTAAAGTTGGTACTTACAACTTCTTTAGCCATGATGTTATTAAGCTTATAATCTCCATGACAGAGAGTGCAAACACCAGTGGTATCATTCATGTACTTAGGATAATCATCTACTTTTTCTAAAATCTTCTGTTCAACTTTCTTCCTCACATCGGGTTCTAGACAACTAATGGAATAATCATACATGTTTTTCACAAATCCATACCAATCCTCTTCAAAATTGAAAGGCTGCTTCATTGTTTCAACGTTTTCTTTAAAATATTCTGGTCTTTTCTCTTGAAGGACCAGCGAAAGACCATGAAACTTGCCAAGCTGTTCTACGCACATTCTAGCATAATCTAAAGTAACCGTCTCCATTCTATTATACACTTTAAACCCTCTCTTTCCTAAATGTTCAAGTATTATAGATTTTGGATTGCATTCTTCAAAAGTCTTTGCCATTTGAAATCTTTCTTCAATAGGTATGTTGGCCTCATCTTGTAGTTCTGCGAAGATTTGAAAGAGTTGTGTATAAATGAATGCTTCTCTCTCGAAGACTCCTGACACTGAGTATATTTTCATCTGCTCATTCTCTGGAATATTCTTCACAAATATATTTAGTTCTTTCGCACCATCAGCAGTGTTTCCTTTAACGTCTATTTCGTACAGTGTACCCATAAAACCGGCACCACTTGGCGTCAATTTCTTACTTATAATATTATAAGTTATAAATCCTTCACTTTTGGCTATACTCTCAATTGACTCATTTAGTTTTGGTGGTAAAATGTCAATAGGAATGTTTTCTTCACTGGGATTTTCTTTTGCTTCCATTTTTATTGTAAACACAGCAACACGGTAGATTTCAACGTAGAATCTATGTTTTTTATTTATCAAAACTTAATCTGATAATGTCACAAGATAAATTGAGTACTGATAAATATAATAATCTATAAAAAGAAATTCACAGAACACTCGTATCACATAGTATCACTATCACAAAATATAGTACCAATACACTAAAATGTAAGTAGTTTTATACGAAGATCACTCTGCACTACATGACTCACATATCAATGAAACCGGAATGAACGAATAGGATGCGTGCAACACAGACGCCGAGTTTCGGAATCATTCGGCTAACTTCGGAAACGCTCGGCTTCGGGAATGCTTGCTTGTTACCAACTTACCGCAAAACGTATCAGTCACTGTGACGCAATTTTTCATTTTGTCATCGCTGTTACTATCATCATTATAACTATATAATATATTATATCAATGCTTTTATTATTACCAGTTTTCTAAAATTTCTTGACCATATGTTTGTCAGTAGATAATAATTATAACGACAGTTATAAACTATTGATTGTTGTTATTTTGTGCAAGGGTAAAATAAACATGGATGTCTGTATTATTTTGAGATTTTTGTAACCACTGCATGGAGCCATCGGTCCTTATACGAACCTATTCAATTAATTAAAAACCGACTAAATATTTCCATAAATTCATAAAATATTTGCGATATCAGAAGAATAGCAGAATTAATCCTACTAGCCGAGATGTGTTATGTAAATAATTTAATCAAGCGTGTTATTAGGAGATCCCTTTCTCGGGAGCTCTGACCACTAGTTGCTTGAATGTCAAAGTCAAAGTCAAAATTAGACCATTAATACATGAATAAATGAATATAATCAAGATCACTAAATAAGTTAACAAAACTTTATTTAACCCATATTAACCAATGCATAAAAATAACAAAGAACTTGAAACAAAATTTAAATAACACCCCACTCAATATAATCATCAACAACACCTTGAATTCTCTCCTTATACTCATCATGAACTTTAAAAATTAAACTGCTCATATCACGCTTAGTTAAATCTGGGACATCATCTTCAGACACAAACATGAAAGGGAGAAATATGAGAGCATGCATTAGGCCATACTCCAACTTTTTGTTGAACTCCTTCTCAAACACCTCTCTTGAATAATAAGAATTCACGTCAATGTCAAAATATTTCAAGAACTTCGTCATCGTATTGTGGTACAGATCTTTGAGATCCAACAGGTGGGACCTTCGGAATTCCCGGTCAGTACTGTTGATGATGAAATAGAGGATGTCAGAAATTGGACATCCGAAGTTCATTAGCTGATAGTCCACTGTTATTATTTCTGCTTCTTCTTGATCCTGAAGAAAGAAGAAAAATCATTATTAACTTAGATTGGAGTCATAAAGTTCAAATGACCATATATACCATCACGCCTGTATTCCCCGAAGGGTTAGGCAGAGCTGTACCAATATACACCCACAGTTCGCGGTATATTTAGGTCCCATGTAATAGGGGGCGAGCCTATTGTAAAGTTCAAATGAAAATGAAGAAATTAGGTACTTAACACCACCGATCAATTGATATATCTTTTATGAGCTGTTTAAACTCGATTCTCCCATAGTTTTTGTGTGGCACTAAATAATTTTACTGTTCATTGAAAAGTTATCTGGCTTTCAGGTACAATAATGTAACATATTTGGCATGCTATAACGTTAACAATTTATTTTTTAGAGATATGCAGGTGCTTTATTTTGACAGGTGTAAGCGCAAATAAGACAATAGTTTACTCGAATTATTTAAAGTATTGTTAAGGTATAACTATAAAAACAAACAAAAAATACTTACAATCATCTTCGTCAATATATTGTTAGGCCTGTAATCACCATGACACAGGCATCGTTTACTTGCATCATCATTGTAAATATTCAAAAACTTTTCAGCTAAACCTCGACTAAACTTCTCAACTCTTTTCTTGACATCGTCATCAATGTTATCCATTGGAATGTTTATTATACTTTGAACAAATCCGCGCCACTGCTCACCATCAATGTAAGGCGATTTTTTAGTTTTCATCTCTTTCTCGAAAAATTCGCGACGTTTCTCTTTTACTACAAATGTGAGAGAGTGAAATTTGGCAAGTTCTACAATGGCCAATTTAGCAAACTTAAATGAAACAACATCCATTCTATGGCCAGTGTTGAATCCTTTTTTAGATAGATTCTCCAAAATGATCACTTCTTCACTACTCTCATCGTAACATTTCACCATTTTGAATCTTTCTTCTATGGGTACTTCTGCTTCTTCTTGTAGTTCTTCGAACATCTTCGATAGTTCCTTGTAGGTGAACAGCTCAGTTTTATAAGCATGACTTATGGATATTATTTTCATATTGTTCTCACCTGGAATTACACTTTTGACAAATATGTTTAGCTCTTTCTCGCCTTCTTTCGTTTTCCCTTTCAAATCGATTTCGTAGAGTAATCCGAGATAGTTTCCACCGTTCGTACATAAAGATTTCTTTTCTATACTACATTTTGTGAATCCAGTTTTTTCAATGATTCCTTTAATAGCCTCATCCAGTTTGTTTGATATATCATTTGGACAAATGTATTTGTTTTCGAGCTGATGGTTTTCGGCACATATTTCCACTTGCATTTTGACTTGACACACGCGAGTTAAGTAATACCTTGGTTCAGTAACACAGACTTACATATATAACTACATAATAAATGTTAAGCTCCCTTCACATTGTCACCACACTCGTAACAAAAACTTTCGTTCGTAAAAAAAATGAAAATCTCATTTTTTTAACGTTTTTTCCTGTAATTTCAACTATATATAAACCTTGTTAATAACCAGGGTTTTCTAAAGTTTCGTTTAGAATCATTTGATAACCATTATCTTATTTGCCATAGTTGTGTAGATACATTGCATTAGCGCTAATATTATGAACCACTATTTTGAAATGATAACGAAATATTTAAACAAAGAATATTTACGCTTTTTTTTACTGATTATTAATATAGTGACACGCAAATTCAACGAGTAGGTACCTAGCGTACCTTCATACTATAAATCAACTTGGTAAAGGTCGCGGAAATTGCCGGATGCAGGCAGTGCAGGACCGCTGTGGATATCTTTAGGCCTATGTCCAGTAGTGGACGTCGATTGGCTGACAGATATAATGATGACCCGCCTTGTGGTGGTGGCAGGTCAATACCAAAATAATCCTACTACTATTATAAAGGCGAAAGTTTATATGTATGGATGTATGGATGTATGGATGTTTGTTACTCTTTCACGCTTAAACGGCTGAATGGATCTGGATGAAATTTGGCACAAAGATAGATTATAGTCTGGAATAACACATAGGCTACTTTTTATCCCGGGAAAATGTACGGTACCCGTAGGATAACACATCAACTGTGACGCGGACGAAGTCGCGGGCAGAAGCTAGTAAGTAATAATAAAGTAATAAATATATAGAATATATATAACTACTACACTACTACTATTATTACTACTACTATTACTATAGTAATATAGTAATAATAGGTAATTAATTATGTATGATAGTCTTTAAGGCATTTATGTTATGGGCCTTTGTTGCCTGAATTAAATTAAATGGATGGAATACCTACCGGGACGCAGAAGAATGCTCTGAGAAGCACTTTTGTCTCGGCACAAAGGTAGTTGGAGGAACACCGTGGGGTTGGTGTTGATAGGAGTCCAACACACCCCTCCAGCTTCCCCGAGGCAAAAACAGTCCATGAGTGGGTATATCGATAAGAAAAAAAAAACTTCTAATACAGGTACGACGAGACGAGATGGTTGGTTCAGTGGTTACTTTTTAATTCCGTCATTTCGTGTGCGTCTGCGGTAAAAGACATATTATGTTCGATTTCAACCAACCGAGCGGCGTCGGAGTGCCTTTGACACTGCTAAAGAAAATTCAGGCTTCTACATAATAGTTAAGGTTCATGTTTGCATGGAATTTATACTGCCTAGAACACGCGTGGTCGTAACTGAGTTCCAGGCAGTATACATTCCATGCAAACATGAACTTTAACTATTATGTATAAGCCTGAATTTTCTTTAGCTCAGTGTGATTTCAGGGGCGTTTGGTGAAAAACGTACATTACGCGGACACAGACGAAGGTAAAAACTAGCTAATAAATAAATAGTGTGCATTACACCTTACAATGACTTTCAGAAATATAAACAAGGAATTAACTATCAAGTCCCACGTAGGAACAATGATAACGTAATCATTGGATGCATTGTACTTCAATCAATAGAGTTCCATTAACCAAATTATATGAATATTCTCCTATTTGAGGAACGACATCCTGCCGCGATAAGATAAAATAGATAAATATATACCTCTCTTAAACAACAAAATATTTAACTAATACTTAGTGCTGTTATTTTTGAATTGTGTATATTAGCATTGGGGAGAGAGTTAGGAAGTTAGTTCTATAATATGTATGTCTTTTATTTATTTCGTTGAAACAAACAAGCCGAAGGCCCACTTGATCTTTAGCATCTGCAATGCCATAAGGCAGTACCTGAGTCCTTGCATTTGCAAGGATATTGCAGATGCAGACTACTTATTCCACGATCACCCCTATTTCAGCCGCAAAGCAGCGTTGCTGTGTTCCAGTTTAAAGAGAGTGGGTGCCGTGAAGTTACAGGCACATGAGACATTCCAACTTTGTCTCTGAGATGGCATTTGGAAGGCCTCAGGTATTGCAGATGTCTGTAGGCAGAGGTAATCACTTAATATGAGGTGGGCCGCCCCGGCTTGTTTGCCATCTAACCAAATTAAAAGAAAAACATAAAACCATAATGACACTACCTAGGTAATATTTGTCCATTGTTGTACAATAATACCTAGGTCTATTACTAGATAATACTAGTACATATCTGAAACCTAGACATATAATTATGTACCCTTGAGCATGAGTCATCAGTTTCAGTATTTTTTCTTAGTAACTATTGAAAAGAATGGGCAGGGCCGGTAGGCGTGTTAAGTTTATTTAAGGTTCAGCGCAAACAGAACAGAAATTTTATCGATCCGTTTACATTTATTACTTAACTAGCACTTTGCCCACGGCTGTGTGTGTCTAGATTTCGTGTAAACTTAACACCCCTTTTTTTAAAGATGGGAATCTCAATACTCATTATACTACGACGTCACATCCTTCAGATTTATTTGATTCACTTGGTAGTTCACTTTCTAATGTACTAGGCATCGCACAATTTTTAGAGCTAAAAAAAAATATATTTATTAAGAGTAAGTAAATTGAGTATGACGTAGTACCTTCCCCCACTTTGTTACCTGCGCCCACGCCGCCATAAGTCTTGTCATTCGCTTTTCTTGTGCGGGCATCGCAACATCTATAATATTCCGTGATCAACTCGTGTCTGATTTAGTGAAAACTAAGATTCTTGGTTTACTATAATGGGTAAACGAAAACACGGCGATAAGGAATCGCGCATTCGGAAGAAAATAAGACGGTTACAAAAACAACTTAACCACTCCTCGGAAACGAGCGAAGGTGAGTCATACTTGTTTACATTATAAAACTATCCCTAATTACTTTTACGATAATCATGTTTGTTACATACCAGGTGTCTTAAATAACATGCTATCACAATATAAGTACCAAATCTACCGTCAATAAGATATTTATTGTAATTATTTTTCTTTTTTCTTTTTGTTAGTGTATTATATCCTTAGGTAGGTACCTAATTAACGTTATGACATACGTTAACGGTCGTAATATAGTTTATACTGTATAACTATTTATTATTTATACCTACTACTGGCCGCGACGCGATCACGGCTGATTGATTTCTAATTACCTGCCGGTTATTCTTTGTGATGCGATCGCAACAGATAACTATGGCGGGATTTAGTTTATGAAGTGACACCGTTATTCTCCATGACGTGATCATGGCTGATAACCTTACAGTCTCGTGTTGTAACGTGATTATAACCAATGACTCTAAAATACACAACTGCAAATGCAGTATATAATTGCTTCGTGCGATTTTAAAACAACGTCCGCGTTGTTTCTTGCAGACTCGGACCCTTGTATATTGTCGCCAGTTGACTTGCGGTCATTATCACCAGGCGCCTCAATACCGTATGAACAAGCTCGGGCAGATACCTCGGAGTCGGACGATCCGGATGTGCCAACACAACTTATAAGATCCGCGGTGGCTCCTGGTTTTTTGTTGGAAAATACAAACAGGAAATTCCCCTTGGATGGCGATATTGAGAATGAAATACAAATCGGTGTCCCAACACCGCTCTCAGATCCAGGCCCTAGCACTAGTAAAGATGCTGTTAATGGTGCCACTACCCAGGAATCCTTACCACAGGAGATTTTAGAAGCACTCGGCGAATTGAAAGGTAAAGACGAAGTGTTTGGACCACCGATTCCTGATGAGATCGCTAAACGTTGGGGGTGTATCCTTGTCGAGGGCCTCACGAAAGAACAGAAGCAGGAAGGTTTGGAAAGGTCACTAGTACCAGAAAACTTTAAGCTTGCCAAAGCACCTTTGTTAAATCCGGAAATCATCCCGGTTTTAAGTGACCCTGTAAAAAACAGGGACAAGTTACTTGAAAAGGCACAAAACCATCTTGGCTATGGAATCGCAGGTTTAACTAATCTGGCATGTTCCATTATTGAGGGGGATACAAACAAAATAGAACTTCTGAAGAAAATATCGGATATTAATAAAATACTGTTAGATCTGCATTATGAAAATACAAAAACTAGACGAAAACTAGTGATTACATCCCTAGATAAAAAATTCACACAGCTGATTACAGACGTAAAAAGGGACGCTTACCTCTTTGGAGCCAATCTAGGCGAGAAAATAAAGGCATCAAAAACTGCCGAAAGGTCTGGACTTCAGATAAAACGTAGTGACCCTGCACCAACATCCCGGAGATATACACAGCAGGGAAACTGGCGGGGCCCACCCAGATCTCAAGGTCAACAGGTACGCAGACAGGGTGGGCAGAGACCTCGCTTCCACGTTCAAACGAACAAACGGCCAACATCAGCCGCACATCGCCAGACACCGTCTTCGAAGACCAACTTCAGACCACACAAACCTTAAACGAGGTAACTATACCCCATGCGGGTAGACTGAGCTACTTTTTTAATCACTGGTGCAATATAACCGATGATCCTGTAGTCTTAAGTTACGTAAGGGGTTTAAAAATTCCCTTCACTAACCGAGTCTTTCAAACTGTGGTACCCGAAAATCGAAATTTTACTAATTCCGAAATAAGTAATATAAAGGCCGAGATATCAAAATTGCTGTCTTCCGGTGCCGTAGTTAGGCGTGCTGCCGTGCCTAACCAGTTTTTGTCGAAAATATTTCTTGCTATCAAAAGTGATGGCTCATTCCGATTTATCCTTAATTTAAAGAACTTAAATAGTTTTATTACTACACAACATTTTAAAATGGAGGATATTAGAACAGTTACAAAATTAATTACAAAAAATTGCTATATGGCGACTATAGACCTCAAAGAAGCGTATTTTTTAATTAAAATCGATAAAGGTAGTAAAAAGTATTTACGATTCATGTTCGAAGGGGAAATTTTTGAATTTCAATGTTTGCCATTTGGTTTGTCCCTAGCACCGTGTATTTTTACCAAACTTATGAAACCAGTTGTTGCCACGCTAAGAAGCAGTGGCTTAATACTGGCTATTTATTTAGATGATATTATTTGCATCGGTAATACTTATAAAGAATGCCTTAAATGTGTTACCGACACAAAGGTATTATTGGAACATTTGGGTTTTGTCATAAATTTTGAAAAAAGTAAATTAGAACCGAAACAATCTCAAACTTTTCTTGGTTTTGAACTGCATTCGCAGGATTATTGTTTAAAATTACCAACGAAAAAACGAGTCAAAGTTCAGAAATGCGTCGAAAATATTTCTAAACAAAACCTAATTCCTATTAGAGATTTTGCAAAATTCCTAGGTATACTTTGTTCTGTATGCCCAGCAGTCTCTTACGGCTGGGTCTATACCAAACTCTTTGAACGCGAAAAGTTCTTAGCTTTGAGAAACTCTAATAATAATTATGATAAATCTATGATGTTACCCATCAGCCTAAAACCAGACTTGATATGGTGGAAAGAAAGCATAATGCACACAAAAAATGTGGTACGCAACGGACGCTATGTATTAGAAATTTTTTCGGACGCTTCTCTGACAGGCTGGGGCGTATTCTGTAACGGCGAAAGGACAAACGGGTTCTGGAATAATATAGAAACCAGTTATCACATAAATTTGTTAGAATTAAAAGCCGCCTTTAACGGACTTAAGTGCTTCGCCAAGCAACAATGCAATGAAGAGATATTGCTGCGCATAGACAACACAACAGCAATATCTTATATAAACAGATATGGTGGAGTACAATACTCGGATCTTAATGCAGTAGCTCGCGAAATCTGGCAATGGTGCGAAAAGAGGCAATTGCATGTTTTCGCGTCATATATAAAGTCTAAAGACAATGTTGAGGCAGACGAAGAATCGAGGCGAAAAAACATCGATACCGAATGGAGTCTGTCCTCATTAGCTTTTAAGGAAGTCGTTCATAAGTTTGGTTGTCCTGAAATCGACTTATTTGCAACTAGAGTAAATGCCAAGTGTGACCGGTACGTCTCCTGGAAACGAGACCCGGAAGCGTTCAACATCGACGCGTTCACTCTAGATTGGGGATTATTCTTCTTTTACTCATTCCCACCGTTTTCATTGATTTTAAGAAGTCTACGAAAAATAGTCAATGATAAATCTACGGGAATAATGATCGTACCACACTGGCCTAGTCAGCCTTGGTACCCGCTCTTTTTAAAGTTGTCACAAAGGGACCTTGTTTACTTTAAACCTGATCCTGATCTATTACTGTCTCCTTTCAGAACCAGACACCCACTCTGGACACGACTTACCCTGGTGTCATCCCTATTATCAGGGAAGCATATGCAAGACAAGACTTAACACCCGAAACTATCGATATTATGATTGCATCCTTGGCAAAAAATTCTTTGAAACAATACAGCTGCGCTTATAAAAAATGGTGGCATTTTTGTAATATTAATAATTTAAGCTGTTATAATATAAATATTCCACTAATACTAAAGTTCCTTACAGTAGAACTCGAAGCGGGGGCGAGCTATGCCACCCTTAATTCCATTCGCTCAGCGTTGGCTCTAATATTAGGCAAGCAGTTAAGCGACGATGACCGGGTTTCCCGGTTCTTTAAGGGAGTGTTTAAAAAGAACCCTACTTTTCCTAAATATCAGGCAACTTGGAACCCAAATCTGGTCCTTGATCATATATCAAAATGGTATCCAAACGATGATTTGCCACTAGAGAAACTTACAAAGAAGCTGGTAGCTCTGCTCGCGTTGTCAACTGCACAACGTGTGCAGACGCTGTCATTAATTCGTTTGTGTAATGTAAAAGCCAATGACTCAAATTTTGAAATAATTATTACTGACGTTACCAAAACTTCAGCACCAGGGCGAAATATGCCACGTTTAATCATACCTTTTTTCCCTCATAAAATAGAGATTTGCCCTGGCAAGACTTTGACCTCATATCTAGAAGCAACTCAGAAATTTAGATATTCTTCACAGACTGATAAACTCATACTAACTATTAAAAAACCTATACATAATGCGAGTTCCTCTACTATTAGCCGTTGGATTAAACTCGTACTCAATGAAAGCGGAGTAGATACGACCATATTTTCCGCACATAGTACGCGCCACGCGTCTACCTCGGCGGCTAAGAGAAAAGGCATATCTGTAGACCTGATTAAGAAGTCAGCGGGTTGGTCTGGAAATTCATTAACCTTTGCTAAGTTTTACGACAGACCCCTTATAAGTGTTGATGACGAGGTTTTTGCAACTGCTATTTGTAATTGATATGCAAAACAACCCTAGTAGAAAGGTATATATAATAATTATTGTTATGTCTATAGCGAAGCTGATTGTTAATGAATAATAATATTGTTGATTTGAAAACATAACTGAGTTTCCATTTAAGATACTCCGAGATCCTCCTTTAAGCTTCACCTATTTCACTCCTGGTTCTAAACATCTACCAAGTGAATCAAATAAATCTGAAGGATGTGACGTCGTAGTATAATTGATGGTTAAACGAACTTACCTTAAGTGATGTTCGACCATAATTATACAAGACGTCACATCCGAAAGATTTATAACCCACCCAAACCCTATGATTTCACGATCAATCATAAATATCCCCAAACTATGTCGTGAAATAAGCTCATCTTCTCTGAAAACAATGACAAGACTTATGGCGGCGTGGGCGCAGGTAACAAAGTGGGGGAAGGTACTACGTCATACTCAATTTACTTACTCTTAATAAATATATTTTTTTTTAGCTCTAAAAATTGTGCGATGCCTAGTACATTAGAAAGTGAACTACCAAGTGAATCAAATAAATCTTTCGGATGTGACGTCTTGTATAATTATGGTCGAACATCACTTAAGGTAAGTTCGTTTAACCATCAAATATACTCAATATCTTTATTGCGTACCATAATGTATTACAAGATGGAATAATTAGATTAGTCACAATTATGGACCCTGTCGGGCACAGCATAGATTAAATAGGAGAGAGGAGGAAGAGCGTTGAGTGTTTGGATTTTAATATCACCGTTATTAATTAGTTAAGGATTTTATCCTTTTTTATATATTTATTTGAATACCTTTATATGTTGATTCGTGTTATATTCCTGGCAACTATTTTTATTTTTGGATAATTATTTATCAATATTGTTTTATTAATTATTATTTACTAATTATATTTGTTGTCCTACTTATTTTAATTAATCATTTATTTGTTGTATTTTATGACTTTCTAATACTTGGAATACTTTACTATTCATTTGAAATGAACATGGCCATCTTGGGAGCGTGTGTCAGACTCTTTCTGACTAAAACCCCATCCGTGTCCCTCCTAACGCCCATTGCGTTCTAGGGCCGCGGTGACTCTTTCGAATAACTTCACAACAATAGCAAACACTTACTGCCCCGTTGGTCTCGTGGTCGCAAGTGCGACTGTTGTGCAAGGGGTCCCGGGTTCGATTCCCAGGTACAGCAAAAAGTGTTATTGGGTTTTTCTATGAAATTCTCAGTAGCAGCTCGGAGTTTGGATCTGTGCCCGGTTAATGGCAATAGGCTCGCCCCCTATTACATGGGACCTAAATATACCGGCGAACTGTGGGTGTACATTGGTACACCTCTGCCTAACCCTTCGGGGAATGCAGGCGTGATGGTATATTTATATAACAGCAAACAATAAACACCCTTTAGTCTCTTTTGAGGCATAGCTACAAAGAAATAATAAACGTAAACTTCATTATTAAGTAACTCAGGATCGCATCCGTAATTATTATCCCGTTACTCTGTTTCCTCGGAATAACTTGGAACTTTGGATTAATTCTGAAGTCTACGCAGGAGAAGCCACGGGCAGAATCTAGTTATAGATACAATTCCACGCGGCATTTATTATCTTGTAATATTATCAAGCAATTACGCAATTCTTGACAATATTTCTGTTGTATTTTAGTTAGTTACTAGATTCTGTCCTCGGGTTTAGCCACGCTTGCCGAGGTTGGTCTGTGGATGGGTGACCATTTACTATAGCGAGTTTCCTCCGTGCCTCGGAAAGCACGTAAAGCCGTTGGTCCCGGCTGTCATTTGTAGATCTTTGACAGTCGTTACTGTTAGTCAGAAGCCCGAAAGTCTGACAACCAGTCTTACCAAGAGTATCGTATTACCCATTACCGGGTTGTGGAGGTCTGATAGGCAGTCGCTCCATAAATAAAATACTGATATTCAGCTGCATCCGGTTCGACTGGAAGCCGACCCCAACATAGTTGGGAAAAGGCTAGGCAGATGACTAGATTCTGTCCTCGACTTCGTTCTCGTGTTTTTTTTTTCTCTCGCTTTAAGTTGACTTGTGTCTTGTGTCTTCGTTTACTGCTCCTCTCTCATGTGTCGTAGCGTGATGTTATATAGCCGATACTATTTTTCATAAGTCTAGCTGTCATGTACAAAAAGAATTTGTCCAATCCGACTGTCAGTTCCAGGGATTATACAAGCGATTAATACAAACAAAAAAATCTGTTCTCCTTTATAATATTAGAATAAAAACTGCTTAACCATAATAATAGCCTATTGGTGCTAAACGTAGACTAAACTAATCTCCACCAAAAACCACACGACATGTACTTGTATACCATCAAATATACCATCACGCCTGTATTCCCCGAAGGGTTAGGCAGAGGTGTACCAATGTACACCCACAGTTCGCCGGTATATTTAGGTCCCATGTAATAGGGGCGAGCCTATTGCCATTAATTGGGCACAAATCCAAACTCCGAGCTGCTACTGAGAATTTCATAGAAAAACCCAATAACACTTTTTGCTCGACCTGGGAATCGGACCCAGGACCTCTAGCGTAGTAGTCGTGCTTAGGACCACTAGGCTAACGAGGCAGACATGTACTTGTAATGTTGCAAAAAACGTACCTACATTACAGGGATTGTAAACATTCTTACACAGACATGTAGTGAGGTTGTAGGTGCGTCTCGATCGACCGCCGGTCCAAGGTTACAGCACGTGGCTCCGCACCTAAATTATGTCGCAACTGGCAGAAGGCAGCTGAAATATTAAAAGGGATGTCTTGCCAAGACTCTGGGGATGGCAGTTTGTATTTTTTGTATCAAACGCTTGGTAAAGTTTAAGAGGTTTATAAAAATAGGATGCAATTGTTATTGGGTTATGGATAAGTTAAATATAATAAAAATAAAAATAATTTATTGGTCCACTGTTGCAACAACTACTGCCTCGTTGGCCTAGTGGTCCTATGCGCGACTGCTACGCTAGAGGTCCCGGGTTCGATTACCAGGTCGAGCAAAAAGTGTTATGGGGTTTTTCTATGAAATTCTTAGTAGCAGCTCGGAGTTTGGATTTGTGCCCGGGTAATGGCAATAGGCTCGCCCCCTATTACATGGGACCTAAATATACCGGCGAACTGTGGGTATACATTGGTACACCTCTGCCTAACCCTTCGGGGAATACAGGCGTGATGAATGGTAATAAATAAATAAATAAATGATTATACAACGCATACGCATTGTGAAAGCAGCCAAATGTTTCTCGGCTTAGTAACTAGACGTACTTCGCTCAAAAAGTTTGTACTGCCCACACGAATAGCCAACAGGTAGGTAGGTTAGGTAGGTAGGTAGGGTAGGTAGATAGGTAGGTATTGTTCTGAGGTGTGTCGCGTGTCAGGTCGATCGGCCCAAGGCTAAATCGGTTAGTGTTAAGGGGATGGGCTCGCGGACAGTCCGACCATTCGGTCGATATATTTGTATATTTTAAAAGAATTTTACCGATTTTTTTAAATATAAAATAAGTTTTTTTTTTGTATAAAATAACGGCTGTAAGTTTTAATATAGGACACAAAAATATTCCGTTATATTCCGGTTAAGAGACAAGGCAAACAGAGCAGCAACGTGCTGAAGCAATTGTTATTTTTTAATTGAAAATGGACTTAAAATCATCGTTAAGTAGAGTTGAAAATAATGTATAAAATATAATTCCGAGATGGCAAGCAAGACAATAAATGTAACATTTATTGTCTTGCTCATAATTAGAAAATGTTCAACTTTATTTATTTTATTTTTATTTGCGAGTAGCTTCTGCCCGCTATTTCGTCAAACTATTATAATTTATCCCTGCCCTGTGCCAAATTTTATCCAGGTCCATTGAGCCGTTATGGCGTGATTGAGTAACAAGCATCTACGCATTCGCTATATCGCATATCACATATCGCATTTATGATAGTAGTACGATTTATAAAAATAGCAGAGAGAGCTTATAGGGCATCGAAAAACAAAAAACACGCCACGTAGTATGGCGATGGCAACTAAAATATTTCAGTACCGCAAAAAAAAAACAAGCAAAAAAAAAAAACTCATTGTCTTGTGCAAAATTAATACAACAAAACATACTCCGCTAAATATCCGAAGGGAAAACGTTTGAACATGCAAAATGAAATTGTTTAATTATCCGCACACGTGTCTGTAAACTGTAGTTCCGAAGAGTTGCTCTCCCGGGAGTGCCCTCGAACGAGGGTAGGTCCTAGACACATAACTATGAAGGGTATATGAGCAGGGGTACGTGATCAAATATGTAATGTTTTATGTGGTGGCGTGGGGTTGCTGACTTAGAGTAAGCTGGGACTAAGTTACATGCGTTAAACTCTAGCCTTTTTCCCTTGTGAATAGGTGTTATAGTAGTACCTACCTAATTTATTTATTTATTTATTTATTTATTTTAACATAAAACGGCTGTTGGTCAATTACATTAGCTAACGACATAAAAATATATAAATATTTAAGGACATTCACACGCTCATCTCACAATAACCCAAACATACTACATACATTTTAGATTATCATAACATTCTGTTACTTATTGTTGACAACCAATTTTTAGGTGATGCCATATTTTACTTTCATTTTATTTTTTGGCCTTATTTGGCGGTGTGTATACTTTTTTCCACAGTACTTTATACTACACAAGCTCTAGACGTGAAGACTTGTAATTGGCTGTCAGATAATCATGCTGATATTTATCACCATTGTATTTAGCTGTAAGTCTTCCAAAGTCCTTAAATAAATAAATAATACTGACAAGATCGTGTTCCATTCGTCCGCGAACACATCACAGTCAGGCTTGCCATCCAAGAGAGCGTTAAGCGAGGACAGACACGCGGGATGGGCGACTGGGCACGGGCGACTGTGCGCCTCACAGGGACGGCAAACAATGTATGCCTCGTGTCACGGTAGTATTTAACCGGGACACACAGTTGGAGAAGTTCGCCATGCAGTTCGGGAGCATCAATTTTTACGCAAAATTTTGCACAAACTAACTAATTGGTCGTCGTTGTTGATGTAGGTAATATATGTATTTGGTATATATCCAGCTGCCTACTGAATTTCAGTTACATTGGCCTATCTCAATGGAGACTAGCTAAGTACGCAAAAAATATTATAGTGTACGAGTGTGAGCCTATCCGTTACAAACAAAAAAACAAAAAAATCTTTCGTTTTTAGGGTTCCGTAGCCAAATGGCAAAAAATGGAACCCTTATAGATTCGTCATGTCTGTCTGTCTGTCCGTCCCTATGTCACAGCCATTTTTTCCGAAACTGTTAGAGCTATGCTGTTGAAACTTAGTACGTAGATGTATTCTGTGAACCGCATAAAGATTTTCAAACAAAAATAGAAAAATACAATAAATTTCGGGGGTACCCCATACTTAAAACTGAAACAAAAAAAAACAACTAAAATAAGAGAAGGATAAATTTAAAATAAAAAAAAATATATAAAAATTATGTTGTACATTGAAAATTGGTTTGAATGAGATCTATTAAGTAGTTTTTTTTAATACGTCATTATAGATGATGGTACGGACCCCTCGTGTGAGTTCGACTCGCACTTGGCCGGTTTTATTAATATTATTATAGATAACTGCCATACTTTATTTAGCTTTCTTTTGTTTCTCAACCAAAATCATAATATTAGTACATTGTAACTTTTGATATCATCAGAAAACAACATTTTGCTAAACCTTCTTCAACGGAATCCCTTAAGGGTTGTATATTTGCTTAATTTACACCCCATAAGGCGTCGAGGGAACTAATTTGTGTCACCTACGTTCCCTTGAATTATGTTAATTAATAAATTAGGCGAGTAATACGAACGTGGGCCCGAGAAGTCCTTGGCACTGACTTTGGTTATAATTAGTTTAAAATGTCTAAGTTCATGAACATTAGAAGTCTTTGTAAAGATACTCGGCCGGGGACGCACAAACATTATAGTCATATCTGTGGGATCATTCGGTTCTTTTTAAGATGGTTGAGCTAAATGTCATAACCCAAAAATTAAATAGATGTTTTTAAAGTCAAGTAAGCACGTACTTTTTACCAGTACTGGATTAGCTAGTAGCAAATGCGGGCCCCACGTATTGGGGGGCTTCGCTGTCCCTATCCCTAAGATGTATAGGTATTTTTTTTTAATAAAATATAATGAGTCTACAATTTATCGCTACTATATGGCAATGGAAAAACGTTAGTATTAAAACATACAATGTTAATTTAAAACTTCAACACAACTCGCAGCAGCGGTGACCACTTAACAGGGCCGCCGGCTTGTTTAACTATCATCAGATGACATAAAAACAATACAAAAAACTTTGTGTTTTATTTTTCACCATAAGTTTCAGAACTAAAGCAAGCCAATGGAATCTTGGTAGAATTTTGTACGGGGCCCGCGCTGTCCTAATCCGGCACTGCTCTTTAAAATTGAAAGGACAACTTATTCACTGAATAGGTAACATAGTACTTCTTCTTACTTTACAAAAAACCCTTTTAGTTTCTTTGCAACTTCAATAAAACGAGCTTGGACACCTAAATCCTTCTACAAGGGCTGTCCGTCCAACAGTCTTTCCTATTTAGGGCGCGAATTTATAAGGGTACCCTATAGTTATGTCCGAACGACGACTAATTCAATAAATAGTAGAGTAAATTGAGCTTTAGAGGTTTCCTACCTTATTTGGTTGACTATTTTACTTTTATGGAGCACCTAGGGAAATCTATTGACTTGTAAATACGCGACTTTTGCAAGAAAAGCTGGAGTTATAGCCGGAGAAAGTACTGCGATTGGTTCTACGTTAAATAAATAAAGAATGGCATTGTTGATTGTTGGCGCAGTGATTGAGCGACCGACTGCTACACTGCGTGTTAGATTCCTACACGGAACCAATATTTTATGGCACATAGATACTTCCAAGTATGGTTGTTTATGTATAATATATGAGTTTATAGTTTGTAAACGACGTTTGTAAACGTTTCTAAGTCATCACGCTAGCGTTTCCTAGGCCTCCTTTTGGCGAAGTTACTTAAATAAAATATAATATATCAATACTACACAGTTGAACTCTCCGAGTTCTAAATCAAACAGCTTGTTGAAGCCTTTCTAATAAAACACAGTGACCCCGAGCGAAACCAATTCTGAATTTAATTAGACCTGCTTGGGGCAAACTGGAAGAATTCTCCAACTTCGTGCGGTTAATATTTCAATCTTTTAAGACAATATTTATCTTTTTACGTAGGTGCGTTGTTAATACTTGGCAAAAGTTTTAGTTTAAAAATAAATAAGGGATTAATGAATGAAGATTGTTGTTTTGGGAATTTCTTGTGGTATAGAACTTTAACGGCACGGTTGGCGCAGTGGCTGCTGTGCTGCGTGTTGCAAGCTCGATTCCTGCACAGAACAAATATTTGTATAACCTACAGATAGTTTGTTCCGGGTCTGGCTGTTTATATGTGTGAGTTTAGTGTACCAATGTACACCACATTGGTACACCTCTGCCTAACCCTTCGGGAAATACATTCGTGATGGTACGCTAGATATAAAGTACTGAATAACAATAAGCTACCAATTTAAATTGTATTCCGTCAGATGTTTGATATTTGTCAAGTACCAACCAGGATGGGCTCATCAAATGTATGATAAAATACAAAAAATCACTTAACCTAACCTGTGACCAAGGTAAAACCCAGCCCTTGAGTTTCGAGAAGAGTCAACCAACCATTTGAACATTTATTGAAAAAGGCAACAGGCACTCGGTCCCCACAACCCAAAAGATTCAGACACAAACAGCCCAAAAATATTGCCAGCAAGTAAAAATGAACCTTAATTCCTTTTCATAAGTCATTAAATGAGCATTAAGGTTAATTTTGAAAGATCATCTATCCTATCCTGCTCATTATCCTCGTTAATTAGTATACAATAACATCGTTACATCAACTGGTAATGTAAATCCCTTACATCTCATTACATTTCGGTCTTTCGGGCCAGATTACCGGATTACTCCCAGTAATAATAATTCAATGCCTCGTTGGCCTAGTGGTCCTAAGCACGACTGATATGCTAGAGGTCCTGGGTTCAATTCCCAGGTCGAGCAAAAAGTGTTATTGGGTTTTACTGTGAAATTCTCAGTAGCAGCTCGGAGTTAGTATTTGTGCCCGGTTAATGGCAATATAGGCTCGCCCCCTATTACATGGGATCTAAAATATACCGGCGAACTGTGGGTGTACATTGGTACGCCTCTGCCTTACCCTTCGGGGAATACAGGCGTGATGGTATATATATAATAATAATTCCCAGTAATATTGATCGGAACCTTTTTACTTTTAGACAAAATGCGATGCTGTATCCAAGTTACTTTTGAATATCATAATCATAACTAATTCAATTCATATTCGAGACTGACCCGTACGTATTTCATACAGATAGATAGCAAATAAAAAATGTTACTTCTTCTTAGCGTTTCGATGACAAACTATATTGTAAAAAATAAAAAAATAATATATACTATTATTATAAATTATATTGATGCGGCCCAGAAATTGGCCACTTTGACTGCGTTGTCGATGGCAGCCATTAAATCTTTTACTTAAAAAAGGTTTTTTCTGAATATCAGAATGCAAAAAATATGCATATCATCAGAACCAACCATCACGCCTGTATTTTCCGAAGGGTTAAGCAGAGGTGTACCAATTTAAACACATACTTAGCCGGTATGTTTAAGCCCCATGTAAGCGAGCCTATTGCCATTAACCGGGCACAGATCCTAACTCCGAGCTGCTACTGAGAATTTCATAGAAAAATCCAATGACACTTTTTGCTCGACCTGGGAATCAAACCAGAGACCTCTTGTGTAGCAGTCGCGCTTAGGACTAGGCTAACGAGGCAGTTAATAATATGGTTTGAAAAAAATATAATACCAGCCTATTTGTTGACCCACTGCAGTGCATAGGCCTATTCTCGTCTAGAGACGGCACGAGCATTGATTACTAGGCTTGCTCAAGACGGATTGGCAATTTTCAGACTTTTATTAATTACAAGTCCAGGTTTCTTCACGATGTTTTCCTTCACTGATAAACTTAGTAAAAGTACATATGAATTAAAAGGTAAATCATTCTGTCTCATTCTACTTCAAACAATCCGACAAGGATGCAATGCTGTTCTAAATACGTTTACCGGTAAATGTATTAATGACAAACAGGCTAAAATAAGCACGCCCGAACCGAAACATACCCTTTGCTATAAAAAGCATCACTCAACATTATAGCATTATTTCCCGAAATACTTTTGTTAATTTGTGACAAACGATTTAGCGTCTCCCCACACGACCGAGAATCGGACCGATTTTCGGGCCGATTTTTACAGTTTCTTCACGCCGACGAAGAAATCTGCCAAAAATCTGATAATCGGTCGTTGTGGCAGACCCTTACAGATCTTGGGTTCGATTCCCAGTTCAAACTAAGTGTTATTACAATTTTCTATGAAATTCTCAGTAGCAGCTCGGAGTTAGGATTTGTGCCCGGTTAATGGCAATTATAGGATCGCCTAAATTACATGGGCCCTAAACATACCGGTGAACTGTAGGTGTATTTTGATACACCCTGCCTAACCTTTCGAGAATGCAGGCGTGATGGTAGATAATATTTTTTCTTATAAATAATTCTTGAGCCCAGTAGAGGTCAACTGACCAATCCTTTCACCACGGTGATATATCCATACGGCTCTCCTAGATTTTGCTAATAAGAATAAAGAAGATCCTCTAAATCCCATACATAAATGAACCCCCCGGCCTGGCGCAAAAGAAATGTATCTCAGACTTCAGAGTAATATAATAGTGTAAAGTATCGCTTTTGCCAAATTTGGTGGCTCACATTTTTTTTTTTGCCTTTTGAAGTTTTATACGCGCTAGACGTAAAACTGACATTTTTAAAAGAAAAATTGCGTCTTTCCGTATTGTGTGCTTAATTAATATTGTAACTTCTTGACAATTCAAAAGTGCCTGTAAATGGTCTAATTGAAATAAATGCTTTGACTTTGACTGTGGTTGGGAATACTGTGGCAGGTTTGGTCATAAAACCATTATCAAATGAAAAGTTCTGAGTCGTGCGTCGAGTGTGTCGCTTTTAGCTGCCCAGTCAGCTAAAAGCTCACTGGGCCATCAGACCAATACTATTAGGTACGCAAATCCTTTTTAAAAAGTGAATGTTAAAGGAACAAGCCACAAAGCGAAACATTTCTTGACATAACAACGAAAACATTAATAAAAGTATCTTGACCCTTTTGCTTCGGATTCCAGAAAATTCTTCACGAATGTTTTCTTCAGAAGAAAGCAAAAGTTAAATAAAAAAATATGTACAAAACCTTTTTTTACGATAACAAAACAGTCAAAAGGTTTTATTCTCGCGATGTGAACGACAACGGACGGTGTTCACAAAGAATGAATGAATGAATGAACAAGATCGAGTGCAAATCTTAAGGAGCATGGGTTCCGCAAGTTTTTTTTAAATGTTTTGTTTTCTTTTTTTGTAGTGTTTTTTTTTTTTTTTATTTATTACTTGCTGTACACCGCGGTTTCACACACGTTTAGTTTCGTCTTCGGTTACTGCACCACTTCCGCGTGTCATAGCGTGATGTTATATTAATGGAGCTAATGTACGCAAAAAGTTCTTTTTTTAATTTGATTGGTATTTCCAAATATAAGTGCTTTTAAACAAACAAAAAGAAAGCTTTTCGTTTTATTAGTATAGATAGTATAGATAATTTCTGGTATAATAGTGCTCTTTCGTATAATTATATGTAATAGAATTTCTGCTGAATTTAGTTCACCGTGAAAAAAACTATTTTAACTAATTAAATAAAATTTAAATGTTCAACCAAATATCATTAATATTAGAAAGAAGAGGTATCGATAGAAACCATCATGACAGTAAATAATAAATTATATATATACCATCACGCCTGTATTCCCCGAAAGGTTAGGCAGAGGTGTACCAGTGTACACCCACAGTTCGCCGGTATATTTAGGTCCCATGTAATAGGGGGCGAGCCTATTGCCATTAACCGGGCACAAATCCAAACTCCGAGCTGCTACTGAGAATATCATACAAAAATAATAAATTTTGACTACGGAACCCTAAAATTCATATTTCCCCAAGAATCGAGCGGGTTCCAAGATTGCATTTTCACGAGCGCATTGCATGACATCTTCTTTTACATGCAAAGCAGTCATTTGAAAACTCAGACCACTTTATAAAAATATGAACGATATTGTATCGATATTAAAATCTTTTGCTTTTGATATTAAAGTACTAGAATTGTGCTTTTATACCGCGTCGATTCTGTAAAATTCAGACATGAACTCGCACCTCACGTCACTATTCAATGACATCAAATATTCAATCAAATTCAAGTGACATTGTTTTATTTGACACTTTGGAGTGCGAAGTGAGCGTCGAAGTGACGGTGGAATTACCGTATAGAATGCCACTGCTGGTCTTATGTCTTTTTTAAAGATAGTAATAATTTTCTTCAGACGATTTCAGGCACGGCGGTAAATCTCAATGTACCATAGACGTAACCGTAAACGGGTAAAAAAATAACGCGGTCACAGTCGCGGGCCGAAGCTAGTCTATACTAATATTATAAAAATTTAAGATTTGTTGTTTTTGATTGTTTGTATCGAATAGGCTCCAAAACTTCTGGACCGATTTTAACCATTTTACCACCAATAGATAGCTACATTATTCCTGAGTTACTTATGCTATAGTCTATATAACATCACGCTATGGCACACGGGAGCGAAGCAGTAACCAAAGACGTAAATTATAGCGGCTGAAATAAGCCACGCGGACGAAGTCGCGGTTAGAAACTAGTATAATATAAAGTTACAATTAATTACAACGCCTTTTAAAATAGAGAATCCATTAAAAAATAAAATCCCAGTTATAAAAAGGCAACAAAAGACAATCCAATTAAAAATAATGTAATCGCCATTTACTTCGTAACCCGACCTCAATGGACTTCAATTCTCAATTCTCGTAGCGCGTCTACGAACGGCTACGAGTGCTACGAAGCGTAGCCTGGCGTAGCCGGACATTTTAATAGATAAGGTTTTATCTAGATTGGAATTCTATAATCTATACTTAATTAGACTTAGGGCGGACACTCACTGTAATTACAGGAAGCTGTTGAGAATAATATCGATGGTGTGAATCAATGTATCGTTTAAAAGTCGGTTAGAGTAATATTCGCAATTAAATATATTAAACTAGCTTTTGCCCGCGACTTCCTATCGCGTGAATATGGATTCGGAAGAAGTCTCGAATTAATAGTGGCCTGTCCTTTCTTATGAAAGCGTAACAGACAGAGTTATTTAACTGCCTCGTTAGCCCAGTGGTGCTAAGCACGACTGCTACGCTAGAGGTCCTGGGTTCGACTTCCAGGTCGAACAAATAGTGTTATTGGGTGTTTCTATGAAATTCTCAGTAGCAGCTCGGATTTTGGATTTGTGCCCGGTTAATGGCAATAGGCTCGCCCCCATGGGACCTAAATATACCGGCGAACTGTGGGTGTTGGTACACCTCTGCCTAACCCTTCGGGGAATACAGGCGTGATGGTATATTATTATTATTTTATTTTCATTTATTCATTGTATATACATATAAGTTACATTTTTAAATATTAGTATAAAAAAATAAAAACATTTAAAAATATAAAATATAGTAGCCCACCGGCGTCGGGAACAGGGTCCAAGCCACCGGTGGTCAGGGCTCCTGAGAAAGGAATCTCCTAACGATACGCGCCGTGTCTAGGAGAACCGCTTTCTGAATCAAGCCCTTGATCCTGCTGCCCAACGAGAGCCTCCTAAGATGTTGGTCGAGGCTCTTGGCAATTAAGCCATTGGCTGAGACGACTATCGGCACAATGATCGCTGAGTCCACAGCCCACATGTCGACAACCTCGCGAGCCAAGTCAAGATATTTGATCTTCTTATCATTCTCGGCCTTCACGAGGTTCACGTCATGTGGGACTGTTATGTCAACAATCATTGCGCGCTTCTCTAAGCGATCCACCACCACTATATCAGGCTTATTGGCTACAAAATATTCCTGTCAGTGATGATGGATCGGTCCCAGTACAATGTGACATGGCTATGTTCGAGAACTGGGTCGGGCACATACTTATAGTACGGTACTTCCGATTCTACAAGGCGGTATTTCAGAGCAAGTTGCTGATGGATGATCCTGGCCACAAGGTTGTGCCTATGCAAGTACTATTTATTTTATTTATTTTTAAGAGACAAAGTCACGAGCAGAGGCTAGTTTTTAATAATTATATATAAGGATTTGAAAGTTCATCATATAAGCCAAACGACGTCCACTGCTGGACATAGGCCTCCCCTAAAAATAGCCATAATGGCCGATCCTGCGATGTCAATTACTATAATTGCATTAAATGAGTGTCGTCAATCCAATATTATAATTAGTTGTAATGCTATCAATAATCACTCGCGATACGTTTGTAATTATTGTGTTTAACGATAATATCTCTATTGTGTTATGTAGCGTGAATAATTAATTATTTGCCTCGTTGGTCTCGTGGTGGCCAGCACGACTGTTGCGCGGGTCCTGAGTTCGATTCCCAGGTCGGGCAAAAAGTGTAAATGCGTACACAAGTGTGTGCGCAAACACAGATACACTCCCTCTTCCCAAATTCTCATAGTCCGACAGGACGGCAATCCGGCATAACCGGGGAGATCAGACGACCACGGCTTTACTTGCTTTCCGAGACTTTGGGGGGTCACACCAGCAACTTTTAAACTCCCGGCTGTAACTAAAAAAATCCTGATGAAAAAACCCAATAAAAACAATAACACTTTTTGCCGGACCTGGGAATGGAACTCAACTCAACACCTCGAAGAAAAAAAGTCCAAAGTCTAAAATCTAAATTAACTCTTTTCGATGTTTGAACCGCATAAAATACCTTAGTCACAGGTATTAAACTCAGAACATCAAGTGCCGTGGCATCCCGGTTACATTAAGCCCGGGATTCGATTTCCCGCACAACGGGATCAATGTCATCCTCTCACACAATCACCGGGATGTTTGTCTTCCATTTATTTTTGTACTTACCGAATGAAGCCGACAGCGGCCGATGATATACGACCATCAAATAGAAATAACACATTTTGGGTTGGATTAGAGTTATCAATTGGATTTGGTGTTGTTTATCATTTTTTTTTTCGGGACTGTTTATTTTTTTATTGATTTATTTATTTAGGACTTATGTATGTGAGCTCATGTATCCTAAGTTAAGGATATATACTATAAACGATTGTACTATATAATTAAAGGCAGTAATAAACACTATTTCAATTGATACAGTTGTTTAACTCAGCCAGGATTGTCCGCATGGGTTATTTCACCCAAGTTAAGTTACGTCTTTCGTTACTTACTGCTGCGCTCCCGTGGGTTGTAGCGTGATGTTATATAGCCTAAGTTACTCAAGAATATAGTGTAGCTATCATTGGTGGAAAAATGTTTGAAATCGATCCAGTAGTTTCGGAGCCTATTCGATACAAACAAACAAACAAATCCTCCTCTTTGTAATATTAAGTCTAGACGTAAAAAAAAAAAAAAAAAAATACCATCACGCCTGTATTCCCCAAAGGGTTAGACAGAGGTGTACCAATGTACACCCACAGTTCGCCGGTATATTTAGGTCCCAAGGAAGGCATTTAGGAAGTATAGACGTCTAACAAAAAATATAGTTACACAAATCATGACATACAAACAATAGTCAACAAAAGGTATTATTTTGATGTACTCCTTCACGTATAGAAGGCCACAGCATGCACAAGAAAGTTAACAACTAGCTAACAAATTATCATGACGAAGGTATATTCACTCAGGGATCTCAGACCATTATGCCGTGACCTTAAAAAATAATCATTTCTTTGTTACACTGTCACCATGGCCCAGTAGTTAAGGCGCCTCTCATGCACGAGGCTGTGGGTTCGCGTCTGGACCCGGGCAAGAACCAATGTTCTTTCTAAGTTTATTTTGCACATCACTGACATCGGTGAAGTTTCGTTTAATTCTAAAATCACCAATCCACCTTGAGCAAGCATGGTGATCAATACTCGTGCCTTCTCTGTATGAGAAGAGGAGTTTGCCCTGCAGTGGGTCAATAATAGGCTGTTATTAATTAATTATAAAATAAATATATAAATATACCATCACGCCTGTATTCTCCGAAGGGTTAGGCAGAGGTGTACCAATGTACACCCACAGTTCGCCGGTATATTTAGGTCCCATGTAATAGGGGGCGAGCATATTGTCATTATCCGGGCACAAATCCAAGCTCCGAGCTGCTACTGAGAAGTTCATAGAAAAACCCAATAACACTTATTGCTCGACCCGGGAATCGAACCCAGGACCTCTAGCGTAGCAGTCGCGCTCAGGACCACTAGGCCAACGAGGCAGTTAATCAGAGATATTAATTAGTCACATGGAAATCGAGGGCTCCCCTCTCTATATCACTGGCGACCCAAAAAACAAAGCTTCGAGTCGATTAGCCTCTTTAAAAGGGGGGGACAATAGGCTTATAACAACACGTATACATCAATTAGGTAACTAATAAAACAAAAAACACATGAGCCGTGGAACATTATGAGCTTAATTGCCTCATTAAGACTGTGGATAGAGAGGGCTTGTAGACTGCAAGGAGTAAGGTTACAGCGTGGTAGCGGTTTGGAATGTACTTGTAAAAGTCATCATCTGCTTAGCCTTTTCCCAACTATGTTGAGGTCGGCTTCCAGTCTAACCGGATGCAGCTGAATACCAGTGTTTTACATGGAGCGACTGCCTATCTGACCTCCACAACCCAGTAACTGGGCAACACGATACCTCTTGGTTAGACTGGTTGTCAGACTTCTAGGCTTCTGACTATCCGTAACGACTTTTTTTAAATGGGACAAGCCCACCACACTGTTCCCAAACCACTGCAACTTCTGTAAGCCAGAATCAACAGTGGCGACCACAAGAAAAGCGTAACGACTGTCAAAGATCTACGAATGACAATCGGGACCAACGGCTATACGTGCTTTCCAAGGCACGGGGGTTTCACACCACCCACATCCATACTCCGGGCTACTACTGAGGAATTCCTAATGGAAGAACCCAATAACACTTTTTGCCCGACCTGGGAATCGAACCCGGGACCCCACACTCGTCAGTTGCATTTGCGACCACGAGACCAACGGGGCAGTCCTTGTACTTGTAAAAGTATATAATAAAATAATGGTAAAGTTAGTCGGCAAACGTAGTGTGGGACGCCCTCCGGCTAGATGGGTCGACGATCTGCGCAAGGCGGCTGGCAGTAACTGGATGCGGAGATCCGAAGATCGGGTTCAATGACGTGGCTAGGGAGAGGCCTATATCCAGCAGTGCACTGCGATAGGCTGATGATGAGGATGAACGTTAGGAGTAGTAGAGCTATTTGTAAAGGAGCTCGTCTGGGGAAGTATTACCAGCATACATATTTCTGCCGCAAGGCAGCGTTTCTTGTTCCGGTTTGAAGGGTAAATCCAGGCACATGAGACATTTTAACTCTTTCTCTGGATTGGCAACGCATTTGCAAGATCTTGCAATGTATTGCAGATGTATATGTATAGGCAGTGGTGACCACATAACATCACCTGTGTGATTTTGTAAGACCTCGTTCTAAACTTCGAATCTGAATCCGCTGTGACTTTCTTGATTGGCATTCTAAAAACTCGGTTGATAATACGAATTTACACTAGCACCGCTCTTGCGAGCGTGTCAGCGAGTTGAACTAAATAGACGGGGAAATTTTAACAGATAAACTATGAGATCACGTAAGAAGTGGCATTCTATACGGTAATTCCACCGTCACTTCGACGCTCACTTCACACTTCAAAGTGTCAAATAAATCAATGTCATTTTGAACCTGAAGCGAAGTGAGAGTAAATAGCGACGTGAGATGCGAGTTCATGTCTGAATTTTACAGAATCGACGTACTGGTGGCCGTCAGTGTTAGCCAACCAATGACATAAAGACAACATAAAATTAACGAGAATATTTTGTACGTTGAAACATAAAACTAAAGATGTTTCTTTTTTGACGTTGACACTAGAAATTTCTCCTGTATCGTGTATACTTTTACAAACACTTTGCATTATTAAGTAATTATTTATAATGTATTGAGTAAACAATTGTTTTTAACCTAAAAATCTGACTTACAAATATTTGTTCCTTGCAAGAATTGAACCTGTGACACGCAATGCGCTTCGCCAATGCGTTAACTGAGTTGCCAAGACAAAAAAAAACAAAAAACAATAAAAAAATCTATTGCGTTGTAACGTTTATATCTTACACCACAATCCAAACTCAATGATTGCCCTCAATAGTACATGAATGGAATTCTAAAGAGAACTAATGATGGCCGAGAGAGTAGGCAACAGCGCTCTTTTCACAGCCAAACCAATTATCTACCTAATTTAAAAGAACATAGAATTTAAATCGCTTTGTTAGAAGATTAGAAACATATACGAGGCGCAGTTTTGTTATCGTGATATTAAAGCGAAGAAGCATAATGGCAAAGAGTTTGTTTTTACAGTGAAATAACGAAGCTTATTCGATGAAACACTGAATAGCGGTAACAGCGATAACGATATAACGTTATTTGTCTAATATTGATTGGTGTATAGGTTACTTATACCTTGACAAATATAACTGCTTCGTCAGCCTAGTGGTCCTAAGCGCTACTACTATCGACTGAGGGCCGATGCCTGCCGGGGCTGCGGGTTGTTTGAAAGAGATACCGCGCCCCCGGAACGCAAAGGGCACATGAAGGAACATAGACGGGTTTTAGTCAGTAAAAGTCTGACACTCCCTCTCGAAGTTATTGACGAATTCCCGTAATAAAAAATTAAAAAAAGCGCTAGTGCTATGCTAGAGGTCTTGAGTTCGATTCCCATGTCGAGCAAAGTGTTATTGGGTTTTTCTATTAAATTCTCGCTTGCAGCTCGGAGTTAGGGTTTCTGCCTGGTTAGTGGCAATAGGCTCGCCCCCTATTACATGGGACCTAAAAACATACCGGCGTACCGTGAGTGTACATTGATACACCTTTACCGAACCCTTCGGGGACTACTTCTTCTTCGATGACAAACTATATTATTGGTATATTATATTGTTGCGGCCCAGAATTTGGCCACTTTGACTGCGTTGTCGGTGGCAGCCATTAAATCTTCCTGCGTGCAGCTGTTAGGGCACGTAGGACACGATATGAGATATTATGGGCCATCGTTTGTGCTGTACCGCACAGACAGCTCAAGTCGCTGCCGTCACCGAATCCCCACCTAAACAAGTTGTCTTTGCTCCGGGACTACTGGCGTGATGGTATGGATGTATATTATAAATACCCTGGCCTCTTAAAAACCCTACCTACCTACCTACCTACCGAACAACCACAGCCCCACTCATCAAAACACACCACTAAAAACGATTGAAATGCATTAAAAACGAATCATTCATAATTGGAACGAACCGTTTAGCCGTCACGGGGCCGGGACGGGCGCGTCACGACACGTATCCGGCGCGATAACGAACCGGACCGGAGTGCCACTCCACAGTTACCGGTAATGGATTTCCGTTACTGTCTTTCCATTCCGTGCTTTTTGTTCGAGATGTTTTTAACCTGGATGTGGTTGGTGTATCTTTTTATAGAACCTCTGTTTTAAGGTGCTTCCTCACCGGGAGCATTCGCGTGTAATGGAACGTTACAGATTTGAGCATTACATCAGTGAAGGAGGAAAACCAAGCATTACAATGCGCACCTTGTAATGATACAATGTGTAATATCTTGATACAACTTGTAACATCAATGCGCTCCACTTCCCCCAGCCCCCCGCCCGCCCGCTCAGTAGCCTACGTGACAGTGACCACTTCGTCTGACATCTTGCTATGAAATGCTCAAAGTCGAATGAATATGTTACATTGCACGCAAATGCTCGTTAGTCAAGGAGGTATTATTGTAATGTAATGCTCAAAGTCGAATCTATAAAGTGTGCAATACACGTGAATGCTCCCGGTGAGGAAGCACCTTTACACTGCTACCAGTCGAACAAATGCTCTCTCCTTCTTCATCACCGTACGAGCAATTTTAGTAAGAATTTCTGCGATTTAGATCTGTTTGCTCAACCGAAAAGAAAATTCAGACTAATGTTACACAACATGTTAAAAACACAACGCCGCTAAAGAAGTTTTCACTTCAAAAAATTATAATTGCCATAAAACTGACCATTGAATTGGAATTTGTTAACAATTTCATAAAGTTCATTCTTACAACTACCACCGCACCGTGCCACTTCCAGTCTCTCTACTTCAAGGGCTGATCGTAAACGCATGGAACATTTTTCTCACGTAACAGTCAACTGAGCGGCTACCCTTCCGCAACGTGACTTCTCTCTCTTGTTTAATATGTTAAGAGGTACTTTAGGATACAGTACGGTTTGGGAACTGTGTGTTTTCATTGTTTGTTACCCGTTTTTAGATATACCTAACGAATGTAAAAAGACTTCATTAAGTCAAAGTCGAAGCATTTATTAAATTTCAATTAGCTCATTTACAGGCACTTTTGAAGTGTAAGGAAGTTACATTTTAAAGTTGAAGCTAGTTGCTCGTTCCAAAATGTAGGTCTCTAAGGAGAAGAACGAGCAAGAAACTTAATGGACACTCCTGGAAGACGAAAGATACATTTTCTTTCCACAGTTGCGATTTTTTAGAGGTCGCCCCCATTATATGGGACTTAAACATACCAGCGAACTGTGGGTGTACATTGGTATACCTCTGCCTAACCCTTCGGGGAATACAGGCGTGATGGTATGTGGTGTGTGTAATAATAATACATTGGTCCCTGATATCCTTCTGGCTACGGAGATATTAAAGATCAAAATTACGACTTTTTGTCACGTATTTTTTATGAAAACATAAGTCATTGCTACCAACCCCCATGATAAACAGCGTGAGTTTATGTACAATATCCATACTAATATAATAAATAAATCTAAAGAGTATTTTTGCTTGTTCTAACGCTCTTATCTCTGGAACCACCAGACGAATTGCACAAAATATTTTTGGATATATAGCCTGACTAGCTTTTGCCCGCGACATCGTCCGCGTGGATTAATAGTTCCCGTTCCCGGGGGATTTTCGGGATGAAAACTATCCTATGTCCTTTCTCGGGTCCCAGGCTATATCTGTACCAAATTTCATTGAAATCGGTTCAGTGGTTTAGGCGTGAAGAAGAGACAGACAGACAGACAGACAGAGTTACTTTCGCATTTATAATATTAGTAAAGATTCATGAGAAGTAGTATAGGTTATGTAACATCACGCTACAAGCTACGAAAGCGGTATTCTTAGACGCAACGTAACGCGGGTGAAAAAGCCTCTCGGATAAAAAAATTAAATTAAAAATTTAAAAAACCCCCGACACAAAATCCTAACTTCCCTTTAAAAAGTAAAAAAATAAAATACGTCGCGTTGGGGGACCGATGTTGCATTTAGGGTACGACCGTCCCAAGCGGTCCCCCAACGCGACGTATTTTATTTTTTTACTTTTTAAAGGGAAGTTAGGATTTTGTGTCGGGGGTTTTTTAAATTTTTAATTTAATTTTTATTTTATACTTTTTATAGGTACATACGTATTATAATGTCGATTTTGTTAAGCTGTAAGTACATAGGTTCCTAATAATTTAATAGCCCACATGACAAATCATTTTTAGTTTTTCTTCCCCACTTTCACACCCATAACTTTTAAACGGCTTAACCGATTTTCATCAAACATGTCTAAGAACACTCGTACGTAAGTCACCTTTCATACAAAAAAAACTAAATTGAAATAGCTTCATCCGTTCGGGAGCTATGATGCCACAGACAGACAGACAGACAGACAGACAGACAGACAGACAGACAGACAGACAGACAGACAGACACGTGAAAATTATAACACCCCTCTTTTTGCGTCGGGGGTTAAAAATAGAGTAAAAGTTAGTGTGTAATAAAAAACATTGTAGGTATCCACGCGTCTAAGTACTCGTACTTTTACAAAGAAACTTTATGTAGGTCACAAGGGTTAAATGCAAGTATTTACTGTTCTTTACATACTTATATATCTGCCCAGCAACCATGATGGGATCGGCTTCCAGTCTTACCGGTAATATCAGTATTTTACATGGAGCGACTGCCTATCTGACCTCCACAACCCAGTAACTGGGCAACACGATACCTCGTGGTAAGATTGTCAGATTTCCGAATTCAATTTTCTGTCTCGGTAGTAAATCTAATGGAGAATAGCTGAGTATGCTGGTGATATTCAAGTATTCAAGTATTTATTTGCGCAGTATTTTTTTTTATATTATAGTGCGCAAGTGTGTGCGCAAACACAGGTGCACTCCATTTCCTTTTACTCTCAAAAACCGGTTGAACGAGAATCCTACACGACCAGGTGCTACTGAGAAAACCCGAATAAAAGCATTCAATAACACCTTACCTGATCTGAGTATCGAACCCATTATTCACACTTACAGTTTACACGTGTTTTGTGATAAATTCCGAAACCAATATACAAACATTTATCACTTCGAACTTGTTAGTTGGCTCCAACATTGGCCGGTATCACCAACACATGCATCAGACCAATTAGCCAACCTGTCAGTATGTTGGCCCATATATCTGTTAATTGCCAGTAATATTTCTTGGCTTAGCCAAAATGCACATGTTGTTTTATGAGGTAATAGTTACCGATGCAATTTTAGAGTTATTTTTTTGACTGCTGTGCAAGGGGTCCCGGGTTCGATTCCCAGGTCGAGCAAAAAGTGTTATTGGGTTTTTCTGTGAAATTCTCAGGAGCAGCTCGGAGTTTGGATTTGTGTCCGGTTAATGGCAATAGGCTCGCCCCCTATTACATGGGACCTAAATATACCGGCGAACTGTGGGTATACATTGGTACACCTCTGTCTAACCCTTCGGGGAATACAGGCGTGATGGTATTTTTTTTTTGAGCTCTGTATGGAGAAGCTCGTCCGGGGAAGTACTGCCATCATACCTATCTATACCTCTGCAAAGCAGCGTTGCTGTGTTCCGGTTAAAAGGGTATGTGGGTGCCGTTGTAATTATAGGCACATGACACATTTCAACTTGGTCTCTGGGATGGCAACGCATTTGCAAGGCTTTTGGTATTCCAGATGTTTATAGGCAGCGGTTACCACTTAACTTGATGTAGGCCGTTGGCTTGTTTGCTATCCAAACACCACAAAAACTTCTTTTGTTTTTAAAAATATCCTCACGCCACACTAAGAATTTCTTCTGTGTCGAGGATACGTTTATATATAAACTCGCAGTCATAAATGGCTAGACTGCGAACCTACACCATATCTTTAGACCATATCTATCTTTAGACCATCTATCTTTAGACCATAAATAATTATAAGTATTAACTGCTACTCATTAGCCTAGTTGTTCTAAGCACGAATGCTATGCTAGAGGACCTGGGTTCGATTCCCAGGTCGAGCAAAAAGTGTTATTTTATTTTTCTATGATATTCTCAGTTTCATTTCGGAGTTTGGATTTGTGCCCTGTTAATGGCAATAGGCTCGCCCCGTATTACATGTGACCTAAATACACCGGCGAACTGTGGGTGTACATTGGTACACCTCTGCCTAATCCTTCGGGAAATACAGGTGATAGTGGTAATTATAAGTCGCCCTTAAAAGCTTGTATTAATATAAATCACAAATAAAAGTAATGACACCGCCATTTTATTCATGTTTCAAACAAATTGGGCGTATCTAGTATACAAATGATGCTCAATTTATCATTTTATTACGTTTTTTTGAACACTACACACCTAAAATATTTTTTATTTTTTTGGAACATGCCGTTTAATCGCACAAAATAATTATTAAAAACTACTTTCTACTCGCGACTTCGTCCGCATCAAATTTGGTATATTATCCCACGGTAACCAAACATTTTCCGGGGCAAAAAGTATCCCTTGTGTTATTTCACAATCTATCTCAGCGCAAAATTTCATCCAGAACCGTTCAGCCAATTCAATCCGTTTCTGAAATTAGCGCGCACAAACGTACAGACAAATAGTCAAAAATTCTAACAATCATTTTGGGTTCTATTGCATTGATAAAGACCCCTAAAATAGTTTTTCTGCTATAGCTTCCATGTACAGACAGCGATTACTTATATTTTTGTCATTATGTTACCTAGATACATAGAAGATAGATAACGATAAAAAAAAATTTTACGTATATGTAAACTGTTTTGAGAGATGGTAGTAAGGGCCCGGGAGTTTCAGGATTATTTCTTACTAACAAAAAACGAATATTAGTATTGATTATTTAGCTGCTAATAGTTCACACACAATGAAAAAGCAGTATTGAACATTACATTGTCAAAAAGCGGTCCATTATATTAACGAAAAGCTCTTATTAATCATCTGACAGGCAGCTGACATTTCCATGGCTGCATTCTTTATCTTTAATCCCCATAACAAAAGAAAAAGTTAAATAACAAAAATAAATAACTCTCCTTGCAACCAAAATAAACATACATACATCCAAACATGCCATCACACCTCTATTCCCTGAAGGGTTAGGCAAAGGTGTACCAATATACACCCACAGTTCGCCGGTATGTTTACGTCCCATGTAATAGGGGGCGAGCCTATTGCCATTATCCGGGCACAAATCCCAACTCCGAGCTGCTACTGAAAATTTCATAGAAAAACCCAAAAACACTTTTAGTTCGACCTGGGAATCCCCAAGACCTGTAACATAGCAGTCGCGCTTAGGACCACTAGGCTAACAACACAGTTAAAAAATAAACATACATCATACCATCTCGTCTGTATTCCCCGAAGGGTTAGGCACAGGTGTACTAACGTACACCCACAGTTCGCCAGTATGTTAAGAAAATAAACATATTTGGAATGCTTAGCCATGGTTTTCCGGCTCTTAAAAATAAGTATTCAAAAAAGATTACCCATTATACAAGGGGGTGTTAACATTAATACTTATTCAGAGCGGCCGGAAAACATTCGCCGGTATAATGGACGGCGCAAAAAGTTAATGGACGCTTTCACCACCCTGTATTTGAGTTCGGGGCAATTCGGCATGAATCGGCATGATTCGGCTGTTACGCTTGCGCATTTTTCTTTTTAAGGTTCCGTAATAAAACGTTTGTATCGAGGTCATTTGAAAAAACTGTAATTTATCAGAGTTTTTAGAGCACAAATCTTTCTAATTTTCGAATCGATTTACGTAAATCTTTTAGGACTTGAATTTTTAAGTCTTACAGAAAATCAAGATTTTAAACACTTAATTTGCACAATAGGTATTGTTTTTATAGCAATAATCCAAATCTATACCGGACAAGTACCAAAGTGACTTTATCAATTTATATGTAAGTAATAATGAATGTGTGTGTATGTGTAATTTTTTGTTTTTGTATGTGTGTTGTTTTTATGTTGTGTGTTTTTGTGTGTCTTACTAAGTTTATCTTTGACATCTCCGACATCGGTGAAAGAAAACATCGTAATGAAACCTGAACTTATAATTAATATAAGTCTAAAATCGTCAAGCCGCCTTGGGCAAGCGTGGTGATCAACGCTCGTGCAATCAATCAATATACACCCACAGTTCGCCGGTATGTTTAGATCCCATGTATAGGGGGAGAGCCTATTGCCATAAACCGGGCACAAATCTTAACTCCGAGCTGCTACTGAGAATTTAACAGAAAAACCCAATAACACTTTTTGCTTGACCTGGGAATTGAGCCTAAGACTTCTAGCGTAGCAGTCGCGCTTAGGACCACTAGGCTAAAGAGGCAGTTCAGCAGTGCAGCAAAGAGAAAATAAAAAACGGCAGCTATTTTATATTAGTGTAGAATAGCAAAGTGTAGAGGCATGCCAGTGGAAGGCGACAAGAGGAACGCGCTATCGGGTTTATTGAGTTGTCCCCGAGATTCCATCTTCATAGCACTCGCGACTCAATTACATGTCTTACATAGTTATATTTATGGTATCGTACAAGGCACGGTTGGCTGGCTGCTGTGCGGCGTGTCCCGGGTTCAATTCCTTTTTTTTTGAGGTGAGATTTTTATATATACCATCACGCCTGTATTCCCCGAAGGGTTAGGCAGAGGTGTACCAATATACACCCACAGTTCGGCGGTATATTTAGGTCCCATGTAATAGGGGGCGAGCCTATTGCCATAAACCGGGCACAAATCCAAACTCCGAGCTGCTACTGAGAATTTAATAGAAAAACCCAATAACACTTTTTGCTCGACCTGGGAATCGAACCCGGGACCCCTTGCACAGCAGTCGCACTTGCGACCACGAGACCAACGGGGCAGTTTTGGCAGTTGTTGTGAGAACTTGGAGAGTACTTAGGAATAACGTAACGTGTGTAGGAGCTCGTCGCTTAATAATTACAGCCGCGTAGACCGATCTTCCGGGTTAGGCCACGCTTGCCGAGGTTAATTTGTGGATGGGTGACCATTTACCATAGCGAGTTTCCTCCGTGCCTCGGAAAGCACGTGAAGCCGTTGGTCCCGGCTGTCATTTGTAGATCTTTGACAGTCGTTACTGTTAGTCAGAAGCCAGAAAGTCTGACAACCAGTCTTACCCAGAGTATCGTATTACCCATTACTGGGTTGTGGAGGTCTGATAGGCAGTCGCTCCATGTGAAATACTGATATTCAGCTGCATCCAGTTCGACTGGAAGCCGACCCTAACATAGTTGGGAAAAGGCTAGGCAGATGATGATGAGGAATAACGTAACATCCTACCAGCGAAAGAATTTTCAAAACCAGACTAGTAGTTTTAAAGATACTGCAGATTATCTCTAGAAAACATTTTCGAATCAAAAACTTTAATACTCTAACCGAATCTGAAGCTCCAGTTGGTGTTCGATACCGTAATAAATTCGATATAAGGAAGTGGAAAGAGGTCCGAAGGATTCCCCAACCTCCTCCATTGAATTGTCAATGAGACGGGCGGTTGAGATATTGCCTACAGCGCCCCTTCCTCCCAGAGGTACGAGGGACTTAATCAACAGTTAGTAACTCGAGTAAATAACTTATCAAGTGATAGATGAGGCAGGATAGGAGTGAGAATTGTAAGCTAGGTAAAAACAATATATTTTTAGGGTTCCGTGAAAAAATGGGACCCTATTACTAAGACTTCGCTGTCCGTCTGTCACCAGGCTGTATCTCATGACCCATGATAGTTAGAAAGTTGAAATTTTCATAGATGATGTATTTCTGTTGTCACTATAACAACAAATACTAAAAACCAGATTAAAATAAATATTTAAGGGGGCTCCTATACAACAAACGTGTTTTTTTTGCTGTTTTTATAGATACTGGTACGGAACACTTCGTGCGCGAGTCCGACTCGCATTTTTTAAATTTGATATGTGTTTGCTGTAAGTTGTCTCTAGTATAAGTCAAAGGTGACAGAGACAAAGTCAATGATGAAGTGAGCTTACCCAGAAGAAGCCTGTTCACTCTAACTTTGAACAGATTAGGGTTAAATTCGTTTGAAAATACAAACGCAATTCCACTCCTTTGCTGTGCAACGCGAACGAAAAAGGTAAAATACCGTCAGGAAGATATAAACTTTATTGTCTACATCCCCAACCTTTGTAACGAGCTCTTCAAGATCGCGATACATTCCGCTGAAATAGTCGTCGAGTCACATTAAAAGATTATTGCTTTTGAACAAAAAAGCTGCCCGTTATCCCTTTAATGTGTGTGTGTGAAACTGCCTCGTTTGCCTAGTGCAGGGATGGCAAACCAATGGCACGCGTGCTAGTAGTGGCACGCGACAAAATAATTCGGGCACGCCAATATATGACAACTGTATATGTATTTGATCGAAAACAATTTACAACAGCAGAAATCACACTAACCTTTTATTAAAATAAACATAAAATAGTAAATATTACGATTCTTGTACAAACTAGTTGCAAACAAAGAGTGTTAACAGCTTCTAGTTGTATTTTTCTCCATTCAATGACTAAGCCAAGATTCTTTGATGGCACGTCATAGTCACATTATTATTTTTCTATAAAAAATGGCACTATCACCGATAAAGGTTCGCCATCCCTGGCCTAGTGGTTCTTAACACGACTGCCACGCTAGAGGTCCTGGGTTTGATTCCCAGGTCAAGCAAAAAGTGTTATTGGGTTTTTCAATGAAATTCTCAGTAGCAGCTTGGAGTTTGGATTTGTGCCCGGTTAATGGCAATAGGCTCGTCCCCTATTGCCTATTGCCATTAGCCATTGCTATTGCCATTAGCCTATTGTCATTAACCGGGCACAAATCCTAACTCCGAGCTGATACTGAGAATTTGACAGAAAAACCCAAAAACTCTGCTCGACCTGGGAATCGAACCCAATACCTCTAGCGTAGCAGTCGCGCTTAGGACCACTTAGACTAGGCTAACTAGGCAGGTTTACAACAAAAAACACTTGAATACACGCCTAAATACATGAAAGCTTTTAGATAAGTTATCTGTTTAATATGTGTATTTGGAATAACAAAAAGATATCTACAAAGCTGTAAAATATATAAAAGATTAAAAATTTAATTTTATGTTGGTTTTCTTGGTTAATTCAGATTGATTTAAGTGCGGGTGTTATTACAGGCACATGAGACGTTTCAACTTTGTCTCTGGAATGGCAACGCATTTGCAAGGCCTCTGGTATTACAGACTTCTATAGGCAGCGGTAGTCATCGCTGCCTATAGAAATCTGTGTACTTAAGGGACTATCCGAACATAGGACGCTGAAAACACACATTTTTTTGTCGCATAGTCTGGAGTATTGGTACATATTAAAAGTCCAAAAAAAATTTAGTGTATTGCCAAGGGTTTGAAGTAAATACTTATTTAAAAATATTTCATAAAAATAAAGAAGTATCGTGGTCAAAAAATCGCAAAGGAGGTATACAAAATTTTTCGTCGCTTAAGTTTAAAAAATTTGAGCGTTAACTATATCATTTTATGTAATAATATTATAGGGATTTTCATGAACTAAAGACATATTTATAAATTATTCCATTGAGCCGTGAATTTTTTTCCCCATTTAATGAAAACCTTAAAATTTCTTGATTTTGGTGTTTATTCATTACAACTTACATCGCTATTTTGAACCGCGATGCGTTTTGTCTTATTTGCTTACTATAGGGCCTTAGCATCAGGTGAGCCGTTCGGCTTGTTTGCTATCAAATGGTTATAAAAAATATTAAAATTGCCCAAAAAAATATAAAATATTGAATTATTAAATATATTTATTTTATTTATATAAAATTGCATTAACGGTGTTTTTTTAGAAGATTCAGTTTATTTTTTACTTGACTTAATTGTTTTTAATGGCTATCAAACTTCTTCATCTTTGTTTTTTAAAAAACGCTGGCGCTTTCCTCCACAACTAAAAAAAAAAAACAAACTCCAAAAAAAAACTTCTTAACTTTGGTATAGTGTTCTACAATACTTAGTTATTTACGTAAATCAATATTATTATATTTCTATAAAAATTAAAAATCAATCTACTAAGTTTCGTATAAAACCAACCTTAAGGTACCCTAAAAAAAAAAACAGAATTAAATAATAACTTCTCACAAATTCAGAAATTCAACATTCAATAAAAAAATGTTACCTACCCACCTTTCATTATGAATATTAATTTGTCTCAACCGATGTAAAGGGTTTTACAAGTAAAAAGATGGGTTCCACTTACCTGTAATGTTAGCAAGCCTTTCACAAGATACGCCAAGGAGAATTCTACCTTCAACAACACAGGTCACAAACAGTGCCACAAAAAAAAACTTTTAGAATGTTGTCAGACTTCAAAAAAAACAAAATACACTCAATTTCGTTTGAATCCGTTCTTCGCGTGCTTAGGCCCGCGTCACTTAATTTTTATACTTTTATATATTTCGTCTACATTTTTTTTCGTGTTTATTTTCGTGGAGGACGCGACACGTTGCGTCATTCGAACGCGTCCTGTTACACTGGCTGGCGGGGTAGGAAACCCCTACGCTCCGATACTACGGGCCAAAGATTAAGCATATTAGTCTTACAGAAACACCATTTCCCTTAAGCGCAACAAAATGTTACATGTTTCTTTTTTACCTGAATCGTTAGCCTAGTGGTACTAAGCGCGACTGCTACGATAGAGGTCTTGGGCTTTGGGAATCGAACCAGTATTATTAGGCTTTTCTATAAAATGCTCAGTAGCAGCTCGGAGTTGGATTTATGCCCGGTTAATGGCAGTAGACTCGCCCCCTATTACATGGGACCTAAACATACCGACAACCTGTGGGTGTATATTGGGACACCTCTGCCTAACCCTTTGGGGAATACAGGCGTGTTGGTATGTCTTTTTCATTAATACAATAGTTATAGTTACAGTTTATCTTGGGCATCACTGACATTGGTGAAAGAAAACATCGTGGGAAAACCTGGACTTTCATTTAATATAAGTAAAAATCTATTAGTAATCGCCAATCCGCTTTAAACAAGCGTGTTAATCAATGCTTGTGCCTTCTCTGTATGAGGAGAGACCTTTCCCCAGCTGTGGACTTATTATTGGCTGGTATTATATATTTAGTAACGTAACACTTTTTTTTTTATAATTTAGCTTGTAGTTTTGTTGGTACTTCAGCAATACTAACTATATTAATTTCTCTTGAATGAAACATGTATTTGAAATCTATAATTTGGTATCGTTGCTACTTGATAGATTGACTGAATATGATTGACGATAGCTTCACTCCTATAATCATTTTAAAAACCTTAACAAATAAAGTCAAACTTCCACATACAGGGTGTTTGGCAGAACGTTGAAGGTACGAAAATGGTGGATAGGTGGGATCATCTGCTACTTACTCAGCCCTAATTTATTTGGCACTGACACCACCAGGGCCAAGTAAATTCGGGCTGAGTTAGTAGCAGATGTCCCCACTGATTCACCATTTTCGTATGTTCAACGTTCTGCCAAACACCCTTTATACAGTAGGTACCTTTTTCGGAGTTTTTTTGACTGCCCCGTTGGTCTCGTGGTCGCAAGCGCGACTGCTGAGCAAGGGGTCCCGGGTTCGATTCCCAGGTCGGGCAAAAAGTGTTATTGGGGTTTTCCATTAGGAATTTCTTAGTAGCAGCCCGGAGTTTGAAAGTTGGTGGTGTAACACCCCCGTGCCTCGGAAAGCACATAAAGCCGTTGGTCCTGCGCCTGATCTCTCTCCGGTCGTGTCGGATTGCCGTCCCATCGGGCTATGAGAGTTAGCGAAGAGGGAGTGCACCTGTGTTTGCGCAAACACTTGTGCACTATAATGTCTCCTGCGTACGTGGCTAGTCTGCATTAAGATTAGCCGCCGTGGCCGGAATCGGCCTGGAGAATTAACACATAACACTTTTTCGGACCAATTACGCGTAGGCACAAATCGCGTCGCTCAAAATAATCTTTGACATTTTCCGGGCCGTGGCTGACTGAGACAGCGTATACCACAAAGCCTATTGTTGCGACAGAGACAGGGCATATCTATCGACGGGCTTAGAGCATGTTTGACCAAGTTTTCTTTCTATTCAAATAATTCATGAGGTCCCGCTTAATACGGACGCGTGATATTTTAGAGCTACAATAATTATCGACCTAAGGGAAGCCACTTATGACATCTTATGGAATGAACTAGCTTCTACCCGTGCTTTGTTTGCGTAATTTTATTCACTGACACTGCCCCCGTACATCCTAGTTTAATCTATACCAATATTATAAAGAGTTAACATTTGTTTGTAAGTTTGTATGTAGGGGGTAATCTCTGGATCTACTGAACCGATTTTGAAAATTCTTTTACCCATAGAAAGCCACGTTATTTGTGAGTGTTATAGGCTATAAAACATCACGCTATGACACACGGGAGCGTAGCAGTAACTAAAGATGTAACGTAAGGCGGGTGAAATTAGCCACGCGGACGAAGTCGCGTGCAGTTTGCTAGTATTATTCTAACTGCCTCGTTAGTCTAGTGGTCCTAAGCGCGACTGCTACGCTAGAGGTCTTGGGTTCGATTCCCGGGTCGAGCAAAAAGTGATATTGGGCTTTTCTATGAAATTCTCAGTATGAGCGCGGAGTTAGAACTTGTGCCCGGTTAATGGTAATAGGCTCGCCCCCTATTACATGGGACCTAAACATACCGGCGAACTGTGGGTATACACCTCTGCCTAACCCTTCGGGGAATGTAGGCGTGATGGTATATTGATGTTGTTGATATTCTATACCTACTATTCTTCATAGATATGGCTATTATATACTAAAATATTTTTTCGAATACGACTGGGAGTTATATAGATTAGCGCGTATAAACAAACAAAAATATCTGTTCCGCTTTATTGTTTTAGTAATATATTTGTACCGTGCTTTCTAACTTAACATACCTATAAAAAAGTTAAATAAGATAATAAAATTATAAATAAAATAATATAACATAAAAAAAATATTAATAATAAAAAAAATAAACAACCAAATACCAACTTCTAGCCAACCTACTTTGAAACCGATACAATTCAATTTCATGGAATATGCGTTATATTACTGATCATCATCTGCTTAGCCTTTTATTACCTTACTAGTTTTTGCCCGCGACTTCGTCCGCGAGGATTAATAGTTCCCGTTCCCGGGGGATTTCCGGGATGAAAACTATCCTATGTCCTTTCTCGGGTCCCAGACTATATCTGTACCAAATTTCATTGAAATCGGTTCAGTGGTTTAGGCGTGAAGAAGAGACAGACAGACAGAGTTACTTTCGCATTTATAATATTAGTAAGGATTAGTAAGGAATAGTAAGGATAAGGATAGTAAGGATTACTGATAAACTACAAAAAAAAAAACACTCATATTAAAAACATTTCCTGTATAAGTAGTAATATTGGAACATAAAAATAACGGTAAATTATAACTAAATTACCTTTTTAATTAAAATTTTAATTTAATCAATACTTGTATGCTGTATCGTGGTACAATAATACTGATTATTCTCGTGCTTGGTGGTACCCAGCTAAGAAGCCAGACATGTTTATCCGAGGTAAGTTACTTACAACTAAGAATACCCCCTGGTTTCACTTGCGTTAAGTTACATTTTTGATTGAAGACAGACTCAAACATACCATGTTGGCAAAGAAATAAATGATTTATGATTTATCATCATCAACACCTCTAGAAAGACGTGAGGTTCTTCAGAAAGGTCAGGTGCGCAGTACTCGTAACCGGCGTGCTTGTATGACCAGATGTATGAATGTGGACGAGGCGAAAGGAGTATGTAAGGACCGTAGCAGGTGGCGGCCCGTGGTTTCTGCCTACCCCCATGGGAAAAGGCGTGAGTATGTATGTATGTATGTATGTCATCATCAACGTATCAGCCAAACGGCATCAACTGCTGGAAAAAGGCTTCCCTTAAATATAGCCACAATGACCGGCCTCATTACCCAACAGCCTGTTTTGTGTTTTTAATAATGTAAAAAATAGTATTCGCCATCTTTATATATTTTATAAAGGTTCTTTCTTTTTCGTATGGAGTTTCTTGTCCATTCTTCTCCATACGAAACTATCTTTTAGAATGGGCCACTAGATTTAATATATTTCGATTTGTCTTTCTTGTAACTGACGTTAAAAAGTGCCTTTTAATAGTTTTCTTGAAATAAATAATTTGACTTTAACTTTTGCAGGTATCTTATTAGTTATAACACTTATAAGTCACAAACAGGCAATAGAGGTAACAGAGCAATATATACCGATAACTGTACCATATATTAAGGACCTTAATAACAATGCCACAATAAATAGAAGCAATAGCTCTCAGAGAAGTCAATGGAACTTCGAAGAGTATATGAAGAAATTTGAGCCCAGTACGGTCTTAGAGCAAATTGAAAAAGAAAAAAAGTACAACGGTCTTACTTTAACTGACAAAGAGCATTTAGATTTGATGTTCGAGGGTATTGACCCCACTGATGAAATCATGGAGCTTGATATCGAAAACGGGAACCCCAAAATAGTCATCGAAGGCGATGCCCGGCGCGGTGGCTGGAAGCCGGGTAAATGGCTTAACTTCTGGTGGCGAGATAGATTCTCTATCCGAAACAGGCTTTATGAACTTATGAAGCAAGCGATATACCAGACAAGGGACAAAATGATTGTCATGCAACTAATGAGGGAAAAATATCATAATCAATCTCTTTTTAAAATGGGGTATCTGATGAATAAAGCAGATGACGCGGCCAAGATATTTTCGAAATTTTCTTTCCGAGCTTATAGAACCTGCTTGTTGGCACAAGAAAAAGTCGTTTATAGGTTACCCCTATTTGATTTACTGGCTGTAAATGAGAGGCAGCTAGATCTTTTGTTTAACATAGAAATTTTCACGGATCTAATTTTATCGAATGATAGACTTGCCAAAGAAATTTTCAGACGCCGTACCGTGAAAAGAACAAAGCATTTCGACAAGAAATTCCACGACTAGAAACCAAATTTTACTTCCATATAGCGAAACTCTCTACTGAACATCACCACACAGAGAGTGACGCGTGGTTACAGGTCGCGCGGTGGTTTATGATCGCCCGGCAAAAGTGGAAAGGGCATGCGCAGTGTTCAATTTTAAGGTCTTTATGAATGAACAATTGCCCCCACTACTTTCCTCGAGCGATCTAGAATCATCGCGCGACCTGTACCACGTTGTTGCTACACAACATACGCCAAAATACCACTAAGGTTCTGCCCGGCGGATTGTGACCTTCAAAGTATTAACCCCACATAATTTTAGGCTAAAATCTCTTTCAACTTAAGCTTTTGGTGCCAAACTGCTGCAGCGCCAGAGGGGTGTAATATGGCACAAATATAAATGGGAATTTAATAAATATGTGTAGGTAAACCGATACAAATATTTTATTTTTAGTGTATCTTACAACATCTATTAAGAAAACTTCAAGAACACCAATGAAACAAAAGAAATGGCCTTTTAAGAGCAATTTCTTCCAAATTGAAGAAAGTGAAAATAAAAGCGAACTGTCATAATTATGAAATAATACACTAATATTATAATTATATTCATTCAATTACTAATTAATTAAAATGTACCTAAAATAACCATAACTTTCTATTTCACCACTCCTCACCATGCATCGATAAAAGACCTATTGAAATATTTTGTCAGCTACAAACTAAAATGCAATGATGATACAAAAAAAAAACTTTTTTACAAAAAAAAATACAACCGCCTTCAAAAGCTAAAAAGAGAAAAATAACTTTAGCTTTGGAAGTCGGTGGCTTTGGTTCTGTTTGTTGTTTTGTATTGCCACCGACTTCCAAAGCTAAAGTTATTTTTCTCTTTTTAGTTTTTGAAGGCGGTTGTATTTTTTTTTTTGTAAAAAATTTTTTTATTTCTCGCTTTTTAGTATCAACTTCTTGTCATCCAAATCCATGAAGAAACTGTCATGTTATGTAAATTAACGAGACACCACTAAAAAGTCATAAGAAAGCAGAATATGCGATTTCGTTTACTTGGATGAGAAATTTTTAAATACTACTGTATACATCTGTGTAACCCTTGAGTACAGGCGTGATGTTATATTGTGTGATGGTGTAAACAATGCTTAAATATGCTATAGCAACAATCGCGGTTAATCTGCTGTTATTTATTGAAGAGTTCCCCCGATTTCTACAAGATCCCATCATCAGATATTGAAATGGTGACAATGGGACCACACGGGAAGCACCAGCTTTCAAATTAAAAAAGAATCATGACAATCGGTTCACCCAGTCGGGAAATTCGAGGTAACAAACATAAAAAAAAAAAAAAAAAAAAATACAGTCGAATTGATAACCTCCTCCTTTTTTTGAAGTCGGTTAAAAACGGCCAAGTGCGAGTCGGACTCGCGCACGAAGAGTTCCGTACCATCATCTATAATGACGTATTAAAAAAAACTACTTACTAGATCTCGTTCAAACCAATTTTTTGTGGAACTTTAAATGGTAATGTACACCATATATTTTTTTAGTTTTATCATTCTCTTATTTTAGAAGTTACAGGGGCGGGGGATACATTTTACCACTTTGGAAGTGTCTCATGTACAAAAAAACAAATAAATTAGAAACCTCAATCTCATTTTTAAAGACCTATCCATTGAAACACCACAAGTATGAGTTTGATGAAAAAAAATTGGGTTTCAGTTCTAAGTATGGGGAACCCCCTTTTTTTTGTTTATTTTTTTCTATTTTTGTGTGAAAATCTTAATGCGCTTTACAAAAAACATCTACTTACCAAGTTTCAACAGCATAGCTCTTACAGTTTCGGAAAAAAGTTGCTGTGACATACGGACGGGCAGACAGACAGACATGACGAACCCATAAGGGTTCCGTAGCCAAAAGGCGAAAAACGGAACCCTAAAAATGGATTTCTAAATGATATTTTATGCAATTAAAATGACAAAGACCGATTCAGATTCAGATTCAGATTTATTTATTTGTAAACATAGGTTACAGATACACGTGAGTGTGAGATGTTACATTTTTGTTGGTCCTCTATGCTTTGCCATTAGGCGTACAAATATTAACATTTATTTAATTATTATATATAGATATTTATCTTACAATATTTAAACAATCAATTACTCATATCAATTAAACTTATTAAGAAATACAATGTCAGAACAAATACCAAACCAATATTTCAAAAATGTCACCACTTAGATAGAACAGGAAAATGTCAAACTTCAAATAATAAAATGATACAGTTGGCAAGACATCATCAATAAGAAGCTTATCCATAGGGAACTTCACGACCATCAGAATTGAGGAATACGACGAGAGAAGGAGGAGAATGCAATAAAGCCGATAGCGCATGTGATGTTAAATGGTTACCATTGCTTATACAGGATAAGTTTTTAACCAGTGCGTAAATTTTTTTTGGTAGTTCAGTGTCAGTAATAGAACACATTTCCGTGTTTAGTTAAAAAAAAAAATAAAAAAAAATTCATCCTTATCCGAGTTTGAAATAAGCAAAACATCCAGGACATAATCTATTCGCCATACTATCAATGAAAACTCGCGGCCGCCGCCCGGGCGCATGGCTGGGGTGAGGGGGTGGGGAATGCGCTAGCGCCGAGTGACAATGAAATATGGTTTTTAAGTAAACATGTTTCGTAAGCGATAACTTTTTTTTTTAGTACTAAGACATATCAAAATAAAATATACGTGTTTAATAAAACGTGTTGAAGTTTATTATGGCAAAATTTACGCACTGGTTAAAAATTTTTCCTGTATATACCATCACGCCTGTATTCCCCGAAGGGTTAGGCAGATGTGTACCAATATACACCCACAGTTCGCCGGTATATTTAGGTCTCATGTAATAGGGGGCGAGCCTATTGCCATTAACCAGGCACAAATCCAAACTCCGAGCTGCTACTGAGAATTTCATAGAAAAATCCAATACCACTTTTTGCTCGACCTGGAAATCGAACCCGGGACCCCTTGCACAGCAGTCGCACTTGCGACCACGAGACCAACGGGGCAGTAATTAAAAAAAAAAAACGTTGCCCCGGGGTGCGTTTACAAACATATAAATTCACATACACAAACAGCCAGACCCGGAACAACTATATGTAGGTCATACAAATATTTGTTCCATGTGGGAATCGAACCGGCGACACGTCGATCGCTCGGCCACTGCGCCAACCGTGACGTTAAAAATAATATTGGAAAAAATTAAAAATGTCTCATGTACCTATGATTACACTGGCTCCCATACTCTTTAAACCGAAACATAGTGACAGTGCTATGCAGTAATAGTGCTGAAATGCCACGCATGTTGATCCTTTACATGTTGCTCAGGAATATTTAAGGCTGGGTACTCACTTAGCAGTGTAGCACGCAACGTATCAGATATGGTATCAACCTGCAAGTAGGTACGGTACCACGAGCACACTGCGAGCCGCCTTTGTGTTCGCAGTGAAACCGCCACTCGGCGGGTCACTGCGAGCTTACAGCGCTCCACGCGCGAGCGGCTCGCAGCGGGCTCGTGCCTACGTACTCACTTGATACCGTATCTGATACGTTATGTGCTACACTGCTAAGTGAGTACCCAGCTTAATAGTACGCACCCATGTTCTGTTTTTAAGTATGTATATACTGACTGCCCCGTTAATCTAATGGTCGCAAGCGCGACTGCTGAGTCCTGACTGACTGCTGACTGCTGGGTTCAATTCCCAGGTCAGGCAAATAGTGGTATTGGGTTTTTTCATTAGGAATTTCTCAGTAGCAGCCCGGAGTTTGGAAGTTGGTGGTGTGACACCCTCGTGCCTCGGAGAGCACGTAAAGCCGTTGGTACTGCGCCTGATCACTATCCGGTCATGCCGGATTGCCGTCCCATCGGGCTATGAGAGGGAAGAGAGAGTGCATCTGTGTTTGCGCACACACTTGTGCACTATAATATCTCCCGCGTACGTGGCTAATCGGTCTGGAGAATTACATTTATGCATTAACCAATACGTTTACTTGAACAAATAAAAAAATATCATATATTATCTTATCTTATCTTGGAAATACTCAGGAGGCCCATTTTTTAAAAACAGTATTATTTATAATTGCTATGCCTTGCGCACTGTTAGATTTCAAAGCTAGGCTCGGCGCCGAGAGTTGAAAATCCAACAACTGAAATTACAAAGTAATATTAAAATGGTACTGTTTGAGGAGATGGTGGTAGGTCCCCCGGAAACGAACTGCCAAGAACAGCTAGATTTAAGAGCTTTTAGTACATAAGAAAGTCTCCAAAACTACATACAACCACGCCTGTATTCCCCGAAGGGTTAGGCAGAGGTGTACCAATGTACACCCTCAGTTCGCCGGTATCTTTTTAGGTCTCATGTAATAAGAGGCGAGTCTATTGCCATTAACCGGGCACAAATCCAAACACCGTGCTGCGACTGAGAAATATAAAAACCCAATAACTCTTTTTGCTCGACCCGGGAATCGAACCTAAGACCTCTAGCGTAGCAGTCGCGCTTAGGACCACTAGGCCAACAAGGCAGTTATTTATTTATTATTAAGAGGAATACGGATGGGTTTAAGTTAGTAAAAGTCTGACATTCCCTTACTCCGCCCAGGGTGGAAAAAGGTATTCGATGATTTCCCATCCTTACAAATAAAGGTTTGGTAAGGTGCTGCCGGTGCACAGTAAGCGTAATTACGTTGGAAGGGGCCATTGAGGGCCGATGCCTGCCGGGGCTGCGGGTTGTTCGAAAGAGATACCGCGCTCCCGGAACGCAAAGGGCACATGAAGGAACATAGACGGGTTTTAGTCTGTAAAAGTCTGACACTCCCTCCCGCCCAGGGCGGGGGAAGTTATTTGATGATTTCCCGTCTATAAAAAAAAAGAAAAATAAGCCTAATTACGTCAGACGGATTGTATAACCGGTATACCTAACGTATTTTAATACTAATACATTGCAAATCCATTAACATTTAATAGGATAATCGGGTTAGTGGGCAATATAATTTTAATGGGTTATATAATTAATTAGAATTTGACAAATTCGTTCTTGCAGTCTGTTGTATAGCGAGAAAACCCTAAGAGAATGTTTGCGTTCTCAATATTTTTACCATTGCTTTGTGAGTATTCTTATTTTACAAAATCCTCGTTTTTAACAATTATTTCAGACCCGGTTTTGTAAGTATTATATATATATATATATACCATCACGCCTGTTTTCCCCGAAGGGTTAGGCAGAGGTGTACCAATGTACACCCACAGTTCGCCGGTATATTTAGGTCCCATGTAATACGGGACGAGCCTATTGCCATTAACCGGGCACAAATCCAAACTCCGAGCTGCTACTGAGAATTTCATAGAAAAATCCAATAGCCCCAACAAACAAAATTGCTCTTGTTGTGACTTATATTCCCAAAAATAATATTCTTATAGGAGCCGCATTTTCGCTAATAAGGGTGCAAGGGTGTTTGGGCACAAATTATAAAGGCAATAACCTTATTCCCCCCTAATAGTTGCTTTATTGATCACTTTTTTTCCTTATACGTGACATATTATGACAAGGAACAAGGAAGTTAAATTTATAATGGCAAGAAAAAAGCTCCTATAAATCCAACACATTTGAAAGGAACACATAGAAAGCGTTAATAAGGGCGATTACCCTTATACGTATTTTATTATGGTCCGATACAAAGGAGTTAAACTCATTGCGGCAAATCAAAGGCTCTTAAAAATCCGTAGGCCCCTTATAGCCGTCTGTTTAAGATTATGCAATAAGTTTCTTTCTTAGTGATTATTACATTTTTGCAACAGTTGGGCGAAATGAAGAGAAACGTCAACCATTTTACTTATGTACTTTTCACTTGATTTATGTGCTCGTTTATAGTGAAAAGTGTATGGGAATTCAAATGCATGATAAAATGTGGCATGCTAGGTCTTGTAGTATCAACCCGCTCTTGAATTGAAAATGTTTTTGTGCTAAAAACGTAATGAATTATTTAGTTATGTTTCTAATAGTGCTATTATGAGGGCAAAACGATTCGCACATCGTCTACAAGGAGTCTATGAGGCTGAAGACTTTATAATGGCCACATTTGTTGCTTATGCTATCGCCATTTTACATACAGTCAGGGTTCCTTTCTCACGAGTAAAATCCTGAACCTAGTTTTTTTCCCATATGTATAAAATGTATGTTTCACTATGAGTGGGTTGGCTGGTAGAGGTCTCTTTAAAGGGATAAGCTTGCTTTTGTGTACCAATTTTAAGTTTGAAATATAATTATAATTGTAAGTTCAAAATAAAGAATATAATTACATAATATATAATATGTTCATCCGCAGATATTGCAATGATAGTGTATACATATACGTATTAGCAGATGTTGGCAAATTATATCAATATTATGTTGACATTTATTATTTCCTCAATGGTTTCCTTTTCATTCTCATTTTCTATAAAATAATCCTCTGCGGAACCACTGGCTGATTCGTTGGTTTCTGCTTGGTCATTTTGTAGCATCATAGGAGTAGAGGTGGTGGGTGTAATTCACTGTCACTATCAGTGTATAAGGGAATACAGATTGCTTTCATCCTTGTAAAGATTATATACAATGTTAGAATTCGTTTGATGGATAGACGTCTTATCAAATGCTTCTATAAGTTAAAAAGCAATATACTTACCTTGTACATTACTTTTCTAAGAATAATTGGCCATATTAAAAGCCTTTATATGAATTAGAATATTATATGGCTATAAAGCAATGTAACTAGCCTCTACAAGAAGAACACATTTCGAACCCTTTTTGTAGCCGTATTAATTGAATTTATTAACGTTTACCCAGCCAAATTATAAGAATACAGGTAATATAGCCAAATCTTCTAATAATGTGCCACTATAAGGAACATTAACATAATAAATGCTCTTTTATAACAAGTACAAGAGTTTAGACCATATAGACTTAATTTTATAAGCTTTATTTGTTTGTTGGGGCACTTTTTGCTCGACCCGGGAATCGAACCCAGGACCTCTAGCGTAGCAGTCGCGTTCACGACCACTAGGCCAAAGAGGCAGTTTTGTAAGTGGAGGGTTTTTATACAAAAATCCAAGGTTTTTCCCTAAAAATCAAAGAGTTTTTATAAAAAACCTTTATTCTTTTAAAACGACTTCGGGCTCTAAGTGGCGTGTCATAGCCACCTACTAGTACTTGAATTGCATCGTTTACTTGCCCTGGTAGGTATGCAACGGATCGCCGCTACATCTTAATAAATTGTTTTTTTTTAGATCTCCCGTTCAGCAATGGTGACCCATTTTTTGTGAACAGTGAAGACGATGATGTGTTATTCGGCAACTTTGCATCCATGACGGATCTGTTTCCTAAGAAATCTGATGAAAAGACAGACCCTGACGAGGAGAACAACGAGTACGAAGTTTATCAAGCCGACCCGGAAATACCCGATATATTTGGGTATTACCGACACAACATCACGAACGAAACCTTCGACTTAGCAGACTTCGTAAACATTAATGACATGTATTCAAACTTTTCAAAACGTCATAAGAAACCGACAAGAAGACTTTCGTGGATTGACTATGATGACAGGTACTTTAAGCAATATTTTAAGGAAGATTTAAAAAAGGAACAGGCTAAAAATCTTTTGATTTCATACATAATGCATGCGCGATATGAGGTAGGGAAAGCTTTAGCACAACGTGATTTAGTCAGATATGAGAAGAGATACAAATTGGGTTACCTTTTTAATAGAATGCGAAGAATAAAAACCGAAGAATTAAAGATGATAGGGGCGGCGAGGAATCAAATCGACCACTGGCGTTACAGACAAGTGTACAGTTTAATGAGATTGTACGAGAGAGTGGTACACTTCGACATGGACATGCGGGACACCGCCAACATGGTCAAGAAAATATTCAGAACGCCCGATCGTTGCGATTATCTCATCGTCAAGTCGAAAAAGAAAGCCAACGCAACCAGCAACAATACAGACGACAAGACGGGCCCGGGCTCTCCCGGGGGCTCGCAAGGGCCAGGGCCAAGGGCCGGGCTAAGGCTGAACCTATGATGTAACTAATAAATAAATAAATAAATAATAAATAAATAAATAAATATCTTGGGACAACTCACACACGGCTATCTGATCCCAAGCTAAGCAGAGCTTGTGTTATGGTAACCAGACAACTGATATACATACTTATATAATTTATAAATACATACATATTATAGATAAATCACACACAGACACAGAACAAACAATCATGCTCATCACACAATGTTGTCCTGGGTGGGAATCGAACCCACGACCTCCGGTTTAGCAGTCAGGGCCAGTAACCACTAGACCAACAGGCCCGTCAACTTCCTAACTATAACGTTATAAATGCGAAAGTAAATTTGTTTGTTTGTTGTATGTACGTTTTCACGCCTAAACCACTGAACTGATCATGTTGAAATTTTGCATATACCTTGTCGTACCTTTCGTCCCAAAAAAAGTACTGTTTTTGAGGGGAAAAAACAATAAGAACGTTCTTATGAGAATAGATGGCGTATCATGATTTAATTTAAATCCGACTTTTACGCGGATGAAGTTGCAAGCAAAAGATAGTTTTCCTAAATCCCACATACCATCACGCCTGTATTCCCTAAAGGGTTAGGCAGAGGTGTACCAAAGTACACCCACAGTTCGCCGGTATGTTTAGATCCCAAGTCATAGGGGGCGAGCCTATTGCCGGGCACAAATCCTAACTCCGAACTGTTACTGAGAATTTCATAGAAAAACCCACTAATACTTTTTGCTCGACCTGGGAATCGAACCCAAGAGCTCTAGCATAGCAGTCGCGCATAGGATCACTAGGCTAACGAGGAAGTTAAAAAAAAACATTAATTGAAAACGTAAATATGGTATGGAAATATTCTGGTACATACCTACTTTGAATTAGATAATGTTTTAGTGGCAAACTTGCACATTTTTTTCCTGGAGGTAAAGGCTCCACCGTTACCTCAGAAAAAAATGCCGGTTTTGACCTTGACCACCTAAAACCAGAGCGCGGTGTTCCGATTCTGCCCATGGCCGGAGGTGCGAGATGCGCATAAACGTTCATGGGTCTCCCGACAGGACCCCGAAATACGTACCCGACTGAGTACTATAGCTTGTAGAGAAATTACCACACAAATATAAAAAAACAAAAGTCAAAGTCAAAGTTAAAGTCAAAGCATTTATTTCAATTAGACCATTTACAGGCACTTTTGAATGTCAAGAAGTAACAGTTTAAAGTTGAAGCTAATTGCTCGTTCCAAAACGTAGATCTCTATGGAGAAGAACGAGCAAGAAACTCCATGGACACTCTTTTTCTCTAATTTGGTTTTACAAAATCTTGGTTACAATATTCATGTTGCTTCTATATGTGAAAACAATGAAGGTGAATATTAAACAATTAAATAATACCAATAAAGATGTAGGCCATGGCAGATAAGAGATGACCAATCCCAACTGACAGCGCCCGTTCACGAACATGACGCGTGCATCAGCACCGTTCAGCTCAACCAAATTACAATGGGGAGGGACTACATAATTATAATATATATCTATCTCTTGCGGGGCGGCTAAACTCAGCAGCTTTTGCTGTTAGGAAGATGAGACAGTTAATAGAGGTCGAAACTGCTATTTTCACAACATTATCACAGATTAAATAGGTACAGATACTTCACTCCATAGAGAAAACCCAACACTTTACGCTATAATTACCTACAACACGTTCGTGCGTGAGAGAGAGAGAGATAGCAATAACGCACGTCATACAACACAGCGCTAGGGCTATCTATGCTGAGAAATGATTACACAAAAGACTAGGTGACTATAAAGTATTATGGTGTAGTATTATTGTATGTACTGAAATATGTATTTTCTGTACACTACAAATTGCATTGCGAGGTTTAGACATTATTGAAGGCGCGAGTATCGTTTATTTTGTTGCGGTAGGTATAGTACACTCAAGCGAGCGCGTGACAGCCGACTGGATTCGTTGCGCCCGGGCGCAGGCGAGCCGTAGGCACTTAAGAGAGTAACCTTGAACGAGTGACGGAGGCCTGTCATTATTTCGTATAGCATTCTAGGTACTGTTGGGTCGGGCTGCTGACATTGAATCCAGTTTTATTTTACAAAAGAGAGCTGTCAGAGCCATTTATGCTTGCTTACGAGTATTTATGTTTTTTCTGTCGCTGCGCATTTCTCAGGGAACTATTTAAAAAGATCAATTATTATACCATGAATATTATGACAGTGCCTTGTCAATGAAATTGAGTTATTTTGTGTGTAAAAAGAAATATACATCTTTTGGATAAAATAAATGTTGTTGTTGATGGTGACAATTTTGAATGTGAAATGTTTACAATTACAAACATGATTGATATTAGCATTCTTTTTTGTTAATATGGTTTACTTATATCGTTCGGTAAGTTTAGGAATTGGGTATTAATCGATAACACACAAAGCAATAAATATGAATGCTTATCAAATACCTAACAAAATTATTAATTATCTCATTACGTAGCAGAGTAAGTAGTTAATTATTATTTTCTATTTTACTTTTTATCGTTTTTTCTGTGTAAGCAGGTGTTCACAATAATCATGAAACTACTTCTTTTGTTCTGTAAGTTTTGTTGTACCTAAAATTATATAAAACTAGCTGTGGGGCGACGTGTTTATAAGAAAAAACCAGTAACTTATTATTTATTATTTATTTTATTTTACAGAAGGCTTACAGACTAATAAACCAGTGATATAAAGAATTCGATATCAAGAAATAGCTAATTACAAGCCTCCACATACCCGCGGGAGACGGTCCGTGCGTCGGGAGCCCTGAGACGACTCCCGGCCACCGTAGACGCGGGTCTGTGGATGGTGAGCAATGGGTAGTTCGCCACTAAGGGCCATGCGGGTTGTTCGAAAGAGATACCGCGCCCCCGGAACGCAAAGGGCACATGAATGAACATGGATGGGTTTTAGTCAGCAAAAGTCTGACACTCCCTCCCGCCCCGCCCAGGGCGGGGGAAGTCATTTGATAATTTCCCATCTTGAAAAAAATAATAGTATAATAATAATAAGTCTCCATAACATACTCATACCAATTTATTGTAATATTTAATACCAATATTATGATCGTAGATGATCACTTCTAACATTTTAAAAGACAACGAATCAGTGTGTGAGTCATCTTGCATTGTCGATTTATTCAAATCACATCTATCATTCGTTTCTGCACACTGAGTCTGCACACGACTTGCCAACCCGCACCAACTTGGCAGTACGAAAATCCAAATTCAATAAAAATACCATCACGCCTGTATTCCCCGAAGGGTTAGGCAGAGGTGCACCAATTTAGGTACACCCACAGTTCGCCGGTATATTTAGGTCCCATGTATTAGGGGGCGAGCCTATTGCCATTATCCGGGCACAAATCCAAACTCCGAGCTGCTACTGAGAATTTCATAGAAAAACCAAATAACGCTTTTTGCTCGATCTGGGAATCGAACCCAGGACCTCTAGCGTAGCAGTCGTGCTTAGGACCACTAGGCTAACGAGGCAGTCTCCAAATTCAACTTTAATTATTAACATTATTTTGTTTTCAGTTATCTTACCTTTTGTTCAAAATGTCAACAGAAAAGCTCGTAGTAGTAATTACATAAAGGAACGGTTAGACGCAATTCGTAAAAATTACAAATACCCCAAGCTCAGAGATGTTTTGCCAAATCTTGTAAAAAAAACATCGTTGGACTATGATACGATACCTGAGGGCGCGATAGTCAAAAATGTATCAATTGACATAGACAAAATAAATGTCAACAAAATTAGAAAAAGAATGAATGCAATCGCAGATTTGTTTGAAAAAGATGGTCCAAAACTCAATATCTCCAGGAGACAATCGAGTGTCGACTTTGGCCTGGGCTTGTGGGCGTTTAAGAAGGCTTCTGACCAAATGATGAGACGGAAATGTGCCGATCTTATGCTGCAGTTATTGTATATGGCAAGACACAAAATAACCAGACTCGAACACAGTAGATACTTCAGCACAACGAATACTGCCTTCCGTATTGCTTACACATTTCGAAAGGTAAACCGAATCTACGTAAGAATGATGCGCTATTTAACTTTCCAAACGGCAAAAGCATTTTCTTACGCAGATCCTCATCCTCATATCATTCTCCACGGCAAGATTACGAGACTCCACGTAGACTACAATTACATGTGGATGGTAATGATGAGAGTGCATGAAGTATTCACAAATGCTACAAGTGTTAAAAAGGACCAGTTGGAATTCGACCGACATTTAGCTGCTAAAGCTAAAAGGGATGCGAAAAAAAATGCGTCGAAGACGGCGGAAGCGAACGAGCAAGAAGGGCCTAAGCCCAAAGGGCCCTAAGGGCTAGTTCAGACATGCGGGAACCGCGCGATTCTATTTTCTGGCGGTTGGGTTGCCGTAACCGCGCGGCTTGATTAACCGCGCGGTTATGTCTGAACGATTACTTAATAACTCACACAAATAAGACCCGCGCGATTTCCATGCGATTCTGAAATAGCGCGGTTCCCGCCCTGTCTGAACTAAGGCTTAGGGGAGCCGGATGTACAAGGATTACACCTACATTGATTTCTGTATCTATACTTAATATTATAATAAAGAGGAAATATTTTTTGTTTGTTTGTACGGAGTAAGCTCCAAAAGTCCTGGACCGATTTCAAGAATTTTCCACCAATAGATAGCCACATTATTCCTGAGTACATACATACCATCACACCTGTATTCCCCGAGGGGTTAGGCAGAGGTGTATCAATGTACACATGTAATAGGGGGAGCCTATTCCTGAGTAACATAGAGTATATAACGCGCGGCTACGGTCCACGGGAGCGGAACAGTAACCAAAGACGCCACTTAACGCGGGTGAAATAACGCGGACGAAGTCGCGGACAGAAGCTATTTATGTATAATTAGCTGTACCCGCGGCTTCGCTCGTGCAGACCTAAGAATAGACATACATTCATACATAAACTCACGCCTTTTTCCCATGGGGGTAGGCAGAAACCACAGAACGCCACCTGCTACGATCCTTACATACTACTTTCGCCTCGTCCACGTTCATACATCTGGTCATGCAAGCACGCCGGTTACGAGTACTGCACACCCGACCTTTCTGAAGAACCTCACCAATAAGGTCAGGGTATGTCTTTCTAGGGCGTCCCCTCCCGGCGTTGCCACTCACATCTGCCACATGAATACCTTTTGTTAGTCGCCTTTCACTCATCCTCTCAATATGACCGAACCATCTAAGCATACCCTTTTGAACCTTTGTCACTACATCCTCTTTTAAGGCGCAACGTTCTCGTATAATCTCATTTCTCACTCTATCGTTCAAAGTTACACCACATATACTTCGCAAGGAACGCATCTCCACAGCATTAATCCTACTTTCATGCCTCGTTTGCCATACCCAACATTCACTTCCATACATAAGTGTAGGCACCAGCACGCCATTATGCACAGCCAGTCGAGCCTTTTTGGACATCGACTGGTTGGTTACAACCGCATGTATGGCACCATTCACTTTATTTCCCGCATTTACTCTCCTTTCCACATCAGCATCAATCTTTCCATCCCTTGTAAACATACTGCCCAAGTATACAAACTCATTCGTTTGCTCCACACTCACACCATTTATTTTCACATCACACACCGACACATCCTCTTCTCTTTCAAAAACCATCACTTTCGTCTTGTTCACATTCATCCCTTTTCTTTTAAACGCTTCATTCATTAACGTTACCATGTCTTGCAACTGTTCCGCCGACGATGCAAGGAAAACTTGATCGCCTGCGTATAAGAGGCATTTGACAGGTAACTCATTCATTCTTTATCCACACTAAGTCTCTTTCAAATCCGCCAAACAACTATCCATGTATAGGTTGAACAGCCAAGGAGACGCTACACAACCCTGCCTTACACCTCTTGAGGTGCAAAACCAGTCAGTGTATGCCCCATTTATCCTAACACAAGCACTGGAATCTTTGTACAAAGATTTCAGTGCTCGTATCAAGCGCCTGTTCGCACCATACATTGATAGAGTCGACCATAGTTCTTCCCTCCACACACTGTCATAGGCCTTCTCCAAGTCTACGAAAGCACGGTAGACTTTCTTGTGCTTTGCCAGATGTTTAAGAAATGATGTTGATGTCTAAGAATAGAATAGAATAGAATGATATTTATTTTCTGTTTATAACTAAAAGAAATAGTATTGAATGCTACCTATGTCGTTATCTTGTTATCCTCCAAATGAAAGAAGCTAGTCTAATGGTTGCAAGCGCAACTACTAAAACTTATTGTAATAGGTTTTTCCATAAGGACTGTCTGTAGATGCCTGAAGTTAGAATTTGTGCCCGGTTCGTAAGTCACATGTAGCTTATAATTAACCAGGCACAAATCCTAACTCTGAGCTAAGAATTTCATACAAAACCCAATAACACTGCTCGGCCTGAGAATCGAACCCGAGACCTCTAGCATAGGAGTCGCGCCACACGAAAGATAATCCACGTATTAAAAGGCAAAGAGGTACTTTGTGCTCTGGATTATAGACTAACGACACGGTTGGCGCAGTAGCCGAGCGATCGACTGCTGCGCTGCGTGTTGCGGGTTCGATTCCTGCACAGGACAAATATTAGTATGACCTACATACAAGGCGTTGATTTGCATTCTCCTCAAATTCAAGGAGTTCACTATGCTTGTGATTCTTAACACGAATCAATAATAAAATAAATTGATTTTAAAATTTGCTTTTTTTGACGTTATTTTCAAATTCGAGCTAGCCATCTCGCCAGAGGGTTTAGGCGCTATGCACACATTGATATGGGCGCGTGAAAACTCTGCCTCCCGCATACGCAACTGGGCGATTCTGAATTTTGCGAGAGGAGTATTCTGGAATACTGTTAATTGATAGTTGCAACTAAAAAAACAAGTATCTATTTATTAGATGGCCAGGTATCGTAATTATATTTGATAACTTCAATTTTTTTTATGACAATCTCCTAAAATTGGACGAGGATGCAAATCAACACCTTGTATAGTTGTTCCGAGTCTGGCTGTTTTTCTAATTAAATGTTTGTAAACACACCCACGATACAGGAACAATTCTTAGTGTGGGGCAACGTTTTTTTTTTTAAGAAAGGAATGAATGAATACTACTTTTAAACCCGCTCCTCAATTTTGTAGATAGTAGTAGAGCTCTTGGTGAAGGAGTTCGTATGGGGAAGTACTACCACCATACTTATTCCTGCCGCAAAGCAATGTTTCGGTTTAAAGGATATGGGCTCCGCCGGTGTAATTATAGGCACATGACACATTTCAACTTTGACTCTGGGATGGCAACCCATTTACAAGGCCTGTGGTATTGCAGATCTCTATTGGCAGCGGTGACCACTTAACATCAGGTGGGCCGTCGGCTTGTTCGCCAACCAATGATATGATGATATTCAACACTATAATTACTATATGCGAAACCTGAATATAGTTTGTTCAGAATAAGTAACCAAATCGATTCTAATGATTTTTATACCATGTTATATTTTGTCCCAGCCGTTGGTCCCGGCTGTCATTTGTAGATCTTTGACAGTCGTTACTGTTAGTCAGAAGCCCGAAAGTCTGACAACCAGTCTTACCAAGAGTATCGTATTACCCATTACTGGATTGTGGAGGTCTGATAGGCAGTCGCTTCATGTAAAATACTGATATTCAGCTGCACCCGGTTCGACTGGAAGCCGACCCCAACATAGTTGGGAAAAGGCTAGGCAGATGATGATGATATTGAAGTTAGAAAAAGGTAAACATAATCAGCGTCCTGATTAACCGACATTGTCGCGGACGAAGTCACGGGCAAAACCTAATATTATAAAGAAAACAGTTTCAACTGGTAGTAACGAGTTTCCTTTAATACGCTTTTCTGCATGTTATTAATGTTTATACAGATTTATTGCGGCACATTTGCAATAAATCCGTATAAACATTAATAGCATACAGAAAAGCGTGTTAAAACATCGTTTAAACATTAGCGATAACCACGACATTAGGTATTATTGATTGCAGATATTTGTTTTTTTTTTTAAATATAGTTTTATTTCAAATGATTTGTCATGAATAGAATACTGATTCTAACTTTGATTGCAACATTACGTAAGTAGTTTTATATGGTACCTATAATACTAATTATTATTATGTGGTTGCAAGCGCGACTGTTGAGCGGGTCCTAGGTTCGATTCCTAGGTCGGGTAAAAAGTGTTTTAGGATTTTCCATTACGAATTTCACAGAGTTTGGAAGTAGTCGGTGTGATACCTCCGTGCCTTTGAAATCACGCAAACCCGTTGGTCCTGGTCCTGTCCTCTTCCCGGTCTTGTCGGATTGCCATCTTATCATGAGATATACGAAGAGGGAGTGCACCTGTGTGTGCACACACTTGTGCACTATACTATCTCTTGCGTACTTCACCGTGACCGAAGTCGGTTTGGAGAATACAGTACGGCCGATTAGCTGCGCAGTAGACAATTTTATTCCTGAAAAATCCTTTGCACAGCCTAAAGGCTCACTTCAGACTCGCCAATATATGTCGGCCGTACATACACTTACACCCGGGATTTCCGAATTGGGTAGTTGACACCACTAACCAATAATTTCAAGTAACAACTTCACTAAAAAAGCACTTCATTTTACTCATGAAAACCGATTAATTTTCAATTTATTGTAAAATTAGATTTTTACTTTCTTTGAAATCAATAAATAGTTGATCAATTGAGTAGGCCGATAAGTGACGTCACAGCGTGGTATTGCCTTACAAAATCTATGGGAGAATTGCGATTTGACAGTTCATAATAAGTATGACAATGATGGTGGTGTCAACTACCCCATTGGTGTACAGTGTAGAAAACAACTTCATCGCTCGTCGTCATTAGCTGTAAGGGATGTATGTCCTGAAGTAAATGTCAATAAATAAATAAATAAATAAATAAAAGTACAAAGTGAAACATAACTTTACTTTCGGAAGTCAGAACCAAAGTTGCGAAGGCGGTTGTCTGTTTTCATAAAAATGTTTTTTTTTTTAATTTCGCTGTTTACAGTACGTTCCATGGGGTATCTTAAGGCGGAACCTCCATGGTAGCCCGCGAAATTCAAATTTTCTTACGTTTTTTGCAATATGCAAGTCAGTATTAGGTTTAATGTTGATTAAAGTATGATTCGCGGGCATAAGAAGTATGTAATTTCAGAATTATAACCATTAAAATTAGTAAAATAATTAATAATTTGCAAATATTATGCCCCTTTAAGTAAAATGAAAGACTATTTGCCCCTTACGTCGTTTCCCAACAGTACTTTGAGAATACGGCTATCAGAACTTGTTAATTAGCTAGGGTTTACGGCTCGCACTTAATTCTACAATTATTAACAAATAAGCTTACCATCACGCCTGTATTCTCAAGGGTTTCCGCAGGGCTAAGCAGAGGTGTACCTAATGTACACTCACATTTCAACGGTATGGTTAGGTCCCGTGCAATAGGGGGCGAGCATTTCATAGAAAAACCCAATAACACTGCTCGACCTGGAAATCGAACCCAAGACGTCTAGCGTAGCAGTCGCGCTAAGAACCACAAACAATATAAATTGATTATATTTCAGTTATAAATACGTCACAATATAAAGTGATACCAAAGCCCAAAGTGCCAGTCCAAAACGCCGATGTACTCGACGAACTGCTATCTAAGTACCTCGGCGATAGCTACAGCAACAACGCCTTCTCCGATTACATCTTGGGGACATCCCACCAGACCCGGAGACAAGGAGACACAGAGGTCGCGGGAGAGAACCTTGACATCAACATAATCGATCAAGAAAGTGTCAAAAAGATTGTAAACTTTGCCAGAAATAAGTACAAGGAAGACGTCAGGAAAAAAAGGATCCAGTTAGCTAAAAGCGGCCGACGACGTGGTGTATTCGGGATATGGGGTCACGAGAAAGACTTCCATGCAAAAAACGAATACGTCATCCATAAAATGTTTGAACTTATGCGGCACACCATTTACCACACCAAAGAAAGGATACACCTAACCAGACCCTATAGGAAGAAATATTCTCAGGAACATTCTTATCAAATAGCATTACTATGTGGCGTGGCAACAGCTCTATTATGGAAGGTAGAAAATCTTGTAGGTCAAATTAATTATTTACATCATACCCGTTCACATTTCATATGGTATCTTATAGTTTATGAGAAGGTATTGGCGACCTACACTGATATTTCCAACACCGTAGAGAGAATATACGTGATCCAAAACAACTATATAGATAAGGAAGAAAAAGAAAAAAAAAACAAGAAAGCCATGGAAGCGGCCACCAATATGACTAGAAAGCAAAATAGTACTAACAAGTACAACTATGTGGGCTAAGATCAACAAGTCACAAAATAAATAAAAAACCTGTCTTTTCAATAACATATTTACAATCCAAGAGACTACAGCATGCGCACTCCCCCTTCCCTAACTCTCATAATCCGATGGGACGGCAATCCGACACGACCGGAGAGAGATCAGGTGCAGGACCAACGGCTTTACATGCTTTCCGAGGCACGGGGGTGTCACACCACCAACTTCCAACCCCAGGCTGCTACTGAGTAATTCCTAATGAAAAAACTCAATAACCCTTTTTGCTCGACATGGGAATTGAACGCAAGACCTCGAAAGTATGCCGCCGGATATTGCCGATAAAGTTTCAGAAATTTGTGAGCTGACTGATATAAATTCTTGTTGTCGTTCCAAGGTCAGTTAATCCAGCTGATCTCATATCTAGGGGAGTGCGCCATAATCATATAGAAGATAATTTGCTGTGGTGGTCAGCTCCACAATATATTTTGTTACAATACTAGGCCTGTTTTAAATAACAATGAAATTGATACCAATCATTACCAAACAGAATTCTGCAATTGTTAACTTATGCCGGCCACATACGTAGCGGTATACCTGAACGGTATACCGGAACTGAAGGCTTGTGCAAGTATACCGGAGCGTGTGTGTGACAAAACTTGCACAAGTTACGACCTGACTTGCACAAGTCTGGTAGGTAGATCAAAACTACGATCTGTATACCTGCGCAAACTAGTTTGTGCAAGTATGCATGAGCGTGTGTGTCGTCAGGCCTCCGTCACTCATTCAAGGTTACTCTCTTAAGTGCCTACGGCTCGCATGCGCCCGGGCGCAAAATATTTATTGCACAACTCGACTTCTTCGGTTTGTCACAGGCGCAGAACTGAGACTGCACAGGCATACTTGAATCGTGTGTGGTCACTATGGATGTTAGGTATACCTGCACAAGCCTTCAGTTCCGGGATACCGTTCAGGTATACCGCTACGTAGATATGTGGCCGGCATAAAACACCTCAACAGAACGTAATGACATTATCAATTTTCAAACACACCAAAGTTACGATCACTTAAAACGAATACTTACATAATTATGTTATACGACATACAACGTGTTACAGAAACGGTATATACTATACATGTACCTATCAAAGGGACGGAATCTTTTAGTGTTAACAAACCACATAACAACATTTTTTTAATACCTATACTCACAAAATTATAAAGTTAAGCAACATTTAAGTGAAAAACCAACTGCTTTCAATTAAATTCTACACATCACTACACCAAGTCAGCTGATCGGTGTCAATAAACTACACACAAAGAAACAACTAAGTAAAATATTTGTTTCTCCTGACAAGTTTGTTATGGTTTAAACTTAATAAACTGCCAAAATAAAAATAAAAATTGTACATTTTAAAAGTTAAAGTGGTATTCAGCTGCATCCGGTTAGACTGGAAGCCGACCCCAGCATAGTTGGGAAAAGGTTAAGCAGATGATGATGACATTTTAAAAGCTTATAGAGGTTTAGTACCGGATACACACTCTTCACCCCGTTTGTATGGAGATATCCTTTTCGTTACACGCTGTTAATGAATAATTTTAAATTAGTCTTGCTTGCTTCAAAATCTATAATCTCAAGTAGGTACCTACATTTCTTTACATACGATTCGGATGATATTTAATCATTTATCCTACATTTTTCATTTAATATTTTGAATTTTTGTAAGAATTTTGGTCTAATAACTTACAGGCAAGTGCTATTCTATTTCTTTACAGTTGTCGAAAGTAAATGTTAGGTATTAAAAAAAAAAGTTTATCGGATAACTATTGTTTATGAAGAAACTTGAAACTATTATTAACTTGTTGTTTATGGAGAAACTAGTTTCTGCTCGCGACCTCGTTCGCGTTTTTAATATACAAACTTTCATCCCCTATTTTATCACCTTAGGGGTGGAATTTATCAAAACCCTTTCTTAGCGGATGCCTACGTCAAAACATCTACCTGCTTGCCAAATTTCAGCCCGAGCCCCGATCCGTCCAGTGGTTTGGGCTGTGCGTTGATAGCTCACTATGTCAGTCAGTCAGTCAGTCACCTTTGAGTTATATATATTTAGGTATTTAGATAAAAAATCATGTATTTGCCAAACGTTGCTTGTTAAGTAAAATCTGTAAATGATTTTTTGGTGAACTGACAGGTTACCTTTGAAAGCAAACGAGCTACATCAATAATTACCCGACTGCGACAGAAGGAGGGTTATGTTTTTCGAGGGTATGTTTGTATGTATGTATGTATGTATGTATGTATGTATGTATGTATGTATGTATGTATAATTGTTTGGCACGCTCTGCAGGCTGAACGGCTCGATGGATTTTAGCTTGAGAGGTGTCGTTAGATTCGTATTAACTGTGAGAGTGACACTGGGTATATCAAAATAAATAAAAAACAAAATGGCGGATTTTTGGCGCCAAATTCAAATGTTTGCCTCGCTCTGCAGGCTGAACGGCTCGATGGATTTTAGCTTGAGAGGTGTCGGTAGATTCGTATTTACTGTAAGAGTGATACTGGGTATATTAATTTCTTTTTTAAAACACTAAAAAAATAAAAAATAAAAAACGGTAATTTAAAAAACTAAAAAACCCGACTGCTATTCTTTAAAAATCCCTAAAACAAGATAAATTGTAGCAGTCGGGACCCATTCGGGACCATCTGCAATGTAATATAGGTATGTGCTCTCAATTCACTAATCCTCCATTTCTAGAATGGGTCCCGACTGCTACAATTTATCTTGTTTTAGGGATTTTTAAAGAATAGCAGTCGGGTTTTTTAGTTTTTTAAATTACCGTTTTTTTTATTAACTGGTTTCGTTTGGCACAGCAACAGCCAATTCCAAGTGAATACAAAACACTCGCCATCGGCCACTAATTAAAATATAATCCCAAACTTTTACCATTGGCTCCTTTTTATTGGCCCAATGACGTAATATTTTTTTAAACAAAAAAAAGCATACCATCACGCCTGTATTCCCCAAAGGGGAAAGGCAGAGGTGTACTAATATACACCCACAGTTGGCCGGCGCGCCGGTGTATAGGTCCCTTGGTATAGGGGCCATGCCGGGATACCTGTTGCCATTACAGCCCTCCAGGCTAACGAGGCGGTTAACTAAATACATATTTTATCATTATTATTCTAATTATTGCGAACGTGAGGAATCATCATCAAAGAGGAAGAGAGGAAGGGAGGGGAGGGATCGTGAGGAATTTTATGGGTTATTATACGAAATGCTATGGACCAGATAAAGACCGCTGGAATACGCTGGATGTAAGCCGCTTCCAAGCAGTCCTTTTGGAGACCTATGTCCAGCAGTGGCGGCAGTGGACGTGTTACGACTGCTATGCTGATAATAAACACTCGTATAGCTCCTTTCTTCAGATCATTCGACAACCGCAGTTTAAATAGCTAGTCTGCTTAGGCTCTTAGGCGATTCGCACACTGCCCCGCGCTACGCTCCGTGGTGCGTGGCGACGGAGCTCTGCCCCTCTAGCCAAGTCACAAACGATAATCGTAAACGCTCGGTAGGTACCAATAGATTTTAAACTTTATACCCTAGACCCTTAAGTTAAAAATCTATTAAACGTTTCTAAGCGTTAGCGACTGGAACGAACGAAAACGCTATGCAATCTTCATTAGATCTTCAACTTAAAACCAAGCACATAAAGTTGAAGATCTATTAAAGCCTACTCAGCGTTTGCGTTTATCGTTTGTTACATTGCTGCAGGTGCAGGTAATCACACTGCGGGTGAACGCGTTGTCTGTGTGTTGCACTACGCGTGTTTTCTATGCATTCACAGATACTTGCTAACAACGTAAGAACTCGCACTCCCGCGCTACGCTCAGTGATGCGGTGCAGTGTGCGAATAGCCTAACAGTTTCGTTTTTCAGATTTAAGCACGGCACACCCAAAAATGTGTAATTAACACAAGGAAAAGGAAAATGGTAAAATAAAAACTTATGTACTAATAACTAATTTCGTTTTATTTTACAAAAAAAAAACTAGGACAAAAATCCCTGACTTCATAAGTGATAAAAACAATTCCTTTTATGCGCTATTACACTACTAAGTAATACCTAATACTATGGAATAATTAACTTTTCTAAAGGAAGAACGATAAACGTGCCCATACCATGATCGTGCGAGGAACATGACAGGCGATTAAATTTCCTTTGTATTGAAATGACTCGTACTATGCCCACTAGACCGTTCCGTCACAGACCAACACCGTCACGCACGTGTCATGCACGGAGCATGTAAAATCGTTTTTAAGATAAAGTAAACCATCACGCCTTTATTCCACGAAGGGTTAGACAGAGGTGTACCAATGCACACCCACAATTCGCCGGTATATTTAGGTCCCATGTAATAAGGGGCGAGCCTATTACCATTAACCGGACACAAAACCAAACTCCGAGCTGCTACTGAGAAAAACCCAATAACACTTTTTTTTTGCTCGACCTGGGAATCGAACCCAGGACCTCTAGCGTAGCAGTCGATAAGACAGGCGAAGTCGGTTTTTAAGATAAAGATATATTTCTTTGCATAAACATGTGTCTACGAGAAAAGACATGCATGCCAAATAGTAGCAACATTAATATTAGGTACAGACAAGTTGCCACATGATGTGACGTGCTGTCTAGATAATGAAATATTATTAATTTAAACATTCTCTTAAAATAACAATAAATTAGGTAATTCTGAATTATAATAATATTGTAAGAGATTTAAATTAACAAAAACAAAATCAGAAAGAACATCAAAAACTAACATAATGTCATTAGTAAATTACAACCACAAAAAATAAAATAATAAATATCAAATCAAATAAGCGACTATGTCAGTACAAATCTTTCCTTTATATTAGGAACTCGGTAATATTATACAATAGAACCTCTATTATCCGAAACCTCAATTATCCGAACGCTGACTTAGTTTATCCGAACACTCAATTATCCGAACATTGGCGAGAAACTGTTGCTGAAAACAGGTTACAGCTGTTCGTCAAATAAAAATTGACTATTTTATAAAAAAAAGCATTTGACTTTTTATATGTGTTTTATATTTCAACGTTAATTATGTACGATCAACAAAAGAGATAATTAACCGGACCGTCTAATATAGTTGAAGATTTCTTTCAAACCAGTGGTCGGTTTTAAATGAAATTTAATTAATAAACTGTATATTTTCTATTAATAAAAATATATTTCATTAAAAAAAATCTACCGGTTTTTGAAAAACTTTGAATTTATTAGGCGACACTGGTTACTATCTCTTTTGCTGACTGACGTCAAATTTTAATACACTGTACAGTTTTTAGGTGAAAAGGTGTTGTTTTTGTTTGATTTTGTCCCAAAAAACCCACGTTTCGATTATCCGAACTTTTGATTACCCGATCTCGGTCCCAATCAGTTCGGATAATCGAAGTTCTACTGTAGTTGCGTTATTTACTAAATATTTCTTAAGTTTTATTTTCAAGTGTACAGCCAGCAAAAGAGATAAGTAACCAGGGTCACCTAATAAATTCAAAGTTTTTCAAAAACCGATAGAAGTTTTTTAATGAATTTTATTTTTATTAATAGAAAATAAACAGTTTATTAACTAAATTAAGTTTCATTTAAAAACTACCACCGGTTTAAAGAAAACTTCAACTATATTAGACGGTCCGGTTACTTATTTATCTCTTTTGTTGACCGTACATCATTAAGCGGTAATAGTTGACAGTTAATACGTTCTAGTATGCGTCATCTGACATAGGGCGTATAAATCCCTAATACGTTCATAGCACGGTCATGGCACGGTACGGTTGGTGAGCAGACTCCTAAAGGCTGAAAACTTTAAATTGCACAAAGGATATGGAAAAAATAATCTCAATTGTATTCAACAATAGCATCGTATAAGCTTGTTAGAATTTAAACATAATCATAATTTACGCTCTTAAAATTATCACGTATTTTTACAAATGGCCTTCTTATTTTTTGAAGGGGCCAATTATTGGCTTGCTAAATATTTTGTGAGCAAAATGAAATAAGCACACGATTCTTACTTAATCTACTCTAAGTTTAAGCATACATTTACAATAATAAAATGCTTTACAATACCGCTTTTTACAAATAATTTGATCTTGTCTTATGATAATTACCTAGATTTCTTATGATATATCAAACATTTATCAGCATGGTCCTTATAATATATGTAACTGGATATAAAATTGTGTGATGTAAACGCTAATGATCGCGAGTTCGTGACAGACATGACGTGTGAGCGAGACGGCATGAGATAAGTAATAAGTTCTCTCTCGTTCACACAAAGATCCGTTTTACAGGTCCGCTTTATCGAATTTGTTCGAAAGAGTTACCGCGACCCTGGAACGCAAAGGGCAATAGGAGGAACACGGGTGAGTTTTAGTCAGTAAGAGTCTGACACTCCCTTCAGCCCTACCCAGAGCGAAAGAAGTAATTTGATGATTTCCCATCATTAAACTATCAGTTTTGTATAATATAAATAGGAACCGAGCATAAATCGGGTCCTGGAAATACGGATATTCTGTGTGAACGAGGCCTTAACATCCAGGGCTCCGAGAGCCACACAGGACCGACACTTGCCGGGGCTGCGGGTTGTTCGAAAGAGATACCGCGCCCCCGGAACGCAAAGGGCACATGAAGGAACATGGATGGGTTTTAGTCAGTAAAAGTTTGACACTAAGGGCGGGAGAAGTCATTGGACATTTCCAATGATTTTTGAAAAAATATATATTCAAGGCGCTGCCACTTGGACTATGCCACACGTATTATGACGGCGACTACCGCAAGGTTATGCGTTTATTATAGACCAAACTCTACAGCTACAAAATCTTCTAAAATAAAAACGCGTCTCAAGATTGTTCCCTTTCATGCTGATTTTTCAGTTGTCAGTTAATTTTATCTGATGTATAGATATGACAGGTTGACATATTGTCTAGCTGTCAAGCCGCCATATTGATTTCTCTGTTAACGCTGCCCGCCGATGTCAGGCAATCGGTAACCGATTTTTTTGTCGTTGAGAATGGGACCTATGAATTCTAGTCCCACGAAACTATGGATTTATTGAATCGGTCCGATAATCCGTCCTACGACAAGTCGGTTATGGGAGAGGCTTAGAGATATCCGACAATTGAAAAATCGGCCCTTAGTCATGAAATGAGGTTGTAACGAAATAACAAATAAGGTCAACCGCATATCAATTGTGAAAATACTTGGAAGTAAGTACTATCTACTTCTTTCTTTTGTTGACTGTACACAGAGCAGTCACGAAATGTGTCCAAATTTTAAGTACAAACAGCTATCCTAAACTGTCAAAATTACCCAAATGAACATGAACCTTATCGTTCTGTAATAAAGTTGAAAAGCTATTAAAGAAATTTGACAGATGGAAGTAGCTTGAGTATTGTACCAAGTAAGTACTCATAGTGCTAATGGAAGTAGTATAAGATTAAGCGGTCATAATATTCTCTAAATAAATAACACACGCGGCCAATAATTGACTTAATAATTCTACGTAACTATGGAATAAGGCGTAAGAATATCGCTATTCACAAATAAATTAGTTAATCACTAAATATTAATGAGGGATGAATAACTACCCTTAAGCATTGCTGACTAAAATCACACAACTAGGCGCCCTAATAGAAAGTGAACGAGCGTCAATATTATAATTATAAGTCTCTCCAGACCGATTCCGGCCACGGCGGCTAATCTTAATGCAGACTAGCCACGTACGCAGGAGATATTATAGTGCACAAGTGTGTGCGCAATCACAGGTGCACTCCCTCTTCCCTAACTCTCATAGCCCGATGGGACGGCAATCCGACACAACCGGAGAGAGATCAGGCGCAGGACCAACGGCTTTACATGCTTTCCGAGACACGGGCGTGTCACACCACCAACTTCCAAACTCCGGGCTGCTACTGAGAAATTCCTAGTAGAAAAACCCAATAACACTTTGCCCGAGCCGAACCCGGGACCCCTTGCTCAGCAGTCGCGCTTGCGACCACGAGACCAACGGGGTAATATCGGGTGTAAAGGACATCTATCCTTAAACTGAAACCATGAATTCTCTATTCTAGACTGAGTTTCAGACAACAAGATTTTTATAGCTGACCCAGCAAACGTTGTTTTGCCATATATTTTTTGTTTTTTTTTTAGGGATATGAAAAATAGATGTTGGCCGATTCTCAGACCTACTCGATATGCACAAAAAATTTCATCAAAATCGGTCAAGCCGTTTCGGAGGAGTATGGCAACGAAAACTGTGTGACACGAGAATTTTATATATTATACTATAAATAAGTAAAGAGATACGGAGGTTTTTAATACTTTTCGCTAAGTGAAAATTCGCTCTTATTCCTTCTGTATCGTCCTCAGCGGCAAGTAAATATTTCTTTTGCCCTTGTTTTAGGTCAACAAATAAATAAATAAATATCTTGGGACAACTCACACACGGCTATCTGATCCCAAGCTAAGCAGAGCTTGTGTTATGGTAACCAGACAACTGATATACATACTTATATAATTTATAATTACATACATACTATAGATAAATCACACCCAGACACAGAACAAACAATCATGCTCACCACACAAAGTTTGAATCGAACCCACGACCTCCGGCTTAGCAGTCAGGGCCACTAACCACTAGACCAACAGGCCCGTCCAAAAATAACAGTAATAATAATATTTTTTTAATGGAAATATCTTTATTTCCATTAAAAAAGGGGAAAAATTTCTAAATATTTCTGCAAGAAATTCCACTTGTTCTGAAGTCAGAATAGTGTTCTGAATGCACTGGCGAAGTTTAAGGATAGATGTCCCTTACACCCCGTCTTTCCATTTTTAGTGCAAATAAATGATTCATTAATTGAAAATGCTGTCTTAATAAACATGCTGACGTCCAAATGTACGAAAATATTATCGCAACGATAGCTTTCTATTAGAACGCCTGACAATTGATCTACGCAAAAGTGTTGAAATACTTTGTACCATAATTAAATACTTTTAAAATGCAGTGATTCTACGTTATATTAAGCCTTTTTCAAAGTTGTTATTCATCCCACACAAACATTGCTATAATATTAATTCACATTCCAAGTATCCGCAGCTTTCAAACCCTCATTTTTAAGTATCCATCACTTTGACCCTTTTCGAATATTTAATGGAAAAGTAAACATTTCAAATAACATAAACATACCAATATTCCCCGAAGGGTTAGGCAGAGGTGTAACCAATGCACACCCACAGTTCGCCGGTGCTTTTAAGTGCCATGTAATAAGGGGCGAGTCTATTGCCATTAACCGGGCACAAATCCTAACTCCGAGCTACTACTGAGAATTTCATAGAAAAACCCAATAACACTTTGCTATACCTGGGAATGGAAGCCAAGACCTCTAACGTAGCAGTCGCGTGGATCACTAGGTTAACGAGGCAGTCAAACTCAGGAACATTCAAATATAGATACATATAAGGCAAGTCTACATAAGAACTGACTACGTTACATGAGCTTAAGTCATATAAATTGTCGTGAGCAAATATGTACCTTATTACAACTGCAATACGCCTAGTTATAAGGTATAAGGCGATTCGCACGCTGCCCCGCGCTACGCTCCGTGGTGCGTCACGACGGAGCTCTGATATCTACAACACTGCGCGTGAACGCGTTTTCTGTGTATTGGACTACGCGTGTTTGCTATACAAACACAGATACTTACAAACAACGTGCTCCCGCGATACGCTCCGTGATGCGGGGCAGTGTGCGAATCGCCTTAAACAATTTCTGTGCCTATACTGATAAGGTCTGCTCGCACGACCGATAATCGGCTTTTGACAAAATTCTTCGTCGGCGAGAAGAAACGACCGAGAATCGGCCTGATAATCGGGCCGATTCTCGGTCGTGTGGGGAGACGCATATGTGTGTGATGGGCTTAAAGCTGGGTATACACAGCGAGAACATTCGTTAACGGAATCTATACCATCGACTGTCAGAAATCACATTCTCGACCGTTCCTCCGTAACCTTCGATCCTGCCCTTGCTTGGGCATCTCTGTCGCTAGGGCACTTGGCTGCAGACTGTCGGGATGTGAACTGGCGACCCTCACTGAGTCTTGGGCTTGGGATGTGTATTGTCGCACGCGAACATAAACGCGAACTCAGGTCTCTTCTGGGCGTAGGATATGAATTCGTCTGGAAAATATTTGAATTTTGTTAATTGATACACGTATTAACAACAGACAGTTGGTGGAGTCAACACAATAAAATCAACACGTATTAGAGTGGAAACCACGTTTAGGAAAATGTAGTGTGGGACGCCCTGCTGGACTAAATGCTAAAAAAGGTGGCGGGCAGCGGATGGATGCGGGCTGCCCAGGACCGGGATGGTTGGCGCTCTTTGGGGGAGGCCTACGTACAGCAGTGGACGGTAGGCTGATATGATGCTGACACGTATTAATATTAATACCAGCTTAATATTGTCCCACTGATGAGTAAAGGTGCCGTTTTCTAGTTTATTGGCCCTCTGGTTAAGGCGCCTGCTTTTCATGCATAGAAATTGCAAAAGATAAATTGGTACTTGCCCGGATTTGAACCCAATCTGGGCAAGTACCAATGTAACTTTTTCAATTCATAGGTACTTCCTAAGTTTATCTTAGAAAAAAATGCTGTAACTCCTGTAAGCCATAATCAAAAATGGAGATCAACTACCTGAAAAGCGCCGAAACAATGAAGCTCGACGAATCTCGGAGAAACAATTCAACTGTATTGGATCCCTCAACGAAATTAATCAGAAAACTTTAGCGGAGGCGTAAGAAAGAACATATTTTCCACTTTGTGATGTGGTTTAAACCCACACTCACTTACCATATGTAAGGTAACCCTTCTCGTCGAGGTCAGCCTGTTGGAAGGTGTTGTGCGCGTCCTCCTGACACATCCCCAGGCACCGTGTCACCGCCTCCTCGAAGTTAGCCAGGCTCAGTCGACCAGTTCGAGTGATGTCGTAGAGCTATGCAAACATATTTTATTTTATTTATTTGATGGGAAACAGTAACCGGGTTGAGCACTGAGCAGGTCATATAGGCAGTCGCTTCATGTTATCTTAGTAAGCTTTTATGATCATATAAATTGTGAATAATGAGGCTATAAGTTGATAGTTAACATTGACATTCACTATATAAATATTAAATAGAAGCTACCTTGAATGCGATGGAGAGCAGCTGCGTCAAGGGCGCGTGTTGCAGCGAGAGGAAGGCAGCATGCAGCAGGTAGTCGGGGAAGTTCGCGAGCCCGCTCGACCGCTGGAAACACATGATTGATCTCTTGTCACAAATCAAAAATCAAAATAAATCTGTAGTGTCGTGGTGGCCCAGTGGTGGTTAAGGCGCCCGGCGCGGGGTTTGCAACCGGGCACGGGCAAGTACCAATGTGGCTTTTTCTAATTCATATATTATGTACTTTCTAAGTATATATTGGACATCATTGATATCGGTAACCATGTCGGAGGCCTTTGAGGTGGTTTAGAAACTCTGACACTAGGGTGTGTGGAGTCGCAAGACCTTACTCACACATTAAAGAAGAAAGAAAATAAATCTGTTAGGCTGTTGCAAAACTTTTTTTGTTTTCTTTTTATAATTGCTCTATGTTACTTTTACGACACAGTAGGCTCAGTGCCTCAGCGATGGGCTGCTGCGCTGCCTGTTCCAGGTTAGATTCCCCCAAGGGAACAATACTTGTAAGGCCTACAGATAGTTGTTCTGGGTCTGGCTGTTCGTATATGTAACTTTAAATATTTACAAACGCATCCACGATATATATTAAATAAGAAACAAGAGAAAGGAGTAAAGGTCGAACCTGCATGAATATATCGAAGAGCCTCTGCGCGCGCACGTCGCGCTGCACCCCCAGGCGCCGCACGAAGTCGTCGCGCCCCACCCAGCGCGCGCCCACCGCGCCCATTGTCGCCAGGTGCAGCTCCAGCTGGGACCGCTCCAGCCTGCACATGGGGGAGAAGTAAGTATTGTGCAGTAAAGCTATGCTGTTTCAGAATGCTGTCACCATTGGAAGATGTACCGCGTACTGCTCAGTTTAGGTCTCAAGAATCGAATCTAGCAAACCTTGCAACTCTCCCTCTACCCCACCCCCCTTTCCTTTCTCATTTTTCTCCCTCTCTCCACCGCATGCATACTTTAAATTTTATATTAGACATCACAGACATCAGTACAGGTAAATATTTATTATGAGAAAACCTGGACTTCAAAATAATGGTCCCTTGTTGTTAATTTTCTTTTATAGAACAACTATTGCGTCTCTTACCCAAGTTGTGCTCGTATCTCACTGACTTCCCTAGTAGAGGCTGCGCAAGGAATGCCAAGTTGCTTGGCGCGCGCTATCAGCCGACAGTCGTCGTATGTGTAGTCAAGAACAGGTACGCCAAGTGCTCTGAAAGTGCATGAATATCCCTCAAAAATAACATGAAGAATTACGCTTTTGTTATGGAGTTTCTTGACCATTCTTCTCCATACAAAAAACTCTTTTGGAGAGAGCTCTTATTTATTACACTCACAATATTGTAACCCAAAAAACTACAGAAACTCGGCAATATGGGTCAACACCATGACCCCATAGTTAAAGAATTGATAATTGGATGGCAAACAAGGCAACGGCCCATCTGATGTTCAGTGGTCAGTAGTCGCCCGCTGCCTAATAACATCAGCAATACCAGAGGCCTTGCAAATACATTGCCATCCCAGAGACAAAGTTGAAATGTCTCATGTGCCTAAACACACCTATACCCTTCAAACCGGAACACAGAGACGTTGCTTTGCGGTAGAAATACGTATGGTGGTAGTACTTCCCCGGACGAGCTCCTTCACAAAGAGCTCTTGACAATGGTCACTTAAGGAACTTACTTAGCCATAACGTCTCGTACATTCCTGGCGTAGAGTTTGGGATCCCTCTTCTCCTCCTCGCTGGGATAGTACACGGGTAGGAACTCGATCTCACAAGAACTGTGCACTTGAGTCAACGTCAACCACAGCAGTTTGAGACTGGAATATAAATTAGATCTTTAGTACCACATACTTACATAAACTCACGCCTTTTTCCCCATGGGGTATGCAGAAACCACAGAACACTGCTAGATCCTTACACACTCTTTTCGCCTCGTCCACGTTTATACATCTGGTCATACAAGTACGCCGGTTACGAGTACTGCGCACCCGACCGTTCTACATGCCTGAGAATCACTCTCCAGTGAAATTGTTATTTCTAAGAGAAACATCAAAATTAGTTTTGAATCAACAAAAAGAATCTTCGTAGCATTTATTACGTATTACAACAATTATTGTTTATTTATAAGCCCCCTCTAAAGATAGCCACAATGGCCGGTCTGACAAAGCTCTTAACATAGCGAAACTCAAGTGGCAATGGACAGCTTCTAGAGCAGACAGCCATTGGAGTCGTAAAGGCCTACGCATACGGCATGGCAAGGGATTTATTTTTATACCAATGGACATTCAAACGTATCTCTATAGAAATACGACATAAATTGCTATACTTTAACATAATGCCGCGGCATCAACAAATCCCTTTCGATGCCGCGGCATCATTTTGTATAATAAAATATAGTGTGTATAAAGCGTTTAACTGAAAGGAAGTACTCACGCGCCAGGTCCTTCCCAGGTCCAAGTGACCGTATCCCTTGCGTTAGGGTACCGTATGGTGACGGGCTGCACCGGCACTCCGGGGTAGAACCCTCCCGGTTTGAACGTGATCAGACACGACCGGTTCGTGCAAGTTCCCTCAGGAAATATCAGGACCTGGAACGTACAAACATTTATTTATTTATATACATACATACATGAACTCACGCCTTTTTCCCATGGGGGTAGGCAGAAACCACAGAACGCCACCTGCTACGATCCTTACATATTCCTTTCGCCTCGAACACATTCATACATCTGGTCATACAAGCACGCCGGTTACGAGTACTGCGCACCTGACTTTTTTGAAGAACCTTACCAATAATCATAATACAACATATCTGACTCAAATATATGTTGCGAATGTTCGCATCCGTATCCGCAGCCCTATTCTGACTAAAATTGTACTTATAAACAGTTCAAGTAGACTTGAAGTGTTTATTTACCCGTTCCAAAAATACTGGCTTATAGTGAACATGCGCCTGTGTCTATTTAAGGATCGACACGCGATGACGAACTCGCGCCATATTTCTGGATTACCTAAATACCTATACATATTGGAAAATTTCGGGTCGGGGAATGACGTAGAAAGGAGACATTGTAGACTCTATTTTGGAACTTGAATTCTAGACTAAAGTGAGTGTATTATAAGCAGAAGCAACTGTTTTGATTAAAGACCTTGTTGAAGAATTTTATTTCCTCCGTATTCAACCTAACAAATATTATAAATGCGAAAGTAACTCTGTCTGTCTGTCTGTCTCTTCTTCACGTCTAAACCACTGAACCGATTTCAATGAAATTTGGTACACATATAGTCTGGGACCCGAGAAAGGACATAGATAGTTTTCATCCCGGAAATTCCCCGGGAACGGGAACTATTTATCCACGCGGACGAAGTCGCGGGCAAAAGCTAGTTTATAATAAAGCTGAAGATATTTTTGGTTGTTTGATTGTGGGTTTGCCTAAACAGGCAAATTCTGGAACTACCAGTCGGGTGGAGAATTCTTTTTTACGTTTATTGCGACGTCGGAGTCGATAATCAGATCGTGAAGGCTTCATGTGAATGGACAATTTAGGCACTTTATTCTAGCATATGGGGGTTATCTTTATCTTTATTGTCTGAACACGGGCTCTGCAATGCCAGACGGCTCCAGTGACCTATTTTGCCCGATTATGTTTGCAGCGGTCTACCTGGGTACGTAGGCGGTACCTCCTTTTTTTTATAGATGGGAAATCATCAAATAACTTCTCCCGCCCTGGGCGGGACGGGAGGGAGTGTCAGACTTTTACTGACTAAAGCCTATCTATGTTCCTTCATGTGCCCTTTGCGTTCCGGGGGCACGGTATCTCTTTCGAACAACCCGCAGCCCCGGCAGGCATCGGCCCTTAGTGGCCCCTTCCAATATTTGCTGACATCTCTTTGAGGCGCGCGTGGGAACGCGCCGTCGACACGGTCTGTCGTTAGTTAGTTAACGTACGGACGGTGAGCTACCCATTGCTCACCGTTCACGGACCCACGAGGCCATAACTCCTGCCTGCATACTAATATATTTAGCCGTCATCAACTGGTTAACCCTCTTGCATTAATATCAATTCTAAAAGATGATAACCAGTTGATGACGCCGCCTGTACGATGTAGCACATCTTCTAGCTAACCTGAGCGCCACAACATTAGCAGTAGTACCAACCTGTGGCCAGTCCTCTTTGGAAGTAGCCCTTTCAATGATCTCCTTGATGGTATTCTGCCTGGAGTTAGGGTCATCCCGCCACACGTACACAGGCTGCGTGTAGTTTATTAGCTCTGAAACATTATTGAAAACATAGCTTTAGTTAGTTCTGATGTGATTGTTTGATTGCTATGGGAAGGCAGTTTAGGGGACATTGGGATTCACTGGATACGGGCCGCGCATGAACGGTCATTGTGGTTATCTTTATGGGAGGCGTATGTCCATCACTGGACGTCGATCAGCTGATATGATGATGTTTTTTTTTACCTATCGAAAATCATTAAAAAACTTCCCCCGCCCTGGGCGGGGGGGGCGGTAAGAAGTGTCAGATTTTTACTGACTAATTCTCTTTTAAAGACTCCTTTTTGTGCCCTTTGCGTTCCGGGGGCGCGGTATCTCTTTCAAACAACCCGCAGCCCCAGCAGGCATCGGCCCTTAGTGGCCCCTCCGATGATATGATGATGATAAGGTAGGGTATTTTCAACTCTCTGCTTTGAGCCGAGCATTGAAAATCCAACAGTGCGCAAGGCAAAGTAATATTAAAAAGAAATTTAACTGCCTTAGAAAGAAGAAGATATAACATCGTATATGATCGTAATACAAAACAACCAAAACAAAATCGCAAGGATATTACACAAAGCAGATATCCAGAAGAAAACCTTAGCTGCCCTCCAATACTTACTTAATCCATTGAAGCGTATAAAAGAGGCAAAGATTAATAATTTGTACAACAGATAGGCTACTTGACAACGGTGCGGTAAACAAAAGCGAAGCAAGAGAAAGTTCTGGAAAATGCCGCTAATTATATACCTAATAGATTCAATTAGTGGACACGGTGTATAAACGTAGATTAGTTTACAGCTACTAGATTACTACATTGTTGCAAACTATCCTAACTAATATTTTAAACGCCAAAGTTTGTTTGTTTCATTTTTACGCTTAAACCACTGAAGCGATCATCCTGAAATTGAGCATAATACGTTGTCACAGACACAGAAACGGGCATAGGCTACTTTTCATCCCGAAACAATTAACTGTTCCCGAACCCCCGAGGGAAACAACAATAACGTTTTATGATAATAGATGGCGCCACATGTCTTATGAATCTTGATTTAATTTTAAATTGAAGTACCTACTTCCTCTGCGTCCGCGATAAAATAGATTTACGCAGACGAAGACGCGGGCACAAGCTAGTACTAAAGAAATATTACACAGCTTTTCTTAATGCCGCTTTCTCATCTGATATTAAACGATGGAGGTGCGTGCTTACCTGCCTTCCTATGTTTATGATACTTGTGATTTGAAGACTCGCAGTCTATCCATAGTTATCAGGAAACGCGAAATCTTGTTATGTGTTATGTTAATCTCTTTATAATTGTATTGGTGATTTTAATTATTATTTTTCCATACAGACTTAATGTTATTAGCATTTAATTTTTTAATATACAGGGTTTCTTTTCATTTACCTGCCTTATTTCAGGGGCTGGAACCAACCCAGAAATGTGAAGAAAAAAAAAACAGCTATTCCCTACAAAAATGCACTACAGCATCGGTTTTTTTTTTCATATTTCTGGGTTGGTCTTTTAGCAAAAGTTTTTAGTATTCATGAGTTTCTTCACCCCCTGAAATATGGCAGGTGAACGAAAATAAAACCTTGTATATCTGATGCATCTTGTCTTTACACAAGCATTTGTCCATCCAAAATGTTTGTGTTATAAACAAGTGACTACTATTAAATACACTTACCACGTTTCATATCAAGATCCTAGAGTCCAACGTAATTTTACCATGGCTGAAATTTTAAGCATAACCCTACATGTATTTTCATAATTTCAACCATGCTAAAACGACACAGGTTTGACGAATTTAGGCTCTCAATCCATTAGATTTAAGACTATTTAATAATCTTTGTGATGCTAAGCTTCATGGAGTTATTGGCATTTGAATGACATTGACTAGAGGGCATAGCGCTCCCTTCTTTCAACACGACAACGTCGACGAATGGCTTATGTCTTTGGCCACGTGCCAAAGAAGCCTTGCAGTCCTAAATGAAAGGGCGGCTTCAAATCGAGTTGCTTATAAGTAACTGCCTCGTTGGCCTAGTGGTCCTACGCGCGACTGCTACGCTAGAGGTCTTGGGTTCGATTCCCAGGTCGAGCAGTGTTATTGGGTTTTTCTATGAAATTCTCAGTAGCAGTTCGAAGTGTTTGTGCCCGGTTAATGGCAATAGGCTCGCCCTCTATTACATGGGACCTAAACATACAGGCGAACTGTGGGTGTACATTGGCACACCTCTGCCTAGCCCTTCGGTGGTGGTGTGTGTGTGTGTGTGTTGCTTTTAATCTATCTATCTATACCATCACGCCTGTATTCCCCGAAGGGTTAGGCAGAGGTGTACTAATGTACACCCACAGCTCGCCGGTATATTTAGGTCCCATGTAATAGGTGGCGAACCTATTGCCATTAACCGGGCACAAATCCAAACTCCGTGTTGCTTTTAAGTACTCGTAATTTCTCTACAGCCTACAAATCAAGGTCAGCACTGTTCAAAGGTGACAGCAAACCATCCATGACTTGACAGGTTTCCGGTTTATTGAGAGTTCGGCCATTTGTCCTCCTTAGTGACACGCGTGTTTAATTTCCGTATTCAAACAAAATATTTTCGAGTCTCTAAGTACTCGGGTTTACTAAACACTTTTGGTCAATAGTAGACGAAATTTGTGTCATGCGATTTTGAACCATATGATGAGCTACTGTTAATTGTCAGCTTTCCTTGCAGATTTTTGTAAGGCGGTACCGTAAGTAGGAATTAGTAGTTGGAATAAGGTATAAACAATTTTTACAAGGCAAATAGCGTTCAATAAAATAATTCTATAAAAATACGGTATTTATTTTCATAACATTTTTTTCTAAATGAAAATTAAAACCTCTAACGTAATATTTTCTGAATTTTCTAATATGTACAATTGTACAGTAAAGAACTAAAAATTTTTCACATGGGACCTAAACATACCAGCGATCTGTGGGTGTACATAATATATTGGTACACCTCTGTCTATCCCTTCGGGGAATACAGGCGTGATGGTATGTGAAAGTATGACTGTCTAGTAATATTTTAGTCAGTAAATAATTCAACTTACACTTTAGTATGGGGCGATACCCCTTAACAGTTAAGCGCATGTCGTGACGAATCAACCTTGAGTTCTAGACTTAGGTACCTAATACCTGAGCCTAGGCAAAGGCGTCAAGAAGCCCTAGCACGGCATGCATGCCTCACGTTATTTCTAAATACATGTAACGTACATGTTCGCGTTGTTTTTTTTACTAGTTAAGTAACGTCTTTTGTTACTGCTCTGCTCTCGTAGGTAACTGCGTGATGTTATATAGCCTTTTTTTTTTTTAAAGATGGTAAAATCATCAAATGACCCCCCCCTCCCCCCGTCCTGGGCGGGGCGGGAGGGAGTGTCAGACTTTTACTGACTAAAAACCATCTATGTTCCTTCGTGTGCCCTTTTGCGTTCCGGGGGCGCGGTATCTCTTTCGAACAACCCGCAGCCCCGGCAGGCGTGTTATATAGCCTGTATCATATATATCAACATACAAAGCATGATGTTATACATCTTTTTTTATAACGTTACCCTACACTAGGAATTTTGCCTGTATCATGGGTGCGTTGACAAACATAAACTCACATACACAAACAGCCAGACCCGGAACAACTATCTGTAGGCCATACAAATATTTGTTCTGTGCAGGAATCGAACCCGCGACACACTGTGCCGACTAGTTATCATTTATATCAAAAGATTTTTTCCACCCAACTAGGCGACTGTTAGTTTTAGACATTAGCGCCTTTCAACAAACAAAAAAAACTTCAGCTTTATTTTATTAGTACCTATACTAATATTATAAATAGGTAAGATTTGTATGTTTGTTTGTAACGAATAGGCTCAAAAACTACTGAACTGATGTTAACCATATTTTCACTAACAGTTAGCTACTATATTCCTGAGTAACATAAGCTATATAACATCACGCTACAACACACGGGAGCATAGCAGTAACCAAAAAATAAGCCACGCGGGCCAAGTCGCGACCAGTTTGCTAGTACATTATAATAACGTTAAAACATGGTTTTAGTCAACGTGAAGCCGTGTGTGAAAGTACCTTCTCTTACTTACGCATTACGTAACGTTTTTTTACTTTCGTAAGAAGCGAGGTTTCTTGACCTCCATTTCCCTTCGTAGGTACATGCAAGGTTATATAATGAAGTACTGCTTCAATATCTGACTGTCATGAATAACAAACAAAATCAATTGCAAGCAGCGTCTGGCCTATATATCTATGGTATTAAAATAAAGTTGAGTAGTTTGTTCATTTGTTGATCTATAACAGTCGGATTTAAAAAAAAAAATTTCTTCGTCAGCGTCAAATTTGATATATTATCCCACAGGAACCGTACATTTTTTCGGGATAAAAAGTATCCTATGTGTTATTTCACACCGCAATCTATCTCAGTGCCAAATTTCATCCAGATCCGTTCGGCTATTTCAACGTGAAAGAGTAACAAACTTCTTTCCATCCATCCATCCTCACAAACTTTCTTATTTAGGATATTATAAGATGACAGCCAGATTCATGAGGAATAAAATAGGCTATATTATAACAACATACTACGACTCACGGGAGCGGAGCAGAAACCAAAGACAAAACTTAACACGGTTGAAACCCGGGCGTATAGCTAGTCTATTTAAGAAAGTTATGTATTGCCAATGCTTGATGTTCATGCAGTTGGTGTAATTTATTGAATAAATAAACTTAGTTCTGCCAAAATAAGCCAAACGACAATGTCTGAATAATTCAGTTCATTTTGTAAGTCAGATATATTCAGTAAATAAATAATGTATTACATTACTATTCAGTAAAATTAGATCAATGTAGTTACATCCAATATTTAGCGTCTCGTTTCTTTTCGGCGATGAAGAAATCTGTCAGAAATCGGCCCCATAATCCGTCCGATTATCGATCATAGGGGCAGACCCTTATGCTTAGAATAGATTTCAAATTAAAGCCCGGCCATGCAACGGGCTCAGTCAGGTACTGAAAAAATCCCGACTACAGTAGGCAGTAAGCCCACCAGACACAAGACCCGTCTACTCGAAGGATCCTCCCTTTTCATTGGAGGATGAGAAACTTTACACCCTGTTTCTCATACCTCGTCATTGGTATCCCCGACAAGATATAATGAATAACATAACATACCATCACGCCTATATTCCCCGAAGGGTTAGGCAGTCGTGTACCAATGTACACCTACAGTTCGACGGTATGTGTTAGTTTCCATGTAATAGGGAGCGAGCCTATTGCCATTAACCGGGCGCAAATCTTAACTCCGAGCTGCTACTGAGAATTTCAAAGAAAAACCCGATAACACTTTTTGCTCGACTTGGGAAACGAACCTCTAGCGAAATGAATGAGAATAATAACTGAACACACGTAACCTACTTGAAGAAAAAACAAGAAATCTTGTCGAGATGAGGGTCATAATTACCCAAACATCACGTAATGATAAAACTGGTATTTACCCAAATTATTTCCAATGAAACGTTGATTACATTTCGCGGTCTCATCGCCGCTGTGCCAAAAAAGTAAATAACAACAATCATACATACATACATACATACATAAACTCACGCCTTTTTCCCATGGGGGTAGGCAGAAACCACAGAACGCCACCTGCTACGATCCTGACATACTACTTTCGCCTCGTTCACGTTCATACATCTGGTCATACAAGCACGCCGGTTACGAGTACTGCACACCCGACCTTTCTGAAGAACCTCACCGATAAGGTCAGGGTAGGTCTTTCTAGGGCGTCCCCTCCCGGCGTTGCCACTCACATCTGCCACATAAATACCTTTTGTTAGTCGCCTTTCACTCATCCTCTCAATATGACCGAACCATCTAAGCATACCCTTTTGAACCTTTGTCACTACATCCTCTTTTAAGTCGCAACGTTCTCGTATAATCTCATTCCTCACTCTATCGTTCAAAGTTACACCACACATACTTCGCAAGGAACGCATCTCCACAGCATTAATCCTACTTTCATGCCTCGTTTGCCATACCCAACATTCACTTCCATACATAAGTGTAGGCACCAGCACGCCATTATGCACAGCCAGTCGAGCCTTTTTGGACATCGACTGGTTGGTTACAACCGCATGTATGGCACCATTAACAATCATATCGCTTTATTTCCTTGTTGTTTAAGAAACAACAGTTCCATTGATCGTGTAGTACCTATTACATTTTTATAAGACAATGTATTTTTGTATTATGTATCATCTGCCCGCGACTTTGTCGATGTAGAAGCTAGATTCCTCAATTATCTAACGAGAACACAAACATAAGTAAGATAAAAAGCTAGATCAACAATAAACAGCTTATTCCATTCAGCTGATTTAGCGTGGAAGACATACAAACATACATCCATTTATCCTCACAAACTTTCGCGGTTATAACAGTAATGTGTCAGGATGTAGGACATTTTCATAGTTGGTCTCGTAGTAAAAGTTATAGATATTTAATCAAGAAACTGCCTCGTTCGTCTAGTGGTCCTAAGGGTGACTGCTACGTTAGAGGTCCTGGGTTCGATTCCCAGGTCGACCAAAAAATGTTATTGGGTTTTTCTATGAAATTCTCAGTCGCAGCTCGGAGTTTGGATTTGTGCCCGGTTAATGTCAATAGGCTCGCCCCTGATTACATGGGACCTAAATATACCGGAGAACTGTGGGTGTACAATGGTACGCCTCTGCCTAACCCTTCGGGGAATACAGGCGTGATGGCATATTTATATAATTATATTTAATCAATTTAACAACCTAACAAAATTGTATACATGTAAATAGGTACAATGCCAGTGTTTCGAGTCGTAGGTAATTTTATAAAATCTAAACATTCGTTGGTAGATTTCAAAGTGAATCGAGTGTTAAAAGGTTTAATTATCTTCATTAGCGCGTCTCACAACAAGTACGGAAGTGTTTGATTTTGGTTACCATCATGCTGTACACCACTTAGCACTATATTGGTATTATATCTGTGAATGACTGTCAATAATTGGTATAGCGAAAGTTTTACGATTGTCATAAGCGTTTTTTACAATAAGTGAAGTAAGATATAACACAAACAAGACAACTGTTAACTACCTCATTAACCAGCGGTCCTAAGCGCTACTACTACGATAGAGGTATTGGGTTCGATTCCTAGGTCGACAAAAAGGTTATTGGGTTTTTTGATGAAAATCTCAGTAGCAGATCTGAGTAAGGGTTTGTGTCCAGTCAATGGCAGTAGGCTCGCCCCCTATTAAATGGCAGCTATATATACCGGCGTACTATGAGTGTACATTGGTACACCTATGCCTAACCCTTCGGGGAATACAAACGTGATGTATGTGTTTTTCTAGGATAGATGGGGTCGGGATTTCTTAACAAACTAATCTGAGAAGAAACACAGAAACAAACTCCAGAGATCCTTTTAAAGTCTATACAGTTTCCTAACTATGAGGAGCTCGAGGCTAAATAGTGGCTAAGTAGATCGATCTTCCGGGTTAAGCCACGCTTGCCGAGGTTGGTCTGTGGATGGGTGACCATTTACCATAGCGAGTTTCCTCCGTACCTCGGAAAGCACGTAAAGCCGTTGGTCCCAGCTGTCATTTGTAGATCTTTGACAGTCGTTACTGTTAGTCAGAAGCCCGAAAGTCTGACAACCAGTCTTACCAAGAGTATCGTATTACCCATTACTGGGTTGTGGAGGTCTGATAGGAAGTCGCTCCATGTAAAATACTAATATTCAGCTGCATTCGGTTAGACTGGAAGCCGACCCCAACATAGTCGGGAAAAGGCTAGGCAGATGATGACAGTTTCCTATCTATACTAATATTATAAAGCTGAAGAGTTTTTTGTTTGTTTGAACGAGCTAATCTCAGGAACTACTACTTAAATACTCTATTTATCGAGAAATGCTTTACGCTATATAACATAACACCACGAGCTATAGGAGCGGAGCAGTAACCAAAAAGTTAAGGCGGACGAAGAAGACTCTCGAGGCTATAAAGGTGAACTGCCCTATTACCTGTACACGTGAGGTCGTCACGTGAACAGGTGGCATTAGACAAAGTCACATCTACAAATTCGAATGACTTTGGTGTTGTTATCGTACCTGAATACCGGGCCAAACAAAATAATTAACAAAAAAAAGATATTCGGCGGCTTTGGTTCTATTTGTTGTTTTGTATTGCCACCGACTTCCAAAACTAAAGTTGATTTTTTCACTTTGTAGTTTTTAAAAACAGTTGTCTTTTATGTAAAAAATGATTTTTTGAATGTTGCACTTAATAATAAAAGCACAGTACGCAATTTCGTTTACTTAGATGACATTTTTTTTTCAGTTATTTTGATTTAAAAACCAAGCTATTAAAACGATTTTGATAAAATTCCTATGGAAGTAATTGAGGATACTCTTTCAAACTAATTTCCAAAATCGATCCACAATTGACGGGGAAATCAGAAAACATTAAAATAACCGGCGAATTGGGAACTTCCTCCATTTTTGAAGTCGGTTAAAACTACAATTATATTATAAAATAAATCATTGATATATTTATTTATTTATTATTTATTAAAACTTTATGCACAAAATGTATAAAATACACCGTACAAAGGCGGACTTAATGCCTTAGACGTATATTTGCCACCGATACACTTAGAGGAAGATAAAATAACCGCTCTATCTTTCAAGCAGCTTTTTAAAACCGGGTTTCCAATTCATAGTGACCAGTGTATGGCACCAATCCGTATCGAAAGGGGTCACTTCAAACAAAAGCGAACATAAATTGAGAATAAAAATCCATTTCGCCCATTGTAGGTGAACCAACCAAACGTGAACGAACACAATGCTATAGAGAAACTATACGAGCGTGACAAAACAGTCGTATAGCTTGACATATTATACTGTTTGCTCAGCACACACATGAATGGGATATTGTAATGGCAAAACTTTTATATGCTTTTGTTATACGCACAGAAAGTTTGAAGGTAAAGCGTTTTTGGACCTTGTGACACTTAAACTCTTTCTCTATTCTGATAAAATGCTGGCTCTTTTGTATGGATTAGCTGATTTCTTTTTAAAGAAACGAAAAATATCACAGCCATGGTCAAGGATCTGGAACTGAATCTATGGTCAAAGTTAACATAACATTTCAAATAAAAATAAATACGTATGAAATAAAACTTGAAACAACCTACTTAACCAAAATTTTATCGGATTATCTAAAAATAAATCCTTACTAATAAAAAATATTAGAAATGAAGAAGTTCTAAAAAAACACACATATACGTATAAAGGCAATACAACCGAATTGAAAACCTCCTTCTTTTTTGAAGTCAGTCAAATGCCAGTGTTTGATTTGGTTATGTTTAGTTCTGCAGTTTGACGTTAAAAAAGTTAAAATCAAAAAATTTAAATTGTAGTTGGAAGAATTTCCCTTCTTATTCCCTTTTACAAAAGGACTGGAAATTTGGACTTTTACGTTCGACTGGAAGCCGACCCCAACATAGTTGGGAAAAGGCTAGGCAGATGATGATTCCCTTTTACAAAAATTAACCATTCATCACTGCAACGATTACTCCCATGGTAAACACCACCTTTATTCCCATTGTATGCCAAAGCACGAACAATCCATTCTGACATTAAAACCCAACAGCCCAAAGTCCATTATTAAAACACCACCACCAAAACCCACGCTAAACAATATCCACCACCGGATACAGTGACCACCTACTTCCAACATAATTGTCCATGCTCTCCTTCCGTACGATGACTGAAGACATCTTGGTGGCATAGACAATACAGCTGTCTAAAAATGATGAATGAGGGGCGACCACCAAGATAGGCGCCTCCTTTCGGCTTGCCTGCCGCCCTCGAATGGTGATCGCCATCCCGCCAGCCAAATACGACATTTTTCCGATGAAGCATATCAACGGCTTCAGGGCCCTATAAAAATAAAATAGCAAGTCAAATGCCGTTCTATACAAGTCTTGAGATAGCCATATTTTCCAGAATTTACGATAGAAGTGAGATGCCAACGTTTCTTCAGCTTATTATAATATTTTCTTGAATTAGCTATAAAAAGTATAGTACACTTAAGAAAAATACGGTAGTTTATGGAATGAAGGAGTAGAAAATAGACAAAGATATATTTTTTACTATGTACATAATTCATTTCTGTAACCCCATATTTTTTTACGAGTGAGGAATTATTTGTTATTAGTTTTGATGTTGCAATATAAAGATTTATCCATCAAATAAAAATATAGTACAGTATAGTATGTAGACCCCGAAATGTAGTACAATCCGTACTAAAAATACTATAAATGCGAAAGTAACTGTGTGTCTGTTTGTTAATTCATTCTTTTACTAATAATTCTTAATTAATTAATTCTTTCACGACTAAACCACTGAACCGATTTTGATGATATTTTGTACGGGGTGAGTTTGAGCCCCAAAAAAGGACATACGCCACTTTTTTTTGCGCAAATTAGCCTACGTCCGCAATAACCGACATTTACGTGCACCATCACGCCTATATTCCCCGAAGGCTTAGCCAGAGGTGTACCAATGTACACCCACAGTTCGCCAGTATGTTTAGATCCCATGTAATAGGGGCCGAGTTTGTTTGCCATAAACCGAACACAAATTTTAACTCCGAGCTGCTACTGAGAATTTCATAGCAAAACCCAATAACACTTTGACGAAGACGCGGATAAAAGCTAATACTATAATATTATAGCACGGCTAGCAACCCTATATAGAACGGTACAAACATTACGTAACTTGCTCACGACACACAATACTCACTGGGATTTGTTTTACCAGGTACATAAACCGTAGGTACTCCCTGATTGTTTTTTGGAAACCATTTTTGTTCGGTTTTATTAAAAACACAGTTTCTGCCCGCGACTCCGTTCGCGTCAAGTTTGATACACATCATAAGGGAACAGTATTTTTTTCCGAGATAAAAGTTATCCTTTGTGTTATTCCACACTACAATCTACCTGAGTAGGTACTAAATTTCATCCAGATCCGTTCAGCAGTTTAAGCGTGAAAGAGTGAAAAACATGCATTCGTCCGTCCGTTCATCCATCCATCTATCCTCACAAACTTTCGCTTATTAGTAAGATTCAAGTTAGTAGGAGTAGGATAGGCATAATAAACCTTGAGAATGTCCGTAAACGTAACTGCCCCGTTGGTCTCGTGGTCGCAAGTGCGACTGCTGTGCAAGGGGTCCCGGGTTCGATTCCCAGGTCGAGCAAAAAGTGTTATTGGGTTTTTCTATGAAATTCTCAGTAGCAGCTCGTAGTTTGGATTTGTGCCCGGTTAATGCCAATAGGCTCGCCCCCTATTACATGGGACCTAAATGTACCGGCAAACTGTGGATGTACATTGATACACCTCTGCCTAATCCTTCGGGGCATACAGGCGTGATGGTATAATGTCCGTAGAGTTTCTTGCTCATTCTTCTCCATAGAGACCTACGTACATTTATTAACTAACTAGCTTCAACTTTCTGACTAACTGACTGACTCCTTGACAGTCAAAAAGTGCCTGGATATGGTCTAATTGAAAATAAATGCTTTGACTTTGAATAATGTTCTTAACCCTGGAGTGGTCGCGCGGACTACATATGTAGTCCACGGTTGTTTAAACTGACATGACTTTTTGCGCACTTTTTTTTCATAGCTGATTTAAACAAGATCGATGAAGATTTATGTTTGTTTTTCGTTTCAATGTCATTTTAGAAGAGTTAATTTGTCATATTTTAATAAGAAAATAATAAAACAATTAAATTTCATTTAAAAAACGACAAAACAAATTGCTACATATGTAGTCCGCGCGACCACTCACGTGACTTTTTAAGGCGCGACCACTGCAGGGTTAATTCAAAATAAATAAGGTACCGTTAGGTAATTTTCATGTCAGCTATAAAAAGAAAAAGGTCGTTTATTTGATGTATGCAAGGGGTGCGCGACCTGCCCTAACTTATTCATTTTATTGGTTCTAGCTTGCCGGCTAACGCCCATTAGACACGCTAATACATACTTTATTATTTAACATTTAACCATTTTCTCAATTTTAGTTTTTATAAAAATTTCTTACCTCTTTATAATGTTAGTATAGATATGATTACCTACAGTATGTACTCATATCTATACTAACATTATAAAGAGGTAATATAATTTTTGTTTGTTTGTTTGTAACGAATAGGTTCCGAAACTACTGGACCGATTTAAACAATTTTTTCACCAATATATATAGCTGCATTATTCCTGAGTAACATCTACTATATAACATCACGCTACAACCGACGGGAGCGGGCCATTAACCAAAGACGTAAGTTATAGTGGGTGAAATATGCCACGCGGACGAAATCGCGGGCATTTCGATAGTTTACTAATGTAATAAAGTTTCCGAGTTTCCTCCGTGCCTCGGAAAGCACGTAAAGCCGTTGGTCCCGGCTGTCATTTGTAGATCTTTGACAGTCGTTACTGTTAGTCAGAAGCCGGAAAGTCTGACAACCAGTCTTACCAAGAGTATCGTATTACCCATTACTGGGTTGTGGAGGTCTGATAGGCAGTCGCTCCATGTAAAATACTGATATTCAGCTGCATCCGGTTCGACTGGAAGCCGACCCCAACATAGTTGGGAAAAGGCTAGGCAGATGATGATGACTAATGTAATAAAGTTGAAGTTTTTTTTTTTTAAAGCTCTAATCTAAACCTGTTGGATTGTAAAAAATATTGTTTATTGGATAACTAGATTCATAACAAATATTACAACATCACACTACGACCTACGGGAGCAGAGCAGTACCCAAAGACGTAACGAATCGCGGACAAATACTATTTCTGCAATACCAGAAAGAACAAAGCAAATATCCCAAAAACAAGTCGAATATTTAATAAGTTCATTGTTCTTAACGGTCTATCGAAAACCAGATGTATGTACTTAGACTGGCAATAAATTTAACAGCATGATATAAATAAAACAATATGTTGTCATTATGGCTAAGGCTTAATAGACAGGACTCAAGACCTCCCCTTAAGACGTGTCATTTAGCAGCAGTGTGATTCTTTAAGCCTCACTGCGTAATTCGAAAGCTGAATCCGCAGTGAGATTACAAAATGGTATTCTATTAAACACGATCACGCCGGTGACGTCACCACGGCGAACGAATACTAAACCAATGACAAGTTGGTTCGTTATCGAAGTGAGCGCGATCACTTTAGTGAGACTCGTTTTCGAGTTTGCATTTTAGAGAATCGCACTACAGTTGTTTACGGAAAGCGGTACTTCTATACACGGCACGTATTTTTAGGAGATTTTTATCTCCTAAGTACTCTGACTCGTTATAAAACGAAATATGTACAACTCTGTCTATCTACACACAACAACATACCATCACGCCTGTATTCCCAAAAGGGTTAGGCAGAGGTGTCCTAATGTACACCCGCATCCAGTCCCATGTAATAGGGGGCGAGCCTATTGCCATTAACCGGGCACAAATCCAAACTCCGAGCTGCTACTGAGAATTTCATAGAAAAACCCAATAACACTTTTTGCTCGACCCGGGAATCGAACCCAGGACCCCTAGCGTAGCAGTCGCGCTCAGGACCACTAAGCCAACGAGGCAGTCGAGTCACGCGGTCGAAGTTACCGGAAAAACTAGTATGTTAACAAAAAGACAACCATAAACATGTAACTGATGAATAACGGCTCGACCTAATAAAAAGACACCAAATGAAATCAAAAGTAACATCATTGCGGTGCCTCCCATCATAGCGATATTATTTTGTGGTATAGGTGTCCTCAAATGACTTTTTCCGCTCTGGGCGGAGCGGAAGGGAATGTCAGACTCTTACTGACTAAAACCTATGCGTGTTCCTTCTAATTAGGGTTGCCATCCGTCTTGGTTTCCCCGGATTTGTCCTAGTTAAGAAGGGCGTCCGGGGACGTCTGGAAGGAGTTGTCAAAAAATGACCGGGTGAAGCCCAGACACTTTTAGTGTCAGGGGAATCCCGATTAATTGGAAGGTAAATAAAATAATAATAAAATACCTGGGATGTCCGGTCCGGGGAAAGAACTAAATTTCACCCAAATATCCGGAGTTTTGAAGTTTTTGCCCGGCGTCGGCTATTTAGGGGATGGCAACCCTACTCCTATGCTCTGCCTATGCCCTTTGCGTTCTAGGGCCGCGGTGACACTTTAGAATAAATTCCGCAACCTTGACAGTCAGAACCATACCTAAGAACCTTTTGGTTACGGAGATATTGAAGGTCAAAGTTCACACATGCTTAACTTTGTTTGCAAAAATAAACATGTTTTTAACTAAACTATAAATACCACCACCGGTCCTGTTACGGTTGCATGCATTCTATATACCTATGAATAAAAACAACGCGATTTTCCACGCCAAAAATAAAAGTCGTAATTCATAATTGTTGCTCAATGTTACTTTGTCTGATGCACTGACGTGGAATGTAGCGTGATGTTACATAGCCTATAGTATTCCTTATGAACTTGGCCTTTTTTTTACCGATGGGAAACCATCAAATGACTTCCCCCGCCCCCGAGTGTCAGACTTTTACTGGCTAAAACCCATCCATGTTCCTTCTTGTGCCTTTTGCGTTCCGGGGGCGCGGTATCTCTTTCGAACAACCCGCAGCCCCGGCAGGTATCGGCCCTTAGTCTCCGAATATTTGCTGCATCTCTTTTGAGGCGCGCGTGGAACACGACCGCGCCGTCTACACGGTCTGTCGTTATGTTAACGTACAGACGGTGAGCTACCCATTGCTCACCGTCCACAGACCCGCGTCTACGGTGGCCGGGAGTCGTCTCGTGGCTCCCGACGCCCGGAGCGTCTCCCGGATAAATTTGGCTAAGACGTAACTTAGCTCGGGTGATAAAAAGCACGCGATCGAAGTCGCGAACAGAACTTGGTGAAAAAATATACTGTAGTCTGTCAAGTTCAAAGTCCGTGTAAGGCCCAATATAAAGACCGGTTCTTGAAACAAAAGACTCGAAAGTAATAACGGAGACTGGGAGATAGCATTTTATCCTTGATCTTAAATCTAGTTTCAATAATATCAGCCGGCTTATTCTGTAAGAAATCTCCCTCAGTGAATTAAGGTGAGGTGAGCTAAAACTGGGCTGTCACTATACGATGCTAGGGATTGACAGGTCGCCACACGCTCACTTTACGGAAGGAGGGTTTTACAGAATAACACCGCTGCTTATAATTTCCTAAGCGACTGCCACGCTAGAGGTCTTGGTCTCGATTCCCAGGTCGAGCAGTGTTATTGGGTTTTTGTATGCAATAGTAGCTGCTGGGTGTTAGGATTTGTGCCCGGTTAATGGTAATAGGCTCGCCCCCTTTTACATGGGACCTAAAACATACTGGCGAACTGTGGGTGTACATGTACACCTCTGCCTAACCGGCATGATGATATGTATGCATATGTGTGCGCCCGCGTCAACAGTTTAGACTGACAGAAGTATTAGCTACTTAAATTAAAAATTCAATCATGATTCAAAAGACACGTGGCGGCATCTATTATCATAACAACGTAATTGTTGTTTTCCTCAGGCACTGTACATTTTTTTGGGATGAAATGTACCCTTTTTCCCTTTCGGTACACCTAACAACGTATATACGCAAAATTTCAGGATCGGTTCAGTGGTTTACGCGTGAAAAAGGTATCAAACAAACAAACTTACTTTCGCATTTATAATATTAGATAGGATTTTACTACACTAGTTCTAGACCTAACCACATAGCAACCTAGTAAATAACTGTAACTGACCTATGCCACGTGACGTCATCATTGAAAAATCGAACAAAAATATTTGACACAGAGTAGTCAAAGAAACCAAACCAGTACGACCAACCTATACTATAGCTTCTATTGACGTGAGTACATGAAGTAACGGTGTCAAGACGTACCAAAGTAGAGACAGAAAACGTGATTATTATTGTATATTACAGTGACTTTGAAAAATAATGTACAAAAGATTGAAGTTATATAAAACATTAATTACTAGATTGAGTTAGGTAAGCTGCATATTTCGGAGTATGTTTTTAGGCTGTGGCCCTATTATTATGATTGATTATCTTGCAAGTTTGGGTTGCAAAGCTTTTTAAAATTTCTCTTTTTTTTCAATGTCCCTATACGTACTTTATTCGATGTTGTTGAATATATCAGAATAATGTTTAGTCTTAGAATATTTGAAATTGTAAAATGGAAATGTTTTTTTTCTTTTTATGTACGTACCATAAGGTACAGTTTTGCATCCTCGGCAAACAAGTCATTGTCATAAACGAAATAAATGATCAAATAAAATTACGATACCTAGTCAGTAATGAATAAATACCTGTTTTTTAGTAACTGCCCCATTGGTCTCGTGGTCGCAAGTGCGACTGCTGTGCATGGGGTCCCGGGTTCGATTCCCAGGTCGAGCAAAAAGTGTTACTGGGTTTTTATATGAAATTCTCAGTAGCAGCTCGGAGTTTGGATTTGTGTTTGGGTTAATGGCAATAGGCTCGCCCCCTATTACATGGGACCTAAATATACCGGCGAACTGTGGGTGTACATTGGTACACCTCTGCCTAACCCTTCGGGGAATACAGGCGTGGTGGTATGGTTTTTAGTAGTATTTCAGAATCGCCCCGTTGCGTATACGGTAGTTAGTGTTGGGTGACTATATCACTGTGTGCTCATCACTCCGTCTTTCTAAGCTCAGCGGCAAGATGGCTACATAAAATTCGAAATACACCTACAAAAAAGTTTCCCCCGTGCCTCGGAAAGCACGTAAAGCCGTTGGTTCCGGCTGTCATTCGTAGATCTTTGACAGTCGTGACGGATAGTCAGAAGCCAAGAAGTCTGACAACTAGTCTAACCAAGAGGTATTTTGTTGCCCAGTAACTGGGTTGTGGAGGTCAGATAGGGAGTAGCTCCATGTGAAACACTGGTATTCAGCTGCATCTGGTTAGACTGGAAGCCGACCCTAACGCAGTTGGAAAAAAAGGCTAAGCAGATGATGATGTTAAGAATCACTAGCATAGTTACCTCCCTTGAATTTGACGAGGATAAGAGACTACACCTTGTACATTTCAATGTCAAATGTGTCACTTATCAATGAATGAATGTTAATGATAAGAAGTCAGTTAAGTAAACACATGCTATAATTATGTCCATTATGCAATAATAAGTTTTTAATTGTATTTTACTGACTCGTTAGCCTAGTTCTCTTAGTTTAGGTTTGGGGTTCGATTCCCAGGTCGAGCAAAGTGGTATTGGGTTTTTTGTCTCGGAACTGGGATTTGTGCCCAGTGAATGGCAATAGGCTCGCCCCCCTACTTATTACATGGGACCTAAAACAATGGAATCATCAAAATGATTAGTGACCTTTAGATTGTAGGTCAGTTGTACTTAAATGTAAGTAAATAAAATTGAATTGTCTGTTTGTTATGTCAAATACCGGCATTTTCCTAAATGCAAATATAAATCAAAAAACCATTTTCAAATTATTTGTCTGACTATCTATGATCTGTCTGTCTGCCAGTCTGTTAGTTCCGTTAAACTCGAAAACGGCTGAATCAACGGGACTTTCACTGTCAAATAGCTGACGTTATAAAGAGGCTACTTTTATAATTGACAAAAAATTGGGGTTTCGCGAAAAAAAAATTAACACACCGCTGATAACCGGACACGCGGACGAAGTCGCGAGCATATGGTACCTAGTTGATAATACACAGCGGTTGTAGACAACTGTACTTCTACAGTCCTATTAATAAACATCGACTAGAGGAAGAATAACCTACTATCGTACAGTCGTAATTACTTTTTAAGGTTATGACACACCTACTTATAAGAGAGTAATTAAAAAGAATTGACTGCTCAGCACACTTACAGCATTGTTTTAAAAAAGTAATCGCAAGTAAGCTGCCTGTATATCAAATAGCTTCGTTGACTGTACACAATTTTTTTCCCTTGGGGAAATCCTCATTGACAATTCGCCGGTATATTTAGGTCCCACCTAATAACCTAATGCTACTTAAATATAATCTTATCTTATTCTTATATAACTATATAAAGGCGAAAGTTTGTATGTATGGATGTATGGATGTATGGATGTTTGTTACTCTTTCACGCTTAAACGGCTGAATGGATCTGGATGAAATTTGGCACAAAGATAGATTATAGTCTGGAATAACACATAGGCTACTTTTTATCCCGGGAAAATGTACGGTACCCGTAGGATAACACATCAACTGTGACGCGGACGAAGTCGCGGGCAGAAGCTAGTAATCTTATAATTGCGAAACTCCAGTGGCAATGGACAGGCCACACAGCTCGTACAGCAGACGGCCGTTGGGGTCGTAACGCACTCGAGTGGCGACCACATACCGGACGGCCCCTCGCGAGGTGTACCGGCGACCTGGTAAAGGTCGCGGGAAACCGCTGCCGCTGGATGCGGGCAGCGCAGGACAGGTCATTGTGGCAAGGGGCTTTCAAAAACGAGAATCCATTCATTAAAAGATAGGTGACAAATAAAAATATAAACTCAAAAACTCATCATCTGCTTAGCCTTTTTACAACTATGTTGGGTTCGGGTTCCAGTCTAACTGGATGCGACTGAGTACCAGTGTTTTACATGGAGCGACTGCCTGACCTCTACAACCCAGTTACTTGGCAACACGATACCTCTTGGTTAGACTAGTTATCAGACTTGGCTTCTGACTTCTGGCTACAAACTCAAAAACTCAATTTACCTAAATGTCCGGGGATTTTGGAGTTTTTAAATACATTGCTGCCCGTATGTACCTAATTAAGGAAAAATCATCGCAATTGAGCCAACCATGTTTTTTCCGCTTTAATTTAATGACCAATTCGTTAATAACTGGCGACCTACTTAGGTACTTTTTAGGAACGGTCGCAATCTAATCTCAACCTCAATGTGTCAAAAATTTGCCTCCAACTTCCCATTTTTTTTTGACATTGATTGTGGCGTAGATGACATTGCGACTAGATAATGGTGACGATTCTCTTATTAACAAACTAACCTAAATTTAAGTTATGTGCATCTTTCTCCTTCCATTTCATTAAAGGACAGAAGATAAAATTTTAGTTAAGTGCTGTCAAATTTAGACATTCCATAGATAATTTAGACGCGATTAAAAACATGGCGACTAGAAACACGCCAATTTTCTTCAGGCGCTGTCTAATTTGACAGGACTAAACGAATTTGTATCTTCTGTCCTTTTCTTTAAGAAATCGAAAGAGAAAGATGCATTTAACTTAAATTTAGTTAAGTTTGTGAACAAGAGAATCAGCACCATTGACCGCTTTCAGTTAGCAGAATTGGCTTTCTGGAATATGTATGACGTCGTGTTAAATGGTGCTAAAATTTGGTGTTTTTATCACAAGGTTAATAATAAAAATTCAAAAGTCGACGCGAGTATTTCCGATACCTACTCGACAATTTAGTTAAACTGGTAATTTTGTTAATTGTAGTATGAAATTTAAAATTGTTAATTTGAACATTTCGCATAGTCTTTGAGATGTGTAAAAAGTTCCAAATACTTCCGTTGCTTTGAAAGGTTTTAGACAAAATACAGGAAAAATTTTTAACCAGTGCGTAAATTTTGCCATAATAAACTTCAACACGTTTTATTAAACACGTATATTTTATTTTGATATGTCTTAGTACTAAAAAAAAAAGTTATCGCTTACGAAACATGATTACTTAAAAACCATATTTTATTGTCACTCGGCGCTAGCGCATTCCCCACCCCCTCAACCCCAGCCATGCGCCCGGGCGGCGGCCAAGAGTTTTCATTGATAGTATGGCGAATAGATTATGTCCATGTTTTGCTTATTTCAAACTCGGATAAGGATGAAATTTTTTTTTTTTTTTTAACTAATCACGGAAATGTGTTCTATTACTGACACTGAACTACCAAAAAAAATTTACGCACTGGTTAAAAACTTATCCTGTATATACAGGAAAAATTTTTAACCAGTGCGTAAATTTTGCCATAATAAACTTCAACACGTTTTATTAAACACGTATATTTTATTTTGATATGTCTTAGTACTAAAAAAAAAAGTTATCGCTTACGAAACATGTTTACTTAAAAACATATTTTATGGTCACTCGCCGGGCGATCGGGCGGCGCGCGTATCAGCTGTGTCGGCGCGTGTGTGGCGCGTAGGTAACAGCTGACTCGGCGCTCGCTCGCCGCTGCGACGACGTACCTACGCGGTGCGGTTACTGACCTTTTTTAGTTTGGACTGCGATATGAAGTTACTTGTTAACGTAATTCCAACTTTTCCTTCATACTTTCATGGGCTTAGGACCATCAAAATGCATAATAATAAACTTGAATGAAGCACTAAGATAGGTATGCAACATAAACATGAAGATAGATTCTCGTTGCTTAATAAATACACTCGCACCATTTCATAGTATTCGCGGTGAGTAAAGTTTGACATCGTGATTGATACGACGCGAGTACACACGGCAACTGCAGGGCGCAGGGGTTGCGCGGGGTAAGAACGCTCGGACGTCAGGACACCAATTGCGCGTGGAACGTACTGACGGCGGGCGGGCGGCGGCGGCCCGGCGCTAGCGCATTCCCCACCCCCTCACCCCAGCCATGCGCCCGGGCGGCGGCCGCGAGTTTTCATTGATAGTATGGCGAATAGATTATGTCCATGTATTGCTTATTTCAAACTCGGATAAGGATGAAAAAATTTTAAATTTTTTTTTTTAACTAAACACGGAAATGTGTTCTATTACTGACACTGAACTACCAAAAAAAATTTACGTACTGGTTAAAAACTTTTCCTGTATAATGTATACAATGCACATCCAAATAAAATTTAAATAGGGAGTCTACGACGTGTAGGTACTCTTAAAAAAATTGTACTTGAATGTAAAATTTTGGTATTTTTTTAATAAAACATTAAAAAGTCAAAAGCATTAAAAATAAGAAAACTTTCCCATCAGCTCCATACAAAATAGTTTACTGTCAATTTGTTCATTATTATATTTATTTCATATTTCAAGTACCAAGACTCATAGTGTTGGTAACAATTTAGTACTTTCAAAAGTAGTAGAAAACTTACAAATTCATCGTGACATCATTACTGCAAGGTCGCAGGCTTAGAGACCTTGCAGCAGTGGTTCACAAACGTACAGTCTAATCTCCTTGCAATCATATTTTGACCAATGGTACCTAATGATGTCGAATCCGTTTAGATTTTGAAATACGAATCATTTTTATTTGAACTAATTTGGCGGGAAATTGGCTAATGAAAGGACGTAACGTGAAGCCAGACAAGCGTAATTTTTTTAGTTGTTAGTAGCGTAATTTCGGTCACGTAATTTCTGTTACAATTTCAGTAGAAAGTAAATTACGCGGCTCAAAAAACGCTAGTCTTAATTCACAAAATTACGTTCGTGTGGCCTCACCCTTAGGCCGCAACTTCGTCTACCTACGTCTGTGATAACCGACTTCTACGCAGACGAAGCCGTGGGCAAAACCTAGTATCTACTAAATATTTCCTTATTTTGACGTTTCCTATTTAGCGTCCTTAGTCCACTGCTTCGTTACTTAGTATAAGAAGGAAACCAAAGAAGCAATAACAAGCAATCATTCCCTCTTCATTAAGATTCACACGAGCTCTCTAAATACTTCCTAAGGAAAAAACACATGTAAATAGGTATGTACACTAATTTGTTACGATCGTTGCTCAATAACACTGTGAAGGCTAATTCATGATTCTGCATATTAATTCATGCTATACATATTTTCATCTGGCAACATTTAATGCTGAAATGAAAAATAAAATGGTACAAGTGTGGCCAATTTAAAAAGTAAATCTAAAACCAGTGGAATAAAAAGAAGAAAAGAAAGGAATAGGTAGTTGAAACAAAATCTTAGTGGCAAGCATGCTACAACGCAAGCAAAAAAACAGCGCATCACAAAACAGCGTAACACAAAACAGCGTAACACAAAACAGCGTAACACAAAACAGCGTAACACAAAACAGCGTAACACAAAGCGCGTAACACAAAACAGCGTAAAACAAAACCACCATGCGATCATAGACCTACGTCCTATGAACGGCAACCGCGCAGTGTCTGCCTTGGCGACCACGCTAGGTGCCCCCAAGCAGACGATGGCAATGGCGTCGAAGAAAGAAGAATGTGGCGCTATCACCACCACTGGCGCGTCCCGAGGGTTAGATGGCACATGCTGGCGCCCCAGCACCCGCACCCGATGGAAACCAGCAGCAACCACCACCAACCGCATTAGAGACAAGATTGAGAAGCGAAGTTTGCTGTGGAATAGACCTTTTTGTTATGAAGATGGAAATGAAGAATTTGTTAGTAGAAAAAGTGGAAGAAGTTAGGTTTCCAAATTCCTTAGTAAAACGTGCATTTTATAAAAGTCTTTGCGTAGAAGGATTTTTTGTGCAATAAAAGAATAGATAGAAGAAAATAAGAATACATAGTTTCATTTATTTATAGATTGCGAGTTTTATTTATTTATTTATTAGGTTAATTATTGTAATTGGTGTGTAACCGTTTTAATTAACTATAAATAAATAAATAAATAAATAAATAAATAAATTTATTGACACACCAACGACTTATTCACTAAATCATTACATTCATACATTGTTATCAGCTTTGCGGTGAATTCGTCACTTATAGGTGTGCACAGCACTTGTAGAATCATTTAATCATAATAAAGAATTATAAAAAATACATTCAAAACATCATTTAAATAGGGATACAAAACCGCACGAATAAATTCTTATGGCTTACAGGTAATTTGTACCGAGTCTGGTTGTATGTGTAAACTCATCCACGAGTCAGGAGAAATTCCTATTGTAGGGCAACGTTATTAAAAAAAAAGCAATTTACCTAAGTAATATTATTGTATGCAATCTCTCTTACTAACGGTTACTGTTCTACCTTATACCACTGTCTTCTATCTATGAATAAGCACTAACTACGAAAAAAACCGCCCCGTCTTGAAACACAAAATGGCCGAAATAGTCCCTAGACTCTTCATTCAACGTTTGTCTTACGGATATGAACTTAATTTGAATTGACTATTGATACTTGAAATGGCGGACATGACACTGATTAGTATTTACTTCATATATTTAGAAGTTAGGCGCATTTGAATTAGCTCAATGACTTACAACTCTGAACCAGAACCAGACGTCCTAGTAAGAGCTCGAGGAGTTAACGTAACATACATTCATTCGAGTTTTAAATTTCATTCATACCGGTTACGCAAATAATATTCATTTATTTTATTTGAGTCAAGGTTAAATTTTAGACGTCTTTTATAGCATTCTAGCTGGACCGAATTTTCGATGCAGTTACAATGCTAACTAAATCTAACTCATTTCAATTTAGTTAAGGTTGAGAGTAAGTAGTAGGTCGTAGTTTATAATTAGGATAGAGGTAAGTTGTGATAGTATTCTCATCATCATTTTATGTACAGAGCACAGCACATCTGTGAAATTTCTTTGATAGTTTTTCAACTTTATTGCAAAAACATAAGGTTCGTAATCAATCGGGAAAATTTGACAGTTTAGGATAGCTTGATGTTCTGGCGTCTGTACAAAAATCTTTTGTAAGTAAACAATCTCATCTCAGCGATGATCAATGTCAAAAATGTAGATAAAATACAGGCATTTTTGACAGATTGAAACTGAGACTAGAATACGAACATTCATAAAAGTCGCTAAAAAAGCCTTTTATGTAAAAGCGCTAGTGTTTGGCCTTAAGTAATTCTGTTATTATCTGTCATTTATGTACATATTTTTCAGAAACAAAAAAAAGGTAAAATTAACAATAACTTTGTACAAGAAAGTAGCAATCTCACTCAGTGAAATAGAAAGTTTTGATTACTCATCTATCTTCATTTGAAAACAGACAGGGCCTTAACGTGGACACGAAGACATTTAAATTTGACTCACCTACTTTAGTAATTGAATTTTGAATTGAATTTTGAAAATAGTGTGTTAAAGTCAGGAGGCCTTATGAAATTTGGAGGCGTTATTAAAGTTAGGTGTCATTATTAATGTTAGGAGGCCTTTTTAAAGTTAGGAGGTCTTATACAAGTTAGAAGGCCTTATAAGGCCTTATAAAGTTAATAGGACTTATTAAAGTCAGGTGGCCTTATTAAAGTCAGAAAGCCTTATTATAGACAGATATAGAAAGGAGGAGGCCTGATTAAAATCAGGAGGCCTTATTGAAGACATGAGGTTTTAATAAAGTCAGGAGGCCTTATTAAAGGTATTATTTCTGTTGCTAATACCGAGTAAACGTAACCGTGTAACACACTGACCAACCCCTCAGGACATACTCTAACAGGAGGACATTTATGACTATTTCCTTACGCATCAAAGAGGTCACACTGACATAAAGCGTCCTTAAAAAAAAAGGTTAATTATGTTCAACTCTACGAGCTGTCACTTTTCAATGCTCTAGCCATTTTTTTCCATAGAGCGTAGGTCTGTGCTCATTGACCGTTTTACCGCTTCCTATTGGACCGCGGCAAGTAAAAACTGCGCACGCACATCATGTGAACGGAATCCCAATAAAAACGAAAGCAATATTACTGAGATAATGCGAATGAGTTGTAAGATTGTATGACAATTAGTATTGGATGATTATGTTGACTAATTAACAACTGGAATATGCCATTAATTTACATTTAATTATTCGGTCAGTGATAGTGTTTTATATATTATGTCATAGGTGTGTTGTGATTAGATTATCACTTTATCGGTTTCTTTACTATCTAAAGATGATATATCTAAGTATATCACTATGATTCACAATGCTAAAAATGTACTAATAATGATGACGAACAAGACATTTTGGCTAAAAATAAAAAGTCTGATCATTATATCTGAAAAATTCATTTCTTTTCATTTTTTAAGCTGAGGCCACACATGCGTTTATCGTCACGAAGCTTCGCACACGATACACGAAAATGTGATCAATTACTGTCAAGGACTGCGTCCTAGTTATCGCACGGACGACTTTACAAAGTGTTACGAATCCGCCAATGTGACCACTGCATTAGCGCGATAACTTTTAACATACGAAGCTTCGCCACGCAATGCTTCGTTACGGAAGATGCACATTGGCGTTCCTACTCTTTGCCAAAAAGCACAAATCATTAAGTCGTAACGGATACGGAAATGTCAATTTATTACATAAGTTTCGATAAAGGTTAACTGGTCAAAACAGCATGTCAATTTTGTGTGACCCCATTGAAGGCAGTAATGTCCTATGTGATTAGCTAATTATAACCCTGACTAGACATGTTGATCCCAGTGCAACTTATTTTTTTATGCCATTGGATTGCCATCCAATGGCAATCAAGCCGATGGCCCACCTGTTGTTAAGAGGTCACCGCCGCCTATAGATATCTTCCATCTTATACAAGGGGGGCCTACAAGTTACAACCATCTCTTAAAAGATGCCATTGGAATATTACTTTGTAATTTCAGTTTCAGCCACAAGGCAAAGTAATATTAAAATAACTACACCGACAACCACATACTTCAAACCAGGGCAGGGGGGCATTCGTACTAATGTTTAGGAACCATTGCAATTTTATCTGTCTCAGTCTGTCAAAAATGCCTTTTATTTGCCCACATTTTTTTACATGAATTGTTGTTGAGATGAGATTGCGACTAGACTTAGATTTTTTTTAATAACGATAATTTTATTGGCCTCTTGGAGAAATCGATCGAATCAAAAACTGAACTGAAGTAGCATCGTCTGAAAACTAGAGATCATACATTTTCATACCGAGAAAGGAAATATTCTTACGGTGTAACGAGCATACCTAATTATTTCTTGACATTCTCATTAATGCGAATATCCTGCGATTATGGACGTTAGAAAAACACTTACTCTAACCTCAATATTCAATTGTTTTTGTTTGCAATCTGTCGGTAAACAAACAGTCGTTTTTATTCGGAACAGCTCGGCAATTCTCGGAATGAGATGAAAGCCGTGACAAATGTGTAGCTACGCACGATTCGCGCCGCAAGTCAGCTGACAAATAGAACCATAGATAAATGGCGCTAGATTTGAAAATAGAATATTCGAATTCGAGTGTTGCAATACAAAACAATACTATTGATATGGATTTGTTAAATCACGTCAATAAAATATTCATTCGAGTACCATAGCCTCTTCTTATTAAGTAATTAATTATATCTTTATGGCAACAATTTCCCAAAAATGAGTAACTTTAGTAATAAATTGCTATTTTATGTCGAAAACAACGTTCTTTACATAAAATTAAATAACGATCGCACTGCAATTTAATTCGAAGGTACAATTTTGTCTTATTAACTATTGCTATATTCTCAAACAATGGCTGACGTTCTCTTCAAACGGGTGGCCATCATGCATCAAGGTGAAAGATGATGAAAGATGTCTGCTTCGGTACTTAGATGCATTAAGTACCTGTAATAGGTACATAGGTTTTAATACCTACTATAAAATTTCGTCTCTACCTACTCTCCATTTATTATAGCAGTAGAAAAAAAACTGTAACCGTTAATTAACGACAGTTATTGTATGTATTACAACTGTTTTACTGTTGTTGAAATTATTGAATTTTAATGTTTTTTTTTTTGTTATAAATAGCAGCTATCAGTCTACATTATTTTATATTTATAGTGAAATAACGGAGCTTTTTAACATTAAAATAACGATAGCGTACAACGCTATCGTTATTTTAACGTTGTTTGAAATTGTTATTTTAATGTTATATTGAATAGTGCATAATTAATGTTAATTATTATCTGTGGTGCTTAGCAATCCGGGCTTCTACAAGTTATAACCGCATCTTACGGGCCCATTGACCTAGATCTGTTCTGTCTCGCAGACATTTTGAAGGGATGTAGAAATTACGCTTTTTATTACTCCTCCGCTGATCTTTTCTGATTAATTTCGTTGCGGGATCCAAGACAATTGAATAATTTTCCGGAACTCGTTTAGCTTCATTGTGTCGGCGCGTTTTAGTAGGCGCCACTGTTGATTCTGACTTTGCTGGAGTTGGGAATAAAATATGATGACAGACTCGCCCCAATGAAAAATAAGTCCCGCTTTTCAGTTTCAAAGTGTTGCCAAAGAATTGTCGTAAAGCGTTTCCGCTTACGACAAACTTTCCGACCGATAATCGGATCAATTTTTGAAGAAATTTCTTCTTCAGCGAGAAAAAATTCAGAGATCGGTCCGGTAATCGGTCCGATTATCGGTCGTGTGCGGAGTCGCAAATACAGCATCAAGACTGCTCCACGCGCTATTGAAGCAATAATGACTTGACATTCTACGTAACTAGTTACTTGTAAAGCCACTTTTTGCTTGATCGAGATGAAAGCAAATCTTAAACAGCTTGCTGTAGATACTTAATTACTTTCAATTGTGTTCAGTACAATGATACTTTTGGTTGTTTAATAGTAAAGGGGGCCTACTTTGTAATTTCAGTGGTTTGGGATTGCAACTCTAGGCGCTGGGTCGAGCGTCGAAAATCCAACAGGGCGTAAGGCAAGGTAATGTTAAAATAATACTGTTTTAAGAGATGGTGGTAGGCCCCCTGATCTGTTCTCTATTGTACGATTTCCATGAAACGGGCGGAGCAGGAGCACGTTTTACACTTGCTAAAGAAAATTCAGGCTTCTACATAACAGTTAAGGTTCATGTTTGCATGAAATTTGTACTGCTTGGATCGGCGTACGCGTGGGCCTAACCGAGTTCCAGCCCACCAGACACAACACCGATCTGTTCAGAAGTATAAACACAACGCTGCTAGGAATCTAAAAAGCTTAAATAAGTCCTGATAGGCTTTGAACGAAAAGATAACACTGTAATCAAATGGAATGATAGGGCAGTAGCCCACCAGACACAACACCCGTCTGGTCGAAGGATCCTCCCATTTCAATGGAGGATGAGAAGCTTTACACCCTGTTTCTCATACCTTTTAGTTACATTGAAATAACGGAAGGTTCTTTCTAATTTATTTTAGATAGATACGCTCGGTTGGCGCTGTGGTTGCTGCGTTGCGTATCTCGAGTTCGACTTCCGCACGGAACAAAATATTTGTATAACCTAAGGTTGTTCCGGGTCTGTTGTATTGTTACTCGTATTATGTGAGATTATGGGTTTTCTAAACGCACCTATGATACAGGAGAAAGGCCTAGTGAGGGGCAACCATTTATTTTTAGGATTCGGTATTTTTACTATGAATTATTATTTTTATTAATTGTGGTTTTTTTAACAATGCCCCGCACTAGGATTTTCCCCTGTATCGTGGATGCGTTTACAAACATAATATATAAAGTCACATACATAAAGAGCCAAATTCGGGACAACTATCTGTAGGTCATGCAAATATTTGTTCCGCGCAGGAATCGAACCCGCAACACGCAGCGCAGCAGCCACTCACTCAGCCACCACCAATTACCAATTTTCTTCGCTGGCACTTTCAAATTGTATCAACGAATCAATTGTCGCATTCGCACCTTTGATGTTGACCGTACCTGTGACGTCATTCTGTTGATCCTATTGTCAATTATTATTCTACACTTCTAAGGCCTTGAACACAAAACAATTAACATTGTTTATTGTTTACATTAACATAAGGTTAAGTATTGTTCCGAGACGATAAATCTAGAATGTTGTCAAACATACGTATAATATGTAAAAAAAAAAATGGCAAAGTCAAAGTCAAGTCAGTATAGCATTTTGAAACATGTGTTGTTTTGAATAAAATCTAGTTACTACGTTAGTACATAGTCAAGGAATTTTATTAAATAAAAAATAAATGATAAAAAATAATGAATAATGATAATAAATAAATAAAAATTATGTTACGAAGGATTGGAAACTACTAAATGTTAAATTAACAAAATATGTATGTCCTTATCAACAAAAAAAAAATATCCTTTATTCACGAGAAACTTAAAAAGGGTCATTGACTCCTTATCCTCATTATAATGAACAATAGATCAGGTGATTATTTTTTCGCTATTTCAGGGTTACTCCCATACTAAAAATTATCAAAATTAAAATAAAAAAAGTAATAAAATATGAAAAGTTGTTCATGGTTTTGAGAGTAAGTCTCTCCCATACAGTTTCGTAGTTAAAAAAGGTTGTATTACACTTGACCCGGTTGCACCAAAGGTACCTACTTCTTTATCAGCATAGCCAATTAATAAATTACCAACTACTTCGTGTTAATTACTCACAAACAACCCAACAAAAAATCCGTAAACCGAAACTACAAAGGAGGTCATGATTTCAAGATGATTTAACTCAAGTTGGCCTCAAGAATAGCCTGCCACTTTATCTACTTTCCCGCGCTTTCTAGCGGGCGGCCATGATAACGATACTTTGACAGTTCATTGGAGCTTCTATAATATTTCATCCTTTAAATTGCATTTCGATGGCAGCTTATAGACGGACATTGAGGGCAAGGTTGGCCATGGTTCGATTCCCGCACGGAACAAATATTTGTATGGCCTACAGATATTTGTTCCGGGTCTGGCTGTTTGTAAACGCGCCCACGATGCAAGAGTAATCCCTAGCGTGGGTCAGTTTTAGTAAAAAGAAAAGAAAAAAAAGAAATAAAGATACGGACATCTGTATTTTTGCAAAAATGGTCACGTTTTATAAAGGTCTCAAAATTACCACTATAATAGACACACCTATTTTTATTTTTACTAAATGTGCTCTTCTGTAAAATTTCGTAGATGTCCGTATCTACTTTACTACCATCAATTTCTTATTGTGATCTATATTATAATCTAGGTAGGTATGGCATTCTAAAGTTTTCAAATGAACCTAGGCAGGTAGGTATGTCTTTAGAAAAAACCTAGTTTTTCAATTTCTTGGAATTCATGAAGTTTTGGCATGAAAGTAGGCGGGTTAGTACCTATATCTTCATTTCTGTCACAAGCGACTTTAACCTTGAACTTAAAACATCGAGGTTTCGAGTACAATTGCCAAATAATAGGTTACCTATACCTAAGGTTAATGATCTATGTAATTAACTAACAGCCAATGACATTATTAATCACACATGTTTTGCAAGTTGTTCGGCTCGAAAAACAAAAAAAAAATACTAAGTACATGTTTTTTTTTTATTAGGTATGTTTTTTGTAATTTAGTAAATAATAACATTAATTTAGGGTCAATTTATATAGTTAAATAATAAAATTAGTTCAATCAAAACAAATAAATAAGTAGTAGAGATGTTTGACTGCCTCAACATCAAAAACCGGTTTTACCGAAATTACCGGTTTACCGTTTGCTCAATAAAGTTCGACGGAAAAATGCATCCGCGTCATACAGCATTACGTCTTTCACATATTTTATCTTTGAGCAAGGTTTCACTTTTGTAATTTCAATGTCATAGTTCGTCTGAAAATGTTTTCCTAATCTGCCTTCAGGTAGGTTGTCATTCATGTGTTGACAGCGTCATCAAGGTCACGACTACGAAGAAACATCGTAAAGCTATCATTTCACGTTGAGAGCGAGCACCGTATCTGGCATACATACCAAAGAAAGTAAATTGCACATCCTACATAGGTAATATTTGTCCCGCAATTACGAGTCTTTTAAAATATTATGAAAGCGTATTTTGACGAAAATATTTTAGCAGGTTAACTAATTGACATTGAAGATTTCAGAATAAATAGAAACTGTGAAAAATTAACCAGCTTCAAATTACGAAACCTTTATCATATCGCCGACTATTGTTGTAAATTCACCTTGTCCCATTTTTGTATGTGCATAGTTAGCTTCATGAATCTGTGAGACCGAGTGCCTAACATTCCCAAACACTTAGCTGACCTACATAAGGCACGCTCGGTTGAGCACCGGACAAGTACCTAGTTAACGGTGGAAAAAATCTTTAAAATTATACATTGTGCAAAAAATGCAAATCATATAAAAAAATAGATGACTTATTTTCCGCAACAATGGACTGTGGTTAGTGTTGGGTAAATAGCCGGATGCTTTGAGTTATTATCGATTATAATCCATAAGTGTCCATAAATAGCCTTGCAATGGATGATAACCCTGCTATTAATGTATTGTTAAAAAAATAAATGCTTTTTTTTTGTTTAGTGTAAAATCTGTGAGTGTGAACTTAAATTGGGTGCGTGTACGCAGTGTGATTCAAAGTATTGTAATTCTTTTTATTTATTTTCACTTTTTGCACGTGAAAAAGTGTTAATATGTATATAAAAGGAACACATTTTTTGGAAAATTCAGTATGGTTAATTTCGAGTGCCAATACCAAAATTACTATTGACACATCGCTTTGTGATTTAACCATCTACCTAATTAATTACTTGGTTTAAAAAAGCGAGCTAAATATGTAAGTGTATGTATACCTACAAATAAACTTTAACCGATACGTAAAAATGTAAGGTACAATAAGTAAGTTATTTTTAGCTCTGTTCTGCGAATACGTCGTAGGTAAATTATAAACAATGGAAAATACCCGAGTGGAAGGTAGGTAACATGCATCCCCGCACCCCCGTTTTTCATCTCTTTCTGGCGCTAATATTTATTCGTGCCAGAAAGAGATGCATAAACTGCACTACAGTGACGCCAACCGAATCCGGGATCAGTACGTCGACTGATATGTTTCGGAAAAAAAATATAAAAAATATCCCCCCTTAAAGACTGATTAAGAATAAAAAAAACTAAGTAGGTACATAAAAATCTAATTATCAAAAAACTTTTTTACAAAAAATAACCGCCTTCAAAAACTAAAAAGAGAAAAATAACTTTAGCTTTGGAAGTCGGCGGCTTTGGTTCTGTTTGTTGTTTTGTATTGCCACCGACTTCCAAAGCTAAAGTTATTTTTGTCTTTTTAGTTTTTGAAGGCGGTTATTTTGTTTTTGTAAAAAAGTTTTTTATTTCTCGCTTTTTAGTATCAACTTCCTGTTATCCAAATCCATGAAGAAAGTTTCATATTATGTAAATTAACGAGACACCACTAAAAATCATAAGAAAGCAGAATATGCGATTTTGTTTACTTGGATAAGAAATTTTCAAATACTACTGTTTACATCTGTGTAACCCTTTTGAGTGTTCGGCCGTGATGTTATGTTGTGTGATTGCGTAAACAATGCATATTTATGCGATAGCAGCAATCGCTGTTGATTTACTGTAATTTTTTGAAGAGTTCCGTTGTCTGTCTCCGGAGTCCTTCATCAGATCTACATGAAATTATACAGTATATAGTATACCCATTCCAACAAAAAAAGAATCATCAAAATCGGTTCACAAATGACGAAGTTATCCGCGAACAAACATAATATAATAAAAAATCGGTTAAAATTCCCTATCTCAAAAACTACTGAACCGATTTCGATGAAACTTGCAGTATTCCTTAAGTTGAACAATATCTAGTATAACAAAAAAAGAATTACTCAAATCGGACTTGTAGTTACGGAGATATGCGCGAACAAACATAAAAACATACATACATACATACATACATACATACACTTGAAATTTGGCACACTTGTTCAGACGCTGATATAGACTAACATATACGAAAACTGGGCAGTTCTGGAAATATTACATACATACGGGTCGAATTGATAACCTCCTTTTTTTTGAAGTCGGTAAAAAATCTATGTAAATTGCTGGTTAAAAATTTTTAAATGGGCCAGATTAGTTTTAAATTGCACATTTATTTACTACAAATAAAGATGATGGAAATGAAGTATAATCTGACAGTCCTAAGCCTGAAAACCATGAAAGGAAATTTTCAATCACTAAAATAACAATAACAGCAGGGTTATCATCCATAATTGCTATTAATGGCTACTTACTGGCTTTTAATCGATTATTAGCCAAATGATATTAACCGGATTATTATCATTACCCAACACTAACTGTGGTCATAGAGAGGAAGTAGATAACAGGTCTCAATAGTAATTTATCACAATCAAATGATACTGACCTTGGACTAATAAGGTTAAACAAACTATTAAGGAAAAGATTCAAAATAACTTTAGGGTTTTCAGTTATTCCGAGTATTACAGTTAGTCCGAGTATTTAGTAAAACTCTTGTTCAAATAAGAAGCATGCAAAGACTTTCTAATTTTGAATTTGTACACACTTATAACCTAAAAACTTAGACTTCTTTTTATTCACCTAGAAAAGCTGAACCACTAGAATAATTGGCATTTCAAGACTTTGTAAAATGGCAATGTTTTTTTGAGTAAAAAGAGAAATGAATATACCTTCTCCATCCCGTCATGGGCTGCCGCCTGAGATCTTCTTCGCTGAGGCCATAGAGGCCAATACACGCGAGGAACCAAGCTGTCACTATTAGGTAACAGATGACGATGACGCGGAAAGGCAGTAATATTACTGTGAATATTGCCGTCTGTAACAATGGACAATAAAAGAGAGTTACAAATTAAATAGGTCAGAAATGCTAACGGCAAATAAAGCGGTATTATTTGATTTATGATCACGACTGTTTTCACATGGTTTTAATGAACTTTTTTGTAATGTTTGCCAAAATTATAAACTCCAATAAATAAAAGATTTTGAAATAAATAAATTAATCACATTGTAGCCAGATTGAGGCTGAAGTGAAAACCATTTTTGTACATACATATACTTATAATCATTACGTACTAATTAAACGTTAACATTATTGAAGATATTTTATTACACAAAAGCTTCATCTTATAAATAAACAAGTAGCAATCCGGCTCGTAAACTTAGGTTTCTTAATTACCATCAAATGGGTTAATTAAGAAAAACATGAAATGTAAAAAATGCATTCTTGTTAAGTTTCATTTGCTTAGTTCACGCAACAGACAGACGCATTGACAGTAGCGTATGGCCTTTTACTAGGGCCCTATTGAGAGTTTTGAATGTGGAACAGCAATTTTTTTTGTAATAAAAACTTTCGCTGCTGTATCCAATAATGGCTGGCTACGTCTGCATGTGTCATGTCATAACACTTATAGCGTGATTTACGTGGCGATAGGTGTAATTACGGACCTAGTATTAGAGTAATTACAATGGTATTTTTGTTCTAACGTATAATGTTTAACCTTTTGTGCTGTGAATATTGTGTGCAATGCGTAGATATTTCAAGTACACGTGTTTGATTTTCGTCACCCGCCTGTTGATGCCAATGCCAAAATGAGTATGTACTCTCTCTTGAATGATTCTGCAGTTTTATTTTGTTCTGATGTTGCACAAACCAAGATCGGTACACGAGTACATACGAACTCATACACGTGTTCAAAACTCACGCGATTCGAAATCACTCTCGTGATTTAAAATCAGAGCTTTACTTAGAGTTTCAATCTGTATAAAAATATTTATACAACATGCCCGTTTTATTTACACAGAATACTAAACATTACATGCCAAACGTCATGAATATTGATATTAACTAAACAGGTCTAGTAGACTCTACACAACATAAGCATAGGTTACACAACAACAATAATTATATCATCAAAATACTTTCTCTAAACGCTACCTCTTTATATTGTTACCTCTCATTGCTGGCACTCGTTTATTTTCATAACCATTTGTTTATAAATGCATTACGTAAGTAAGCTCAATGAGCGGTGGAAATCGGAAGAAAATTATGTCACTTTCATCGGCCGATTGCGTGACCAGTATTTTATGATGCTTATCTGTCTATCTGCGCAAAGCGGTACCACAGTACAGTGTATCATGTAAAATGCTTACTTTCCCTCGCATACAAGTTGGTATACAAGACTAAGTAACGGTTTTCTGCAGCAGAATTACAAAACCCATATGATTAAAATCTCTTATTCTCTCCGCGTCCCAGTTACAAAATGTTCAATTAGTTACTGTACTTCTAGGAATTATATTCGAGTTCAATTTTAATAAGGTGATCTTTTAACAATGGTTCGAATCCAGTACCTAGTTCTATTTACCCGACTACGTTTATTTATCGAGAGAAAAAACTTCACAAGTTAATGATACTTAATTTATTTTGTGTATTTTATCTCCGAGCCTATATTATGTCTTAAGATTATGATCAAGTAAGTACACTAGTCTTAATTAAAGAAGAGAAGAATACGATGTGGGATTACTTTTAGTCTTGTTCTGCCCTAGTCCCATGTTATGATGTTACTTGGAGTTGTCATTACACTTGTTTGTTTCATTAGAAAAAAGTGTAAATCGGCCAGTCTCCGAGTAAGCGATGACTCTATAAATTTCGCCTAATTACCGTACCCATTTTTATTTTTCACCGATTTCACTATATTGCATAAAAACATATTAATTAAAACAATAAGTTAATGAGGCGTTAAATGCTTTATTAATTTATTGAATTCGTTCTTTGATGTGTTTCATGTTTTAATGTTTTTAAGTCAAATTGGTGAAAAATAAAAATGGGTACGCTAATTAGGCGAATTACACTATTTCGGAGAATGGCCGAAATGCAATAGCGTAACCGTCTTTTCTTTGGTCTTCCTCTCCATTACAACATTTCTATTTATCGTATTTTTTTATTCACATGCGTTTCAACTGTTCTCATCACATATCCATATTAAGATAAACTATTCGCTTTTAACATTTCTGATAATAGCGCCACTTCCAAAGTCCTTAATATCTACTTAATACTGTAGGTACTCGTTTCTGATTTATCCATAGTCTCGTTACTCCACTCATTAAAATTCTTCATCTTAACATTCTCATCTTCGCGACATACAATCTTTTCTTTTTACCCGCATTCTTGACAGCCTAGCATTCGGGTTAAATATTTAATCATTGTTTAATCTCATTGTGCTGAAAGCTTTGCAAATCAAGACGTTTGTATCGCTGTTATAAACCGCTTTTCTTGTTAAAATATACTGCACGTTTTTTATTACGCATAATTGATATTCTAATAGTACCTATTAGATACCTACTTGTATCTAACTTTCTTCTATTTTGACTCTTTCTTTTTGACTGCAAAAAAAGGCAATTCATTGATTCTTATGTAGGTATTATCTAAAGCAGTAAGGATTCTATCATGGCAAATAACACAAAGAATACTGAATACTGTTTGTGTAACTCAGATGAAAGAGACTGACCTCCACGACCGCGACACAGGGAATCCTAGTATGGGTGGAGGCCAGGGTCCGATGTGCAACAACTATTGTAGTTTTTGATCAATAAAGATTCTTATTCATTATTCACAGAATAAATACTTCGTAAACATTTTTATTATACCACCCCTATTACGTAACTAACTTAAGTACACCTTCAGATTGATAAAACGCTTAAATCCATTTCTTAATTATGTTTGCCAAATTCCATTGAATATTTTTGACTAACCGCAAGTTGGCTGCTCTATTTCATAAATTATAAGCTGCGGAACTTTTATACGCGTCTGGAAATCGCACTTGACAGGTTTATTTATGTAAGGTAAACTTAAGGTTACTTACATTTTACAATAGCTACAATATTTAGTAACATTCTATGATATATAATTATATGATTATATTAACGTCAAAAAGATGTTATTTTCTTAATTCTGTTTTTTATTAGCTAATGAAAAATACATCCATTTTTAAGGTCTTCATTTATTTTGTATTCAATACAGTATCATGCTTACAATGCTCAAGGCCCTGTAGACAAACGTTTTCTAGAGTACATATTTGGCAATCGCATCTAATTTAATTGTTCCCCATTCAATGTTAGAATATTTTTGAATAAATTAAAAATAATATTATCACAACGCATTGCGTAGACGTCTCTGTTGTGATTGTGAAGTAATTAAGATAATGATAATATTTTTTTGCAACAAATTATTGTTTTCATTAGCGCAATTTTGCAACAAAACACGCTACTTAGTTCTATGCCATTATTGGATTTAGACATGCGCAGAATGTTTCAGTTTCTAGTACTAGAATCTTAGAACGTTTACAACTTAAACAAATAATACTTTCACTTTATTATGCTAAGCAATTTTAAATGTCTTGATTCGTCTTCATACCTTTATTTTGTCATATGTGTTATCTAGCTCCAATTTGTGAACGAAAGGGTTCAATATTTCGGCGCGCATGTCGTCAGATGAGAAAGCGCCGGTTTCACTATGCAGTTTGCCATTCATTTTCACGAAAGCAAAAACACAAAATTCTTGAGATGAGCTCAGATTAGATCACACCTTTAACACTCATTTTACATCACACTTCATTAGTGAAAAATAAGTAAGCACTTAATATTTTAAAAGATCTCCGACGTGTTTTCATTTAATATAACGCGACGAATTTAGACGCACATTTCCCCTCGCATCAAAATCAAGACTGGCGTTTTCGAGGTCACACACGAAGGCCTGCTATTGGTTCTAAGTTTTGACAGGTGCAATCGACCACCCGCCGAATGTAACGATCATTACGAAATAAAACAAAATCTTATAAACACAAACATTAGCTTGAAAATAATGTGTTAACTTGAAAATAATTATAATTATAAATTAAACCAAGAAATACAGTTTCTGTAAAAACCGGTTTTCTTAAATTGACGGTTTGTCGTACACTAATTTCAACTATAATATGTTTATAAAGTTAGCTGCATAAATTTTGATTTTTTCAAACAATAATGGTGAAATACGTGCGATACGTTACGATACGTTCAAAATGTCAAGCAGGTTTAGCAATATTTGTTAGACAACCAAAAAAAATATATATACGAACGAAAATACAATACAAATACAATAATTATTTATTAAACCTGCTTATTCAAATGTTACACTTCTTTAAATGCAGATAAAACTTACTGCGTAAACACTTTGTTACTTGTATTACTGTCAAAGTGGCATGTCAATGTCAAAGTCACTCATAATCCCTTTCCATTTCAACCATTGTTTTTAACGTAAATTTAATTTACGGTATCGTCTTGTGGTTATTGTGAAAAATAAAACATTGATATGGATTTTCTCTCAAATAATGGAATCGAAAGTTCAAAAACAATTGATTGACTACTTTTCTTATTTTGATGAATTTCACACGACAGTAAAAACAAGTTTGAATGATTGCCAAAAGTGCGCTGCATCTATAAATACACTGATAAAGCGTTGTAGGAACATACAAGAGTGAGTGAAATTAAAGAAATGTTTATTGTTTGTATTTTACGACTGTGTGTAATGGTATTGGTCGTTTTAGGGCTGTCGTGACGGGCACGCCGTTGGAGCAATTCGAAGGTTTACAAAGCAAGTTAAGTGCTTCCATACATAACCTAATTTCGGAGGACGCACAAGAAATACGAAGTAAATTGTAAGTGCTTTATACTTGTCACAATGCGATGAATCTGCGTCTTATTTATATGATAAGCATTTTATATTTAAATTTAAAGTTGATAGTCATGTCTGTGCCATAACTTTTGCGAAGGTACTTATTGCGTTAATTTTTTTTAAAACGTATTTGTTAGTAATTGCATTGCTAGTCATTTTTTGTTTTGTAATTTTTTATATCAACCATTTTTATTAATTTCTTGTGATTTCTTTCTTGTCAAAGAGACATAAATTCAAAATAAAAATAAATAAAATGTATTCTTAATTTTTGTTAAAGTAATTGGCTCATGCTTTAGGAATTTACCTGTATTAAGTATTTATATTTAATTTTACTTTTAAAGTTTCATCAATTTAGTGGGTAACAAAAATATATAATATTCCTTATTTTTCTGCAAGTGTAAAATTATTATTTATCTGCATTTCCAGGTGCACTTTAGAAGACTCATTTGAGAAGCTATGCAACAAAAATAAAACACTCAGAGATAGCTGCAGAGAAATTAACTTTGACGAGAACTCGGTACTCGTGAAAGGCACTCCGCTGCAGCCATCCCTACAGCAGCTGCTCGAGTTTGCAGATGATACAATAACTTTCGGAAGCCAAGTGTGTGCCCAAATAGATATATCATTAAACGTATTATCATTCAAAGAATTAAATACAGAAGCTTTCAGAGACAACTTCCAGTTCCCAAAAGACTGGCAGCGACGCATACCTGAAATCCTTTCTTACACATCCTTCTTATCAGATAACCAAATTTAATCATGGATCTGCTAGACTCTATCCTTAATTCCATGCAAAAGCCACCGTCCGCTAGTGAGGCACAGAAAAATGCCATGCGGAAACAAAAGGAGGCTATCGAGAACAGACAAAAAGAGGAACGAAACATGATAAACAGATTCCGAAAGAGAGTTGAAGAGAAAATAAGCAACTTCATTAAAGATGGTACGAAACCTCACGTGCAGTTTGAACCTATGGAACAAATGTACAGATCCATAATCAGAGACGTATCTGAGATCGCTGGCTTACAGGTGTTCTCATTCGGACAAGAGGGTGTAGACCGGTACTCAGTAGTCTACCTCAAAGACAACGGCCCTTCAGAAGACGAATTGACAGTACGTAGATCAGGTGGAGTCTGGAATGAAGATAGAGCCGCAGAGATGGTCCTAGAGCATTTAGAAAAGCGGAAACAAGCAGCTATAGATAAGGAAGAAGAAAAAAATAGAAAACGTAAACATGGCAAAGAAGAATTAAGCGGTACATTCTATAAACAAAAATATGCTCATCTGATTGGTCAGGAAGCCGCTATTGATGCTGCTCAAAAGACAAATGTCAACAAGAGTTACGGAGAAGTTCCTAGCGAAAATAAAAAGGATCAGCGTTCAATAGAACAGACAATGGCTGATATAAAAGCGAAGAAGTTGAAGAAAGCGGAGACTGAGAAACGGGATGCAGACAGTAGTGAACAAATTTAGTGTTTGTTTAAATTTAAATACGTAGTTAGTCTGTTTTAGTCTGATTCTTAATATTTGTTATCTATGACCACTTAGGTTAAGGCTATGATTATTCACATTATAGTGCAAATGATTCATTATGAGCGTACAAGGTGTAATAGAATGATGCAGTAATACTTTGTACAATTACAAGTGGCACTTCTAGCGACTACCTGCAAATCATGGCTGGCCATTTTCCTTGTCAGGTTCAACTTGCGGTCAGAAAGGTAACCCTATTGCAGTCAATGGGTGACCTTCCCCATCTCTTAAAACCGGATTATTTTGATATTATTATGCCTGTGCCGGATTTTTTGGATTTTGAACCCTCGCCGCTGAGCCGAGCGTTGAAAATGCAACAACGGAAATTACAAAGTAATATAAAATAGTACTGGTTTTTAGAGTTCATAATAAGGAGAGATAACCGCCGCCGGCTATATAGTATTACTCAATAATTTTGTTAAACCTTGTATTCTAGTATGAAAAGTATTATAATGGTTCACAAAATTGTATTGGTGTCAGATTAATGGCCATAGTGATTCTTGTTCTAAGTTTAATTTGAAGAAACTTCAGTGCAAAGTGTGATGATAAGGAGCTTTCATTAGCAAGGAACTAATATTAAAATTCTTTTTGCAAGAATTAATTGAAGGTATCTATAAGATTAAGGGCTTCACACGTAACGGTGTGCTTGCGCAAGTTCTAACTTGCATGACTTGTGCAAGTCTACATTAGCGCAAGTATCCGAGATATTTGTACGCACGGCGTCTCTCTGACTTGTGCAAGTACAAACTAGCGCAAGTATCCGAGACATTTATAGGTATGGCGACTCTGCCTTGTGCAAGTATCTGAGACATTTGTATGTACGTCTCTCTGCCTTGTGCAAGTCAGAGAGACTAGTGCAAGTATTTCAGCCACTTGTAGGCACAACAGCATCTCGCTTACTTGTGCAAGTTTAAAGCCATATGTAGGTATTGCGCCTCGCTGCCTTACGCAAGTATCTGAGACATTTGTAGGTACGGTGACTTGGTAACTTGTGCAAGTATATCGTTGTGTGTGTGACCTGCAATATTTTAGACTTGTATTCAGCAAGTTTGTTACTATTAGTAATACACCAAGATTTCTTTGATAGCAATAATGTCTTCGGCATATTTTTAATGTTCTAAAAGATTTGGGGCCTATGAGGTATGTTCGGATACCTTCCCACACGTCGGTACAAATGTCATCGAAAGGAAATTAGTAAAATAAAAGTAACTCTATATAGATGTAGATAAGGTTGAAGATTGTTGAATAATTTATACCTGAATACTCACAACACACTTAGGCTGCGATCAGCGATAAAACATACTTGAGACTACACTAAGCTTTTCATACGAATACCAACCGTATTTGTATAAATTTAATGTTCATATTCGTATGAAAGTTTGATCACATTCGCGTATAAGATTTGAACCTTATTCGCATTGAATAAAGTTCATATTAGTATGAAATACTTAGCTTGAGTAAGACCTATGTACGCCCAGATCTCAGCTTTTTTTAAAACAAACGTAAATTGGTTAGCTATGCGTCGCGTAATTTACGCTCAACTGAAACTGGACTCATTTTGCGTTACCGTGTGGCACAAAAGTATTGTAGCGTAAATTACGCGATACAATTTTACGTTTCTTTGATTATAGTGACTACCTGGGAAGCCAGCGATTACCAACCGGATCTGGAAAGGTTAAGGGAAAGATTTTGGCAAGGTTCACTGTCTACTCTTTACCGGGTAAGGGGGCATCGACCTCCGGGCCGTCCGGATCATCCGGGTGCAGTGGAATTCGATATCCGTGTTTACGTAATAACAGGCCAGGGAAATGGCGCGTTGTTTGTCATGAAAACCTTTATGTGGTTTAAATGACTCACCGGTACTTAAATACTATAATTATCTATTTGTTATATTAATAGACTGTACAGCTGAATACTATTACTATACTGTCTTCCTATTAGTCAGAAATGAATATCCGAAAATACATCTCCGGACAACGAAATCAAGCCACCGCGAATATATTTTGAAAAAATTATGTTCGGTCTTCCAGTACATAGAATAATAAATGAAATCTATAGTTTTATACAATTGAAACAATTCATTATTGCCGAACATAAGAGAAAAGATTAATTATTGATTAACATCCTTTCAAATGACCAAAGAGTAAAATTAAAATCAAATATTGGGGGAAAGAATTATTTCCTTATGAAACCACGGTATCCAATGCAAACAAAATACTAGTAGAATGATGGTCTAATTTAATATTGTGCGCCCTCCCACCAAATATCATGTGAGTCTGCCGACCTAATTTCGATCACGACGGCCAATCTTAATGGAGACTAGAGTCAAGTACGCAGATGATATTTGCCCTTGATTCCATCATTTAAAAGAATATTCTATACCTAAACACACCGTTCACCGTAAGGGTGTTCCCACATTTATCGACGCGGAATCGGCTAACACCGGTCAAAAAAGCCTTTATGTGTACATAATAAGGGTGTTACTAATACCATTCGCATCAGCTCGGCTCGGACGACGCGTCGCGACGCCGGCCGACGGCGAAACGAGCCGTTTGCCAATTAGCTGATCGCATCCGTACAAGTAGTGTGGTGATACGCACTCGGCTTAAACCGATTCCGCGTCGATAAATGTGGGAACACCCTAAGAGGTCCCCCTGCCGTGATGTTGGCACTAGTGCGTTGTGAGTGCAAGACAGAACATGGCAATAGTGCCAATATCACGGCAGAAGAGTTCTTACAGTAAATGGTGTGTAAAGCAATTGAAATATGATTGAATCAAGTCGCGGACGGGCGTTCATTTTTAGGCCAGACGGTGTACCTACACGTCATAGTATTAAATAATTGGAAGAAAGAAGGTTGTTGATTTAAATTTAAGATTTACCCTAAAAAAATAAAATATTCATTATTTATTCTTCCACTACTTAAGGCTCATCCACATTGGCGCGTTATTGTCGATAATACCAGATGCGTTATTGATATAGCTGTTTTTAGTATATTATGTATTTGACTTGTAGAGATGTAAGAGGATGTAGTGACAAAGGTTCAAAAGAGTATGCTTAGATGGTTCGGTCATATTGAGAGGATGAGTGAAAGGCGACTAACAAAAGGGATTTATGTGGCAGATGTGAGTGGCAACGCCGGGAGGGGACGCCTAAGAAAGACCTACCCTGACCTTCTTGGTAAGGTTCTTCAGAAAGGTCGGGTGTGCAGTACTCGTAACCGGAGTGGTTGTATAACCAGATGTATGAACGTGGACGAGGCGAAAGTAGTATGTAAGGATCGTAGCAGGTGGCGTTCTGTGTACTCCCATGGGACAAAGGCGTGAGTTTATGTATCTATGTATGTATGTATTTATTAGAACGGCTACAAAGTTACATACTGCTACGATAATAAAGACGCAATAAAAGTAGGACGCTTGCAATAATGCATCCGGTATTCTCGAGCGATAAAAACGCGCCTATGTGGGGGACCCTTTATACTATCTGCCAACATTAGCTGTAGCTTTTGAAATTAAAAATTAATCCAAATATATTACCTCATGTACAACGTACTTTCAGTAGGGAGAGACAAGAAAATTATATTTTTTTACCCACAGTAAGAAATAAATACTGGGTTTATTTCGATTATATAGCAATAACTAGATAATAATGTTACTAAATAATACTTAATTGTGTCCTTTGAAGTTGAAATAAAATTGTATTCAGCGCAGATTTCTTTTTATTTTATACCTTTATGAATATTTGTGCCACCAACCACTCCTAAATAAATCTCTTATAATTAAATTAAAATGGCGATGTGAATTATTAATATTAAATTATTTAGCTATACCTACTACCTAGTACTTCAGATTGTTGTTCCAGGATTATGTGCGTGTAAATTTATATGTTTGAGATCTCATTATTACTATTTCATAAAAAAGTTAAGTATGAGCTGCAAGTACTTGGTAGAATGAGTCTTTTTTTAGCATTGGCAACCCAATTTCCCAAGAAGGGGGAAGAACCTTACCTTACTACCAGTGTATTTCATCGGGCGGGAGGAAACGCCCGGATGTCACCATTGCGAGGATCGCCCCGAGGACACGGTGGAGCATACTCTGGCGGTGTGCCCTGCTTGGGCTGAGCACCGCCGAGTCCTCGAGGCGGCCATCGGCGGCGGCGCCCTCTCGCGTCCGACACTGGTTCAGGCCATGGTCCGGAGCGAGGGGGAATGGGAAGCAGTCGCCTCCTTCTGCGAAGCTGTAATGCTAGAGAAGGAGGCGGCGGGACGGGAGAGAGAAAGGAGGGTCCCCCGTCCCAGCGGCCGCCGCGGTAGACGATCCGGGCGTCGGGAGCCACGAGACGACTCCCGGCCACCGTAGACGCGGGTCTGTGGACGGTGAGCAATGGGTAGCTCACCGTCCGTACGTTCACTAGCGACAGACCGTGTCGACGGCGCGTTCGTGTTCCACGCGCGCCTCAAAGAGATGTCAGCAAATTGGATGGGGCCACTGAGGGCCGATGCCTGCCGGGGCTGCGGGTTGTTCGAAAGAGATACCGCGCCCCCGGAACGCAAAGGGCACATGAAGGAACATAGACGGGTTTTAGTCAGTAAAAGTCTGACACTCCCTCCCGCCCCGCCCAGGGCGGGGGAAGTTATTTGATGATTTCCCGTCTATAAAAAAAAAAAAAACTACCAGTGTATTTAAATAAAACAATGCTTATTTTTTAGAACGTTTATTTACCATCAACACGTTATTAGGCATATGTACTTACACAGAAACAACAATATTTGCGATAGGAATTTATATTCTCATCGCAAAACTATTACTAACCGACCTATCTGATACGCTAGCAAACTTCGCAAACTTATCTACATTTTATTTCCACGTAACCAAATGACATTACATTTTGTTAGTCACAAGTATAAACATGGATACACTTAACAAAATTCTTTAAGGATTTTCTCCTAAATTATTGATTATAATGAAATGGTATTAAGAACATCATATTCGGGATCCCATACTTCTATGAAATAGGTCTTAACTCAAAATTGCAACTGTTCAATAACGAAAATTCAGCTTTCAAATGTTGCCAAGTGTCTACATGTTTTTACTAGTGACTATACGGAGTATTGAGCATAAAGTTAGGTATAGTGTGTCCAGTATGGAATAACAGGTAGGTATAATTAATTCCACACTGTATTTAAGATTCACAGAGTCGTAACATTTAACAATCTACCTTTCTCAGTTTCTTTTTACTTATAATCAGGGCCGGCTTTTATTTATTGGGGGCCCCTGGGCACATATCTAAGGCTCACGGGCCCCTATGTGTCTTCGGTTATTCGATAGTTGACAAATTGAATTTGGCCCACGACTTTCGTGGGGCCCTAAGCATTTGCCCAGAGTGCCTAATGGAAAACTGGGACCTGAGCGCGGTTCTTTCTTAAGAAGGTACCAAAGTACCGTTTTCAATTGTTGACGTTTTTACATTTCTCACAAGTCACTAAATATTTATAATTTTCTAGATTACAAAAGTTATTGTCAGCTGAACAATAGTTACAAGAGTTTAGTCATTCATAAGATCCTATACATTTGTTTGGATATGTTTTTATTTATTTCACAAAAATATACCTACTGCTCAATGGCTTAAACAATGATAAATTCCTTCATAAAATAGACACAGGTAAGTAGACACCAAGAACCTTATTTCTATTTTGAAAAACCTGCAACCCTGCAACTTACCAAGAAACGCGCCAAAAGTACCTATTCGTTACGTGTGTGCGTTATTATTTATCGATATTTTCCGCTAGTTAATACCCATCTCTATCCACACCACCATCATTTGGTGCGTTTTAAAGAAATCCCTCTCATGAGTATATAAGTCCCTATCCCTTCTAAGTATTCCTTGAAAATACTCTTGGTGCGTTTCATAGTTGATGCGCTACGAGAAGACCCCCAGGCCCTAAGAGACTATTAAAAATTATGACGCCTTAAAAAAAAACTTTCCGAGTCGAGTATATAACTCAAAAAGTATCAAGAACCGCGAAGCATACCTACATGGAACCATATCAGATACCCCTGAGCTTAAGAAATCTATCTACACTCCCGGACTCCTAAATCGAGCCACCTAGCATAATGATTTAGTAACGTCCATAACTGAAAAAAAAAATTATGAATGATCAAAAAGTTTTTACGCAAGTTTGTAGCTGGCATAATCAACATTAGGCTCATGTACTATTGTTCTGAATTTGATTTTTCATTCATTTGTCATTCATATAATTTTTCGAAGATAAGGACGATACAAACTCATTATGCTAGCTGGCTCGATTTAGGAGTCCGGGAGTGTATATTTGTTATGATGTCACAATTTGGACTTCCTAAAACTCTGCGTTGTATAAAACAAAGTTGCTTCCCGCCGTCTGTACGCTTAGATCTTAAACACCGCAACAGATTTTAAAGCAGTTGTCATCAATAAATAGTGATTTAAGAGGAACGTTTATACGTATTGAACATCACGCTACGAGTAACGGGAGCGGAGCAGTAACGCGGGTGACATCGCGGGGTATATTATAGCTAGTTTTAAAAATAAAATTAAACTAATTTGCGTTTTCAATTTCGTTGTGCGTTCCAAACAAATAGAACCTAAGTCCTATACTGCCTTTTCAAGTCTAACAATCACCATTAATTACATAGATATAGGTACTTAATTAAATACAAACACTTTACTAAACTGAAATACTGCCTACAGTTGAAATATATGTTTTTTATCTTGTATTTTTGAAAAATGAATTATTTTAGTGTTAAGATAGAGTTTACATTGATTAATTGACTTTAATTAAATAGCTGCCTTCTTTCTAATCGATTTTATAGTAATGTAACATTCGAATATCTATCAAATTAACCCTTAGCGTAATCGTACAAATTGCAACATACACTATATAGCTATGTGCGAAAAGTACCAACCACCATACATTATGTGGAGAGGCCAACATGTCAAGCTATCCCAAACTGTCTAATTTTCCCAATTACTGAACATGTACGGTGAACAAAAGAGATAAGCAACCAGGGTGTTAGATATAGTTGAGCCTTCCATCCAAAGTGATAGTCTGCGAATTTAATTTAAATTAATGAACTATCTGTTTTCTATTCATTAAATCATGTTTTATTCGAAAACATCCTTCAGAGTCTAAAAAAAACTTCTATTATATGTGACAGCATGGTTACTTATCTATTTTGTTGTCTGTACCTCCTTTTGCAAAAAAAAAAATTGAAAAAATTAAAAAGAAAAAAGTTGGTAAGTGGTGGTTGGTAAGTTGGTTGGTTGGTAGTTGGTTCGTTTATTGGATTTTGAAATTTGACAGATTGAAGTAGCTTGATGTGCCTCGATGGGCGTGCCCTCAAAAACCTCGATGGGCGCTTAGTTACCTAAACTGTCTTTTGTTTTAATTTTTTTATTAATTATTATCTTCCAGTCTTGCCATCATATTATCTATTTGCTATATGCATGTAGGATGGCTTAATATCTTTCTCTTTAACCTAATTTACCCAAGATAGCGAGACTACTATGTAAACACAACATTTTAGTACTTATAATGATTGTTAAGAAAATCATGAAGGTAACATACCTAGATAGGAGGCCTACCACCACCTCTTAAAACAGTATGATTTTGATTACTTCACCTTGCGCGTTGTTGCATTTTGAACTCTCGGATCAGTACCGAGAGTTTAAAATTAAATTAAAAATTTAAGTGACTCTAAAAATTAGAAAGGTCACAGATATGTTTGAAAGTTGAGTAAATACATAAGTACAATCAAAACACTAAATTTTCCTCAAGCATATATACTGCCTTACACATACAAATACAGTCAGGCGTTTATTCCTAGACTTTTCATTTTTATTAGGCTTTTTTTTTGCTCGCCCCATGAAACATGGGACCTAAAATATACCGGTGAACTGTGGGTGTACATTGGTACACCTCTACAACCTATCCCTTCGGGGAATACAGGCGTGATTTCTATGTGTCCTTTTTTTTAATCATTTTCTTTTTTTTGCTTTGTGTAATTGATGAAAACTCCAAATTGGTACCCAAGATAAAGGCTTGCCTAGTTTGGTACCAATGTTATAACCAACTATGTATTTTTTTACTGCAATTATTATTTTTATTTTTTTTAACAAAGTACCTATAACATTAACACCTCTCTTTTTGATTCGGGGGTTACAAATCTAATAACTGAAATGACAAAGTAATATTAAAATGGTACTGTTTTAAGAAATGGTGATAGGTACCCTTGTTCATAATATTATTTCTAAAAGTTCTTTCAGTTTTAAGACAATAGGTTAGCATAAGTTAACAGTATCATATAGGTAAGTCCCTACAGGTTTAGGTATATATCTAACCTTATCTATATTAAATGGCATAACAACATCAATTGGCGTTATTTGTTTGTGCAATAATGTTCAAGAAAGTCCTAAGGTGTTTTATAATTATTACTTACTTAAAATTATTTTATAAGTATGTAAAATATACATTGCACAATGTTATTAACTGGTTTCTACTTATATTTTAACTGGGCTTAAGAGGATTGTAAAGTGCAAGTCTTGGTGGCAAACCTACATTTTCTTTTCGAAATATTGTTTTGGGTTATAACGTTTACACCCCCCTAAACCTTTACGAAATGAGTCAATTTTGATCTTATTAGACTCAATACACCTGGGCCCTGGGTCTCAACCAATATTCTAGGTCTTTACGTTTTTCTTTTTTAGTAATTCATTTTAGTTTAATTTAAACAAATAAGAACGATCGAGTTTTTTTTTTATAATATTGCGCAAATTTCGTTAAAATAAAAACTTATGGACTTCGTTTTTCATTATAAATCTACATTTTAAAAAAATATAAAAATTAGACTATGTTTATAGGGGACAACGTCACTTTACAATCCTCCTAAACTAGAAAAACAGAACACAACACCACCAAAATAAGAGCACAATACAATACCTACCTAAGTACTTGCAATTATGTTTTTTGGCATTACTTTTTGTTATTTATGTTTTGAATATGTAAATATGCATTTTTATTAAATAGATAGTGTCTAGATACTGCTTTAAATTATTATTATTTTACATCACACTCGTATTTAAGTAGCCATTTTTTTTATTTCGTATACGTACTAAAGAATATTTTTTAATCTCAGTGACAAAAAAAAATGACAGTTTTATACTAACGTCTATACCAAGAGGTAAAGTTTGTGAGATTGTAGGGGGTAATCTCTAGATATTCTGAACCTATTTTGAAAATTATTTTAACCACAGAGAGCCACGTTTTTTGTGAGTGTCAAAGATTATATAACATTACGCTACGACACACGGAAGCGGAGCAGAAACCATAGACGTTACTTAACATGGGTGAAAATATCCACGCGGTCGAAGTCGCGGGGTAGAATCTAGTTAAATATAAAAATAATGTGGTTTCAGCACATAAACATACACACAAACATACCGGGTTACTTTTCATTCACCAGCCATTTTTACCCGACTGCGACAGAAGGAGGGTTATGTTTTTCGAGGGTATGTTTGTATGTATGTATGTATGTATGTATAATTGTTTGGCACGCTCTGCAGCCTGAATGGCTCAATGGATTTTAGCTTGAGAGGTGTCATTAGATTCGTATTTACTGTGAGAGTGACACTGGGTATGTCAAAATAAAAAAATCAAAATGGCGGATTTTTGGCGCCAAATTCAAATGTTTGGATCGCTCTGCAGCCTGAACGGCTCGATGGATTTTAGCTTGAGAGGTGTCATTAGATTCGTATTTACTGTAAGAGTGATACTGGGTATATCAATTTCTTTTTCAAAACACTAAAAAAATAAAAAATAAAAAACGGTAATTTAAAAAACTAAAAAACCCGACTGCTATTCTTTAAAAATCCCTAAAACAAGATAAATTGTAGCAGTCGGGACCCATTCGGGACCATCTGCAATGTAATATAGGTATGTGCTCTCAATTCACTAATCCTCCATTTCTAGAATGGGTCCCGACTGCTACAATTTATCTTGTTTTAGGGATTTTTAAAGAATAGCAGTCGGGTTTTTTAGTTTTTTAAATTACCGTTTTTTTCAGGTAGTGAAAGTACTCCCGAAAATAAATAACTTTCATAATGGAAACAACTATGAAATATGAAAAAAAATATCTGCTGTTCCTTACAAAACTGCACTACAACACTATCAAAATGTACGGAACAGTGGTTTTTTTTTTCATATTTTTGGGTTTGTCCTTTAGCAAAAGTTGTTCATATTCATGAATACTTTCACCCCCTGAAATATGGCCGGTGAATGAAAAGTGACCTTGTGTAGCACACTATTTTCATGTTGTACACATAAATCTGTCAAATCAGTCTCTGAGATTATCAAATGCCCTTTAGCTACATCTCGTTACGCCACATAAACCTTAATCTTTTGTAATAAAGTTGAAAAACGATCAAAGAAATTTGACAGATTGATGTAGTTTGATGTGCTAGCCAAGTACCTAGCTAATTAAAATTATCTACGGAACCACATGACTGAACCTTTGAAAGAACTATATGTATGTGTATTATCTATACATTATTTTTATCTATACAACATTATCTGCTGGCATGCACAATATTCCAGTCCGTTAATAGAACAAGTTTAGATTACGTATACTTAAATACTATTTTTTTTATAAGTACATACTAATAACAGCAATAAGACATTTGTTAGACACCGTTTATATTTTATTTTCATACATTTGGAAGCAGCTAAAACAATGATACAGGAAAAGTTTTCAATATATGCGAAATCTCTTTTTTTGGTTGTTCAGAATCAGTAATAGAACGCTTTTCCATTAATTGATCAATATTTTTTTATGTTTTGTTTTTGTGTTCTTGAGTTAAAATTACAACTGTTTAGTTCGTAGCTGATGAAAAGCCGCCAATAACACACGTCCGCGTAGGCAAGCGCGCCACTGTCAGGCGCCGGCGGCGGTGAGTGCCCATTAGGTAAGTTACAAACGATATAAAAAAATAACATATTTATTAGAACTTCTTTAAGTTTTATTTAGTCAAAATTCACGCACTGTTAAAAATCTTTTCCTGTACAGTTCCTAAATAGATATTTATTTTTATTGTCTTTAAGTATGTGTAGAATAAAAATGTATACATTTTATTAAAAATTCATAAACATTTTTTCATAAGGTAATACTTTTTTAAACAGATGAGTAAGTCATTACCTACATACTTAGCTTGAAGCGTAACGAATGTAAAAATTAATAAAAACTATAATATTTCAATATTGTAAACAGATAGATTTAAGATAGATCTTTATTATTATTGTCATTTATTTATTTATTATTTTTTTACTTATGTAAGATTCATAAATATCATGATACCAGTCTTCAACAATAAAATATTTGGGGTGTAAAAAGACACATTTCTTAGCCGTCAACTACGTATACTGGCCAACAAACGTAACATTGAGCAAAATTGTTTGCTGGGAAATTACTTTTTTTTGTGTGAAAATAATTTGTTTGCTGGGTTTTGTCTTTTTGCGTGAAAAGTCACTCTAAGTCTGTACGGTAGTGCGCAATGTAACACACGGAAAACATTGTACTTTCAGATGCATGTAACAGTATAAGGCGATTGGCACACTGCCCCGCATTACGGAACGTGCCGCGTGAGTGCGTGTTCTTACGTCGCGTCGTTTGCAAGTATTATTTATTTATTTAAACTTTATGCACAAAAAAAGTACAAAGGCGGACTTAATGCCTTAGGCATTCTCTACCAGCAGTATCAGCAGCATCTACGCAGTACCTACGCACGCACGCACGCACGCTACGCAGTATCTACGTTTGTATAGAAAACACGCGTAGTCCAACACACTAATGACGCGTTTACGCGCAGTGTTGCAGATCACCAAAGCTCCGTCGCCGCGCACCACGCTCCGTGATGCGGGGCAGTGTGCCAATCGCCTAAGAGTTGTGGCAGTATTTAAAGTTTAGTTATAACATTTAAAAGCGATGTTTAAAATGTTTTAACATTTGAACTCTCGAAACTCTCGCTCGGTTGGCGCAGAGGCTGAGCAATTGGCTGCCGCCCTGCATGTAGCGGGTTCATTTCCCGCACGGAAGAAATATGATCAGATAATAATGTTTGGCCTACTGATACTTGTTCCGTGTCTGGCTATTTGTGTATATTAGTTTATGTGTTTGTAAACCCACCCATGAAACAGGACAAATTCATAATATGGGTCAAAGTTAAAAATAAATATGGTTTTCGTAAAATAACATTTCAAACAGGAACTTTGACCTTCAATATTTCCAAAATCAAAAATTCCCAGATAAGGTCTTTCAAAAACATAATCACAATGATGGGAAAAACATGTAATTTTCGGCTACATAAACCATCTTTTTACACCCATTATAATAGCAATAGCAACAATTTTATAATAAAAAGTTTACAAGGTTTTATTGTCAAGAGTAGACCTCATTATTGTCAATTACTTTTAAAAACATATTTAGCAATCATTATACAGGCTGCTTTCGAAGACGAACATTTTTTTTTTTCTATATCTAAAATTCTAAATTTGAAAATTCAACAGTACATTGATAGAAACGGCAGGATATGATTGTCTAGATATGGACTAGTAATACGATTTGGATATGTCTCCAATTTCTTCAAGTTTTGGATATGATGAATTCTAGATTAATATTCTTATCAATTCGCAACAGAATTCAACTGTAACATTACAAACACACGTTGCAGTAACCCTTTAGGCTGAGGCTACAGTGGGCAGCGATGCGACTGGAAGAGCGAAACGAGATACACATGGTAAAGCTACATAATAAGCGAAAATCCGAAGTATTTTCGTTTTTGTGAGAAGTTTTCGAATAAATTCGCTTCAATTTCGATGATATGTTGATGTAGCCAATGCCGTGATTACAGTAACGTTGTTCCTATCGCATAAAAAAATCAAAGAACGCTAGTACCTAATATTTGTTGAACGGTGTAGCCATATACGTGAGCATTCATTGTTTTAATCGCTTATGTGCCGCAGATCGCGTCGCGGCCTTATGTAGCCTCAGCCTTACTCCAACGACCTTCGAACCTGAACTCAGCTTCGGGACTACTCCTCATCATCGGTTTCGCAGCATCCCGGCCAGCAGCAGGCTTCGGTCCCATCAGGCCTGGTGCAGAACAGCAGGGTTTCTGTTGTGGAGACTGGTCTTGGCTCTATGCCGTGGAAGTCTCGCAACTCCTCGGCTGGAAACCAGGCTCGTTCCTCGTCGTCTATGATGGGGATGCCGAAGTACCTGGAAATTTTTGGGGAAGTTTTAAGTGTTGGGGATGATTTTGGTACCGAGGAATAAATTCCAGACGTTACAATGTTCAAAACGACGATAAATATAGTATCAACATCGTCGGCATCTTAACTATTTTTTATTCTATTTAATTTTAGATGGGTTTGCTCTTGACTCTAGTTTAGGTCAGAGGTGACTGAGACAAAGTCGGCATTGGACTGAGCACACATCGAAGAAGCCTGTTCACTCTGTACCTAAAGTTACCTAAAATACGAAAATATAATCAGCTGCTCCATACATTTTGACCAAATTATGCCAACATAAATATTGTACGAGTAGATCAGCTTTATTTTCACGATTTTGTGGTTGATCCCATAGCAAAAGTTCTGCATAATGATGAGTAAAATGATATCTTCACGATTATAGTAAAAAAAAATTAAGAGTATATCATCATTATTATTAATTGGTGACATTTCTTATAATTTATTGACTATCAGTATTTTTTTTTTTTGTAATTTAATTTAATTTTTTTTCTCGTTATTGACAATTGTATAATAATGTAATGATTTGCACGCCGCGCCGTAAGGTAAAATGTAGTTGATCTCATCTATTTTTGTCACTAACCTTATACTGTACCTACATTTATAGCAAATAAAATTATCTTATCTTATCATACCCATTGCCCTCACCTGCAAATAGCCAGAACAGGTATCCACAGCACAGAAGCCAAGACTAGCACGAGTACCAGCAGTACAGCCCACACAGGCCAAGGTTTCCTCTCCGTATCCCCTATGGACTTGATCCAGGCATCATACGCCGACCCCTCAGTAGCCAGCTCCACGAACGAAGACACGAGGATCGACAGCATCGCCAGGGGAGACAGGTACTTCCAGCAGATCAGCCAGTATATCCCTGGACGCTGTCCGGTCATCAGTTGGATGTCGTCTGCGAATCTGGAAAAATTAAGATCATTTTCGATTTAGAATTCGACTGTCAGTTAAAGGTCGGGTGCGCAGCAGTGCGATTCTCTAAAATGCAAACTCGAAAACGAGTCTTAGTAAAGTGATCGCGCTCACTTCGATAACGAACCAACCTGTCATTGGTTTAGTATTTGTTCGCCGTGGTGACGTCGCCGGGCGTGATCGTGTTTAACAGAATACCATTTTGTAATCTCACTGCGGATTCAGCTTTCGGATTACGAAGTGAGGCTTAGAGAATCACACTGCTGTACTCGTAAATGGCGTGCCTGTATGACCAGATGTATGAATATGGACGAGGCGAAAGGAGCATGTAAGGATCGTAGCAAGTGGCGTTCTGTGATTTCTGTCTTCTACCCCTATGGGAAAAAGGCGTGGGTTTATGTATGTATGTTCACCATGACTCATGATTATTATTGTAATTGGTGTGTAACCGTTTTAATTAACTATAAATAAATAAATAAATAAATAAATGATTTTTTTGCCAGTTCTATGGTGACTAAATTCAATGCATTTGAAAATTGTTGCATTTTTGTAAAAAACAGCTGTGTTTTTTATAATAACCTACTAAAAATCTTTCATCGAAGGTTTAGAATCATGTACTGAACCCAAAGTGAAAGTTTTTCGTTACGATGTGCACCCAGTATTCGTCTGGCTAAATATTGTTCAGAGAAATATGCATTACAACTCTCTCAAAACTTATTACAAGATCCTAAACCAACAAATAAATTAAACATAGGTGAACTTACAATCGATGTCGCGGTTATCACAACTTCTCTAACAGTTTCTGATTTCCCCACACTATTTGCTATATCAACCGCAACGGCGGAAATTTCAAACGTCGTCATAGGCAATCATTTGTAATTTCAACCAAAGAGTCTATGTTACGAATTTCTGTGTTATGAATGTTCAAATTGCACAGTACTCGTTACCGGCGTGCTTGTATGACCAGATGTATGAATGTGGACGAGGCGAAAGGAGTATGTAAGGATCGTAGCAGGTGGCGTTCCGTGGTTTCTGCTTACCCCCATGGGAAAAAGGCGTGAGTTTATGTATGTGAATGTTAAAATTACAAATGCCAAAAGTCCTTTACGTCATCTGAAATTCCCACCTTTATTTATTTTGTATTTTGTACAGGGCGACCCGAAAGTCCCACCCCCGAGTATTCGACCAAAGCGACCAAAGAAAACTGCAAAAAAGGAGAAACTCGAAAGATCGTTACGATATGAATTCCTAAGATCACGCTCCCAAAAGTTCGCAGTCTGACGTGCCGAAAAAGTTTGTAGAAATTATTGAATAAGTAAGTAGGTATACGCTGCAAGATATAGGTACGTATACTTATGTATATAGATCAGGGTTGTGGATTCAATCCCTTTCGAAGTTTTGAATAAATATTTTTAGTAAGCAAAAGTACTCTACTTCTTAAACTTTAGAGCCGTAAATTGCAGGAATTAGGAATGCCTAATTCGCTAGTCTGAATATAATGTTATGTACTTATAGTGTGTTTTTTAATCTCAGAGACTGATTTCTTACGTCAAACTTGAAAATAGTGTGCTTTATGTCTATGTGCCGTAAAGCACATTATTTTTATATTTGACGTATGAAACTGTCAATTTAGTCTACGAGATTAAAAAACACACTATAGTTAAATTTCTTGCCAAAGCTTAAATTTAAATACACGCAGGCTTTAGCGTATCTAAGTGATTTATTATTTAACTAATATATTGATACTTTATACAGTCAAAAGAAAAACTATTTAATAGAGAACTAGCTTCTGCGCGCGTCTTCGTCAATACTTTCTTTGTCTTTTTTTACTGCTCCGCTTCCGAATGTCGTAGCGTGATGTTATACAGCCTGTGACACTCACAAATAACGTGGCTTTCTCTGGGTAAAATAATTTCCAAAATAAGTTCGGTAAATCCAGAAACTACTCTCTACAACCACACAAACTCATTGAACTCTTTACAATATTAGTGAAGATTGATATGTTAAACAAAAAATGGTAGTTTCTGAGCCTATTTATACCATCACGCCTGTATTCCCCGAAGGGTTAGGCAGAGGTGTACCAATGTACACCCACAGTTCGCCGGTATATTTAGGTCCCATGTAATAGGGGGCGAGCCTATTGCCATTAACCGGGCACAAATCCATACTCCGAGCTGCTACTAGAATTTCATAGAAAAACTCAATAACACTTTTTGCTCGACCTGGGAATCGAACCCAGGACCTCTAGCGTAACAGTCGTGCTTAGGACCACTAGGCTAACGAGGCAGTTTCTGAGCCTATTCATTACAAAAAAAAACAAACAAATAAATCTTTGCATGAAAGGCGGACGCCTTAACCACTAGACTAGCACATTGTTATTATAAGTGACGTCAAAATTATTATTCCTCCTAAATAAAGCAACCAACCAACATTACAGATACGAGATGTTCCCTCAAAAGCACGAATTGGTTCCGTTGAATAAAACAATGGCGACCATTGAATAGTGATCCCGGGATTATCCATAGCCAGCACGGCTTACCCGCTCAGATTAATCGACCAGGGCTGTTGTTATTTAACCAAAAGACTTTTCAGAAGATACCTACAATATGGAAATAATACTTTTATTGTTACTTGACTACCAGCAATACGCCTTGCGGTGTTTTCCGCGTTGTGTTACGTTTTTGGTTACAGCTCCAGTCTATTTGGTCGTAGCGTGATGTTCTATGCGTATAAACCTTTCTCTCGAATCACTATATTTACTAAACGGATTTTAATTAAACTTCCATCAGAAAATTTCATTAAAATCCGTTTCGTAGTTTAAAAGAAGTCGCTGTTTTATACTATGTAGAGATAAAGAGTATAAAGACGTAGAACATCACGCCACGAGCATCAGGAGCGGAGCAGTAACCAAAGGCGTAACTGAACGCCTGGTATGTGTATATCTGGTACTAGCTTTTGCCCGCGGCTTCGCTCGCGTTATGAAGTATTATCTTTCATCCCCTATTTTATCCCCTTGGGGGTAGAATTGATCAAAATCCTTTCTTAGCGGATGCCTACGTCATAACATCTACCTGCATGCCAAATTTCAGCCCGATCCGTCCAGTGGTTTGGGCTGTGCGTTGATAGATCACTATGTCAGTCAGTCAGTCAGTCAGTCACCTTTGAGTTATATATATTTAGATTTCTATGAGAGAAACTCTGGTCGAAATTAGAAATAAGGTCTTGACAGTCCATCACGGGAGCTGACAGGCAATATTACATTATGTTATAATAAGTGAGTGAAGTTTGTTATTACGGTCGAAGCTGAATTGCAGTAATGGAGCCGAGAGCGTAAATGATTACGCGTGCCATACGAAGTTTTTGAAGTGAAAACTTCTTTAACGGCGTTGTACACTTTTTTTTGTAAGGGGTAAAATTTTTTAAACTTGCGTCAGGACACGTGACCTGATCGAAAATCTTACGAATTTATCGTACACAAATATGACAATTGACAATAAATAAATATTGTATTATACCACATAAATGATAGTACTTTTATACTGATAATTAAAGCAATACGTGCAAAATTATTCCCTAACCATTCCAAAATATCAAAAATGCACAACGTTAATATTCAAGTTTTCACTTCTGCGGGCACTCCCGGAGTGCAACCCGTCGTTTTTTTTAACACACTTGTGGTGTATATGTCGTAGGATAATTTGATACTTCGAATCTTCGCGGAAATCCTAGGGGTTTTGCGAAAACGCGGATAATTAGACATAGGCGAAAAATTATCAAATCTTACTGGACAAAGTCAGGATTTTTGCGAAAATACTCGTTACTATAGTAAGATTTGATGTGCTCAACACTGATTGGCTACAATTTTGCTGGCTGACTTCTAATTGGTTCCTAGTTTGCCGATGATTAATTTCAAATATTGTATCATAGAGTTATGAAGGTTGACATTTAAGACGTCAACCAATCAGAGACGATCTCTTATTGAACGCGCTGACCGACCAATCAGCGTTCTTATTTCATAACAGCCAGCGTTTCGTTTCGCAATATTGCTATAATAACGAGTATTTTCGCAAAAATCCTGACTTTGTCCAGTAAGATTTGATAATTTTTCGCCTATGTCTAATTATCCGCGTTTTCGCAAAACCCCTAGGATTTCCGCGAAGATTCGAAGTATCAAATTATCCTACGACATATATATAATGTAAGTGTATTGCTTGTAAACGCATTCATGGATATATTCTTATTGTAGGGCTACGTTTTTACAAACTGGTATACATCCTACTATCCTACCAATATCCAACCACAAATGCGAAAGATTGATGAATATTGATATGATATTGATTATTGTTGATTGATTTTGCGAGGATAGATGAATATTTGTTACTCTTTTACGCTTAAACCGTTGAACAGATTTGGTTTAAAATTTGCACATAGATAGACTATTTCCAGGATTAACACAAAGGATAACTTTCATCCCGGTAATGTGTTCCGTTGGTACAATAGTTCAACCTTGACGTGGATAAACTCGCGGGCAAAAGCTAGCCAATTTTCTCAAAACTTTAAATTGAAATTAGCTTCGAAAATTCATGATTGTGTTTATTATTCAATACTCTTACTTCAAACTACCACCACAATTGGGTAGATGACACCACTAATCAATTGACGTACTTTTTTATGAGCTGTCAAAACGCCATTCCTCCATAGATTTTCTATGACAATACACAACTATGATATCACTTTTTTGTCATCTCAATTCACTAACTATTTATTGATTTCAAAGCAACTAAAAATCGATTTTTATAGTTATTTAAAAAATCATCGGGGTTTTTAGTGCTAAAATTAAATGTCTTTTTGTGAAGCTGTTTCTTGAAATTATTGGTTAGTGGTGTCATCTACCCAATTGTGTTTTCCCTTTTCATTTTTGAGCTCAACAAATTCCTTTGACAAAATCTTACAACCATCCACCTTGTTACTTTGAATAGATTATTTAGCTTAAATTCCGCCTTGCTGGGACATCGTCGTTATCTAGAAACACTTGGAGAATTGAGACTAAAGATAGTTCTCTGCTTTGAAGCTTCTAACTATATTCACTTCTATTATCCTAAAGGAGGTAGATTGGGTTTTTGATTATTTATAGATGTAGAGATACGTAAGTACCTTCTGTAATAATAATCCCAGCCTATTATTGTCCCACTGCAGGGCAAAAGCCTCTTCTCGTACAGAGAAGGCACAAGAAAAAAAAAAGAAGGAAAAGAGCGTTCATGGAGTTTCTTGCTCGTTCTTCTCCATAGAGACCTACGTTTTGGAACGAGCAACTAGCTTCAATTTTAAACTGTAACTTCATGACAATTCAAAAGTACCTGTAAATGGTCTAATTGAAATAAATGCTTTGATTTGATTTGACAAGCATTGATCACTACGCTTGGTCAAGGTGGAATGGCGATTTCAGACCTTCAGCCGTTAATAAATACCCCTCACCCTCACATACTTTAAAAATATTAGTCGACTTCAATAGGGGCAAAGAATCCATACTTCCATTTTAATATTAAAAAAGAGAAAGTAAGGCTCTAGACAGACGGACTGCAAATTTGCAGTTTAAATGCAGTTGAAATGCAGTGCCTCTGTCATTACAGTGTGCAGTGTGTTATTGCAATCGTACTAACTGCATTCAAACTGAGAGCCTAACCGTTTGTCTATTAAGCTTTCACGACTAAACCACTATCACCACCACCACCCACCACCCACCACCACCACCACCACCACTACCACACCCACCACGCCCACTGCCACTGTGGTGCCCACTGGTGGTGGGTGTGGTGGTGGTGGTGGGTGGTGATATCTCTTTCTTCTTATTCTTATTTTGATGATATTTAGTACTGGGCAAGTTTAGGTTGGTCTGGGTAAGTTTGAACCCCAAAAAAGGACATAGGTTACTTTTTATTCCGTGACTTTGTCTGCGTCCACAATAACCGACATTTACGTGGACGAAGTCCCAGACAAAAGCTAGTGAGAAATAAAATGGATTTTCAAATATTTTTATACGTCATTTGTTTTGTTTTTATTCTTTATTACCAAAAAACCATAACATATCACTGACAGCAAAAAGGCAGTATATTTAAAAGACCTTTTCCGTAAATAAAAACGACAAAAGCAGAAAATACTATATTCTGTTTATTTAAGGTGAAACGGGACCAGCTACGAAAACCAGTGACGTATAAGTCTGGTCTCAAAGGAAATATTACGTAACGAAAACAAGCATGAAGCTTGTATGAATATATGTAGACATTCTATACAGCTCATGAATTAGAAGGGGTGGAGCGTAATATCTGGGTCATTGGGAACATGTTAGGTTTCCAGATAAATTGCTCTTAAAATTGCTGAAATGGTTTTAGTGTCGAGTAGTGTTGAAGTCTGTGAACTAATTAGTCTATGGTCTGGTAGTTGTCAAAATGAGTTAATTAATTTGTCTATGGTTTGCAGTTGTCAAAATGTGTTTTTTGACATGTGTCATTATTATCTGTGTCCTGATACGAGTCGTAGTCCTGTGGCCTTAATTGCATAAAGTTAAAAATATTTTAAGTAGAACTTCACAATCCGTACTAATATTATACTATATTATATTAATATTTATACTAATATTATAAATGCGAAAGTAGCTCTGTCTGTCTGTCTGTCTTTCTGTCTGTCTGTCTCTTCTTCACGCCTAAACCACTGAACCGATTTCAATGAAATTTGGTACAGATATAGTCTGGGACCCTAGAAAGGACATAGGATAGTTTTCATCCCGGAAATCCCCCGGGAACGCTAACGGGAACTATTGATCCACGCGGACGAAGCCGTGGGCAAAAGCTAGTATTCTATAAAGAATACACAAGATAGAATCTCTGCCCAATGGGGTCACTCAATCGAGTAAGGGTCCTGAATCAGTTTAACGTGCCGTGAAGACGAATGTCTGGCTTAGGGCACCATTTTGAAGTACGTCTTTATTTCTATATACTTCGGGGAATTGAATAATGGTGTCGATTCTTTTATGCACAAGCTAAACTTAATTTAGACTATTTCTATCTTTTTATCTCCAATAAAACAAGAAAGAGACGGACATGAATAAGACTTGTCAATTTTAGTTGATTTGAAACCTCTTTACAGTTATAGTTGACATGTCAGAACGCATTGATTATAAACACGGAAAAGTTCAAGGCAAAACTAATTTGACATCTCTAACTTAGTTCTAAGGTATTACCGTCTTTTTCTTTCGCTGTATGTTAGTAAGAGATGTCAATTTTCTAATTTTAGTTTAGATTGTGAACAAGGGAATCGGCACCATTATCTCCCTAAATAGGAACGAAGTACATTTTTTATCTAAGAATTTTTATTACACAATTAATCTAAAGTAGGCAAAAAAAGTTTCAAACGTAATCTATTTTACGAGCTTTTCTTTAGATATTTTTACAGGAGCGGCGTTTTTAGGATGTCGTAAAGTTAACCTGTTGTGTGCGGATTCGGAGGTAAAAATTCCATACCGAAATCACTCTCACTCAGAGAGGTAATTTTGAAAAAATGATTCATTAACATTTTTCATAATAAAATCTTAAAATTCTTTTTTTTTCCAAATTAGGAATTTCTCCTATGTTGTTGGTGTGGTTGTAAACTCATATACTCATATTGACATACCTATTTTTTACCGTTGGGAAATCATCAAGTGACCTCTCCCGCCCTGGGCAGGGAAAACCCAATAACACTTTTTGCTCGACCTGGCAATCGAACCCGGGACCCCTTGCACAACAGTCGCACTTGCGACCACGAGACCAACGGGGCAGTTTACTAGTTTAAAAAAAATCCGTATAGGTTTTAGGTTCTTTAGTCAGCAATTCCAGAGCATACCCACAGAAATCAATACAAACCTAAGTATATTTATAACTACTGAACCATTACCAGAGACCTGAATAAACACACTTCAACCACGATCGAAGCGCTCTCCAAGTTAGCGAACCCCTATAACTTTAGCGTCGTGAAGTTAGGAGTCAAGAGGCTTACAGTTCACTGGGCAATATTTGTGTTTAATTCTCTTCGTTTATTTAGCATTAGCACTTAAAGTTGATTTCTTCTGTAGATGTTATAAAAGCTAGGTCGGTAGCCTAGTGTGCCTAGGGGTCATGGGTTCGATTCTCAGGTCGAGCAAAAAGTGTTATTAGGTTTTTCTATGAAATTCTCAGTGGCAGCTCTGAGTCACTATTTGTGCACGGTTAATGGCAATAGGCTCGCCCCCTATAACGTGGGATCTAAACATACCGGCGAATTGTGGGTGCATATTGGTAATACACCTCTGCCTAACCCTTTGCGGAGTACAAGCGTGATTGTATGTATGTTATACAAAAGAGCGCATGGTTTAGTATACAAGGTCCAGTTTTGCATTCTCGTCAAATTCAAGAATGTAATTAAACCAGTGATTTGTTGTATAACTTTGACAGTATTTCAGAATACATATATTCCAAAGGGGCAGTGTCGCGCGACTATATCAATGTTTGCGAGCGGGTTCATCGCCCCGCCTGAATAAACCAAGCGACACGATGGGAATTCGAATTCGAATTCCAAAATCACTAAATAAAAAACCTCATTCTATTATTGATTCGTGTAGAGAATGACTAGCATAGTTACACCTCCTTGAATTTGACGAAGATGCAATACACCACACCTTGGAAAATCAACGTTATACAGAAACCACGGCCCTACTACCATCTCTTAAAACAGTACCATCTTAATATTACTTTGTAATTACAGTTGTTGGAATTTCAACTCTCGCGTCTGAGCAGAGCGTTGAAAATTCAACAGTACTCAAGCCAAAGTAATATTAAAACAATACTGCTTTAAAAGATGGTGGTAGGGCCTCTGAAAGAGTTACAGTTATCACTCACCTTTTAACTCCGTAAACGTAAGCAATCCCAATACACTCGAAGAAGGCGATGATCAGCAACGGAAAGTTTCCACTGTACATATCAAACAGCAAGAATATATAGCTTCCAGAGCCATGAGCAAAACCCATAGACAACAGACAGCAAAGGAGGCACAACCCCCCAGTTAAATACTCCTTTCTCAAGTTAGGGAATAACTTCATATCCACGATCGAGGTTACGACCCCTTCTAAGGTTCCGAACTGGGAGTCTATGCCTAAGGTGAACAGCATCAGGAAGAACAGGACGGACCAGAACTGGGCTCCGGGGAACTGGTTGATGGCTTCAGTGAAGATTATGAAGGCGAGGCCAGTGCCGGACGCTGTCTGTGGATGGAGAAATTAAAATTGTGAGTGATTTAAAAAAAAAACAAAAAAAAAAACAATGTAATAAATAAAATAATGACGCGGCGCGTATCGTTAGGAGATTCCTTTCTCAGGAGCCCTGACCACCGGTGGCTTGGACCCTGTTCCCGACGCTGGTGGGCTACTATTTTTTATATTTTTAAATGTTTTTATTTTTTATACTAATATTTAAAAATGTAATTTATATGTATTAAAAGATGAATAAATGAGAATAAAATAACAACTTTTACAATGACCAACCCTGTAATTCTGAAATATAAAACAACTGCACATGCACATGCCCATGCGACAATTTAACTGGGTTGGTAACGCATTTGCAAGGTTTTTGGTATTGCAGATATCTAGGTATAGGCAGCAGTGACCACTTAACATCAGATTGGGCGTCGGCTTGTTTGCAAAAGAAAATAGTTTCATATAATGTAGTCTATTTTTGCGTAGATACACAAATAAAATGGAACAATAGATTGTGCGATTTTAGGGTTGGTCCCATAGCAAATTAATATAACTAAAAGATTAATTAGTATACTCGTACAATACGAGTATACGTAAATATAACTTACATTATCCAACTCTTTCTGCAGATCGCACTCAGGGAGCTGAGGCATCACCAATGACGTCAGATTCCCATTGAGGTCTACCGTCACCATCTGCCCAGCTTCAGGCAGTACCATGGACCTGAACGCAGGTCCGAACACCTCCAACAAAGTCTCGTTCCTCACGTCCAAACACTTCTCATACACCATGGTAGCCTTGAACCCAATTATAGAGAACACCACGATCCCAGCAAACATCGACGTTAAACAATTCGTCATAGAGACCATTATCGCATCTCTATAACAATTATTATCCACTGGGTTGTATGATGAGAAAGCTATTAAGCCCCCGAAAGCTAAGCCAAGGGAAAAGAATATTTGTGTCCCTGCTTCCAGCCATACGACAGGGTCTAAAATCCTGTGCCATTTCGGTGAAAATAAATGGATCAGGCCATCGCCCATGCCTTTGAGTGTAATTCCTCTGAAGAAGAAAATCACAAGGACTATGTAAGGGAAGGTGGCTGTCACGTAGACAACTTTCCCTGAAGAGGCAATGCCTTTGATCATGCACAGGTAGACTAGAATCCAGGCAATAACTAAGGCCAGTGCTATTTTGTAGTTAAATGTCTCTGGATAGTTTATATCTTCTGATATTTGGAGAGTAGTGCGGTACCAGAAGTATTGGGTTGGGCTGCTCACCTGAAACAACAAAAACACCTCATTAGTATACGTATATATATCTTTGGTAGTTCAATAAACCCTCAAGTACTTATACAAAGCGTTTGTAATTCACGCTTTGATGACATACGTAGATATATCATTTAAGGAGCCCGCTAGGCCCAGTGCCTGTCAGGGTTGCAGAATCCGTTTAAAAGAGGCATTTTATCAGAGCAAGCTCACTCCATCGTCGACTTTGTCTATGTCACCTCAGACCTACACTAAAGTCAATGCAAAGGGCACTATGAGGAACACGGATGGGTTTGAGTCAATAAGAGTTTGACACTCACTTCTCCGCCCAGAGTGGAAGAAGTCATTTGATTTCCCATACTTAAAATAAAACACAAAAAAAGTACTTCTTCTTAGCGTTTCGATGACAAACTATATTATAATAAATAAATAAATAATATTAGGTATATACTATTATTATAAATTATATTGATGCGGCCCAAAATTTGGCCACTTTGACTGCGTTGTCGGTGGCAAAAAAGTACTGATTATCATGGACATTATCAGTTGCTATGGTCATCAAAATTTCAATCACATAAACCCCTCTTAAGTCAGTAGGTACCGTGTCGACGGCGCGTTCGTGTTCCACGCGCCCTAAAGGGATGTCAGCAAGCATTTGGAGGGGCCACTTAGGGCCGATACATGGAGCTGCGGGTTGTTCGAAAGCGATACCGCGCCCTCGAAACGCAAAGGGCACAAGAAGGAACATGGACGGGTTTTAGTCAGTCAAAATCTGACACTACCTCCCGCCCCGTCCAGGACGGGAGAAGTGATTTGATGATTTCCCATCCGTAAAAAAAAGTGAGTAGGTACAGTTGTTTACTAAGCTGTTGTGTCTGTACATAATATGTTACAACATTATGCCAAAACTGCTCCTCAGTTCATCGAAAGATAAGAATATTTGAAGAGCTTAAGAGCGTGTATACAGAAAGTGGGCAACGTCGCAAATAGCTGTCAAATATTTCGCTGTTTAGATTAATTTGTCAATATTACTGTATGAAAATAAGAAATATGTCTAACTAATGAACTAGAATATTGATTATGAAATGCAATAATTAATATCGTAACACTGAATATTTAGTTTTAGATGCAAAAAAAGTATTTGGAAACTTTACAAATGTCGTTTTTGCACCTAAAACGGTTACAACATCAAATTCAGTGTTTAAATTGCAATTCATGATTAATATTCTAGTTCATTAGTTAGCCATATTTCTTATTTTCATAGAGTAATATTGACAAATTAATCAAAACAGGGAAATATTTGACAGCTGTTTGCGACGTTGCCAACTTTCTGTATACGCGCTCTTAAAGACATTTGTTTGTATTTTAAATACATGAAGTAGGTTAGTAACCTATATAATGCAAGTGAGGCTACAAGATAACATACCTACACAACATCATTTTGTTATCTAAAACAATTCTCCAACGAAAACAGCTCGAATTAAACAAGACATTTATTTAAAAACATTTCTAAAGTAAAATTAATGATGAACATCGGGAAGGAAAACTAATTGTGTAAATTACAGTAATTAGATAAAATGACAAAGAAAATCTGGCTGTTCAAGTAATATCTTTTGACCCGAATAATATTATGGTCGAGCAAAGAAAGATGACGTTTGTTCAGTGATGGCTATCGTAATGAGTTGGGGATTAAAGATAATGCCTTGTTGGTTTTAGCATATTTCTTCCTAATTCTTATTTATTTGTAAATTTGCTATATATCATGTGGTGGTGACACCGTTCAATTAGCCTTTTCTTTTTTTTAGAGATGGGAAATCATCAAATGACCCCAAGGGCGGGACGGGAGGGAGTGTCAGATTTTTACTGACTAAAAACCATCTATGTTCCTTCGTGTGCCCTTTGCGTTCCGGGGGCGCGGTATCTCTTTCGAACAACCCGCAGCCCCGGCAGGCATCGGCCCTTAGTGGCCCCTTCCGAGTTGCTGACATTTCTTGAGGCGCGCGTGGAACACGAACGCGCCGTCGACACGGTCTGTCGTTAGTTAACGTACGGACGGTGAGCTACCCATTGCTTACCGTCCACAGACCGTTCAATTACCCTTTTAGTTACTGTGATATACGTATACATTTTCCTCTTGAATTACTCTCTCTATTGATGAAAACCGCATTAAATTCCATTAAGTAGTTTAAACGATCTAAGGGTACAGACTGCGAGAAGCGACCTTGTTTTATACTATGTAGACATTAAGTTAGGTAATTAGCTGCTTCACGTAAAGCTTATCTTTTAACAATATATTTCGTAAATATAAAAATAAATAAAATAAAATAAAATAAAGTCACCTTTATTTCGGACAGCAACATCCATAGTGGGTTAGTAAGCAGAAATCTTATTACTATGTTGGTAAAGCTTACTTTGCGACAAAATTATTCAGAGAGATACATCTCTTAATAATGCTATGCACTATTGAAAAGTTGTATCTCCCAGCTGTGATAATATTATGTACTTCTTCAATGAAACTAAACAAAATTTTCACATGTATATTTATGCTGAAAATCTTGGATCATGCGTTGAGTAAATACCATATCTACAAGTGCTAACCTTTGACGTTTTAAAATAATAATAAAGGCTCACCTATTAAAAAGAATTACCAAGGTACGGATTTAGTAAGGTAAAGATATCCATCCTCTTTTATATTTTTAGCTTTATTTTGTCTTTGGTATTCCAGCAAAAAAAAAGGAATTTGCAATGTATTTGAAAACAAAACAACGAAGTCCATTCTTAAATAAAGAATTCAACAGAAAAGCATTCGGAATTTAAAATAAAGGAGATTGCAAAACGAATAAGTTTTTCTGATTAATGCCAGCCAGATGTGAATCTGTATTTTAATAAAAAAAAGTCTGTTATAAATTACTGAGCACTTTCATTAAGATTTTTTGATAGATTGCCAGAGTTGTGAACTTATAAATACGTTTATCATGGATTCAGAACATACCACCATGCCTATATTCCACGAAGGGTTAGGCAGAGGTTTACCAATGTACGCCCACAGTTCGCCGGTATTTTTAGGTCCCATGTATTAGGGTGCAATTGCCATTAACCGGGCACAAATCCTAACTCCGAGCTGCTACTGAAAATTTCATAGAAAAATCCAATAACACTTTTTGCTCAACCTGGGAAGCGAAGCGAAGCGTGGCAGTCGCACTTAGTACCAATAGGCCAACGAGGCAGTTACACATAATTCAAAATCCAGATAAGCTTAAACGGCGAAAGTATTGTACCCTTATTGGTAACTATATTTTCGAGCCGTTTGGGGTGGAAACACTCGAGCCGTGGGGTCCGAAACCCCATAGCCTTTTCAAGGAATAAAATTGTCCAAACGTTTATGTATATCCCGCCGTGTCACTCGGGTTTAGTTTCGTTTTTGGATACTGCTCCGCTCCCGTTTTGGTCGTAACGTGATATGTATAAACCTTCCTTTTGAAGCACTCTACCTATTGTCAGGGGCGTAGCTACCGCCGTATCTGCCGTATCAATTATACGGGGCCCCAGGGCTACGGGGGCCCCCAATGTGCGTAAGCAAAAATTAATAAAAACTTCCCAAATTTTTTGTTATTTCACAAATGACAAAAATCAAAACAAGCAATTCTTTTTTGCCCGCGCAAAGCGTGCGTTCAAAAGTTGGCAACACCCTACATCGGTTATCGCGGTTATTATCCCATAGAGGCAGTAACTTTAGAAAACTAAAGTCATCATCAGCTATAAATAATTGAATAAATCAGTTTGCCGAAAAAAAGGTAAGGAGGGTGTAGATATACATACCTATTTAATTTGGTTTTTTTTTGTGGAAAAAGTGACAGATACGAGTATATAATTATGATTTAAAAAATATTTCTTTTAATTCTATGCAATTTTTTTTTATTGTGGGAAATCTTTACCTTCCTAAGGGCCCCCAAACCAATGTTTATACGGGGCCCCGCCAAGCCACGCTACGCTTCTGCCTATTGTTAAAGGCTAAGAGGAACAAACGGCGAGAGGCGAGTATATTTTATACTATAGAGAGAATCCTACAATAGGTACAGTTAGGGTTGCCAGTTCCTAAATCCAGAAAGCCGGACCATCGCAATTATGCCGTCGGACTTTTAGGTAAAATCGGGTAAAAAAAGCATTTTATGTCAGAATTATAAAATGATAATAATATTATTGTATTTCTTCGATACTTTATTTGAAATCAACTCATCTTCCAATTGATTTTAGCCTAACAAAACCTGGACACCGACTAATTTGGCCGGACACGCATCCAAAAAGCCTGACTATGTCCGACTTTATCCGGACGATTGGCAATCCTAGGTACAGTTCACAGGTACACGGCACAGCCCGCCCGACCTATTCAAAATCAGCGAGGCAGTGATATCGAATTTACATTCGACATATTTCTGCCAGTGATATTCAAGTTTAAATAAAATTCAGCTTTGAATAGGTATAGATTGGATTTATTTTGCAAAGTCGTCGCCGCCGTGGCTCGGGACATCGACTTAAGCTTATATTGGTTGGACGTAGCAACCTTGACAGAAATCGGATTTTATTTTGCCGCCTGGACTGTTTTGGTCAAAAGCTTTGGTTAAGATTTTATTTTAATTCGTACAGAGACTGTTTTACAATTTTTAGGGTTCCGTAGCCAAATGGCAAAAAACGGAACCCTTATAGATTCGTCAAGTCTGTCTGTCTGTCGGTGCCTATGTCACAGCTACTTTTTTCCGAAACAATAATCTAGAGCTATGCTGTTGAAAACTGGTAAGTAGATGTATGCTGTGAACCGCATTAAGATTTTCACGCAAAAATAGAAGAAAAAAAAATTGGTGGTTCCCCATACTTAGAACTGAAACTCATTTTTTTTTTTTTTTTTCACCAAACCCAGTTTGTGGTATCTATGGATAGGTCTTCAAAAATAGTATTGAGGTTTCTAATGTATTTTTTTACTAAACTGAATAGTTCGCGCGATCGACACTTCCAAAATAGTAAAATGTGCCCTGTGCAAGGGAACGATATATCTAAAAAAAAATATGATGTACATCATTTTTTTTTTTTGTACATTACCATATAAACTTCCACTTTTTTAATTCGTCATTATAGATAATGGTACGGATCCCTTAGTGCGCGAGTCCGACTCGCACTTGGCCGGTTTTTTTTTAAATTCTAATATTCTATTAGAATTCAAAAAAAAACCGGCCTATAAATCAGCATTTAAATTCTATCTATCTATAATATTCTAATGTTAATTTAATTTTGTGAATAATTGTGTGGATAACATATACATACTACTAAATATTGCTAAATCATCATCATCATCATCATCTCAGCCATAAGACGTCCACTGCTGAACATAGGCCTCCCCTTTAGATCTCCACATATACCGGTTGGAAGCGACCTGCATCCAGCGTCTTCCGGTGACCTTTATTAGGTCGTCTGTCCATCTTGTTGGTGGACGTCCTACGCTGCGCTTGCTAGTCCGTGGTCTCCACTCTAGCACTTTTCGAACCCATCGGCCATCTGCTCTGCTAAATATTACTACATTATAAGGGAAAATACACAAGGCATCCTTTAAGATGGCTTTAGAAAAAGCTAGACTTAAAACAGCAGCTTATTTCTACTTACTAATGAATTATTTCAAGGAGAACACTTATTACGGCCTCTAGGTGACAGAAAACAATTTGGAGTAAATAAATGGACGGATAAAGGGTAACCCTTCTCTAACTTTTGTTGTAAATAGCGTAAATGTAGTACCTACTACTTAGGTTACGTAACAAATGAATTAATCCGTATTTGGTCTCTTTAGAATAATAACCTTTTCACTCTAAATGACTAAGCAGCTTGACATTTTAAATGTTGTAGTAATCCCTTCGTGCCTATTGGCCTAATTCTGTTCTGTCTCCTGCTTGTTTGAAGGGAAGTGGAAATTATGTTTTTCTTACTTCTCCGCTAATCTTTTTGAATAATTTCGTTGCGGGATCCAAGACAGTTGAATCGTTTCTCCGGGACTCGTCGAGCTTCATTGTCTCGGCGCTTTTCTTGTGGTCGCCGCTGTTGATTCTGGCTTACAGGAGTCGCAGTGGTTTGGGAACAGTGTGGCGGGCTTGTCCCAAAAAAAAAAAGTTGTATTATTTTATTCTTTGTCTTTTTAGACTTTCCATTAACCTATTTACTGTCTATCGATCTATTTCCTTTCTTCTTGTTTTTTTTTTATATTCACAATGATGTTTGGCGGTTTCATTAATAACTAGCTTCTCTCGCGACTTTCTTCACCTCAAGTTTGATATACGAGTATTATCCGACGGGACCCGTACGTTTTTTCGGAATAGAAAGTAGCCTATGTGCTATTTCAAACTAAAATCTGTCTACGTGCCCAATTTTATTCAGATTCGTTCAACCGTTTAAACGTGAAAGAGAGAAACATCCATCCATCCATCCATCCATCCATCCTACGCATAGGTTATGCTATTAATAATTAACGCTGGATTTAAATAAAACATGTTTTTAGGGCTCCGTACCCAAAAGGGTAAAACGGGACCCTATTACTAAGACTAAGCTGTCCGTCTGTCTGTCTGTCCGTCCTAGAAACCTCTTCCGCGTTATTATATTAGTGCACTAATAGATGTCTAAATTAGAGCTCCATAAAACTCCCTAATTCTTATATACCTTAAAATATCTATCTATAAAAATACCCTACCTGTAGGTATTATAATTATACTTAGTTAGAGCTCCTTTTGCGCCAGTGGTTAAAAACATATTGCAGAACCACAGGAAATGTATACTACACCAATTAGACACAAAGCCACATGTTTCCGACCCCTGTCCGACGCAGGGTTGTCACCCGTCTGACAACAAACGGGCCAAAAGAAAAATGTTATTCGTCGAGCTTGCATTCAAATCTGTTGGCGTTGAGAATAATTTGAAAAGCAGAGGTTATTAGAAACGGTGTCGGTAAAGCTTTTCATTGTTATAATTAGGAGAATAATAGTAAAGGCTTGACTTTTTTTCTTTCGTTTCATTTTAATGCATTTTAAAATACTCTATATACCTAATCTTCTAAAATTAATTCGTGTTTTTATCAAGCAATCCTGCTACAAACTATAATTTCAACTGTTCATCATTACAAAGTTTCAACTTTATAATAGATAAAAGTTTGCGAGGATGGATGGGCGGATGGATGTTTGTTATACCTTCACGATTAAACGGCTGAACGAAACTTACTATAGTGTGTTTTTTAATCTCAGAGACTGATTTGACGGCTTCTTACGTCAAACTTGAAAATAGTGTGCTTTATGTCTATGACCCGAAAGCACATTATTTTTATATTTGACGTATGAAACTGTCAATTTGGTCTACGAGATTAAAAAACACGCTATGCTAGGTATTAATCTAGCTTATTTTAATCCTGTTTTTGCGTTCCCAAAACATTCTCACCACGCAGACAAAGTCACGGGAAAAAGCTAGTAGCTAAATAAGAATCATGAAAATTTATAAAATCAAACTGTCATTTAAAAACTTTTTATTCGTGTTTTAGAAAACTTTTAGAGGACGGAAAATATTAGACAACCCTAAAATTACGGCGCGTCTTCATCATACCCCAGAAAGGGGCCGAAGTGGGTCGTCTTTGAGGGCCGTGACGTCACTCGGACCCTTTCATCTCTATGATAAGATTTTATTGAAAAAGAAATGAGCATTGCCGATTCTTTGATTGCGGAAACCAAAGACAATTTATCGTTATTTGGGAGGCAATCGTCAATTGTTTTATGGGAATTATTATTTTTGTTGTAGTATAGAAGATGGGATAGTGAAAGGCGACTAACAAAAGGGATTTTTATGGCAGATGTGAGTGGCAATGCCGGAACGCCCTAGAAAGACCTACCTTGACCTTATTGGTGAGGTTCTTCAGAAAGGTCAGGTGCGCAGTACTCGTAACCAGCGTGCTTGTATGACCAGATGTATGAATGTGGACGAGGCGAAAGGAGTGTGTAAGAATCGTAGCAGGTGGCGGTCCGTGGTTTCTGCCTACCCCCATGGGAAAAAGGCGTGAGTTTATGTATGTATGTATAGAAGACGAAATGTAACCTACAATTTTTTATATGCTTTGTAATGTTCAAAATGCTATTGTTGAACTTAAATTTTAAGAAACCATGTTGCTGTGTTTTTGCTGGGTGTAAACCTGTACTATAGTTTTGAGCGGGTACACCTTTTATGGCAGAACTTTTTAAGGCATAATTTTATTTTGCATAACAACTGATCGCATAAACCTTTTTTCGTAGAAAATCGTTTGGCATACACTCATTTGGCATACATTGAAACGCATAATTTTGTAAGGCAGAATCATCTTTTGGCATAAATTTCATTCGCATAATACTCAAAAAGCATAAACATCATTTCGCAGAAAGTTTACAAGCAGAATCATCTTTTGGCATATATTTCGTATCAAAGTCCCTAGAGATAGATCCAGTGCCCTCGAGGCTCAAAAAGCATAATCGGGGAGCCCCGCTATGCGAAGCTCAAGGGTTTAAAAAAAAATAACCACGAAGTGGATGGCGGGGTCTGTTCGCTCGCTTCGCTCGCTCTCTAGACTCCGCCATCCCCTTCTAACCTAATCTGTCCGAGTCGGGGTGCCCCAAGTCCCGAGCTCGCTTCGCTCGCTCTTTATAAAAGTTATACTAAACGAAATTATGCGAAATTATAAGTATGCCAAAGGTATTTATGCCAAATAAAATTCTGCGAAGAATTCTAAAGAAGTTTATGCGAAAAGAGTTATGCCAAAAAAGTTTCGGGGTAACAAGTTTCTGCCAAATAGAGCGCACCCGTTTTGAGCATTATGTTACGTCTTTTATACACATTTGGGTCCCAAACAAATGAATATGACACCCACTTTCACCAAAATTGGTAAATATATTTAGTGCCTAAACATATTTAGTACATCATTGCATCCCTGTCACATTGTTAGAAGGTGACAGTGACAGAATGATAATTTAAACACATTTAGCGCTAAATATGTTTAGTGATTTTGGTGAAAGTGGACCTTAGTTTTATACTATACCACCGGCAAGTGAAGCATCGATATAATTAATGTAATTATCTGTTTAAATTATTATTTGTAAGGAAAACCGCACAATTTTAAGAACCTATAAAAATACCTATAAAAATACCTGAATAAAAAACAAAACAAAAAATTTAATCAAAGTTGTTAACCCAAGAAATGCTTTGTGTGGTTTAAACAAATTGTTTATGATCGCCCACGTAAAAACGCCACAAAACAATATTTTTTCGAAAAAAAAGCCTTAACACAATTACACACAGTTCAGTTTCCCTTGCAAAGAAATTTCTTTTAAGACATTTTCACCAGTCATGTCTTTCTGAAATCAACTTTATCTGCATGACGTTGGGTTTATTTTCGTGTGTGAAGTGTGGGATTTGTGTTGGTATTTTTACACCAGCTTTTGCAGGAGTAAATAAGCGGAAACTTTGTCAATTTGCAAGCGTTTCCTGTAGCAGACACACCATCTAACAAACTATTTTATCGCTATTTATGTGTATATTAAGTTCATCGTAGACAAGAGGAAAATCTTTTGCTTTCCTTCATAAAAAAACGTTGACGGGCAGCAGGTTGGCGACCCCTGGCAGCGGTTTGTGACCCCTGGCAGCAGTTTGTGACCCCTGCAAAAACCGCAAACGCAGGTGTGCAAATAGTGTCAATGAGCTGGGTATTTATCTTGTATTTACCTCTGATATTTTTTCTAATCTGATTGATAAGTTTTTTAAATAGTAGCAACCCGCCCTTGCTTCGCTCCGGGTACCATTATAGTTTATCATTATATTTATGTTTCATGGTTGGTGACCCCTGTCGGGCTCCAAACTACTACATTGGTACACCCCTGCCTTGCTCTTTGGGGAATGCTGGCGTGATGGTATATAAACAAAAACCGTGTGATATAAAATAATTATTTCATAAACCAAAATTATCACCAGTTCATGTCTGTACATAAGCACTATTTCCAGAGAAATGTGTTTGAACTTAACCAGTTTCGCTTCGCCAACGCAACGCCTACGCGCTACGCCCCTGCTACGGCGTAGGCAGCTATGGCTACGGCGTAGGCGGTAGGTCGTAGCATAAACAGCTGAATTTAACTGCTTTAATTTTTCATTCGAAGTTTATTGTTTTCACACTCAGAAATAGATGTATACGCACATATTATCTTTACGTAGTATATACGTGATACTCTCACGTCTGTAACCGTCGATCTAATATATATTACATTAACAAATATAGTTGGGCGACCTATGGCACTAACAGTACATTTTATTAATAGTACAGTACCAGCCACAGAGTTCTTAAATTTGGGTCTATTAGAATATCATGTAATCATAATTTACATATATATATATATATAATTTACACTAGGTTAAGTTAAATTGGTATTGTCTTCACTAACAGCTAGCTATCTTGTAAAATAATTTGTGGATATCGTCGTTAGTAGTGTATATGCTACTCCTGCTAACTTAGTATTGTGATCACACTATTATACGCTACTGTTTGTTATCCCTAATGAAATAAAATAAAATAAAATAAATACGTAACGGATAATGCTGTTTTCATCGATACAAAGAGTAATTCAAGAGGAAGTTTTACAAGAATAGAACATCATAACATAGTAACCAAAGATGTAACTTAATGCAGATGAAATAAGCCACACGGCCGAAGTCGCAAATAGTTCGCTAGCTAATAATATAAAGAGACATTTGTATGTATGTAGGTATGTAACGAAAAAACTCAAAAACTACTGGACCGATTTCAAAAATTCTTTCACCATTAGATTGCCACATTATAATTCAATAACATAGGCTATATATAACATGACGCTACCCAAGGGAGCAGAGCAGTAACCAAAGACGTAACTTCAACCAACAATCTTCATTCTTACAAAGTTTTCTATAACTGCTGAATGTTTATTCAAATTCCTATATTTTACCAACCAAACAAAGTTTTACAGACACTTTGAGAAATATTTTGTAATTTTAACAAAATGAGAATTTACATCGAATGCTCGTTAACAAGTTTTAGTTTTGAGTTTAACTGCCTCGTTAGCCTAGTGGTCCTAAGCACGACTGCTACGCTAGAGGTCCTGGGTGCGATTGGTCCCAGGTCGAGTAAAAAGTGTTATTGGGTTTTTCTATGAATTGTGTTAATGAGTTGTTAATGGCAATAGGATCGCTACCTATTACATGAGACCTAAATAAACCAGCCAACTTTGGGTGTACATTGTTACACCTCTGCCTAACCCTTCGGGGAATACAGGCGTTTTGCTCGACCTGGAAATCGAACCCGGGACCCCTTGCACAGCAGTCGCACTTGCGACCACGAGACCAACGGGGCAGTTATTTTCCGTTTTTTTAAGCAACTTGGCATAAAAAAACGTTTTTACTTAAACTTCGAGTTAGCGTAGTTTATACTACGCCAACTCGAAGTTTAGGTTGGTGGTGTCGCAATGTGAATTCACATACGAGTATGAAGGGTCCACTGCAATAATGATGAATGTCCAAAAACATGTAACCAGTAGTGCCATTCGGTCCCTTGACTATGTACTTAGAAATATTGTTTACAAACTTAGCAATACCGCTTGCAGTCACGAGATAAATATGTTTTTAATATGTTGGCTACACGGCTAAAACGCTCAATGTCACAGGTGTTCACGGCAATAACCGACCGTTTTTTACACCGATTATAAATTTAAAACCCAATTATCTTAAAACAAAAGACAAAGGACATTCATTATTATTGCAGTGGACACTTCATATGTAAACCTACTCTCTAAGTTTATAGACAAACATATACACTTTCATAAACACATGTCTATTTACCATGGAGGTAGGCAGAAACCACAGACCGCCACGTGACCCTGCTACGATCCTTATTTACCTACTCCTTTCGCATCCAAGCTTACCCGACCTTTCTGAAGAACCTCACCATTAAGGTCAGTGTAAGTCTTTCTAGGGCGTTGCCACTCACTTCTGCCATATAAATTCCTGTTATTAGTCGCCTTTCACTCATCCTCTCAACATGACCGAACCATAAGTTTCATTTATACAGGATTTTTTTTTAACCAGTGCGTAAATTTTTTTTGGTAGTTCAGTGTCAGTAATAGAACACATTTCCGTGTTTAGTTAAATAAATAAAAAAAAAATTCATCCTTATCCGAGTTTGAAATAAGCAAAACATGGACATAATCTATTCGCCATACTATCAATGAAAACTCGCGGCCACCGCCCGGGCGCATGGCTGGGGTGGCATGGGGGAATGCGCTAGCGCCGAGTGACAATAAAATATGGTTTTTAAGTAAACATGTTTCGTAAGCGATAACTTTTTTTTTAGTACTAAGACATATCAAAATAAAATATACGTGTTTAATAAAACGTGTTGAAGTTTATTATGGAAAATTTACGCTCTGGTTAAAAAAAATTCCTGTATAAGGTTCTATAAAAATATCTGCCACGGCTTTAATGGGAGGTAGTATTGTGTTCAAAGATTACAATAGTAAAGAAATTTCGTACCCCAGAATAGTTAATAAAATTTGAGAAAATAAAGTAGTTTAATAAACATTGACTCTATTCTGCATAACAGGGTTCACAAATTACGCGAAACGCAAACGATTGAATTGTATTCGGTGGGGTGCGACAGCAGCTGACCGATGGATGGTTTTATGCGAATAAATCAATTCAAATTTATACGTACATTTTTTGTATGAAAAAAAATATGACACATTATCAATAATTTATCTTCACTACTGTAATCTATAAACACAATATTACCTCCCATTAAAGCCGTGGCAGATATGTTTATAGCACCTTATATGTTTATCTTGGACATCACTGACATCGATGAAGAAAAAAACGCGAGGAAACCTGAACTTCAAATTAATACATACATACCATCACGCCTGTATTCCCTTGTAAGGGTTAGGCAGCCGCTGAGGTATACCAATGTACACCCACAGTTCGTCGGTTTTTAGGTTTCATGCAATAGGGGGCGAGCCAATCGCCGTTAACCCAAACACCAAACTGCTAATGGGCACAAATCCAAACTCCAAACTGCTACTGGGATTATTTGTAGAAAAACCCAATAACACTTTTTGCTCGACCTGGGAATCGAACCCAGGACCTCTAGCGTAGCAGTCGTGCTTAGCACCACTTGGCCAACGAGGCAATAAAAAAACTTAAAATTAATATAAGTCTGAAATCGCCAACCTGCCTTTAGCAAGTGTGATGATCAATGTTTGTGCCTTCTCTGTATGAGAAGAGGCTAGCCTTGTAGTGGGACAATAAAACATGGTATTATTATTTTTCCCACTACAATAGAGAGTGTATGTAACCCTATTGTAAGAGAGAACATCGGTTATACTCTCATATATCCGCGGGTTATTGATTTTATGCTATTTGGAAGCGACGTAGAGGGCGGACAAAAGCTATTTGTTAGTAGGTACAATAGAGATGGATGGATTTATATGGCAGATGTGAGTGGCAATGCCAGGAGGGGACGCCCTAGAAAGACCTACCCTGACCTTATTGGTAAGGTTCTTCAGAAAGGTCAGGTACGCAGTACTCGTAACCGGCGTGCTTGTATGACCAGATGTATGAATGTGAACGAGGCGAAAGGAGTATGTAAGGATCGTATCAGGTGGCGTTCCGTGGTTTCTGCCTTGCCCCTCGACTCTGCTCTTTCCCCATGGGAAAAAGGCGTGAGTTTAGAGACCCTGAAAAATGGCTGGTGAATGAAAAGTAACCCGGTATACCATGGCTATGATTGAAAATCGTTATTATTTTGTTGTTTTTATAGATATCACACCACCACGCCTAAATTCCCTAAAGGTTAGGCAGAGGTGTAACAATGTACACCCACAGTCCGCCGGTGTTTTAGGTCTCATTACATATGGGGCGAGACTATTACCATTAACCGCGCGCAAATCCTAACTCCGAGCTGCTACTGAGAATTTTATAGAAAAACCCAATAACTATTTTTGCTCGACCTGGGAATCGAACCCAAGACCTCTAGAGTAACAGTCGTGCTTAGGATCACTAGGCCAACAAGGCAGTTCCTAAATAAAGAAACAAATAAACACCCATATTCATTGTCACGTTCTATTCACACGTTCGCATTCGAAGCCCCAGTTTCTTGAACGTAAATTTACCGTGACAAATTGGTAAGCACGCATAAGCGGCTGTGATTGGTTAACTAAATTAACAACAACCAATCACACCACGTTACGCGCGCTTGACAATTTGTCACATTAAGGGGGATTCGAAATTCAAATTTTCTTCTTGTTTGGAAATTTATAGCTTTCTTCTTTTTTTCGAGTCGATGATTTTAGTATTGCCAACCTATTTAACAATGCTGCCAGTTTTTTGGACATATTTCCAATATTTTGATGCACTATAGTTTTTGTTTATTAATTTTTATTAGGGTTCCGTATCCAAGGGTAAAACGGGACCCTATTACTGAGACTTCGCTATCCGTCTGTCTGTCTGTCTGTCCGTCCGTCTGTCACCAGGCTGTATCTCATGAACCGTGGTAGTTAGATAGCTGTTTTTTTTTACAGATGCTGTATTTCTGTTGGATACTTTTGGGTATGGAACCCTAAAAATGAAAAAATAAAATATAATGCAAAAAGTATGTTATGTGCGTCAGTTTCACGTGAGTAAACAGTTTTTTTTTCTTCTACTTTTTCATACATATCATCACGCCTGTATTCCCCGAAGGATTAGGCAGAGGTGTACCATTTACACCCACAGTTCGCCGGTATGTGTTTAGGTCCCATGTAATAGGGGGCGAGCCTATTGCCATTAACCGGGCACCAATCCAAACTCCGGGCTGCTACTAAGAATTTCACAGAATAACCCAATAAACACTTTTGCTCGACCTGGGAATCGAACCCAAGACCTCTAGCGTAGCAATCGCGCTTACGACCACTAGGCCAACGAGGCAGTTCTATTTTTCTTTCTTACTTTTCTGTTACATTGCGTGTTACACCTAACAGCGTACGTGCTACAGCCAAAAGCGTTTTCCATACGAGAAGTAAAAGCCGTTTTTCCTTGTGTAGCTACCAACTGACATTCCGTACAAACCCTTTTTAAATAAAAGAGATTGTAATAATTCATCCCTTGGCGTGCTCCCCAATACATTTTACCTGAACGACCCCACTGAACCCTTTCGCGACCCCATTTAGAAAAAGGTAACATAAGTTCTAGGTACTAAATAATAATACGTTTGGGAATCAATACCTATTAAATTTTCAGTACAAATTAATTGAACCTCCTTTATTATACCAGCTTGTGTCTGCGACTTCGTGCGCATATATTTTAGTATTTTGCGGAGAATTTTTTTTAAGCTGGACTGGGATACCGCGCCCCCGGAAAAGGATGGATCATGAAGAAGGAACATGGATGGATTTTAGTCAGTAATAGTCTGACACTCCCTGGCAAATGAAGTCATATGGTAATTTCACATCCGTGACAAAAAAAAACAAAATGGTGTACCTTGGTGCACCCCCCCCCCCCCTTCGGGGAATACAAGCGTGAAGGTATATTTATAAATCTATGAAATTTCGTCAGCATTACGTGGAGATTTATGCAAACGTCAACAGCGTACCTAAGCCCATTCCCTGTAATGTAAAAGTACTCTCCCTCAAAAGAAATTTTCCATTTCGTCTGCCGAAACGTTGTGGACAGCAAAAAGTCCATAAAAACGCGGTAAAAAATGTTTCATTTTATTTAATTCAAGTAATAAAACTCTTCTCGGGTTTCTAAAGTGGAAAGTATTCTGAGACCTTTAACAATGGTTATATCGTAAAAAGCTGGAGTTTAAGACCTACTTTACGTTTTAAGAAATGATGTGAAATGTAAGACTTATTCGATTTCGTTATCGCTGTCATTTATATCTATACTAATATAATAAGGCTTCTTTTTTTTGGCCGATGGGAAATCATCAAATGACTTGGGAGGGAGTGTCAGAGTTTTACTGGCTAAAACCCATCCATGTTCCTTCTTGTGCCTTTTGCGTTCCGGGGGCGCGGTATCTCTTTCGAACAACCCGCAGCCCCGGCAGGCATCGGCCCTGAGTGGCCCCTCCAAATGTTTGCTGACATCTCTTTGGAGCGCGCGTGGAACACGAACGCGCCGTCGACACGGTCTATCGTTAGTTAACGTACGGACGGTGAGTTACCTATTGCTCACCGCCCGGAGCGTCTCCCGCGGCGGCCGGCACGAGAGGTTCTGCGCCTCTCCCGTCCCAATATAATAAGGCTGCAGAGATTTTTTGGTTGTTTGTGTGTACCTATGTTTTAACGCGGTTATCTCTAGAACTGCCAGTCGGGTTGGAAAAAATATTTTTGTATATGATAGCTAGATTCTTTAGGAATAGTATTGGCTATATAACATGGATGTTTGTTACCCAGTCATGCCAGAACGGCTGAACGGATCTAGATGAAATTTGGAACAGATATATACTTTAATCTGGAATTGCACATAGGTTTCTTTTTATCCCGGAAAAATGTACGGTTCCAATAGGATAATATAGGTAGGGTGACCTCATCTAATTCTGTGACTCGCCTAATTCGGTGATATCTGGGTTTGAGCGCTATTTATTATATAGGCTGTACGAGTGAAATCAATTACTTGAAATACAACATATGATTTGGTTATGATTAATTGTGCCTATATTCCTCATAAAAGACTGATTAAAACTCATGCTAAGTCTGAATTAAAGCGCTCAAACCCAGATATCACCGAATTAGGCGAGTCACAGAATTAGATGAGGTCACCATACTATAAATTTCACGCAAACGAAGTTTCAGGCTAAAGCTAGGTACACTTATAAGATATCTAAATGAAAGTACTTAGGTCCTTAATCTTCTTCCAAAGATAAAATAAAATCAACCTACTGCTTTTCATCTCGATTCGTTCTACACTTTCATTGTGGGTAAATAAATTACTTTTTTGGTTATTGATCGGGCTCTTAAAAGGAGAATGAAAAGATTAATTCTGAACGCATGACTGGATTAACTTAATGGTGAGTTATCGATTCTAATGTGGTCATTAAAGTTTAATAAACGACCGAAGTCGATAGACTTTACTTAGCACATGGCTTTGCCTAATCTGACTATTTCTGAAAGAAATATTTTATCCAATCTAACTCGTAGTTTTATTCATTTATTTAGGATCTCTTACAAAAGTTATAAATAAATCATGGCATACAACAATATTCAACAAAAGATAGTCACTTATGGGAGACCACAGCATGCACAAGAAGATCAATAGTTCCCGAGATTAGGGCGTTCAAAGCTCTCAAGCTTTATTATATTACTATAGATTTATTCAAAAAAGTATCCCAACAACGTATATAGCCTTTTTTTAAGGATAGGAAATCATCATAATTATGACTTCTTCCATCCTAGGCGGAGCGGAAGGGAGTGTAAAGACTCTTACAGACTAAAACACATCCGTGTTGCTCCTAATGCCCTTGGCCGCGGTGACTCTTTAGAACAAACTCCGCAACCCTAGCAGAATCTGGCCCCAGCGCGCAAAGTCAAAGTCAAAGCATTTATTTCAATTAGACCATTCTAACGTGCCCTGTCTAACGTGTCAGTAGAGTACAGAATTACTTATAATAGGAAGGTACTGTACCTATTATATCTAATGTATAAATGACTACTATGTAGGTAGGTATGCTTTGAGTTTGTGAGTCCGTCAAAAACTTTTTGCCACGTAGACTTTTTATGCGCCGCGGACAGTCGCCCAAAGTCGGCCGTTTGCGGTTAGCCCCAAACCACAAGTACAAGGTAAAGAAAGGGTACTATATTATGTTGCTGTGCCCTAACAGGGTCCGTAACTGTACTTTAGCTTTAACCCTTATGTAACATCTTTTATACATATTATGATATGCAATTTAATATTTACAACGTGTAATATATTGAACGTACAATCTCATAAAGTTTTCTCAGAATCGGTATCGCTATTTCTAAAATAGGTAATTTATATCATAATATATTTTATCTCGGTTTAAGCATTTATATTGCCTGATGCTTAAGTGATCATAACCGCGACAAGTCCAATCATCAAGTTAGTCTAAGAGTTCTAAAGCTATTCCTCATTTGACGTTTTCCAATAGCAACAATAAAACTTTGCCAAACTACTATTATAAAGAACTAGATTTTACCCGCGACTTCGTCCGCGTGGATTAATAGTTCCCGTTCCCGGGGGATTTCCGGGATGAAAACTATCCTATGTCCTTTCTCGGGTCCCAGACTATATCTGTACCAAATTTCATTAAAATCGGTTCAGTGGTTTAGGCGTGAAGAAGAGACAGACAGACAGAGTTACTTTCGCATTCATAATATTAGTACGGATGAACTTTTTTGCAACTAGGACTTTTTTGCAACTAGGTGGACTTAATGTCTAAGGCATTCTCTACCAGGCAACTAAAGATGGTGAAGAGATAACACGGCAGGTGCAAATTGTACGAGAGTAAATGAACAGGATGGGATGAGTAGGATTTGTGCTCGGTTAATGGCAATAGGCTCGCCCCCTATCACATAGGACGTAAATATTCCGGCAAACTGTAAGTGTACATTTTAACACCTCTGCCTAGTCCTTCCGGGAATGCAGACGTGATGGTATGTGTATATAGGGAAATAATTATAGGTCTATTTCAAATTTCATATATTTTTTTTTTATTATATACCCTTATTAGTGTTGTCTACGATCGATAAAACACCGACTGTCTTATCTCTCAAAGTGACTCTGTATCATCTCTCAAAGCGACTAAAAGTTAGTACGATCTAGATTTTTCCAGATTTTCCTAGATTTTCTCTGCCTAGTCCTTCAAGGAATGCAGGTGTGATAAATAGAAAATTTCACCAAATAATTTATCTTTTTACTTTTCCAAACAACAAGTCCAATTTTCTTTTAACTTCGCAACAATGTCGGAGCACCATCCGTTTTCCCGATAACTATAGTGTCATCAACACGGTCCGCCTGATATTGATTCAACACCCAACGGCCGCTCAGCAAAACCTCGTAAGTGCAAATTGGTTTGAATTGAAAACGGTATATAACTACATGATTACTTTTTATGGTTCAGTACCCGAAAGGTGCCAACTTAACCGTATTAATATGCCTACGCTGTCTGTGATCAGGGTTCGGTCATGTTGAGAGGATGATTGAAAGACGACCAACAAAAGCAATTTATGTGGCAGATGTGAGTGGCAACGCCGTGGGGGAACGCTCTTGAAAGACCTACCCTGACCTTTTTGGTGAGGTGCTTCAGAAAGGTCAGGTGCGCAGTATTCGTAACCCGCGCGCTTGTATGACCAGATGTACGAACGTGGACGAGTCGAAAGGAGTATGTAAGGATCGTACCAGGTGGCGTCTCGTGGTTTCTGCCTACCACCATGGGAAAAGGCGTGAGTTTACGTGTCTTTCTGGCAGCTGGCTGTATCTCAAAAACCGTAATAGTTAAAAATATTTTGTGTATTCTGTGTATTTTTCTATAGCCGCTGTAACAATAACAATAAAAATAAAATTAAAGAGGGTCCCCATACAAGAAACGTGTGTTTTGTGTGTGTATATTGAAAGGTAATACCGGTACGGAACCTTCTGTGAGCGAGTTTAGGTATCACTTGGCCAGTTTTAGTCCTTAGCACAGCTCGAAAACAAAATTGTAATTTTCCAGGTGTCATATTTTTTTATAGCTTAAATTTAACCTTTTAGGCTCTTAAAATATACAGATCCTTAAATATCAAAGAGTTTTAAATCTTTATTGCTTGAAACAAAGCACTCAATCAAACTAAACGACACAATCAAGCTTTTAATAACTTTCTTGACATGAAATTTCGACGAGAAGGCTTTTGCAGTAAAAACTTTTTAGTTACCTGGCTGGCAGGTAAGCTTTTATAGTCAATGTCAAAGTCAAATCATTTGGTTTAATCAATCAGTCCGAACGTCATTCAGAAGAAAAAAGAAGTTTCGTATGTAGAAGAATAAGCAAAAACCTGCATACAGATTTTAAACCATTTCAACCAAAAAAAGAAGCATTTTATAAGAAAAGACTTACTTAAATAAATGTCATAAAAGATTGAGTTGAAACATAATAATTATGATCGCTTAAAAGTAGGGCTATCTACAGCTGATTTTATCGCTTAATTACCCCCATGAACATTAACAATAAATCCTAATTTTCCAGTGACCGAACCCCACCACGCGTCACAAATTACCCACATAAATTATTTAAAACCAGAAAGTGGAGAAAAAACAAAATGTACACTTACAGCACACTCCGGCTCGGTCGTGTACGACCCATTGGGGAAGTACTTCTTCGGGCACTCGGCCCACGGTAACTCCGCCTGGAAGCTCTGCGCGAAGTAGAACAGACACCAGGCTATGATGGAGTTGTAGTACAGCGCCACGTTAAACGACACCACCGCCGAACTGATCCCGATCCCCCCCAAGTACGGAGACACCTGGTGCCAGACACCTATAGCACCCTTCCTCAAACGCTGCCCAATCGCCAGCTCCAAGTAAAATATGGGAATCCCCTCAATTGCCAACATCACGAAATACGGAATCAAAAACGCTCCACCGCCGTTCTTCTGCGCTAGGTAAGGGAATCTCCAAACGTTTCCCAAACCAACGGCATATCCTACTGTGGCTAGGAGGAAAGTTAGCTTGCTGTCCCAAGATTCCCTCTCGACTCCGCCGCCCTCGGGCTTGACCGCGCCGCGGTCTTCCACGGAGCTCGCCTTGCTGGTAGGCGTCTCTGAGGAGCGCCTGTTGGGGCTGGTGTCCTCGAAGGCCTCGTTGGTGGCTCCGTACATGACGTGCGTGCGGCTGGACGGGTGCCCGTTCTCCATGGTCACCAGCCGACCGCGCAGCTCCTTCATCTCCATCCTGTCTATAGAACGCTGTGCGTAAAGGTCCCGCGAGCTTTGTCGCCTCATCAAATGTGCTGTGTTCGCCATCTTCTATATCTTCTATTACTTTTCTAATTAAATATTAATTATTGTCGTCTTATTGTCATTATTAACTTTTAAAACGATTCGGATTCCTTGTCGTGGCACATAATGAGTACCAATAAATTACACGTGAAAGTTATGAGCGCTTTTATGTGTAGATTGAATGACATGCCTATTGATTTATAAGTAAGCATTTTTTTATGAATATCACAAACTTATTTAAGTATTAGGTAACACGGCACTGAACTTTAGATTGTAAATACACAAGGATGTAAAATTAACATTTTTGGTATTATTATTTCTTGGTGACGGGCCGCGGGGTCGCGCGTTCCTGGCGGGAAACTTGCCCGATATGCGGGGTGTGAGACAGTCTGCCACGGACGCGCATGCGCTAGAACAATGCCCGCTTCATGCCACTTACACCCAAATGGAAATTTTTCAATGAACGGCGTGGAATCTAAACGCGAAGTACAAATAGAGCCTATTGTAGACTACATTGATTTGATAAGTTCACAAGAGATTGGAACGCTACATGCTGTAAGGATTTCAATACATACAGATTAAGTTGTACCGTTCATAATATAAACATGCTCATCTATTCATATTTATCTTGTTAGTAAGCCGTACCTACAGTGAAAATAAGCAAAGTTACACATAAATTGGATAAAGACAAGGGGGTTTTATCCTTGCAGGCACACGTCAAAAAGACAAGGGGATGATCCCAAATAATATTTCTCCTGTTAAACAAGGAGTGATGTCAATAATTTCAGAAATGATTGATTCAAATCAAAGCCTCGAATTTTATTTACTATCCGCTTAAATATAACATTTAAAAGAAAATTCATTTCAGCTCTCGTCTGAATATGAAACATGTTTCGAGATGTTTATATAGTTAATAGAAGGGGTGGCTGAGGGCGGGATCGACACTGATTTATGATCCAACGACGCTTGACAAATAAAAGAAAATGCTACCCACATGTACCCCTCACCCCCTGCTGGAATTAAAGCGGAGGGGGGGGGGGGGTGTGAACAATGTTCATCATGCCTGACCGTGGACCTCGACTGACGAGTCGGCTATAATCTGACATGGTTTCGAAAAAGATACCGCGCCCCCGGGAACGCAAAGGGCACATGAAGGAACATAGATGGTTTTAGTCTGACATGGTTTGTGTAAAGGCTACCATTTACGGAGATATCAGAATGGACGTATTCCTTCGATTGGCCAGAGGCTTAGTATTGCCATCCAACGTGGCAATGCCGTCAGTCTTTTGGGTACATTTCTAGTTGATGGGGATTTTTTGTTGCCATATATAGTTTGTTTTTTTTTTTATGTTATCTTATTTTAGGGTTGTATATATGATTACATTGATTAGATAATTATAACATTCACATTTTAGTAGACACACGTATTGTTGACCGGGATAGATCGGGTGTCAAGAGACACAACGTTTCCAAAAACCCATAATTCTACCTTCTATATCGATAATTTTTTTTCTATTACGTCACCCTTGAAAATCCACTAGTTCTGTAGAAATTGGAGGTCAAAGTTACAAGTCTTACTACGGTTTTTTACAAAAGCAAGTTTAAATGTTCTTACCAAACTTTATAAAGGGTTTTTGACAGAACGTTGAACATACGAAAATAGTGGATAGGTGGGGGGGGGGGGGGATTTCTTGACATTAAAGTGTAATTATCATTTTGCTTCGCCGTAGTCATCCTTACTAATATACTAATTATATACTAATTACTATATTACTAATATTACTATTACTAATTTACTAATGACTATATTACTAATTACTAATATTACTAATTTACTAATCCTTACTAATATTATAAATGCGAAAGTAACTCTGTCTGTCTATCTCTTCTTCACGCCTAAACCACTGAACCGATTTCAATGAAATTTGGTACAGATATAGTCTGGGACCCGAGAAAGGACATAGAATAGTTTTCATCCCGCAAATCCCCCGGGAACGGGAACTATTAATCCACGCGGACGAAGTCGCGGGCAAAAGCTAGTGTCAATATAAAATACATACTTATACCATCACGCCTGTTTTCCCCTAAGGGTTAAGCAGAGATGTAGCCAATGTCCACCGGTATGTTTTTAAGTCCCATGTAATAGGGGCGAGCCTATTGCTATTAACCGGGCACCAATCCTAGCTTCGAGCTGCTACTGAGAATTTCATAGAAAAGCCCAATAACACTTTGCTCGACTTGGGAATAGAACGCAATACCTCTAGGACCACTAGGCTAACGAGGCAATACAACGAGTGGCGGGGGTTTGTATGGTATATTTATTGTACCTACCACCTTAACACACACTGCCTCGTTAGTCTAGTGGTCCTAAGCGCGACTGGTACGCTAGAGGTCTTGAGTCCGAATCGAGCCAAAAGTGATATTGGGTTTTTCTAAAAAATTCTCAGTAGCAGCTCAGAGTTAGGAATTGTGCCCGGTTAATGGCAATAGGCTCGCCCCCTATTACATTGGGCCTAGACAAACCGGCGAGCTGTGGGTGCACTTTGGTACACTTCTGCCTAAAGCGTCGGGGAATACAGGCGTAATGGTATGCTACCACCCTAAAGCAGTCGAATAGTGGATAGCTTGAGTTTACGTCAATATCTAATGCAACAAGTGGGGATAAACCTCACGACCTTCCTTCACATCTCGGTATACGCCCCAAATTTTGTGGTATTGCCACTAACACAAGCATTCCATAATTTTCAGGGACCAATACGGGACGTTTCAAACAAATCAAATAAAAACGTCGAAATCAAAGTTTTTATGCGAATAATAGTACCTACTTATAACAATGTTTAACTTAAATGTACCAACACGTTTATTGTTGGCACAGTCATATTTTGAGCTTGATTTTACTTTTGTGATTCATAGAACTGGGCGCATGTCATTTTATTGTATGTCCATTTCCAAATTTTGACGATATTATTGAAAATCCTACGGGATGTGATGATCAAATACGGTGACAGTCTCTTAGAAACGGGATGTATGGCAACCCTAAACATAGCGTATACCTATATAGCCGATACACAAACGAGGTTAATAACCCCTGCAAAAAATAAAAAGAAAACCTATATTCCTATTAATACCTCTTCATTCAAGGCACGGAGGACAATAACTACACGTAATCAATCATGGCGGTCATCCATTGTCGAGGTCGGAAACGTCCGTAGGCCTACGAACATACAATGGTTCAGCTGAATATTAACCCTTAGCTAGTCGCGCCAAAATACTTACACTGTTAGTCGCGTGGGGTCCATACGGACCCCAGAATCAATTGTGACAGATAAACAAGTGCAATTAATTCAAACATTTATTTTATGAAGGAACTTAAAGAACAAGGTCTTATTTTAACAAAAAAAGTAAATTTCTAGAAAATAACAAAATACAAACATCTTATACAGTCCACGCGACTAATTAAGGGTTAAATTTATATGAGAATCTGTTTTCAAAGATTATTATTGAGATAAGTAAACTATACCCCTGCCGCCTGGAATACATTATGTTCAGCATATGTTCAAGAAATGGTCTGAATCTCAGCCGGTGGTTTTGTACTGAACCAGGCTTAATATTTGTCTTGTTAAAGATTAGAGGCTAGAGTATTACGGTTATAAAGATATAGCTACAGTGCTGTGTCAGAGAGATAGACGGACGGACGGACAGACTGCGTGAGGCCGTGAGCCTAATAAATGCCCTGTTTTGATCCTAAATAGTTCGAAACCCTAAAAACTGTCAACCGCATTTCGGCACGGATTAGTTCTCATTTGACCTACATTAGTTTATGAAACAGTATGTACTTGCATCTGCCCGATATTGATTTGGTTCGCCCTACCCTTTACCTACTGATGCACTATCAAATTCAAATTGGTAACACTACCGTATGGTAAACTTAAGTGTTTCTATTTCCGCTTACAAATAAGTTAGGCACTTTTTTTATTATTCACCTAATATTGAGACAATAGTAGTAGTAAAGTAATCCTAATATTATTATTTTTTGAACATTACGCACTACCGTTTTTGTTAAGACTCAATGAAGCCCTTACCCTTAACGCAACGTGCTTAATTAATGAGTTAAACACAACTTACTCAAATACCCTTGACTTAGTTGACTTACGTTCCTGATTAACTGCTTTCTTGGAAACTTCGGGACGCAAACAAATTACTGTTTCGCGAAATTAATGGCTCCTTACCACCCGGCTAGAACCTAAATGAGGCTAGCACAAATGACCTGCGAAATCATTTTTTTTTTAGTTCCTCTTACGGTTTCATTAGTTATAGGTTGTATTTGAACAAAATTATAGTTCGCGACAGTCACGAATGGGAACCATATAATTATTAAGTCAAAGTAATACTGGTCGCAAATTTTATTTAATCTGGCAACTTTGTTACGCAATGTCAATTTTCATACATTGACAGACAATTTTCGGTCTGCTCTCTGCTAACTCCTTTACCTTGCCAAAGAAGAAAAAAAAAAAAAAAAAAAAAAAAAACTCCTTTACCTTTACAGCCCAGACTGCCTGCTGTCAAAAATTCAACGCAAATCAGAACAGCAACATTTTGTTTCTACACTGAAAAAAATTATGAAGATATCAATCGAATCATGTCGATTGCGAAGCAAATACTAATCCACGATAGTGTTACACGATTGTGAATCAGATCTGCACGTACTCGGCGACATGTATTGTTTGCAATGGCTAATCCCTGTGCTGCTGATACCAAAGCCCGTGAACCCGGCTTTAGTGAACACACATGTTATGTTTATGGTGTTATATTTAATAGGATTCTTCCTGGAAAGGAAGCCGTGTACCGTGTGCAGTGTAGTCTTCCTCGCAGCCGTGATATTAATCTGTTATAGCGGTATTGGCAACTGTTTGTTCTGGGGTAGTCAATGCGAAGCTGACAAGTATGACACCTAGCTGCTCCAGCAAATATTCCACAGTTACCTTCTTGTGTGCTCAAAATGCAAAATATTGTCCTGGTGAACGAAGAGCCAGAATAATCGTGACAATGTGAGGCTGATTCCAATACCATTGCCTTGTGTATGGAAAAATTAATTATATGATTTTCTTTGTATATTTTTGTAAATAGATGTTTTTTTATTTATTTATTTACATCTCTTATAATATGTACCGTAGTGATGTATTAATTATGAATAATTCCAATATTATGGAAGTAATATGTGCCGATCTGTACTTAGTATCTGAATTATGTTCATAAATAAAAAAGTGATTATGTACATAACAGTTGTTATAATATTATTGTAATGTAATAACAATTTGGGGATATGTGATTGTTTTATTCAACTTTCACTAGTTTTAGTACACTTGAATACACACATCTTTTAAGTTTAAATTTTTCACCAAGTGACATACCTACAAAAGCATGGAAGTAGTATTATGATGAAAATTAGTCACCCCAAAGTTCAGTATGACATCCAGTTTTACCAAGGAGTATTGTGTTACCCAGTAACTGGGTCATGGAAGTTAATCAGTTGCCTGATGTAAAGAAACTGGTATTCAGCTGCATCCATTTAGGCTGAAAGCAGACCCGACATAGAAATAGGCCGAATAGGAAAAGGCTAAGCAGAAGATGAACCTATATTCAGTGTATTGCCATGCAAACATATCAGCTGATGAGATTTAAGAGTTGAAAATGTACTACATAAATCTGATAAAGGTACTTATGTGCTGAAAAATTAGGTCACTGCAAAATTCAATCAGGATTTTTTTTCTATTGAGTTCAAATTAAATATATTTAAATTGTGCATATAAAGACATCCAAATGCACAATATCTTGATAATCATACATACTTTAAATAAATTGAATCAACATCTTCAATGTTGCACCAAGAGGCCTAATTTTATTGCATGCAGGTGTACCTGCAATGGCTAATTTTAATCAGTTTTAAATGATAAAACATTCATTGAAGCAGTAGTACCTATTAATACTGGCCTATTTTTGTCCCACTGCAAGGCAAAAGCCTCTTCTCATACAATAAAAACTCTTTATAACATAAAAACTCTAACTCCCAAATCTATCATGACTTGTTGATAATAATTATGACTCGCTATCAATTAAGGAACGAAATTAGTGATAATAATAGGTGCTATAATGCTTCAAAGATAGGAAAAGTACCTACATGGAAATGTAACACTTGATAAATTAATAATAATTGTTTTTATTCGTTTTAGTGTGCTACTAGCCAACTATTTCACCTACGTTTTTTTTTTTTTAATTTTTTTATAGACGGGAAATCATCAAATAACTTCCCCCGCCCTGGGCGGGGCGGGAGGGAGTGTCAGACTTTTACTGACTAAAACCCGTCTATGTTCCTTCATGTGCCCTTTGCGTTCCGGGGGCGCGGTATCTCTTTCGAACAACCCGCAGCCCCGGCAGGCATCGGCCCTCAGTGGCCCCATCCAATTTTGCTGACATCTCTTTGAGGCGCGCGTGGAACACGAACGCGCCGTCGACACGGTCTGTCGCTAGTGAACGTACGGACGGTGAGCTACCCATTGCTCACCGTCCACAGACCCGCGTCTACGGTGGCCGGGAGTCGTCACGTGGCTCCCGACGCCCGGATCGTCTACCGCGGCGGCCGCTGGGACGGGGGACCCTCCTTTCCCTCTCCCGTCCCGCCGCCTCCTTCTCTAGCATTACAGCTTCGCAGAAGGAGGCGACTGCTTCCCATTCCCCCTCGCTCCGGACCATGGCCTGAACCAGTGCCGGACGCGAGAGGGCGCCGCCGCATTTCACCTACGTTAATTTACGTTTTTGGTTACTGCTCCGCTCCCGTTGGTCATAGCGTGATATTATCTACCCTATCTTACTCAGGAATAATGTAGCTATCCATTAGTGAAAAAATGATTGAAATCGGTCCAGTAGTTTCGGAGTCTATTCGTTAGGTACAAACCAACAAATCTCCCCTCTTTGTAATATTAGTAGGTATAAATTAAGTTAGATAGGTATTGAAAAATACCTATTAGAAGTAGGTGTAATTAGATTCCAAAGATTCTAACTACCGAACATTACCTGCCTACAAGTCGACCTAAATAAAATCGCGTAGTGTTAGTAAAACACTAGCGGTACCTATTTCTTTTATTCAATGACTTCTCGAGTTCTCGCAGGTCAACCTAGGAGGTTGTCGGCTGCACAACCAGACTATTCTCTAAATCTGGTGCTTTTAAAATTAAGGCCTCCAGGGAGGGCTTAAAACTTGTAAACTAAGCGACTGCTCGATAAGGCCGCCCTCTGTAACGCCCTAAGTAGAGGTCAGTGCCCCAGCACTGACCTCAGCGTCCTCAGCTTAGGGCGTTACTGAGGGGAACAGGTTGAATTGGATTTTACAGGAGGTAGATAAGTGGAGATGTGTAAAAAAAAAAAAAAAAAAAAAAATGTGATGAAATGAAATGAAAAAAAATGAAATGTGATGTGATGTGTTAAAATTGCACTAGTAGGCTATAAAATTTAGTGTAATTTTAAATTGAAACATTTTAGGTACTACAACCAAGAAGCGAATAATCATCATTGCCAGTTCGGTCACTAACAATTTCAGATGAGATATTATCTTTCATACTTTTCAGTAGTTGGTTCTTAATTTTTTGAATCACAGCTGTCATTTATTAGTAAGGTATCCTTGTCGTTAAACTATCTGTTAGATAAGCTGCATATCGTTTAACTAATGTGTATACAAATTAAATAATATATGCATATAGGTAGGTACAAAGATGCAATCTCATTAACCTAATTTCATTTAAATGCCCTAGTCTGTGAAATTAATCAAATACTTATGTACGTTTATTTGATATGCACATCACAATACCCACTATATTTAGTGTCTATCAGCTGCTAAGTAAATATACCTACCTGCCTATTTGTTGACTAACGTATCTGATAGATAGCGTGCATGTTATTTAATTTTCCGCGAATGCGGTGGCCATTTCAATTTTTTTTATTATTAATCAAACATAACACCCCTTTTCTTTCTATAGGCACTATAGGCATTTGGATTTAATTTTTTTACTGATGTAAGAATAGTGAATGTTCTAGTTTACTGATTTTAAGTTTGGTTCGGCTTGGATTATGTACCAAAGAATAATATGCCTGTTCTTTCTGGGTACCAAGTAGCATCTTAGACTAGGTTCCATAGAACAGGCACTAACGTCAGATTATTATTAATAAGTATTCTCCTGCATACAAGCCTGGTTGGATCATTTGAGTTTGACAATAGATGGTCAAAGACCATCTTAACTCTAAATTATGAAGTGAATGAGGCTGGATCTCACGTCACAGCATAGATTATACAGTATACGTCACAGGGTAACCTAGTGTGGACTGTAAATCAGAGTACAAAATAAAAAAATATTATACCCTTAATCTGAGAGATCGGAGTGTTATATTAGACTATAAGCAACTAAAATTACCACCATGAGTCAGGAGCCCTATTTACAATAAAATTAATATGTAATCCGAGTCTTTAACTGATTTAATGTTTACCTTACGTTTTGACTTGCTGACTTGCCAGTCATTACTAACCATTTAGGTTTAATACAGCGAGTGAAGGCAGACAGCTAAAATTAAATTTGTTTTGATTAATGGTACTCCACACTATCGTGGAGTAAATAAGATTGTTTTCACTAGTTTTTTGTTGTGGAAGGATTTAATTAAACTGCAAAAGAAAACAACGCAATTTACACCAATAAGTAGTTTATTATGTGTGAGTACAGCGAGATGGTCATCTTTGACGGTTTCTTTGACGTTAACACAATAATTTGGATAGATGGTACATAGAGAAGCCTTAACCTAATGAACTGCTACCATGACCTGAAACCAAAAAATTATAATTTTAAAGTTTGTTTATCTATGGCTATGACTAAATTCATAATTTTGTTGCTCTAGGACAATTTTATGAAGCTATCTCAATTCTCAATGTCTCTGTAACAAACCCTATGTGGACATTCAGCTGCATGAACCAAACATGTCCTAATTTATTTTTTAATCCAAGCCATTATAACCCAATTTGAAATAAAAGCTTCTTTTTGATGCCATAGATATTAACAAATGCACAATAAAAACATTACCCTTCTTCTACTGCAGCCGGGTAGGCAAATAAATGTAAAATAATGAAGTAAAACATAATATGCTACGACAACAATGAGGACTATAGGGCTTTCGGTGTATGAGATGCGTTATTTGGCAACATAACCTTCAAAACTGACTAATTCCCGCCGCCACTGTTACAAGAGCAATATTAACAATCCTGCCACTATGTCTGTATTAAAGTAATATTTACCGCTTATCGCAGTCTCCTGGCTTCACGCTCAGACTCGAGGAGTGTTAGGATGTCACCATCACGCACGGGTCCCTTCACGTTCCTGATGATCTGACGGCTAGTCTCTCCAATAAACTCAACTTTGACCTGGGTACATTGTCCCTGGGAGCCGGTGCGGCCTAACACCTTAACGACGCGAGCGAGAACGTTTGGCTTATCCATTTTAACTTAGATATCGAGCAATTCGTGAATAATACACGTGCACCTTGAATGGCGTGTGTGGAAAAGAAATTGACAGTTCCAGTGAATAGTGATGTTACTTGTTAGTGGTTTTTGGTAAAAGAGAATGATTTAGTTAGTCGACTATAGAAATAGTCGATCAAAAACAGCGTTTGTCCCACCAGCCCAATAAAATTTAATTCATTTACGGTTTTCACAAAATTTTAGATAATCACATTTGAGTAAACATTGATTGAAATTTGTGCATAATGAAAAGGTTTTGTTGATATGTTTTCAAATTAATTAAATATTTTCTGTCTCGACAGAAAAGGTAATAGTAAATTGCCAAGCGTTATATTTGACCAATTCTGTTTTATTAAATTGGATTAACATAAACTATCTGATAAAATTTAGTAAACAGTTTAAAATCAGCATCATCATCATCACCTTCCTGCCCTTATCCCATGTTACTTGGGGTCGGCGCAACACGTTTTCTTCTTCCATACCATCCTGTCAGCCGTCATGCTATCACTCACTCCTTTCTCTTTCATATCATCCTTCACACAATCCATCCATCTTTTCTTTAGCCTCCCTCTTCCTCTCCATCCAACCACATTTATATTCATTACTCTTTTGGTCTTTTGGAGGAGCTCGTGGCTAAATAATTACAGCCGCATAGACCGATCTTCCGGGTAAAGCCACGCTTGCCGAGGTTGGTCTGTGGATGGGTGACCATTTATCATAGCGAGTTTCCTCCGTGCCTCGGAAAGCACGTAATGCCGTTGGTCCCGGCTGTCATTTGTAGATCTTTGACAGTCGTTACTGTTAGTCAGAAGCCCGAAAGTCTGACAACCAGTCTTACCAAGAGTATCGTATTACCCATTACTGGGTTGTGGAGGTCTGATAGGCAGTCGCTCCATGTAAAATACTGATATTCAGCTGCATCCGGTTCGAATGGAAGCCGACCCCAACATAGTAGGGAAAAGGCTAGGCAGATGATGATGACTCTTTTGGTCACATGTGTGTCATCCCTCCTCTTCACATGCCCATACCAAGACAAACGGTTCCCTTTCAACTTTTCTGTCACTGGCGCTACTTTCAAACTTCCTCTAATATACTCATTCCTTACCTTATCCATTCGGGTCACACCACACATCCACCTCAACATTCTCATCTCCGCAACATGCAATCTTTTTTCATCCGTCTTCTTCATGGCCCAACATTCCGATCCATACATAACGACAGGTCTTATCACGGACTTGTAGATTTTCCCCTTCAACTTGAGAGGCATCCGTGTGTCGCAAGTCATTCCCGTGACCTGTCGCCATTTCACCCACCCATCAGATTTTATTATATTTATATTATTCATTAAAAAGACAGTAATATTACAAAATAAAAACATCATTCTGAGTCTTAGATTTAAACCGTAATCATTTTCGGTTCCTAATAAAAACGGTTTTCAAAATGGTACATCACTAGTGACATAAGATTCCACGTCAATCGAGTTGGAAAGAAAATTGGCATTTTGCCTCAAGTTTCTGTTCCGTTGGACTGTTTGTTACAAAAGTGAATGGCCTACAATCTAGTTTGGTAGTCGCCGCAGTTTATTACACATAAAACAATAAATTACGTACTCTATCACAATGAAGTTAATATATTTGACGCTTCTGGTTCTCCCTGCGGCGCTCCTGTGTTTCCAAAGCGGTAAGTAAATTGAAAAAGGTTAAAATCTTTGATATAAGTAGATATAAGTACGTGGCATCGTATATGTTACACTTTTTGAGAGAAAGTCTTCGTTTTAAACTTTTTTATAACAATACAATGAAAAATTAGCTATTGATTTATTAGAATACAGTACTTATTGTTTCATTTTTCTATGTATTATTTAGTAACCTCTGTTTTAAGAGATAAGAATTTTTACAGTAGATTATCATTTAAATGCTGAAAAATTAGCCATAATTTGTGTAGGATGCCACTATATTAAAGTGTTTTAAAACAGCCAAACATTTGTAAAGTAGTCATAGTCACCATTTCACAACTTGTAAAACATTAGAACACTACTAATGATAATCATAGGTTACTTCGGGTGACTTTAAAGCCTTCATGGATGCTTTAAGTTCCTTTATGGTAAATCAAATCTATGATCTAATATTTTCAAGGCAAGTTTGAGACCAATATGGTACTAGTACCGAGTACTAGTACCATATGTTTGTGTTGTATTCTGTAATCAAAGTTAAACTTAAACTAGGTTTACACGAGTACCTTGTCAGTTTATGTAATAAGATTTGCTAGTTATGTAAATAATACAACAATAATTCACGAATTGCACTTTTGATATTGTATATTAAACCCTAAGTAGTTGGAGTAAGGTTTAGTATAGTGTAACTTGTATGTAGAAAACAATACTTTCTAATTATCAATGTAATGTAACATATAAGAACTTGTAATATAAAAAGAAAGATTTTATGTCTTTTTCTTTTTCTATGAACCTTGTGAACCCTTTCCTAATTCTTTATTAATCACCGTGTTACAGGTAACACAATTCTGGCGAGAGCCGAGGAAGATGAGCTTGATGATGTAGTGGATATTGAGGGTGAAGACAACCAGGTGGTCGGAGACGACACGCTGGGGGACGATGATGACTCCGTTGTGAAATCCTCGCAAGATGTAGACACCACAATTTTGTTCACGAAACCCATTACGAGCTTAGGAGACGGAGTGTTTGGTAAGAATTTCGGATTTTACATTTTATTTTTTTAATAATATTGTCAGCTCATCTGTGACCGGACAAAAAATACTTGTTGCTTGCTTGAGGCGTACACTTACTGCATCAGTGTCAATTGAATTCAAAGTCTTTATAAACCGCAGAACATAATTTATTCATAAATATTACAAAATTTATGTAAGACATCCTTACACTTTTTTTGTTGTTTTCATTTATAAATAACTAATTGATTATCATTACTTAATGGAGAAAAATTACGATGTCCAAATAATCTTTACTTTCTTTTGGTAATGGGCAACAATTAGTAGTTATTAGTTTTGGTATTTCATGTATATTATTCAGAATACACTATTGTGTAAGGAAAAGTAGCAGTTACTTTCCCTTAAATTAACAATGTTAGAATATGATTTCTCTTTATATAATAGTCATAAGTAACTATATACTTTCGAGGTTTTTCTTATTCCAAACTGTGTTAGTGTAAAATACAACTTTAAAATCATTTACACAGCTTCTATTATCAAATCTGACCCTGGCAACGGTCCAAGAATATAAGCCGCCAATTATTAACAAAAATAATTTCTCCGGCAGACATTCAAGCAGGCTACCCAGTGGAATTCCTAGTTGGATTCGTTAACAAGGGAGCGGAAGACTACGTGGTGGATTCCATGGAAGCTTCTTTCAGATACCCCATGGACTACACATACTACATCCAGAACTTTACGGCACTGCCTTACAACAGAGAGGTGAAGCCTAAACAAGAAGCCACTTTTGCGTACTCCTTCATTCCCAACGAGGCGTTTGCGGGCAGACCGTTTGGCTTGAACATCCAGCTCAACTACAGGGATGCCAGTGGGAACTCATATCAGGTCAGTGAAATGACATTGTTGTTTCTAAATAAATTTTCTTTGACATTAAATATTTTTAAATTTATGAAAACATTCCCAAGTGAACTCAGTTTCACAATACTCTGTTAGTTGCTGAATATCATAAGCATTTTGACTTACTGTCTCAATATGCAAAATCAAAATGCCTAACTTAGCATTACCATACAAGGTTTGGTGAAATTAACACTTAACATTAAGATATATGAAATGAGACGCTGGAGGCACCCCGCTTCCAACCGGTCCTTTTGGAAATCAGTAGAGGAGACCCTATGTCAAGCAGTAGACGTCCTGCAGCAGATATGATGACGATGATCCGCCCCGTTATTAGCCTTTTGTGCGCCCTGTGCGAACTATTATAACGACGCCCTGTGCGAGCTACTATGACGGCGCCCTTAAAAAAATATGTGGTGCTGGTCTGGTCATTTCTGCGCCCCCGTCCAGGATCTGCGCCCTGACCCTGGGCACCGCTGGCACTGCCCTAGTAAAGGCACTGATGATGATGTTCTACATAATATCTTGTATTAACAAACCGTCATCGCCAACAGGAGGCCGTGTACAACCAAACGTTGAACATCGTGGAGGTGTCGGAAGGTCTGGACGGCGAGACGTTCTTCCTGTACGTGTTCCTGGGCGCCGGCGTGGTACTGGCGCTGGTGCTGGGCCAGCAGGCTCTGTCCACACTCGCCCGCCGCCGCTCGCCGCGTGCTGCCCCGCGCGTTCTCGAGACAGGCACCGCCAACGATGTCGACTACGACTGGCTGCCCAAAGAAGTCGTCAATCAACTCAGTATGTACTTTTTTTAACCCCCAACTCAAAAATGCAGGTGTCCATAAGCAGCGGTAACCGCTTAACATCAGGCGAGCCGTTAGCTTGTTTGCCACCTTCAGTGGTATAAAAAGAAAGATTTGTTCTAAGTTTGACGTGTCTGTGTGTCTGTCAGTGGCGCCGAAGCTCTTAAACGGGTGTACCACAAAAATCTAAAACAAATCATAGAATCACATATCTAAGAACCATCGTTAGGAAACCTTAAAACCACCAGTTAGTTTTTTGTAATAAGAAAAGCATTGCCATGTGCAATTTTTAAATGGCCTGTGATGGATTGCCATTCATTTAAGGGTATTACATCGCTCAAGTCCTAAAAACACCTTATGTTTAAAGAAATTTGTTGAGGAATCCTTCCGTACGTTTTCCATATAAAAAATATATGTTATACTTAAAGTCATCCTTAACAGATCGCATTGATTAGAATTGTAATAATCTTGCCCAAATTTCGGAAAAAAAAATGTTTAAACAGGTCATTTTTCAATCTAAATTGCAAATTGTTGGTAAAACAGCTGAATAGTTCGGCATGAATTTTATACCTAAAGACATGTAATGACATATCAAACAATTCGCATTGTTTACTTTTTCTTGTTTCTGTTAAGAATTTGTAATAATAACTAAAAACCCGAAATTTCATCAATTCCCCCCACGAGGCACCCCCGCTATGCCTGAGACGCCAAACTTCAGTGCCTTGATGGCTGTTGTCAAGGGTGGACTACACGCATGTTATTTTTTCCAAAATAAAAACAAAAACTTCATTTTTTTAATAATTTATGAATGAAGCAATATAGTAAATAGTACAAATATAAATATTTACCAAAATAAGAATTGAAATTAAGTTCGTAAATAAATAAAAAGAAATTTGTAATTTCGTTTACTTTTTGAATCTATCATAGAGTAAGCCTGACTACTATGCCTACCTATGTATAAAAACAAATGCTTGTCCGAGCTCTCCAAGATTATTGGTAAATACCTACTCTTTGAGTAGATACATTATTTCTTTGGTGTTTATTTTTTTTTTTATTGTTCTTAACCTTAAAAATTTCGTTTGACGGAGAACATAGATTTAGAAGTTTTTTTTTTAAATTTGCTGACCAAACTTTCAGAATGTATCATATTGTATGAGCACAACTATTTCCGTGACTGAGATCCGATAAGCACTTACTTAGTCATCATCAGACCTTTAGAATGTACCACATAATAATAAGAATACACGAAGCGTATTGTTAGGAGTTTCCTTTCTCAAGAGCCCTGACCACCTGTTGCTTGAACACTGTTCCCGACGCCGCCGGTGGGCTACTATTTTTTTTATATTTTTAAATGTTTTTTTTTTATTATAGTAATATTTAAAAATGTAATGAAAATGTATAATGAATAAATAAATGGAAGAATAATAATAAAATCTTTATTTCAGACCATGTCTATAATAATTACAAAAAGTTTATTTTGTGCACGAATAAATGTTTTGACCTGTAGGATGCTGTTAGTGCTACCCCGGACACTGCTTAACAAAGAAGCGAGCCGCTTGCGCATGATGGCATGAAAACCGTCTGCCCCGGCTTCCGCAAACATACTAGAGGCACTACAAAAACGAGTACATACATAGTAGCACCCGTGCTTAGTAAGATAGATATTGAAAGCTAGGTCATCCTATTTTCGTTTCCGAGAACCGATAAGCACTTACCTGACCATCATCAGACCTTTAGAAATATCACATGAACACTCCGTACTCAATTAGATAAATGTGGAAAGTTAGGTCAGCAGGCAAAGTGAATATTTTTTTCACGGTTACCTTTACATCGTTCGGGAGCCGAAACACAGGAACTCCAGTAAAGTAATAATTACTATTGGCGTTATTAGTTTTTTTAACCCCCGACGCAAAAAGAGGGGTGTTATAAGTTTCACGTGTCTGTCTGTCTGTCTGTCTGTCTGTGTGTCTGTCTGTGGCATCATAGCTCCCGAACGGATGAAGCGATTTCAATTTAGTTTTTTTTTTGTGTGAAAGGTGACTTACGAACGAGTGTTCTTAGACATGTTTGATGAAAATCGGTGGAGCCGTTTAAAAGTTATGGGTGTGAAAGTGGGGAAGAAAAACTAAAAAATGATTTGTCATGTGGTTATTAAATTATTAGGAACGTATGTACTTACAGCTTAACAAAATCGAAATTATAATAAGTATGTACCTATAAAAAGTATAAAATAAAAATTAAATTAAAAATTTAAAAAACCCCCGACACAAAATCCTAAGTTCCCTTTAAAAAGTAAAAAAATAAAATACGTCGCGTTGGGGGACCGATGTTGCATTTAGGGTACGACCGTCCCAAGCGGTCCCCCAACGCGACGTATTTTATTTTTTTACTTTTTAAAGGGAACTTAGGATTTTGTGTCGGGGGTTTTTTAACACGTCTCAAAGAATTTGAAGTGACTTTTTTTTTGTCATTCGAGATGTTAGTGCGTTTCTGCCTGATCGATGAATGGATTTTTCAAAGAATGAATGAATGGATTTTTCATTCCCATGTGCAGTCGATAAGGTTTACACACAAATATGCATGTACTGCAAGGAAGCGTCACTTCGAGTTCTCATTATTTCACAAATGAAACCATCATCATCACGCCTGTATTCCCCGAAGGGCTAGGCAGAGGTGTACCATTGTACATCCACAGTTCGCCGGTATATTTAGGTCCCATGTAAAAGGGGCGAGCCTATTGCCATTTATCAGGCACAAATCCAAACTCCGGGCTGCTACTGAGAATTTCGTAGAAAATCCCAATAACACCTTTTGCTCAACCTAAGAATCGAACCCAGGACCTCTAGAATAGCAGTCGTGCTTAGGACCACTAGGCTAATGAGGCAGTTTAAATTAAATTTTCATGTTATTTATTGAAAATAATATAGCCAATAGTTTCTGTCACTATGACAGAGTTTATGGCTTTTGGTTCCAAAACGATGTAAAAGTAAGAGTGTATAATAAAATAAATATAAATTACGATGTACCAAATAATAAATAATAGAAGACCAAAATGCATCTGTAATATATATGTAATCTCTCAGAGAGCGAATAAAATAGGCAAAAACAATGACAACTCTGCGACACATCTGTGTTCTTGCTTAATGTTAAGTTCCGTTTATCGTAGCATACTGGATACCGGTAGATGGCGCTAATTTTAAAAAATAATAGTACAGATGTCAAATCCTCAAGGACATCGGGCGATGTAATAACCTTAACTAAAAACTTAAAAAATATTGCATCAACAGAACCAAGATGTTCTTGTTTACTGCTTGTGCTGCTAGCGCCATCTTTGAACGTCGTTTCGCATTTACCTGTCTTCAGACATTGGAGTAGCCTCTGCTACAACATAGTTACGTATGAAACCTATTGAAACTAAAATAAAAAAACAGACCAAGGCAAATCTTCATTTAAAATAAAATACCTTGTTTATGTAGACAAATAAGTTTGGTACATAGGCAATAGATTACTATTATACTACTATCAAATTTCATCCTGCATCATCATATCAGCCGAACAACGTCCACTGCTGGTTAGAGGCCGCCCCTAAAGATATGCACAGTAATCAAGTTGAATTTAATTAGTTTCACTGCCTCGTTAGCCTAGAGGTTCATAATAAAAAAAAGCAATAGGCTCGCCCCCTAGTATATGGAATCTATTCATTCTGGCGAATTGGGGCCGTACAGTCACACACATGTACTCAGGTTGACAACATTTAATAGCGATTTTTTCATGAATGAACGATTGCAACTTTGAGATAAGACTCATTTCATAGTAGTATGGCACCAAGAATATGACATTTGTAAAATCTTTTCATTTTAATCAAAACTTGAAGAGGAAATTACTTTCAAATATTGCTAAGTGTATACATGTTTATGCTCGTGACTGTAAATTGGAACACTTCTGCTTAACCCTTCGGGGAATACAGGCGTGATGGTACATATGATACTTAATTAATAAGGTATTAATGAAACGTATTTTTTGTTACAGAGAAATCTCCAAAGTCGCCCAAACAGTCGCCTCGCTTGAGGAAGGCGAAGAGATCAGCCGGAGACGACTAATCTGAGTGTCTAGTGGTAGCCATTAGAGTATACCAGACACGTGCGCGGAGTACGAGCGCGGGGCTGAACTAACAATGGGCCTGAAAACTACTAGGCATAACACCGCCCTACCGTTGCTTATTAAAAAAACAAAACACCACTTCCTTTCCATAGACAATTTAGTCGGTCAGGCCTATTATTATTTTAGTCGATTTTTATATCAGACTGTGTGGTTAGTAGATGCTAAGTTCAGTGTGTTGTGAGAGTAACTTATGGAACAAACAGTGTGAAAGCTTTTAACAACGTGAGCGATTATTATAAATGTGAGAATATTATTTAATAAAAACGTTAAATTTGTATTTGCTTGTTTTTAATTTGAAATAATTAAATATAAATAATTTATTATGCACGTAGAAAAAGCGGAAAGTTATACGAAGAACAAAGCACAAAGCACGACAAAAGGACATCGTGGTGATTACTATACAGGCTCCGTGTCGCCATCTAGCGTAATGTGGCAACGTTACAATTCCAGTTTTGTTCATTAGAACAACAGATGGCGTTAAAAGATATCCAAGAAAATTGTTCATTCAACTAAATTATTGTTATCAAATAAAACTACTGTCTTTTCGTTTTATCGATCGATTTCTTGCATGCATTTTGCATTATTTATCCATAAATTGTTTATATATAAAACTTAGTTCTAACCAAACCTACTGCTTGTATGCTGCAAACGAGCATTTAAAATGCAGCATGCATGGTTTCTGTCACGGCTCCGGCGCTGCAGGGCTCCGGCGGTCCCACGCGATCTCAACAATCATCAACAGATGGTTTCAACGGTCGCTGCCGCCACTGAGGCTGACAAATCGAACTGGCGGTGGTGACTACTGGAGACCTGCTCCTCAGCTCGCGGGCCCCCTCGCCCCCCGCGCCTACGTGGATTTAAATTACACTTTGGGCAGACTCTCGGTTTTGCAGCGATTCGTTCCTGTCACTAACTTTTGTAGCACAACATATTAACTTTTATTTAAAATACACCGGAGAAACAATATTTTTTTTTAAATAATTCAACTCATAGGTACTGTTTGATAAGTTAGTTACAAAAAAATTAATATTAAAAAATCATTGAAGTGTGTTTCTGTAAAATATGTTTCATTCAAGTAAATAGTCTTTGAAACAATAATATAGGCACAAAGGGATGTTTACAACTGGGAGAAGCCCAGATTGCCAAGCACCACGAATTGCAATAATACTTTTAACTGTTATAAAAAAATATAAAAAATAAATACACCATCACGCCTGTATTCCCCGAAGGGTTAGGCAGAGGTGTAGCAATGTACACCCACAGTTCGCCGGTATATTTAGGGCCCATGTAATAGGGGGCGAGCCTATTGCCATTAATCGGGCACAAATCCAAACTCCGAGCTGCTACTGAGAATTTCATAGAAAAACCCAATAACACTTTTTGCTCGACCTGGGATCGAACCCAGCACCTCAAGCGTAGCAGTCGCGCTTAGGACCACTAGGCCACCGAGGCAGTTCTAGTTTAGTTGTTATTTCAGTCAAATGTAGTATTGTCGAAAGCATGCAGTTAAAACTATTACTTTTGACTGATTTTGCTAGTTAGGTAAAAGTACTTTTGTCTAGTTAAGAGTTTTGGCTGCAACATATATAACTACTTATATACCTATTAGTATTATCAATGTTTTTCCTCATTCAGTGTAAGCACGCCATCGCGGCAAACTGTGTGTGATTGGTCTCGCTATTATTTTATTTATTTATACGGTCCTAGCACTAAAGATGGACCCAAAGTCTATGCTTGGTATTTCTGCGGTCCTAGTTGTGTTGTTCAGCATCCTATATTATTTTAGAAAGGTGAGTTTATCTTAATTTTTACTAAGTACTTAAATAATTAAGCACACTGCAACTGTGAGCTGGTGGGACTTGTCCTGCCGAACAAAAGCACGAACCGAGTATTTTGTTGCACAGTATTGCTATTAATACAATAATTTCCCAGTTCCTCGTTTAATCTCCTGGTTTATTTTAATAAATTGGTTACAGAACAGACCAGATAGGCAGCACACTGGCCGTGTTAGGGCGGGTCGCTACCGGAGGAATTAGGCAGTCAAACTATTTCCGATTGCAATAGGTCATCTTACTCGTACCTACTCTACGGTCATCGTGACTCATTCTCGTTATAAATAGATACACCAATAAACTAGTTTTGTTGCAAATGCACCATTAAGTCTGTGGGTTTTATCGCGTTGTACCTAAGTATGATAAAATATAATTTATATATGTATGTTCAATTGCCGGAAGCAAGATAGCTGATAAAATACTATTCTGTGGGATTCAAATTCTGCAACGTTCCTACCTACCGTTGCAGAATTTGATTGAAAGTTCGGTCCTGAAACGCAAAGGGCATTACGAGGAACACGGATGGGTTTTAGTCAGTAAGCGTCTGAAGCTAGCGTCTGACATTAGGATCAATGATAATTGCAATCCGTGGTGCTTGGTAAATCTGGGCTTCTCCCAGTTGTAAACATCCCTTTGTGCCTATTGTCCTAATTCTGTTCTGTCTCCTGCTTGTTTGGAGGGAAGTGGAAATTATGTTCTTCTTACTGCTCCGCTAATCTTTTGATTAATTACGTTGCGGGATTCAAGACAGTTGAATCGTTTCTCGGGATTCGTGAAGCTTCATTGTCTCGGCGCTTTTCTTGTGGTCGTCACTGTTGGTTCTGGCTTGTGTGTGGGGATTTTAACCCAAAAAAAAGCGTCTGACACTCCCTTCCGCTCTGACTGGGGTTGATTTATATTTGATTTTTTATATTTCATGATTTCCCATGCTTACACAAATAAGGCAGCTAAATGCCATCATTATGTGAGATATAAAAACCAAGCCATCTAATTACAACCTTTTATTTTATCTGATGATGTCCTTAAGTATCACATGATAAAGAATAACTATTTAAAGCACTTCACAAAAATAGATGCAATGGCAACAGGTCACGTAGGCACGTGATAGGTAGGTACCTATGTATTTGGTCTCCACATCTAACTACATGCATTCTATTTCTGCCACGTATATGGCAGGAAGTAATGGTTATACCTACATCGCACGAGCTATGAATGTAAGTTAGTTGGTTATCGAGCGGCATACACCACTGAGCCGATTTATACGAATTAGGTAGTTGTACCTATGTATATGTATATACATAAAAAATATATTTATATAAAATAAAAAAAAAGGTCCGATTGACACTTTGGCACCATTCATATGAATATTTTAGGTTGTTATAAAAAGGTATATAGGTAACAACCTAAAATGTTTACTTGAACAGTGCCAAGTGCCAATCGGATCTTTTATTTTATGAGAACCGGTTTAATGACCAAATGATTTAGGTAATGTTTCACCCGAGTTTCAAGTGTCACTGGTAATGTAAAGACATTTAATCAAGTACCTAAGTAGGTACTCTTATCAATAATTCGAAAATAATAAAATACAGTATCTGACCAATAATGTTATCTCGAGCGAGCATACGGGTAAGTAGATAGTCACGCGAGAGCCACAGGCGAGAGCGGACGTCTACTGGATACAGCGGTGTTATTCTGTAAAACCCTCCTTCCGTGAAGTGAGTGTGTGGCGACCTGTCAATCCCTAGCATCGTATAGTGACAGCCCAGTTTTAGTTCAATTCACCTTAATTCACTGAGGGAGATTTCTTACAGAATAAGCCGGCTGGTGTGCAGCCGAGCCGATAACAACACCCGTGATACTACGAGTACTACATTTTGTACATAAGGGGTTATTCAAGTATTACGTAAGCAAAATTTTAATAATTTCAGACCCCCCCCCCCCCTTGTAAGCAAAAGTAAGCACATGCTCTTAGCCCCTCCTGCTGTGCTAACGTAAACAATGGTATACATTGTTTGTAATCTGGAGTGTGATTCTCTAAGCCTCACTTCGTAATTCGAAAGCTGAATCCGCAGTGAGATTACAAAATGGTATTCTGTTAAACACGATCATGCCGGTGACGTCACCGCGGCGAACGAATACCTACTAAACCAATGACTAGTGGGTTCGTTATCGAAGTGAGCGCGATCACTTTAGTGAGACTCGTTTTCGAGTTTGCATTTTAGTTTAATCGCACTGCTGTTCGTAGTTCAGAACGTCTCAAAAAGTTAAACTGTAACGTAACGGTTAAGGTGCATGTCCTTACTGCCCCGTCTCAAAAATTCATCCTGTAGATAAGTAGGGTTGCCAGCCATGTGTTCCAATCAGAATCTACTAAATTTGGTAAAAAAATTGGGCCATATAAATAAAAAAAACTGCTGACGTTATCACCATCTAGACCCCCCCGTCCTCCATGTCATCAAAAATAAGCAAAGCAAGGACCCCCCCCCCCCCCCTCCCCCATTGGTGCTTACGTAATAATTTGATGGCCCCTGTTGTATGAGTTTGGCCTACCTTTAGATACCTACATACAAATAAAAAACTGAAAATTTACCTTATTTGCAGAAAATGGAACCAGAAAAAGATCATTTAATAAAAACGTTAAATGAATTAGAAGACACCATTGAAAAAGGTGACGAGAAGAACATCGAGGATATAATACATTGGTTTCATGAGAATTTGGCGCGTAACAAACAACTATTAGATGAACTAGACACAAGAAGCAAATGTACAACACAAGCTGATCTTATCCTAGCCGCGTGCCGCACTCGACAAACCGATATCCTATATAAGTTATTAAAAGAATATGACATCTTGGAGCACCTACCCGGCGCAGACTTGGATGACCCGGGTGTGGAAGTGCAAATAACGGAAGCGTTCAAAGTCGCGCTACTGTTGGAAACTTTTGATATGGTCGATTTGTTATACGAGTACTGGTGCGGCGACTTGCACTGGAATGAGACGAACGATACAAATAAAATCATTAAAAGAATTGGAACGCTTGGGAAGTTGCTTAATAGCGCTCGTGGAGTATGCAAAGTGGAAGATCAAAACCGGCTCATAGATATTCAGTCTCTCATCACGTTCAACATTTTTCAAAACAAGCTGTATTCTAGCCTACCCGAGCCCGGTTCCATCAAAACATCTGAAGATACGGCAGAAATGCTACTAAAAGTGTTGAGTATCTATGAAGAATATTCTGATTTTGAAAAGGTTAGAATACCGAATAGTAACAACGTTGTAGAGCAGCAAATAAAAGACAAAATTAATGACAAAAATAACTGGTGTGTTAAATGGGAGTTAAACATATTATACGAAGTTTATTTCCTTAAGCTAGACTTTAATGTTGTATTGCTGATAATGGAGAATTATTTTGTTCTGAGAAACTATTTGAAAAAACGGTTTAACAAATCAACACAATATTTCACGGCCAACCCTGGAGTAGAAGACGTTTATAGAAATGCAGTTTCGACGTACAAAGAATTCGAATCTGCGCTCTTTCATTACATGTACCGTACAATTGAAGATTGGAGGCTGTACTTACCTAGAAATAGACCAATAACAGAAACTTACCACAAGGGTATCCATGAGGGTCAGGAAAAAAATCTAGTATATAAACGTGATGAAAAAAAAATGTCCATGGCACCACTACTCTTCTTAGAACGAGAGTCATTCAAAAAAAGTTTGAATAAGTTAAAAGAAGTACTGATACATCATATTCTGGTTCCACAAAATGATCTAGCAATAAATAAAAAGAAAGGGAGTTCTAATAAAATAAACCTATTGCTAGATGACAACTACTTAACAGCAAATATGTACATAAGTGATTATTATTCACTAAAAAAAATTGTTTATTACATAGAAATCATCGAAAGTACTAATGGTACTCATGTTTTAATGATTGAAAGAACCCTACAAGTAATCGGAGAAATGTTAAAAAATACGCCAGAAACTAGTCATGTAATGGAATCTACAAAATCATTATTGCATATTGCAGTATCGGTGGAGACTATAAAATATGTTCATAGCGTAAGAGAATTTTTGTCACACGCAGACGAAGGGCAGCTAAGCAGAAGGATTGATATCGAAAACAACAAAAAACAAAATATATTTGTTGAAATTAAGGAAGACTTGAAAGTTATCAAGAAAGTTATTAATTTAATTATTGATATCAACAAGTATTTAATTGATAAATCACTACTTGAGAAAGGTTTATATTTATTCGATGAGTTCAAATTAGCAGGAACTGTAGGTACTCAAGAACTTACTCAGATAGAACAAAATAGAGCAGAGATAGTGTCAGAAATTGAATCAATTAAAACAATTATTAGTAAGCAAGTTGTTAAAATGTTACCGCAAAATATTCGTAACATAAGACAAACATTGAAACTTATAGCCGATAATCAAAGTTTAGTGAATCCAATAAAAAGAGATTTTTCCAGTCATTGGGACGAAATAACCAAAATGTTATCATTTTGTCTCAACGACTGTCATCTGTTTACGCCAAAGGACCCAAGACATCAAATAAATGTAAATGAAAAAGATAAAGTAGAAGAGGTATTAGCAAAGTTAGAAGGCAAATGTAATTCTTCTGTACTATTGGATAAAAACCACACATTTAGTGGTATAGAAAAACTGCATACCAGCTTCGAACAAGCAAAAGTAACAGGGTTAACTAATACAGCAGGAGACGACAGGCAAAAGGGCAGGAGGGTACGGCAGGAATTAATAAAATGTTTACTCAGTAGAGTGAAACTCTTAAAAGAAACACTAGGATATCCGCAGCATGTACCTACCACAGACAACACACTCTCTACTCAACATCTTCGAAGATATAAGAGCGATAAAAAGTTCCGTTTAGAGATAGAAATGATAATGGCCGACATAGGCAACGCTTTGGTTGCTTGCAATGTAGAAAAATTAATGATCAAATCTGGCAAGTTACTGAGAGAGATTGACTTGCGTAACCTGCTACATCACGGCAATCCGTTTATAGAGGTCATAGGTGATGTCTGGGATACTAATGACCTTCCAAGTGAATTGTTGTCAAAAGCTAGAATGTTTGTTAAAGACATGGAATTAATCGAGGACCTTTACAATTTATTCCAAAATATGATAACTATGAAAAAACACGAAAAAACGGAAATTAAGAAAAGTAAGAAAGCACTCGAGGCGAAATACAAAAATCATGACAGATGGGACTCATATAACAAACTTATAGACATTTAATAAATAAAACCGGTGGTAATCTAAAGTCTGTTGGCTAATGAGGCCCAAGTATGTAATAAGACACAGAACACAGGCGTTAACTACGTATGCCCATCAAACAAATTGACATTATAGTACCTACAAATAATTGCTGCAAAGCGATTCTTGCTACGCTTCCTCTAAATGCTACTATGCCATTGACGAATTTCTTTCTGACAACATTTGTTGTGACTTGAGATTTTAAATTATTTAAAGATTTTAAATTGAATAAAATTGTAAGTGTAATATGTTATATTGTAAATGTTTAATATTTTTAAATGAATATTTTATGTGAAATTGATATTTTTATGTATTAAAGGGTAGATTTTGGAGTTTCTGTAAATTATCTGTAAGACCTGTTTTCACCAAAAATCACAACTCGGTCAATACGGTCATAATAACATAGGTACCTATCTCAACTGATTAGTCAGCATAATTATAATTTGTCTACTATTGCTTTTTTACACCTTTACACTATTACGTAACATAAGAACTCTATCAGAATAAGATTATTTATTTAATTTTTAAGACTATTGAAGCTCTTCTCGCCTGAGACACAGGATTTACCTAGTTCAGGCACGTAAATCTTAGAATGATAACTTACATTTAAGCAAAATTGTATTAATTTTATATTTTGTAAATTTGAATAAATGAATTTGAATTTGAGAAACTATTGGCACTATTATTTTCAATTAATAACAAAAAAAGACACGATAAAAAATGTGAAATAGCGAGGACTCGAAGTAACGCTTCCTTGCAATCAATGCATATGTGTGTCTTTTCGACACTCGGCTACACGTGCGAACTGCGAACCATAGCCTTTTAACAATCCATTCATTGATCAGACTGAAAGAAGCGCTACGAGTACTAATATACATACAACTCGAATGACAATAGAAAGTGATAAAAATTTTCTTTGTGAGACGTCTTTAAAAAAATAGGTTCTCTATTGTGTCACCTAACTTTTTTATCCATAATTTAAAGTGCCATAACTTTTTTTGTCCTAATCATCATTTGTCCGAATGATAACTTACCCGAACTTAATATCACATAATATCACATGCCATAAAATTGAAATCCCTAAATATAAAATGTCATAAATCCGTTTGTCATAAATATTACAATCAATAATATACAAAAGACATAAAGCCTTTTTCGATAAAAAAAATCTAATTAAATTCAAATTACGTAACACTTTTTTAAAATAATAATATTCTTAAAACATTTTTTTTTTAGATTTTAGAATTTTATGTTTAACGTTTTTGCAAGCAAGCCAGCATGCAGCACGCAAGCAAGCATGCAGCATGCAAGCAAGCATGCAGCATACAAGCAAGCATGCAGCATGTAAGCAAGCATGCAGCATGCAAGCAAGCATGCAGCATGCAAGCAAGCATGCAGCATGCAAGCAAGCATGCAGCATGTAAGCAAGCATGCAGCATACAAGCAAGCATGCAGCATGTAAGCAAGCATGCAGCATGCAAGCAAGCATGCAGCATACAAGCAAGCATGCAGCATGTAAGCAAGCATGCAGCATGAAAGCAAGCATGCAGCATGTAAGCAAGCATGCAGCATGCAAGCAAGCATGCAGCATGTAAGCAAGCATGCAGCATGCAAGCAAGCATGCAGCATGTAAGCAAGCATGCAGCATGCAAGCAAGCATGCAGCATGTAAGCAAGCATGCAGCATACAAGCAAGCACGCAGCATGCAAGCAAGCAAGCAGCATGCAAGCAAGCGTGCAACATGCAGCAGGCATGGTTTCTGTCACGGCTCCGGCGCTGCGGGGCTCCGGCGGTCCCATGCGAGCTTATCGTCGCAGATGATTTCACGCTCACCACCGCGGCTTCGGCTTGCTGGCCGGCCTCGCCGGCCAGCCTCAGCCGCGGCGGCGAGTGTCAAAACCACCTGCTCCTCAGCTCGCGGGCCGCCTCGCCCCTCCGCGCCTATGCGATTTTAAATTACACTCTAGGGGTAGGGCAGACAAGACTACGTGGAGTCGGTTTTGCAGCGATTCGTTTCTGTCACTAAAACCTAATTTTTAGCAAATGTTTTAATGAATATTCGGAATAATACACATTATTTAACGCAATACTTAGGACATATGACTTTAGGTCATGTAAAATTAGGAGCTTCAAATACTTTTAATAAACTGTAGGTAACATAATTATAATTTGAAAGGAAATAAAATCTTAGGTAACATCTTTAAACAAACTAAAATAGAGTAATATGAAAATTGCAATCTAGTTACTTGTAGGTACTTAATAACAAAAACAATAATTTTCTTAAATATCTTTACATGTTCAGTAATCAACTCAAAATCTATGCGCTACGTTATCAAAGTAATACATATTATTCAAAAAATACTTAGGTAAAGTTTGATTTATTCAAAATCAACATTATTAAACTTTAATTTAACACAAACATTACTCTAAATAATATAAATTAAAAATCATCTAAAAAGGTTTCATATGTAGGTATTTAAAATGTGTAGTCACGTGTCTCCTTCTCGTGGTCATTCATTATACACATTGCCTGATGCGCTTTGGGCATTTGGAAATAATGAGCATCTTAAGTAGTGTATTTTTTCAAGTCAAATTGTAGTTTGGTACGAGTTGAACATTATTACAGATTAGTTTTTAATATTGTAATTAACATGTAGTTACTCGATTACCTAAGACCTTTCTACAAAACACTTTTTGCCTAGAAGTTCTAAAATAACCACAATTAATAAATATTAAGTGCCAACGCTAGCGGACGAATACCTTCTTATTATGTGCGAGTTGTCATATACGTTTTTAATTATCAACAGTAATCCTATTTTTAATGTTCAACTCGTACCAAACTACAATTTGAGTTGAAAAAATACACTACTTAAGATGCTCATTATTTCCAAAGTACGCAAAGATAACAAATAATTTCTTTGAGCGAATTACTCAGAATTATTAGTTTTCTAACATACATGATTGCTATCTTGACATCGTTTAACGTTTTTGAGAAATTAAATAAAATGTAAAAACTCCCATACAAAAAAAAAATTAAATATTTTTTTTACTGAACATTATTTGAGGTACGACTATAATATTTTTTGACTTATTTGTTATCGCAGCCATAACAATAGAAAAAAATATCAGCGCTCTAGGAGCAATGTCCATGTTTTATTAAAACGGGACCACTGTGCGCCGGTCTGAACGTGTTAAAAATTCAATTTCAACAAGTTTTTATTTATTTTCCATTAAGTACCTATAATTGTTTTTATGGTGGACGGTTTGAAGGAAATTCATATATGTACAGACATAATTTCATGGTTTGCTTTTATTTTATTCATCTGTAACTTAACTGTAAACAGACATAAAATAAACTTAAATAATAATAATTAAATTACAAACTATGTACAGTTCATAAAAATAAAAAGGGAAGTTCATAGGGCATCAAAAAACTCATCCGCATCGCTGTCAATGTGACAAGTGCCCAAAAGGCTGGCAGCATTGCCACGTTGTATGGCAATGCTGATTCTTTGGCCCAAGAAATTAAGGCCAGCCCTCTGTTCACGTGAAGAATCGCTCGCTTAGCGATATTATTTCATTAGTGTGTCCGAAAACATGCAAACCTTTCATAATATTAACGGAACCCTGAATTTTAGTAATTTTTTGATGCAAGTCAGATTTCTTTTCTTTGTTTTATTATTATTTATTGGTTATTAACCCTGCAGTGGTCGCGTGGGCTACAATTATTATGTAGCCCATGGTTGTTAAACAAAAAAAAAGTACGTAAAAAGCCATGTCAATTTACATGGCTTTTTACGTACCTACTTTTTTTTCATAGCTGATTTAAACAAGACCGTTGAAGATTTATGTTGGTTTTTTGTTTTAATTTTATTAAAGAAGAGTTAATTTGACATATTTTAATAAGAAAATAATAATACAATTGAATGTCATTTAAAAAACGACAAAACAAATTGGGCTACATATGTAGCCGAGCGACCACACACGTGACTTTTTAAGACGCGACCACTGCAGGGTTAAGTAGTTTGGTTATCATATATTTACAAAAACTATTTTTTGTTAAGTACCTACTACCTACCATTTTTTCTCACGACTCTTGTATTGCCATTTAAGCACAATATTTTACCGTGAGTAAAATTCCTCATTATCATCATCATCTGCCTAGCCTTTTCCCAACTATGTTGGGGTCGGCTTCCAGTCGAACCGGATGCAGCTGAATATCAGTATTTTACATGGAGCGACTGCCTATCAGACCTCCACAACCCAGTAATGGGTAATACGATACTCTTGGTAAGACTGGTTGTCAGACTTTCTGGCTTCTGACTATCCGTAACGACTGTCAAAGATCTACAAATGACAGCCGGGACCAACGGCTTTACGTGCTTTCCGAGGCACGGAGGAAACTCGCTATGGTAAATGGTCACCCATCCACAGACCAACCTCGGCAAGCGTGGCTTAACCCGGAAGATCGGGTTAAGCCACGCTTAAAAATTCCTCATTATCATAAATAAATAACACTGATTGTCTATATTAAAATGAAGAGTCGCTTCTGTGCTATAATTATGTCAAATTGTTTGATGGGAGTATACGCAGACCCCTCTTCTCCACTGGGCACTCTGGGCAGGTGCCCAGGGCCCCGGGAATATCGGGGGCCCCAGCCTGCCCAAGCTTATGAAATATTAGTATTATTTCTTTTATATAATTTAATTAGGTTCAATTTAACAGTAAAAGAAATTTAATTTGGCAAATATGAACATACGTAAAACACACAGGGGCCCCGTAATTCTTGTGCCCAGGGCCCCAATACGTTAAAAGACGGCCCTGAGTATACGTAGTTAACGCTTATGTTCTGCTGTGTCTTTTCACATACTTAGGTTCATACGCCGACAAGCCCTATTACTCTTAGGTAACTACCGGTTTATTTTATTTTATTTATTTATAATTAATTATTAATTAATCAATCATTGTGCCGATAGTCGTGACGGCCAATGGCTTAATAGCCAAGAGCCTCGACAAACACCTGAGGAGGCTCTCGTTGGGCGGTTGGAGCAAGGGCTTGATTCAGAAAGCGGTACTCCTAGACACGGCGCGTATTGTTAGGAGATTCCTTTCTCAGGAGCCCTGACCACCGGTAGCTTGGACCCTGTTCCCGACGCCGGTGGGCTACTATTTTTTATATTTTTTAATGTTCTTTTTTATATTAATATTTAAAAATGTAAATAATATGTATTATAAATAATTATCATCATTGTAAAGCCATGTAAGGGGCCTCTGCGAGTTGGCTTCGGCTCCTCGTACGCCTTCCAGAGGTCCGGGACCCTAGGGTCCCGAGATACGTTACCAAATAAAAATAATCATTTATTTCAAGTTACCAAGACTCATATACACATTATTAAACAACATAACATAACATTATTATTAAATGTTTTTAAGTTTTTCATATGAGTCCCATCTGACATGTTTTTTGTATTTCGTCTTGAGTGCCTTCTCACGTTTCTCAATTTCCGTTTTTTCGTGTTTTTTCATAGTTATCTTATTTTGTAATAAATTGTAAAGGTCCTCGAATAACTCCTTGTCTTCAACAAACATTCTAGCTTTTGACAACAATTCACTTGGAAGGTCATTAGTATCCCAGACATCACCTATGACCTCTATAAACGGATTGCCGTGATGTAGCAGGTTACGCAAGTCAATCTCTCTCAGTAACTTGCCAGACTTGATCATTAATTTTTCCACTTTGCAAGCAACCAAAGCGTTGCCTATGTCGGCCATTATCATTTCTATCTCTAAACGGAACTTTTTATCGCTCTTATATCTTCGAAGATGTTGAGTTGGGAGTGCTTTGTTTGAGTTGTCTGTGGTAGGTACATGCTGCGGATATCCTAGTGTCTCTTTTAAGAGTTTCACTCTACTGAGTAAACATTTTATTAATTCCTGCCGTACTCTCCTGCCCTTTTGCCTGCCTTCTCCTGCAGTATTAGTTACTTTTGCTTGTTCGAAGATGTTATGCAGTTTTTCTATACCACTAAATGTGTGGTTTTTATCCAATAGTGCAGAAGAATTACATTTGCCTTCCAACTTTGCTAATATCTCTTCTACTTCATCTTTATCATTTACATTTATTTGATGTCTTGGGTCCTTTGGCGTAAATAGATGACAGTCGTTGAGACAAAATGATAACATTTTGGTTATTGCGTCCCAGTGACTGGAAAAATCTCTTTTCTTATCGTTTGTTGGATTCACTAAACTTTGATTGTCGGCTATGAGTTTCAATGTTTGTCTTATGTTACGAATATTTTGCGGTAACATTTTAACAACTTGCTTACTAATAATTGTTTTAATTAATTCAATTTTTGTCACTATCTCTGCTCTATTTTCTTCTATCTGAGTAAGTTCTTGAGTACCTACAGTTCCTGCTAATTTGAACTCATCTAATAAATATAAACCTTTCTCAAGTAGTGATTTATCAATTAAATACTTGTTGATATCAATAATTAAATTAATAACTTTCTTGATAACTTTCAAGTCTTCCTTAATTTCAGCAAATATTTGTTTTTCGTTGTTTTCGATATCAATCCTTCTGCTTAGCTGCCCTTCGTCTGCGTGTGACAAAAATTCTCTTACGCTATGAACATATTCTATAGTCTCCACCGATACTGCTACATGCAACAATGATTTTGTAGATTCCATTACATGTCTAGTTTCTGGCGTATTTTTTAACATTTCTCCGATTACTTGTAGGGTTCTTTCAATCATTAAAACATGTGTACCATTAGTACTTTCGATGACTTCTATGTAATAAACAATTTTTTTTAGTGAATAATAATCACTCATGTACATATTTGCTGTTAAGTAGTTGTCATCTAGCAAAAGGTTTATTTTATTAAAACTCCCTTTCTTTTTATTTTTATAAAAATCTAAATCTAAATCATTTTGTGGAACCAGAACATTATCTTTCAATACTTCTTTTAACTTATTCAAACTTTTTTTGAATGACTCTCGTTCTAAGAAGAGTAGTGGTGCCATGGACATTTTTTTTTCATCACGTTTATATACTAGATTTATGTCCTGACCATTATGGCTACCCTTGTGGTGAGTTTCTGTTATCGGCCTATTTCTAGGTAAGTACAGCCTCCAATCTTCAAATGTACGGTACGTGTAATGAAAGAGCGCAGATTCAAATTCTTTGTACGTCGAAACTGCATTTCTATAAACGTCTTCTACTCCAGGGTTGGCCGTGAAATATTGTGTTCGTTTGTTAAACCGTTGTTTCAGATGGTTTCTCAGAACCAAATAATTCTCCATTATCAGCAATATAACATTAAAATCTAGCTTAAAGAAATAAACTTCGCAGTATATGTGTAAATCCCATTTAACACACCAGTTGTTTTTGTCTTTTATTTGCTGCTCTTTTTCAAAATCTGAATATTCTTCATAGATACTCAACACTTTTAGTATCATTTCTGCCGTATCGTTAGGTGTTTTGATGGAACCGGGCTCGGGTAGGCTAGAATAGAGCTTGTTTTGAAAAGTGTTGAACCTGATGAGAGACTGAATATCCATGAGCCGGGTTTGATCTTCGACTTTGCATACTTTACGAGCGCTATTAAGCAACTTCCCAAGCGTTCCAATTCTTTTAATGATTTTATTTTTATCGTTCGTCTCATTCCAGTGCAAGTCGCCGCACCAGTACTCGTATAACAAATCGACCATATCAAAAGTTTCCAACAGTAGCGCGACTTTGAACGCTTCCGTTATTTGCACTTCCACATCCGGGTCATCCAAGTCTGCGCCGGGTAGGTGCTCCATGATGTCATACTCTTTTAATAACTTATAGAGGATATCGGCTTGTCGAGTGCGGCACGCGGCTAGGATAAGATCAGCTTGTGTTGTACATTTGCTTTTTGTGTCTAGTTCATCTAATAGTGGTTTGTTACGCGTTAAATTCTGATGAAACCAATGAATTATATCCTCGATGTTCTTCTCGTCACCTTTTTCAATGGTGTCTTCTAATTCTTTTAAAGTTTTTATTAAATGATCTTTTTCTGGTTCCATTTTCTGCAAATAAGGTAAATTGTCATTGTTTTATTTTTACGTAGGTATCTACTAAGGTAAGCCAAACTCATACAACGTACAGTTTATCTATTTTGTTTTTCGGATCAATGATAACAATACCTACTTAGGTACTTTATAAAATGTCTTTAAATGGTTTAAGATTAGACAAGAAATTAACAGCGATACTTTAAGCTCGGGTGAAGCATTGAATCATTTAATTATTGAGCTGTTTCCCATAACTGAAGTGTCCCATTGGCACCCTTTAAATAAACATTTTAGACTGTTGTATAAGTACACCATATTCGTATATATCGACTCAGTGGTGTAGGGCGGTCGAGGACCAACTAACGTTCATTTGTAGCTTGTGTATAATCTTTACTTTCTGCCATATACTATACGTGTCAGAAATAGAATGCATGTAGTTAGATGTGGAGACCAATACATACCTACACACCTACCACGTACCTACGTGACCTGTTGCCATGGCATCTGTTTTTGTTGCTGAAGCGCGGTCAAATAAACCTACCCATGTACTGTAGTAGTTGTTCTTTATAATGTTATATTTAAGGACATTTTTCACCGCAGGACAGATAAAAGAAAAGGTAGATGACTTGTTTTCTATTTCACACATAGGTATTATGGCACTCGGCTGCCTTTCTTTTTGTAAGCATGGAAAAAATCAAATGACTTTTTCCACCCTGGTGGGATCGGAAGGGATCAGACGCTTACTGAATAAAACCCATCCGTGTTCCTCTTAATGCCCGTTGCGTTCCAGGACCGCGGGGTGACACTTTCGAACAAATTCCGCAACGGCCCTTGGCTATCTCATCATCATCTTCCTGCCCCTATCCCAAGTTACTTGGGGTCAGCGCAAAACGTTTTCTTCTTCCATGCCGTCCTGTCAGCCGTCATACTATCACTGACTCCCTTCTCTTTCATATCATTCTTCACACAATTGGGTAGATGACACCACTAATCAATTGACGTACTTTTTACGAGCTGTCAAAACGCCATTCCCCCATAGATTTTCTATGACAATACTCAACTATGACGTCACTTTTTTGTCATCTCAATGCACCAACTATTTATTGATTTCAAAGCAACTAAAAATCGATTTTTATAGTTATTTAAAAAATCATCGGGTTTTTAGTGCTAAAATTAAATGTTTTTTTTGTGAAGTTGTTTCTTGAAATTATTGGTTAGTGGTGTCATCTACCCAATTCATCCATCTTTTCTTTGGCCTCCCTCTTCCTTTCCATCCATCCACATATATGTTCAAAACTCTTTTGATCACATGTGTGTCATCCCTCCTTGGCTATATCTACAGAATAGTATTTTATATTAGTGACTCAATTGATAACTAGGTACTTACATAGGTATATACATTACATTTTATCATACAACGCGATAACACCCACGGACTTAATGGTGCCTTTGCAGCAAAACTAATCTATTTGTTTATCTACAGACAGACTGAGTCACGATTTTCGATAATATTATCAATAGATATATGGAAGATACTGGAAACTGGAAGAGAAGGTACCTATTGCAATCGAAAACAGTTTGACTGCCTAATGCCTACTGTAGTGACCCGCCCTAACACGGCAAGTGTGCTGCCAATATGGTCTGTTCTGTAACCAACTTCTTAAAATAAGTATTATTGCGACAGATTTGATGTGGAACTGGGAAATTATTGTGTTAATGGCAATACGTACTGTAAAAGAAAAGCTCGGTTCGTGCTTTTGTTCGGCAGGACACGTCCCGGCTTTCAGTTGCAGTGTGGTTAACTATTTAAGTAGTCAAAATTAGGATAAACTTACCTTTCTAAAATAATATAGGATGCTGAACAACACACCTTGTACCGCAGTAATACCACGCATAGACTTTTGGTCCGTCTGAAGTCCTAGGACCGTATAAATAAATAAAATTACAGTGAGACCAATCAGCCAGACGTGCTTACACTGAATGTGTAAATTGATAATACTAATATATCAGTGCCTATATATGTTGCAGTCAAAACTCTCAACCAGCCAAAAGTACCTTTAACTAGCAGAATCAGTCAAAAGTACATAGTTTTAACTTTTGATTGATGTTTTAGCAGTTAAAACTAGTTTTTACTAAGAGCGACATGACAGTTAAAACAACTTTTAACCGCAAATTTGCAGTCAAAAGCACTTTTAACCAATGTTTTTCAGTCAAAACCACTTTTGACCAACCTGTTCAGTCAAAATTACTTTTGCCTATTTTTAACCCCCGACGCAAAAAGAGGGGTGTTATAAGTTTGACGTGTCTGTCTGTCTGTCTGTCTGTGGCATCATAGGTCCCGAACGGATGAACCGATTTCAATTTAGTTTTTTTTTGTATGAAAGGTGACTTATGTACGAGTGTTCTTAGACATGTTTGATGAAAATCGGTTGAGCCGTTTAAAAGTTATGGGTGTGAAAGTGGGGATGAAAAACTAAAAATGATTTGTCATGTGGGTTATTAAATTATTAGGAACCTATGTATTTACAGCTTAACAAAATCAACATTATAATAAGTATGTACCTATAAAAAGTATAAAATAAAAATTAAATTAAAAATTTAAAAAACCCCCGACACAAAATCCTAGGTTCCCTTTAAAAAGTAAAAAAACAAAATACGTCGCGTTGGGGGACCGCTTGGGACGGTCGTACCCTAAATGCAACATCGGTCCCCCAAGGCGACGTATTTTATTTTTTTACTTTTTAAAGGGAACCTAGGATTTTGTGTCGGGGGTTTTTTAAATTTTTAATTTAATTTTTTGTTCAGTTAAAATAACTTTTGACTGGTTAAGAGTTTTGACTGCAACATATATACCTATGATAAGCGCTGGTACATTGTGGTTCGGTAGGTAATTTAGTGACTCGTAGACTGCATTGTTGTTATTAAAGAAAATTGACTTCGTTTCAGACAAAGACTTGTGGAAAATGGCGCGCGGTTCTCTTAATTAAAATTTCAAACTTTTTTTTGGCGCGGTTGAAATCCTCTTGGACTACCTCCGTCGTGGGGGTGACGGAGGGGCACGCCGCGCCGGACTCTTACCGGCTAAAGCCAGCGCGGTGTTCTACCTCTGCCAGTGACCAGGGATGCAAAGTCAAAGTCAAAGCATTTATTTCAATTAGACCATTTACAGGCAATTTTGAATTGTCAACAAGTTACAGTTTAAAATTGAAGCTAGTTGCTCGTTCCAAAACGAGCGGGATGCGGGATGCGGGATTGGCACCCCTGGCACTAAACTCTAAAGTTGCTCGCCGCTGCCTGTCGCCCTCTCGGTTAATTGATGAAGGGCCTGATTTAAAAATATATATGAAAAAAATAATGAAAAATGATGAGACATTTTTACATAAATAAAATACAATTTGATGAATATAATAATATACATTTATTTATCATATTTTATTCATTCATTCATTCATTCACAAGATATACACATCATACGCATGAACATACCATCACGCCTGTATTCTCCGAAGAGCTAGGCAGAAGAGGGCCAGTGACACTCTCAGTTCGCTGGTATATGCTACGTTATAACTCTAAAAGCTCTGCAATAGGAGCTTGTAACCGGCGTGCTAGTATGACCAGATGTATTAACGTGGGATGTATTATAACGGGGCGAAAGTAGTATGCAAGCATCGTAGCAGTAGGTGGCGTTCTGTGGTTTCTGCCAACCCCTTTGGGAAAAAGACGTGAGTTTCTTCTCTACCTCCCTCAAAAGCTGTAATTTTGACGAGATGATCCAGCCATCATTGATCTTTAGCCTCGTCAGTTGGCTTTTCTCACTAGACAGATCGCTTGCGAACATTTTGGAGCCTTTGTTCCGCTCAATAGCTTCCTTCAGACACGATCAAGCCAAGACGTGTTTATCACACGGTTGCGGTACTATCATCATTCGCTTTTATTTATTAAAGAAACATATTAATTAGTTACATATTAAATATATTCATTTAAAAAATTAAAAATAATAGCCCACCGGCTTCGGGAACAGGTTCCAAGCTACCTGTGGTCAGGGTTACTAAAAAAGGAATCTCCTAACAATACTCACTGTGTCTAGGAGTCATTGGCGTATCTAGAGTTAGTTTTCAGGGGGGGCCTGGCCCCTAAGATACCATGGCCGTTGCGATGCAATCCGATCAGGCGGAAGGTGAGCCCTACAGTCTGGGGTAGGCACAAGACCATTCTGGGGTGGACACCCCCCCCCCCCCCCCCATTATCCGCCTATGCTAGGAGTACCTACTGCTTTCAAAATCAAGCCCTTGATACAACTGCCCAACGAAAGCCTCCTTAGGTGTTGGTCGAGGCTCTTGGCAATCATCCCAACTAACAATTTAACGTCGTTCAAAAGTTTAGTAAACGTTATCTTAATTCCATTAATCGTAATACCTAAGTAGCACTAACGTTATAATAACGTTTACTAAACGCGAAAATGGCCCCAGTTATACGACCAACATTGTCGTATAATGGACATACAAAAGTCACAAGCTGACTTCGTTAAAGTCATTCAAAAGTCGTATGAACGTTATGGAATTACTATTTTCGTCGCGCAGAAGTCGCATCATAACTTTACAACAGCTCGTTTGTTGTATTGTTGTCATACAGGTGTTTTTGAATGACTAAAACGTTTTATTTGAGTCAAGGAACTACACCTGTAAGACTTATTCATTTTTCTTGTTAGTGACACATGATTGTGGTTTTGTTTCGAGATTTGAGTCCAAAATAAATAATCACAAGGAAATAAAAGTTGAGTGTTATTTAACTTATATTTATGTATCTCGCTAATAACTGTATCTGTCTCTCATGGCGTTTAGTTTGACTGGGTATTAAAGTTATATGATAATATACCTATGTGTTTTTATTTAACATTTTCATGCCCCCTCACAATTTTGTGTTTAAATGGTTATATTTTTATTAATAAAAATATTTTTATTTCTAAAAATGTCGGACATGTTGCTTTTGTCACACACTTATCTATTTACGACGTTGTAAAGACATAAAGTCGTATTAAGGTTATTTCAAGACCATGCAATACGCCATGACAGCTATAGTTATTAGGGTTCCTCATAAATTTAAAACCCTTTTCATATTATTTACAGTAAAAGTGGAGTGCAGATTTCAAAACATTCAAGTAAATTTTATTTGAAAATATGCCCAAGAAACATGGGTTAAAATATGGAAACAAAAACCATTTTTCGTAGTAAATTTAATAAAACGTTCCGTAAATATGTCGGGCTAGACGTTTTAAAGTAAAAACCTGACTTAAAAGCGACTACTTACAAGTTTGATTAAAGTCAGGACATGACATTAAACGGACATCATGTAATATATAGGTTATATTTGAGTATTAAATAAACAACCAAGTCATTTAAGAGTCTCCAGTTACCCGCTGTAAAACAGGATAACGATCGTTATGTAAACGTCGCTGTGAAAACGCCTATACAACTGCTACATTGCATAGATGTCATACAAAGGTTTTTCAAAGACCTAATTTGTTCAGTTCAAAACGTTTAATGGACTATAACGTTAGTATGACTATTGCGTTGTCGCACAAACGTTTTAGCTAAGACTGTAATATAACGTCGTTTAGTTTAGTCTTACCAACGTTGCTAAGACCAGCTTATTGTGACATATTCGTCGCACGACTAATAAGTTAAATTAAAGACGTCTAAAGAACCTAGTAGTCATCTCACTATCATTATAAGACTGCTATCCAACTTTATGTCGTATAAGTCAAGACTTATATGACGTTTTTGTTTGTTGGGATGTCATTTGCACAATTATCGCTGAACGAACTATATAGGGTGTTTGGTCATCTGCTACTTACTCTGCCCTAATTTATTCGGCCCTGGCCCCCTGGATCCTGGATATTTTGTTTTGTTTTCAAAGTATTTTTTACATCTTTCTGTAAGTTTGAGGACTCATAACTTTTTTTCTAGCTAACATCTGAATAAAGCAATATTTTGTTAAGAATCTGCCAATATTAAAGATTAAAAAAAAAGTTAAGAAAGTGGTGAAACTAAAAGAAAGCAAAAAAAAAATCGCATCATCACCAGACTGACATCGGTAAAGGAAAACATCGTGAAGAAACCTGAACTTATAGTCATAATAATATACAATGTATAATGAATGAAAGTAAAATCGTTAATCCGTCTTGCTTCGTGCCGTCTCTGTATGCGATCTTTGCCCTGCAATGGGACAATAATCGCAAAGACATTATAGTTACTAAAGGCTATCAGAGGTCTTAGTCTAGGAAAACACGTGTCGCCGATGCTCCCGGCTGTCAATCGTTGATCTTAGTCACTCGTAACGGGTAGTCAGAAACCCTAAAGGCTGACAACCATTCTTACCGTTACCGGTAACTATCCCGTTTTACCCTTTGGGTACGGAACCCTGTGACCTCAGCACAAAGTACATCAACCAGCTCATATCTCAGTGTGGCCATCTAGCGTCATGTAACAAAGTTAGAGTTTCAGTAGTTTTCTTCAATAGATCAACAGATGGCGTTTAGCAAATGTTATGATTAAATAAAATATATGATGTATCTCTAAACAAAGTCGCTTCCCGCTGTCTGTCCCTCTGTACGCTAAGATCTTTTAAACTACCCAATGAATTTTAATGCAGTTTTCATCAATCAAAAGATTGATCCAAGAGGAAAATTTACACGTAGTACAACCAGTAGACCAACGTAAGCGGAGCAGTAACCAAAGACGTACCTAGGGGTATCTAGTTAATGATAAATAAACTGTAGTTATCTCTTTTAAGATTTGTAGTATCGTATCGCGCAACTCAACCAATTTTTTTTTTAATGCGACCTGCAATGTGAGGACCTCGTGGCTAAATAATTACAGCCGCATAGACCGATCTTCCGGGTTAAGCCACGCTTGCCGAGGTTGGTTTGTGGATGGGTGACCATTTACCATAGCGAGTTTCCTCCGTGCCTCGGAAAGCACGTAAAGCCGTTGGTCCCGGCTGTCATTTGTAGATCTTTGACAGTCGTTACTGTTAGTCAGAAGCCAGAAAGTCTGACAACCAGTCTTACCAAGAGTATCGTATTACCCATTACTGGGTTGTGGAGGTCTGATAGGCAGTCGCTCCATATAAAATGCTGATATTCAGCTGCATCCGGTTCGACTGGAAGCCGACCCCAACATAGTTGGGAAAAGGCTAGGCAGATGATGATGATGATGATGACACAATGCGACCTGTCAAGTTTCCCGCTTGCTTTCAGAATACACCTCTTTCATAGAGCAGAATCGCCCTGTTGTGTATGTGTTTGTGAGGTGTATATCCCTGTGTGCGTGTGTATATGATAGTTAGATTCCTGAAGAATCGTATAGGCTATATACCATCCCATCACTCTACATAACATGACAATATAACGTGGATGATTTAAGGCCCTATGGTTAGCAAATTAGACGAAAACGCATCGCGGCAACAAATAAGGTTCAAAATAACGATTTTATTAAATTGAGAAAAAAATACACGCCTCAATGGAATAACTTATAGATATGCCTTTAGTTCATGAAAATCTCTATATTATTACATAAAATTAAACTCAAAATTCTGAGAATTACGATTTGCGCTTTTTTTTTACCATGATATTGCTTTAATTTCTGGAAATATTTATAAATAAGTCTTTACTTTGAACCCTTGGCAATACACTTATTTTTTTCAGACTTGTAAGTTGTAAAGTGTACCAATACGCCAGACTATGCGACAAAAAAATAATGTTTTCAGTGTCCTACTGTGTTCGGATGGCCCCTTAAAATATGCGAACGAAGTTGCGGTCATAAGCTAGTGCATTATATTGTGACAGAAAACGAGCAAACAATCTGGAGAATTCTCAAGTAGTTGGTCAAATGGAGAGTCAAGGACAATAAAATATGATTGGCCATTTGCACCGTCTACATGGGATGTCACTGGAGAAATATACTTACTTACACGTACATTATTTATTTATTTTATTATACACTAGCGCACTGCTCATGACTTCGTCTTTCTTCGTATTTCACCCGCCATAAGTTACGTCTTTGGTTAATGCTTCGCTTCCGTGGGTAGTAGCGCATGTAGCCTATGGTACTCAGTAATAATGTAGCTATCTATCGGTCCAGGAGTTTCAGAGCCTATTTGTTACAAACAAACAAACAAACAAACAAATCTTACCTCTTTATAATTTATTAGTATAGATTTTATTCAGTTTTTTTTAAATGAGCGGTATTTTGTTTTTTTTTTTTGTAGTCTCTACATTAATTGTTCAATACTTTCCTTCTTCTCCTAATTACCTTAGAGACAGGATAAAAGTCGATAAACAGACTTGAGAAAGAAATTTAATTGATAGAATACAAACCAAAAAATATCATCACGCCTGTTTTCCCCGAAGGGTTAGGCAGAGGTACACCCGCAGTTCCCGGGATGTTTAGGCCATTAACTCCGAGCCGATACCTACTGAAAATGACGTAGAAAAACCCAATAACACTCAATCGAACTCAAGACCCCCCTAGCGTAGCAGTCGCACTTAGGACAACCAGGCTAACGAGAATTAAACAAATTTTAGCAAAAGATAATAATTTAATTAATGATTAAACGAACTTACCTGTATGTGAAGTTCTATCATAATTATGGGAGGCTTTGTCCGAAGGGATTATCCAATAAAAACACTTGTAGTACCGCCTAGTGGTACGCCGTTCACGCACTAAATTTGAGAGTAAGTCATTAGGTAATAAAAATAAAAATACAAAACAATACCTTGTTGGTCACCCAGACTTACCCGCTCGCGTCATTTAGTTTAGAGATAGGTACTTGAAAAAATATTTTACCAAACCTGTGGGAGTTGCAGACCTGTAACAGGGAGGGAGGGTTGCTAATCCCTTCGGACAAAGCCTCCCATAATTATGATAGAACTTCACATACAGGTAAGTTCGTTTAATCATTAATTATTCGAGGCTTTGTCCGAAGGGATTATCCAATAAAAACACTTGTAGACGTTTAGAGGCATGGTGTGAAATATTTTTGATTTATTTACACAATACTAGTTTAATCAACTTATCAATATAACCTAATCAGAAGGTCCATTGACAACAGCCCTTGCAAAACAATTATCATTATTGTTAGTGACATTACTTGTAGTTCTATTATAGAACCGATAGAATGTACTGGAAGAACCGCTCCATCCAGCGGTTCTTCTTATTTGGTCTAAATTAACACCCGACCTATGGGCGGCAGAAGTAGCTGCGTGCCTTGTACTATGGGCTGAGAATATGTTGACATCGATTCCACTATCGCAGAGAGTATCTTTAATCCATCGACTTAAGGTCTGAGAACCTATGGGTTTATATGGTTTTTTAAGACTAATGAACAGGGAGTTAATATCTTTCCGGAAGGAGCTTGTTTTTTCCAGGTAAGTCATCAAGACTTTTCCTGGACATATTTCTGGTCTTTCTTCAAAAAAGGGTAATACTAAAATGGGCTGCAAGCAGCCTCTCCGTGTAGTTTTCAAGAAATCTGGAATTTTTATAGTAATTCTTGAAGGAAGTATTTCAATATTTTTGATGTTGATTTTTGACATGGTCTGAACTCTGTGAGCGGTTAGTAATGCAATAAGAAATATCAATTTTTTCGAAATTTTATCTAAAGTAAGGGTTTCATTTGGATATAATTGGCTTATATAATTAATTACTATTGAAGGATCCCATGTCATAGAATATTTCGGCAATGGAGGTCTCAAACGAAATACGCCTTTAAAAAATCTTTTTATTCTGTCATCTTCTCCGATGTTTTTTCCTAATAATAAGGCTAACGCAGATCTACACGAATTAAGTGTTGCATATTGGCATCCTTCTTCAAATAGTTTATTAAGAAAATAAATAATTTGTGGAACCGACGCGTTATACAAATCATAATTATATTCATTGCACCATAAGTACCAACGTTTTAGGTAAACATCGTACTGTTTATGGGAATTTTCTGATAGTGATGACATCATAACATCAATGGCAGTTGGGGGAACACTTCTCTTTAGCCACGCTGTCCGCATAAGATTCCTGCCACCAGGGTAAGCGTGGTGTGGATGTTGCGATTGCTGGAACCGAAATACATGATTGGGGACTTATTTGCCTTAAATGTGATTAGGTCAGATATCAAGAGGCTTCTATAAAGGGGATACCAAGGCTGCGTAGGCCATAAGGGAACAACAACAATACCCTTAGCCTTGTCAGAGATGATTTTTCTTAAAACCTTCAAAATGATAGAGAATGGGGGGAAAGCGTAGAAATTACAATCAGTCCAAGCAATTGTAAATGCATTAATAGTCATTGCGTCGGGATCTCTATGCCAAGAAACGTACTTGATACATTTTTTATTAATACGGCTAGCAAACAGGTCTACTTCTGCTCTACCGAATAACATGACAATTTCCTGGAATGCCCAATCCGCTAATTCCCATTCAATATCAGGATGAATGCGCCTAGATTCGGCATCGGCCGTTCTATTATCTGCTGATTTTATATATGTAGCCATAACATATAATCCACGACCTTCACACCATTGCCACAACTGTCTGGTAATATCCGTAAGGTGTGGGAACTTAATGCCTCCCATTCGGTTGATATAAGAGATGGCCGTCGTGTTGTCGATATGAAGTAAAATTTGACAATCATTTAAAGTCTTAGCAAAAACTTTTAGACCGAAGTAAGCGGCTTTAATTTCTAAATAGTTTATGTGTTGAGCTCGTTCTTCAGGACTCCACAGACCGCTAGCCCTCTCTTTCCCGCATGCAGCCCCCCACCCCGTATTTGAGGCATCAGAGAATATTTCCAGATCATGTTTATCTTCCCTGATTCTACAGAAAGGTTTCTGTATAGCGTTACACCACCATCTTAAATCAGGTTGCAACGTTACAGGTAATTTCATGAGCTTGTCGAAATTATCATCTGGTTTTAAATTCAGAAATTTTAATCTTTCAAAAAATTTCGTGTACATCCAACTGTATTCTACAGCAGGACATATTGACACTAGTATACCGACTAGTCTAGCAAATTCACGAATTGAACAGAAGTTAAGACATAAAAACTTTTTAATCTCTTGCGTAACGCATTCAATTTTTTCAGAGGGTAACGTGATCTGGAACTTCTTTGAATCTAGTACAAAACCTAAAAATGTACAAGTCCTGTTTGGTACCATGGAACTCTTCTCCTCATTAATTAGAAAACCAAGGGAAGTTATTAATTTCTTAGTCTGCGTTGTGTTGAATAAACACTGTTCATAAGACTGTCCCATTAGCCAAAAATCATCTAAGTAATTGGTCGAAATAAGTCCGCCTAGACGTAACAAACGGACTATCGGTTTCATTACTTTTGTAAAAATATACGGGGCAGTACTGAGGCCAAACGGTAAAACATTAAACTCATACATTTGGCCGTCAAATTGAAACCTTAAATACTTTCTTGAATTTGGATGAATTTTAATTAGATAATAAGCATCTTTTAAATCTATTTTTGTCATGAAACAATCTTTTGTTATCAATTTTAAGACAGTGCGTAAATCTTCAATCTTAAAATGATGAGTTGATATAAATTTGTTCAAGTTTTTGAGGTTGAGAATAAAACGAAATTTACCATTTGGCTTTGGCACTAAAAACACACTAGATAAAAACTGACCCTCTATAAAGTGACATTTACTAATAGCCCTTATAGACAATAAATTATCAATAGCCTCATAAAAGGAATATTTTTCTGTGTCAGAATATTCTCTTATAGATGGTAGAGACAATTGTTCAACTGGACATGTAAATCGAATTTCATAACCTTTGATACAAGCAAGAACCAATGGGTTATTGGTAATAAGGGACCATTGATCATAAAATAATGACAATCTGCCAGAATAGTTTACCAGGTCTAGCGGCGGTCGCGCGTCCGCCGCAGCTGCGAGTGTCTCGATGAGTTGGATGGCCTCTTCCTGTTCGGAGGGGGCTCCTTCACCCTCGGATGATTCGGATGATTCGGCGGCTTCCGCGGAGGATATGGGCCTTTCCAGTTTAAATTCCTGGAAGTACTAGCTGTTGACTGGAACTTCTTGTTGCCTGTATCCGTTTGTGGTTTAGGCTGTGACGTCTTCAACTCCGCACCTGATCTATTGATAGCCTTGGCTGTCTTGATTGTATCTGTCAAGTTCTGTCCAAACAACAAGTTATCTTGCTTGGTGTTTTGTAGTTGGTCTTTCATATCCCTTTTCATTGTAGATAGAATGAAATTCCTTCTAATTGCTGAATCGGTATGTTGACAATCACATAAAATACGCTCTGCATCCATAAGCATCTTTACTAATACTGGATCCGTATTGTCTTTTGAAATCAGGATATTTATGGCCTGGGCCAGGTTTGATATGGCTGAAGCCACCTGTTTTTGTCTCATTTCAATGCTCTTGTCCCGCTTAGCGGTCATATCTGAGACAGCAGCTTTTATCTCGGCATTTAATGCTGGAGCATCAACCAGTTTACAGTTACCTGGTAGTAAGTACTTTTCAAGTAACTCTTTGCGAAGCTCTTTACTTATTCCATGTACGGCAGTATGCTCTAGTCTCACTGCCAAGTCTTTGTGGATGTCATCGCCATAGGTATTAGAAATAGTAGGATCTTCCCCTAATATTTCTAATATTTCACTGGCCAGTGTCATTTCTGTGGATCCCAGCACTTCACCAGAGTTCGTGTTTACTGGGTCCTCAATAATGACCGTGCTGGTGCTGGGTTCGATAGCTGTAGCAGTTATGGGAACTGCGGATGTAGTGGCAGAGGGCTCCTTTGTGGATTCCACAGTAACTTCCGCATCGCGGTCAGCACAGATTTCAGACACAAGGGCAGTTGTGCTACCATCCAGTAATCGAGTGATATTATCATTCGGGAGTTCGTGGGTATCACTACGACCCAGATACTCGTATTCTGGTTCTGAAATCAATAGATTTCTCGTTACCTATTAGTTAAGAAACAGACCAAAGTATTGTTTGCAAAACTAACTATCAGGTAGTACAGATCCAAAGAAAAGTACGCAAACCTTGGTAAGTACAAACGAATTTTTCGGGTAGCGCATTAAAAGAAAGGTAGGTACGCAAACCATAGTGGTAGGTACCTATGGGTAGTACAGTTCCAAAGAAAAGTACGCAAACCCTAAGGTGTAACCTATTTATATAGCGGTAAGTACAGTTCCAAAGAAAAGTACGCAAACCTTGGCAGGAATACTATAACTAACATTATGGGTAGTACAGTTCCAAAGAAAGGTACGCAAACCCCGTTAGAGTAATACCATTTTAATACATAAATATGATGACTTTACGTAGGTACTTATTAGTAAAATTGTAATCTCTGCTTATTGTTTACATTACAATACATTCCTTGTAATATACTGATTGCATAATAAAAAATATGAGGGTAGTTTCAAACCGATATTTCAATCCGGCAGAGATTGTAAAAATATTATTCATTTTTATCCAACATACCTAGCGTATAGGTACAAGTATGTAAGAAAATAAAAATCACATCACTAACCTTCATACTCTGAGGGATACGAATTATCCGATGATCGACTGCTGCTGCGACTGCGCTGACGTCGGCGGCGACGTTGCAGTTTTTTCTCCAACTTCCTAAACTTTTTATATAAATGTTCATAATCGTCACTTTTATCATTTTTACGCTTAGGCATTACTTTAAAAAACTTCCTTGAATAATAACTATAAAAGCTTTTAAAAAGACACGAGATGTGCGTTCGCGGCGAACACTAAAAAGCGAATGACGCGAGCGGGTAAGTCTGGGTGACCAACAAGGTATTGTTTTGTATTTTTATTTTTATTACCTAATGACTTACTCTCAAATTTAGTGCGTGAACGGCGTACCACTAGGCGGTACTACAAGTGTTTTTATTGGATAATCCCTTCGGACAAAGCCTCGAATAATCTATGTTAGAATTAGACTAGTGGTTACCTAATTATCATGTAATTAAGAGAGAAGAGAAAAGATTTGTAATTTTGTATGTAACGAACACACTTGCTTTTAGAAAGCTACATTATTACTGAGTAACATAGGCTATAAAACAGAAAGAGATGTCAGCAAACTTGGATGGGGCCACTGAGGGCCGATGCCTGCCGGGGCTGCGGGTTGTTCGAAAGAAATACCGCGCCCCCGGAACGCAAAGGGCACATGAAGGAACATAGACGGGTTTTAGTCAGTAAAAGTCTGACACTCCCTCCCGCCCCGCCCAGGGCGGGGGAAGTTATTTGATGATGTCCAGTAGTAGTATAAAAAAAAAAGAAAAAAAAAGGCTATAAAACAGAAGGATACGACACACGGGAGACGAGCAGTAACCAAAGTTGTAACTTAACGCGGGTGAAATAAGCCACGCCGATGAAGTTGTGGATTGTCCGATAGTCTTATATTAATATCTAAATATATAACTCAAGGTGACTGACTGACTGACATAGTGATCTATCAACGCACAGCACAAACCACTGGACTACTGGACGCATCGGGCTGAAATTTGGCATGCAGGTAGATGTTAAGACGTAGCGTAGGCATCCGCTAAGAAAGGATTTTGATAAATTCCACCCCTAAGGGGATAAAATAGCGGATGAAAGTTTGTATAAATCTTCTTAGATTTCCGACTGATTGAACTGAAATTAAAGATTGGAGCTACTATGATGAAGAGGTCCGCTTAAATAGGATTTAACAGATTACAGGCTAAATAACATCGCGCTATGAGCCACGGGAACGGATTAGTAACCAAAAACCTAACGTAACGCGGGTGAAACCGCGGGGCACAGCTAGTATTAGTATAAATTCTCTCCGAGTGCCCATTCTATATGAACTGAATTTTACTTTCATTATTGGTGCTCTGCTGATTTATTCCACGGGGCAGCGGTCAACAGCGCGAAGTTCAGTAAGCATTCAGTCCCGCGCTTGCCGTCGTACCGTAAATACTATGGCTGATAAAGGTAGAATGATAAAGATAATTTGAATAATAATTTCTAACGTAATTAAATCTTGATAACATCGGAGTTTTGTGTTTTAACTTATAGAAGCAACAAGATTAATGTAACCGAGATTTTGTAAAAAAGCAATTGATAAAGTGATATAGTTTGTAATTTAATTATTATTTAGTTTTAACTTTGATGGTCCAAATGAAATAAATATATTATTGATAAAGTGTCAGTGGGAGTTCTTTCTCGTACTTCTTCTCCATAGAGGCATTCTTCTCCAACGCTTTGGAACGAGCAACTAGCTTCAACTTGCTGACTAACCGACCGACTCATTGACAATTCAAAACCGGCTGTAAATGGATTAATTGAAATAGATGTTTTTGACTTTGACCTTGTGTTATATGTTCTGATTTCAGTTGTAAAACTTAGCTGCAGTACGTTTGCAAGGCGTTATGCAACCGCTCAAGCGCCGACAATACCAAAATATGATTTTACACCGAAACAATATGCTGTGAGTTATTATGTTTTTTTTTTTATTATTTTTTTATTAGTCCGTGCAGTCCCACTGCTGGGCAAAGGCCTCCCGCAATTCCTTCCATTTTCTCTTTTATTTTTAGGAAAAGTTTATTTATCTTTTTATCGGCACAGTATTTGATACTAAACTTTCAAGTCTCTTTTAAAAGTTTAAAGGCTAAGGTAGACTGATTTTAAGTTTTGAAACACACCGATGCGCTTTGAGCGAGCGGAATGATTAGTCCTCGTGCCTTCTTAGTGTAAGAAGAGGAACAGTAGTTGTTCCAGTTCTATAGTTTGTGGGAAAAGTGTGCCCAATGTGCTGTATCGGCGTTCCCGCGGCCGGCTACGCGACACCTCACAGCGTAACACGACGCCTGCACTTCGTGTGCAGTAGTTTTTAATGTTGTAATATTATGTATTATTTTATAGTTATTGTCTTATGTGTATTGTGTTATATGGGCCTTAGTTGCCTGAAATAAAGGATTATTATTCCATTCATTTATTTAGAACACATATTAAAAACATTTTTAAATATTGATTGAAAATAAAAACATTTAAAAATATAGAAAATAGTAGCCCACCGGCATCGGGGACAGAGTCCAAGCTACCAGTGGTCAGGGCTCCTGAGAGAGGAATATTATTATTATTACAAGTAGTTGTTTGCGTATGTGAATTTATATATTTGTAAACGCACCCACGATACACCCCCCCCCCCCATGCCCTCTATTATATGGGACCTGAAAACATGCCGGCGAACCGTGGGTGTACATTGGTACACCCACCCAGTGGTGCCTAACCTTTCGGGGAATACAGGCGTGATAGGAAGGTACCCACGATACACGAGAAGTTTTTAAAGGTTCTGTTTACCATTAAACTTTTAGGGTCCGTCATACCAGAAGACGGAACAGCTGAAGAGTGCCCACATGCCCCCCGCCGTGTTTAACATCTACCAGCGTCCACTGCTGCTGCATCAGGGGCGCCAGCAGTGGCTCTTCGACCACGAAGGCAAGCGATACCTGGACCTGTTCGGAGGCATCGTCACAGTCTCCGTTGGACATTGTCACCCGTAAGTACTGCTGCCAGATTGTCGAAATTCGTCTGAATTCTCCGAACATTTGACACGATTCCCAACCACGTACTAAAACTCCCGACAATGAGTTTCGTAAAGAAAAACATTCAACTGCCCAGTTGGTCTCGTAGTCGCAAGCGCGACTGAAGAGCTGGGGTCCTAAGCTCGATTCCCAGGTCGAGCAAGTGTTATTGGGTTTTTCCATTAGGAATTTCTCAGTGGCAGCCGGAGCTAGGATTTGTGCCTGGTAAATGGCAATAGGCTCGGACTTAAAAAACATACCGGCGAACTATGGGTGTACGTTGGTACACCTCTGCCCAACCCTTCGGGGAATACAGGCGTGATAGTATACGTAATATCTGAATTAAAATCTCCGGATTTCATGTTATCCGCGAATTTAATAGATTTATAAACTAGGTAGGATCGGTAGTTTATAAAGGTAACGCAAAAGCGCTACAATTTTAAATTTTGTCCAGACATTTTGTTTTTATGCTCTGGCAACCCTACCCGTAAGTATTGCAAGTAATTTGAGTTTATTTGAATACGCATTTAATTAATCTAAAATTAAAATAACTTTTGACTGTACGTATACATTTGAGGTGAATGTAATGAATTATTTAAAGGTACTTGGGGCGGCCCTGCGTCGCTCGGCTAGTATTTCATAATAGGTGCAACGTGAAGTAATGGGATATTAATCAATTTTATAGTCACGGGCTTACAATTATGAACACTGCAATGTTTCGGGCTATACAAGTCCAGAGTAAAGTGGTCTTGTATTGTATTGGTTTTTCGTACAAAGCAAGGCCAGCTCATACGGGTAATTGTGAAGATACTAGGTATCTTTGCGTTGATAGGATTTTGTAAATACCTAATTGAAAAGAGTGTCTGTGGAGTTTCTTTCTCGATCTTCTCTATAGAAGATTAACTTTTTATTTTTTAAAGGATTGGAAAACATCAAATGACTGTTTCCGCTCTGGGCGGAACGGAAGGAAGTGTCGGACTCTGACTGACTAATACCCATCCGAGTTTTCTAATGCCCTTTGCATTCCACGGGCTCTGTAATTCTTTCGAACAAATTCCGCAAATAGAGGCCTGCCTACCTACATTTGCAATGGACAACCAACTTCGACCTGACTGACTCCTTGACGATTCAAAAGTGTCTATCTGTACCTAAATGGATTAATTGAAAAAAATGCTTTTACTTTGAATAAAGAAGGAACTTGCAACGCCCTTTACTTTTTATATGACTGGCGTAGTAAAAGCTGATGTTATTTAAAGGACAGCTAGTTTGACGATTTCCGGTAAAAGAGGCAAGTTGTACCTGTCTTACTCTTACCTTGAATTGAAAACAAAAATTATCCTCTTACCATAAAACGTTTAAGTAAATTCTCGTAATTCAAAACGTTCATAAACTAGACGCAATCTCATCTCTATTGTAGGCATAAAAATAACTCAGGCCTTTTGACAGTTTGAGAATGAGATTATAATGTGAACGAAAAAAAGTTACGAGGCTTCAGAACAGGCTTCTTCTGGATAAGCTCACTTCATCGTCGCCTTTGTCTTTGTCACCGGTGACCTAGACTAGAGTTAAAAACTTAAAAAAAAAAAAAAAATATATACCATCACGCCTGTAATCCCTGAAGGGTTAGGCAGAGGTGTACCAATGTACACCCACAGTTCGCCGGTATATTTAGGTCCCATGTAATAGGGGGCGAGCCTATTGCCATTAACCGGGCACAAATCCAAACTCCGAAAAACTTACTCATCTCAATTAAATAGAAATACTTTTTTATATCTTTCCTCCAACACGAGAAATTTCTCCTGTATCGTAGATGCCTTTGCAAACATAAACTCATATACTACACTTGCAACCAGACCAGGAGCAACTATCTAGGCCATTCAATATTTGTTCCGTGCGAGAATCGAACCTACAATACGGAGCGCAACAGCTTATTGCACTGGTGCAACCGTGTCCCCAACTATACTCATTTCTCTTCCTGATTTGATATATATACCTATAATATTCTGTATATGGTGGACGTCCTACGCTGCGCTTGCCGGTGCATGGTCTACATTCGAGAACTTTGCGGCCCATCGGCCATCAGCTCTTCGTGTCTTGTACCCTGCCCACTGTCACTTCAACTTGCTGTTTCGCTGGGCTATGTCGGTAACTTTGGTTCGTCTGCGGATCTCTTCATTTCTGATTTGATCTCGCAGAGAGAGCCCAAGCATAGCCTGATAAAGACCGCAGAAAGACCCTGAATGCAGGCCGCTTCCAACCGGTCCATTTGAAAATTCATGGGATAGGCCTATGTCATGCAGTGGATCCTACGGCAGATATGATGATTTTGATATTTATATTTTCAGAAAAGTTGTTGGAGCGTTACAGGACCAGATAAACTCTTTATGGCATTGCACGAATATTTATCGGCACCCGAAGATTTATGAGTACGTCGAGCAACTGGTTTCGAAGTTCCCTGGAGACCTAAAGGTAAATTCTACGTACCTACTCCAAGAAAACCCCTTTGGTGCCTCGGAAAGCACGTGAAGCCGTTGTTCCCGCGCCTGAACTCTCCCCGGTCGTGTCGGATTGCCGTCCCAACGGACTATGAGAGTGGGGGAAGAGGGAGTGCATCTGTGTTTACCCACACACCATACTAAGATGTGATTTTCCATACCAATACTAAAAGTCCTTGCCCAGCGAAAATGTTTGTTAAATTCAATGTTACTTTGTTTGATGGCAGTATGCGTAGTTTATGATGTGTTTACACTCCATGTTTACCTACATAAGGAATAATAGATAGATATTATGACGATGTATACCGCCACATGTTCATATGCCACACAAGGTCACATTATTGCGATAGTAGTCATAATGATTATAATAATATTGGTTTTATTATATTACGTAGTTGAGGCAATGTCATGCGAACGAGATAAGACTATCTTCAAACAATGAATTGGTTATTTTTAAGTTGTAAATAGACGTAATTTACTATACTTTTGATATAGATATGTAATCATCATTTTTATCGGGCCCCTAATGAGTTTTCTGTTGCTATGTTTGTAGGGGGATTACAAAAAATACTGCGATAATTTTCTGACAGATATTTCCATTTCCACGATTGTTTTAATTCCACTGCCTAGATTTACTCAGTTGGAGTGCTAGATAAGATTCTTATCATATTGTGATAATTATACATAGACTATAGGTACCTATTAACAAGGTTACCGAGTCGAACAAGGTTTCGTTACCACCTTTCCTTTATTTTAAACTAGCGAACTGCATGCGACTTCATCCGCGTTGCTTATTTCACCCGCCATAAGTTACGTCTTAGCTTAATGCTCCACCGTGTCGACGGCGCGTTCGTGTTCCACGCGCGCCTCAAAGAGATGTCAGCAAACTTGGATGGGGCCACTGAGGGCCGATGCCTGCCGGGGCTGCGGGTTGTTCGTAAGAGATACCGCGCCCCCGGAACGCAAAGGGCACAGACGGAAGGAACATAGACGGGTTTTAGTCAGTAAAAGTCTGACACTCCCTCCCGCCCCGCCCAGGGCGGGGGAAGTTATTTGATGATTTCCCGTCTATAAAAAAAAAAAAAAAAAAATGCTCCGCTCTCGTGGTCGTAGCGTGATTTTATATAGCCTATGTTATTCGGGAATAATGTAGTAAGTGTAAGTGTGTAATCTATCTATTGGTAAACAAAGAAATCTTACCTTTTTATAATATTAGTATAGATGTTTAACACGTTTAAACAAACAAACAAAAAAATTTCAGCTTTATTATGTTAGTAGAGCAGTAACCCAAGACGTACGGACGGTGAGCTACCCATTGCTCACCGCCCACAGACCGTGTCTACGGTATCCGCCTGCGGGAGGCGCAATGGTGCCGTTATTGGCAATCCATTGCGTCCGTACGTTATTTAACGACAGACCGTGTCGACGGCGCGTTCATGTTCCGCGCAAAGAGGTGTCAGCACATAGAAGGGGCCACTAAGGGCCAAGGCCTGCCGGGGCTGCGGGCTGTTCGAAAGAGATACCGCGCCCCCGGAACGCAAAGGGCACATGAAGGAACATAGATGGTTTTTGATTTTACCATCTTTAAACAAAAAAAAAAAAAAAAAAAAAAAAAAATTACCCAAGACGGAACTTAACGCGAGAAGCCGAAGTACCTTCAATTCCGCTCCGCTCGCACCACTGAACCCCGCATGTAGCTTTAAATTCGTGCCTAAATAATCCAGATCCGATTCAGGCTCGCCTCTTACTGTCCTCCCCCAGAGGCGCCCTAAGCCGAGGTCCGGACCCCATCGGGGATCACCTTGCATGTAATTTATAACTTTTAAGGCATGGATGGAGGCCTAATCAAGAGGCTAAGTGCGGAGACAGCCCAGCAAAACCAAAGGCTGGTGGCCTAAATTTTCAAGGCAGCACCGTAAAGTCCCGTTTAAAAAAAGAAGAATCTTCAATATCATGATATATTACAGGTGGCATATCTCGTGAACAGTGGGAGCGAAGCGAATGACCTCGCTACGCTTTTGGCGAAGGCCTACACCGGCAACTTGGACGTGGTGTCACTACAGAGCAGCTACCATGGCTACTCCTCCGGCCTGATGGGGCTCACCGCCACTCAGTCCTACAGAATGAAACTGCCTGTACCCCCCGGATTCTACCACGTAAGTTTCTTCTTCTTTACCGTGTGGGCAGTAAGGTCTAATGACCCCACACACCCTAGTGTCAGAGTTTCCAACCGTCTCAATTGCCTCTGCCATGGCTAAATGGCGACCGATGTCAGTAATGTCCAAGATAAACTTAGAAAGTATATGTTAATTAGAAAAAGTCACATTGGTACTCGCCCGTGCCCGGTTGCGATCCACAACTTCGTGCATGAGAGGTGGGCGCCTTAACTGCTAGGCCATTACGACGTGGTTGTTTGTGCGTATTATATGTTTGTTAACTCCCGCACGATATAGAAGAAACTCATAGTGCCGGACAACGTAGAAAAGGAAAAAAGGATTTTGTTAATATGCAGCCACGCCTATATTCCTCGAAAGGGTAGGCCAACAGAGCGTTCAGAGTGTTCCCTCTGAAACCCAATTTAGTTAAAGTTGATGCGTATGCGTTTATGCTCTGTATTAGAAGAGGCCTTTGCTCTGCAGTGGGACAATATGAGTCTGGTATTCAGTGCCGTAACTAGGGTGGTGCCAGCGGTCCCCAAGCACAGGGCGAAGACCCTGGAAGAGCTCAGAAATGACCAGACCAGGACCAGAATTCTTTTTCCAAAGGCGCATTTATAGAAGCTCGCACCGGGCACATAAAAGGCTAATTACGTTACTGCTGGTATTATATTGTTAGGCAAAAATGCCAATGCAAGAGTAATGTTTTATCACATAAAGTCTCGGCATTTAGATGACCTTTTACCTTTGTTTTCAGACCATGTTACCGGACCCATTCCGAGGCATTTGGGGTGGGTGTCGAGACTCGCTGTCACAGGTGCCCGGAGCGTGCTCCTGCCCTGGCGACTGCGTGACCGCCGACAAATATGTTAACCAACTTAACGAGGTAAATATAAAACCTGCTTTCAAATATAAAAAAAACCGCATTCAAATCGGTTCACCCGTTTAAGAGCTACGGTGCCACAGACAGACGCAGAGACACGCAGACACGTCCAACTTATAACAACACTCTTTTAGAGTCGGAGGTTAAAAATAAGAGGAAAACATCTTCGGTAAAAAGGAAAATTCGTCAGCACGATCTCTTGATTTCCGAGCGCATTTAATCCTAATCGCTGCAACGTTAGAGTAAACAAGCTGTGTAAACCTGTAAACTCACTCCATTGCAACTTTGTGTCTGTCACCTCTGACCTAGACTTGAGTCAAGATCAAACCCATATCTCAAGCAAAAGAAACTTGTGAGTTTATGTATATCACTAGTTGTGATCGATAAATTAGGGATGGATATCGATGGAACCTTTAGGCTAAGGCTTATAATGGAGCGATATTTTTACCGGCGCCTGCAGCAGCTGTACGGAACTAGAATCCGCATAGAATTAACACATGGGGCAGCAGGTATTCTGCTGCCCCATGTGTAAAATAGTAAAAAGAGAAATAGAGAGCTCTGTAAGAGAAGGAGGAGATGTCTCTTCTTTGAAAAACTCGTTTTGACTTTCAAACTCTCTTATTTATTTTTATTTTCTTATTTATTTAATTTTTAATTACTTTTTCTCTTTCTTATTTTTTTTTCTCTTATCCCCCTATTACCTGGGACCATACCGGCGAACTGTGGGTGTACATTGGTACACCTCTGCCTAACCCTTCAGGGAATACAGGCGTGATGGTATATGGGTATTAAATTCTCTTATTTGTTTGATAGCTCTTAGAAAACTCGTTACCCAAAGGAAGTCTGGCAGCTTTGTTTGCGGAGTCCATACAAGGTGTCAACGGAACTGTGCAGTTCCCCAAAGGTTACCTGAAGAAAGCCCATCAGCTTGTCAAGAAATATGGTGGCTTATTCGTGGCTGATGAAGTAAGTTATGAATTCAATTGTTGCCTTTATTATTTTAACTACCACGTTGATCTTGTGGAGCAAGAACGGCTGTCTAGCCTCGGAATCGAACTCAGGACCCCGAGTTCGATTCCGAGGTCGGGCAAAAAGTATGATGTAGTTCTTCCTTTACGAATTACTCAGCAGCAGCCTGAGGTTTGGAAGTAGGGGGTGTTACACCTCCGTGCCTCAATTTGATTTGACAATAATTATCTTTCATAATGAAGACCATAAAAAAGAAATAAGCCCGATCGCGTGAATTGTCCTAAGCAATGATCTCTCATACGACAATTAATTTTTATTTAAATACAATTTTTATTGTTAGTTTACAAAAAAACTGCAGCTTCATATTTTGTCCTCATAATTCGACAAAATGTATAGAGCAGCTGATGTTTTAATCGCATTTCAGGGTTGGCCCCTCATTTAAAGTTTTTCATAATGATAAGTAGGTACTATCACTCCTTATCAGGTTTCTAGTAAACAAAGACTAACCTTGTTTAGATACTCCTAGATTTAGATAGTTCTAAAAAATAGGGATCCTGTTTCACAACTGGGATCCAATTTAATTTTCTGTCATTTTTAGGTTCAAACCGGTATTGGACGCACTGGTGACGCATTCTGGGGTTTTGAAAACCACGGTGTGGTTCCTGATATTGTAACGATGGCCAAAGGTATAGGTAATGGGTTCCCGATGGCCGCCGTGGTCACCACTAAGAAGATAGCCGCCGCGCACGCAGGGACTTACTTCAACACGTTTGGTGGCAACCCCATGGCTGGTGCAGTGGGTAAAGCTGTTCTGGATGTAAGTTTATCATGGTATTTTATCTCAGCAACCAGTCACCGGATAATGGAAGGCATATTTAAATACCTAATTTTTTTTGTCCACACGACACTACTTCTAGGAACACTTTATTTGAAAAAAGAATCCGTAGTGATTTACCTTGTAGTAAGATATACTCCTTAAAACAATAGTTATCAACCAGTAAAACCCCGTCAAAATCGGTCCAACTGTTTCGGAGATTAGCAAGAACCAACAGACAGACAAAAAAATAAAATCCAATTTTTTTTCGCGTACTTACATACCGTGTAAACATTCGCACTTATTTTACATAAAGCTGCAGTTCCGTTCGGCGGAATGCACAGAGAGAGGTCAAAACATCAAGCTACTCCAATACAGTAGAACCTCAATTAACCGAACCGGACAAGATCAAACAAAAACAACACAATTTCACCTAAAAACTGTACAGTCTAAACATATTAACGTTGAAATATAAAACACCTAAAAAAGTCAAATGTTTATCTTATAAAAGAGTCGATTTTTAATTGACGAACAGCTGCGACTTCGACGCATTTTCAGTAACAAATTGGCAATGTTTGGATAATTAAATGTTCGGATATACTAATTCAGCGTTCGGATAATTGAGGGTTGGGATAATCAAGGTTCGGATAACCGAGGTTCTGCTGTATGTCAAAATTCGGAAAATTTTACAGTTTGAGATATCTATACTTATTATATTTATCTACATTATACTCGTATTTTATACTTATGAGGTCATCAACTTTTTACGACGGAAAAACTGCTCAATAAATACAGATAAATCTATCAGTTACCTAACTTATATGTTTTGGGTTTATAATTGTAACATAGTGTTATGTAATGTTATCTATATAAATATAACCTTTGCAAAAAGCGAAACATATCAGAATTCAAATAGGTACCTAACTAATTATAGTTTCTATTATCAGTTTCTCTATTATCAGTTTATTACCTTGAGATAACATACTAGGTATACTAGGTAGATAGAGGTACCTACCTACCTTTTATTTTTTTGGAGTTGGACAATCATCAAATAACTTTCGTTTCTAACTGACGAAAAGCCACGCTTTCGTGTTCCACGCGCGCCTCAAAGAGATGTCAGCAAACTTGGAAGGGGCCACTGAGGGCCGATGCCTGCCGGAGCTGCGGGTTGTTCGAAAGGGATACCGCGCCCCCAGAACGCAAAGGGCACATGATCCTTCATATGCCCTTTGCGTTCCGGGGGCGCGGTAACTCTCCCATCTATCTAACCCATCTATGTTCCTACATAGATGGGTTTTAGTCAGTAAAAGTCGGACATTCCCTCACGTCCCGTCTAGGGCGGGGGAAGTTATTTGATGATCGCCCATCTATATAAAAAACCGTGTTCATCCTAATGCCCATTGCCCTGGCTGGAGGCCTTAACTTCTAAGGCAACCACAGGAAAGCCCGGTTAAGCAGTACACAACCTCCTAGGTTGAACTGCGAGATGCCAAACCGAAAAAAAAAAAAGAAAAAAAATAATGCCCATTGCGTTGCAGAGCCGCGGTGCGGTGACTCTTTCGAAGAAATTCCGCAACTACCTAGCTACCTGAAGAGTTTGTTTGTTCGTTTGTTTAAACTGTCTGTTTGTTTATTGTCCCAATACAGAATACAGGGCGAAAGTGTCTTCTCATATAGAGTAGGCACGAGGACGAGGATTGATCACCACGCTTACTCAAAGCTGATTGTCAATTTTATTATATTAATTTTAAGATAAGTCCAGGTTTTCTCACGATGTTTTCTTTTACCGATGTCAGTGAAAGAAAGTACGTAGGTAGGTAATTATATGAAAGAGAAAAAGTTACATTGATACTAATTGCCCGTGCTCGGTTGCGAACCCACAGCCTCATGCATGAGAGGCTGCAGGCGTCTTAACCACTGGGCCATCAGGACATGATGACATAATGACTTGTGAAAATATTTAAGGGCTCGTACAAATAAACACGATACGACGTCGCATCGTGTTTATGTGTACGAGCCCTAAGTATTTCTTTAATGGTACTTCTGCGTCACGGTCACGCTAAACGAAATAATTATAGCCACTTGAGGAATGAGACCGAGGACCAATCAAAAACGTCTGTAAACACAAAATATAGGTATAGATGTTCTATCCTAATAAAAGGTGGAGTTTTCCATTCTGGATAAAACAATAAAAAAAAATGAAGTGTCTCTCTGTAATAAGAAAAAAAAGTCTAATCTCCGAAACGGCTTGACCGATATTGCCGGGATTTTCAAAGGCAGATAGCTGATGGTATAAGAAGTAACTTGTCTAAAACTTGCCAAAAAAATATAAAACCCTGTGGTAACGTTTCGTAACGTTACGATAAATATAATATACCATCACGCCTGTATTCCCCGAAGGGTTAGGCAGAGGTGTACCAATGTACACCCACAGTTCGCCGGTATATTTAGGTCCCATGTAATAGGGGGCGAGCCTATTGCCATTTAACCGGGCACAAATCCAAACTCCGAGCTGCTACTGAGAATTTCATAGAAAAACCCAATAACACTTTTTGCTCGACCTGGGAATCGAACCCGGGAGCCCTTGCACAGCAGTCGCACTTGTGACCACGAGACCAACGGGGTAGCCACGATAAATCTTGGGTTCAATTCCCAGGTCGAGCAAAAAGTATTATTGGGTTTTTATATGAAATTCTTAGTAGCTGCTCTGAGTTAGGATTTGTGCCCGATTCGTGGCACAATAGGTATGCTCGCCCCTTATTACATTCCCCTAAAACATCCCGACGAACTGTGGGTGTACATTGGGACACCCCTGCTTAACCCTTCTGGGAAGACAGGCGTGATGGTATGTGTGTGTTTGATATTATTCATACGTAATTTGTAATTCCAGGTAATAGAGGAGGAAGGCTTACAGAAAAATTGCAAAAACGTTGGAAAGTATTTCATAGAACAGCTCATGGACTTGCAAAAAGTACACCCTGTTATTGGTGACGTGCGGGGAAAGGGTCTGATGTTGGGCTTCGAGTTTGTGGTGCCGGGAACCAAGGAACCCTTGAGTGTAGGCGACGTCAACACCATCCATGAGGATATGAAGGATATGGGAGTACTTATCGGACGTGGAGGACGGTGGAGCAATGTAAGTTATGGAGACCGGTAGACGGACTTTGTTCATACGAAGTCAAAATCAAATCGTTTATTACAAATTACAATCAGACCATTAAAAAGTACCTTTAAACGTTAATCACAAAAACAATTAATCTAGAAACTTGCATCTTCCAAAAGGTAATGGAAATGTAAGGTAAATAGAAACGAATAAGGAAGAAACTCCACTCCTGAAACCTAATAAAAATACATATAATGACGATATAACTAAAAAAATAAATACCATTTATAATTTTGAGGTATCGTACGACATAAGTCCCAGGTGATGCGTCGAAAGAAACATACCTACGATTTCTTTTTTTTTATTATTATATAACCTTTTTTTCAGGTAATGAGGATTAAACCACCCATGTGCATCAACAAGCAAGACGTCGATTTTGCTGTTTCTGTATTAGATCAGGCAATCAAGAATTATCTTAAGAATAAAAAATAAAAATTATACGTTGTTTCATTTCTGTAGTCAACATTTAAAGGAAAACTCTTTGGAAAACGTATTCTAGAGAAAAATGAAAATAAATTCATAGTGCTGTTAATAATCATCATAATATTAGCCGCAGGACGTCCACTGCTAGACATAGGCTCCCCCATTGATTTCCAATAGGATCGAATGGAAGCGGCCTGCATCCAGCTCCTTCCTGTGGTTTTAAACAGGTCGTCCGACCACCTTGTGGGTAAGCGTCCTACGCTGCGCTTGCCGGTGCGTGGTCTCCATTTGAGAACTTTGCGGCCCTATCGGCTATCAGCTCTACGTGTCATGTGCCGTGCCCACTGCTAAGTGCTACTTCAACTTGTTGATTCCCTGGATTATGTCGGCAGTTTTGGTTCGTCAGAAAAATCCTTACCCTCCATTTGAGCTTCGCCACAATTAGGTAGAAGGGCCCGCCAATAAATTAGGATACGGGGCCCGTCTAAGGTAAACTACATCCCTGGTATACTAGATTAGAATTCATTATGTTCTATGTATTACCTCCGACTAAAATCGGTCACCGGTTGTCGGACGTGGGCGGACAGCTAATAAATACTTTTTTCAGACGGCGAAAGAAGCGCGCTCCTTCAACGATTGCTTTACGTCAATAGTGTTGATGTCAAGCTTATTTCTTAAAATATCTACAGTTAGTTGCCTGTAAGGTACAGGAAGCACAAGAAGATGACAGGATCTAAATATCTCACCAAGATATGACCAAGAAAAACTACAATAATAAAAAAATCAGCAAACTAAACTAAAAAAAACAATAATTTCGATTATCTTACAATTTCCAATTTCAAAACTGTTTGATTGTGTGAGTGCGTGACAGCTGTCAGCAACACACTGCTATCTATCTGTCTCAATTTGATAGATGTCAGACAGGCGTTTTTCATAATAAAGGCTTTATTTTTAAGCTACAAAGTCCCCTGCATCTGTGATAAGAATAAAAAGCTAATATTTCGAAGGCAACTTGGTACGTCTTTTGTATTTCGGCTCCCAGTTAGAACATAACCTAAAAGCGGTGTACTGACTGACTAATACTCAAATTTTCATCACTTAGTGCAAACCGAGGAACAACCATGGTTTTCAAGTGCCAGGAAGATAGCTTCTTGAAGAAGGTACGAAATACCATAAGGTCCTATACCACCATCTCTTAACACAGTACCATTTAAATATTTATTTCTATATTTCAGTTGTTGGATTTTCAACTCTCGGCGCTAAACTGAGCGTTGAATATCCAACAGCGCGCAAGGCAGATAATATTGAAATAATACTGTTTTAAGAGATGGGGTTAGGTGCCCCGGTCAACATAATAGACTACTTTGCTTGCAAACACTAACCCACTTATTTATGAAATATTCAAAATATAACTTGGAATGTGTGCATAATATTGTTTGTCTAAGTATTACTGTTTGTAACACCACTATTATATTATGTAATATCTCGTGTATCGTATATATCCGTGTTGCTAGTTTCTTAGGAATATGATGGATAAATAAATACTAAATAAAATAATTAAAAGTACCTATTATTTAATTATGTTTAAGTATTACAGTAAAATAATGACATAATTATCAGTTATCTTGCATCAGCAATACCTATTTCGCCTTAAAGAGGTTTAGGACACTGCATAGTTATAGGGGCGGAGTTTTGTTTCATTGAGTTTACCAGCAATAAGGCTTGAACCCGGTAAGGGTAAAAATATGTCAGTAAATGCTTTTTGATTAAATACTGTATTTCAAATATAGAATACATCAGAAATTTAATTTATTAATTTGTGACAACTGTACTAATCAGATACAGGATAATCAGATACAGGGAACTGATAAAATTGTTTGAATTTAATTTTTTCACTTCAAGACGCATCGCCATCATTATGAACTACATAAAGCATATTTTATACCTTTACGCATCCAACCATAATGTTTTACAATACCTGGTATTATTAGAATATAACTCTGTAATTTCCACTGTTGTAATATCAACTCTCGGAGCTCATCTAAGAGTTGAAAATGCAACGGTGGAAATCAAAAACAGTATGCAAGGCAATATACTGTAATACTTAAATAATACTGTGAAATAGGATGGTTGTAGTTGTATTGTAGCAGGCAGGGTAGTAATCTAATTAATTTATTTATTTAAACTTTATGTAACAAAAAGTACAAAGGCAGACTCAATGCTCAAGCATTCATTACCTACCTATGTATGTTTTATATGTTTGTAAACGCACCCACAACACAGGAATAAATCCTAGAGAGGGGGATAGTTTTTTTTTAAAAAAGAATCTTTTAATGTGTGACGCAATAAAAAACTAATTTTTCTTCTCATTTTTTTTCAGTACTCGTCACTAGTTATAAAATGTGAGCCTACAACAGAGCCAGTGGTTGAGTATGGAAAGACTTCGCCGTTCGAAGGATACCAAGTCACTTTGCAGGATACAATACTGTTTCCTGCCGGCGGTGGTCAGGTAGGTCATAAGCTTATGTGACCAGATTGAACTATTTAAGGTGATATTATGGAAACTATAGCTATAATAATAAGTATAATAATAGCTGGTCTTTATCTTTTTGAATAGGTATATTTTAAGTAAATCTATTTTTATTATTTTATTGTACTTGACCCCATATGTGGTCACATTCATCATTCACAGTGGCTGTTAGCTACCAAAAATAGAAAAGTTTAATGGCTTAAATTAGGTAGATGACACCACTAATCAAACGACGACCTAATGAATCCGAATGACGTACCTACTTTTTATGAGTTGCCAAAACGCGATTTCCCCATAGATTATTAGATTTTGAATGACAATACTAAACTATGACGTCGCTTTTTTGCTATCTCAATTCACTTTATTGATTGCAAAACAACAAAAAATCGAATGTTTGGTTATTAAGAAAATTAATCAGGTTTTCAGGGCTAAAATAAAGTATTCTTTTAGAGAAGTTGTGTCTTAGAATTATTATTTAATGGTGTCTACTACCCAATTGTACCATGTTTTGGATATGACTCTTACGGCCCGTTCACGACCTTGCCGCGGTGAGAGGCGGCTAAGCGCGGGGCGGCAAGCGGTAAAATCAAATGTATCAAAATGTATGAAGCATGCCACGACTAGGGTTGCCATCCGTCCGGATAAAGCCGGACATGTTAGGCTTTTTGACCTCTTGTCCGGCCATATTTGACTGCGTCCGGCCCGTCCGGCTTTTGTTAGGCTTTTTAAACTATCGATTAATTCTTTTCTACAAGAAAAACAAGAGGATCCTCGCTTTAAGCGACTGTTGTGTCGCTGAGTAACATATGTATTGATAGTCAGACATACTCGCTATGTGCGAGTATGATTTTTCAAAACCGCGGCATGATGCAACTGTCGAGAGAGTATTCTCGTTAATTGGCCAGCAATGGACAAAACAAAGGAATAGGTTATGTCCAAAAACCATCGCCAACATTTTAAACGACGAATTTAATGTGAGACATGTAACTTGTAAACAGATCTCGTAAACCGTGTTTTTTCAAAACAAAAGTATATTAAAAATCCCTTTTTTCCGGCTTTGGAATTCAAAAGTCCGGCTTTGGAATTCAAAAGTCCGGCTTTTTTAACGAGTAAGTCCGGCTTTTTGATTTTTAGAGATGGCAACCCTAGCCACGACCGCAATGAGCGGCGAGACGTGGTACATTTTGATACATTTGATTTTACCGCTCGCCGCCCCGCGCTTAGCTGCCGCTCTCCGCGGCAAGGTCGTGAACGGGCCGTTATTGTTCTTACATTAGGAGGGAGCTAGTGCTTTAACTCATCTCTCATGCACAAGGCTGTATAAAACAACCGGGTACAAACAAGTACCACTGTGACTCTTTCTCTATCATAATATGAATATGTACAGGTCGCGCGGTGGTTTATGATCGCTCGGCAAAAGTGGAAAGGGCATGCGCACGTTCAATTTTAAGGTCTTTATGAATGAACGATTGCCCCCACTACTTTCCTCGAGCGATCTCGAATCATCGCGCGACCTGTACTTTGTAACTTTATCTTGGTTTTTAACAAATATTTTTTTTCTTAAGCCCCATGATGTCGGTCGGTTGAATCAAACAGAAGTAGTACAAGTACTCCGCAAAGGTGATGAGGCACTGCATTTTACTAAAGAGCCCATTCCGGTGGGTACCGTTGTTGAACAGGAGATTGACTGGGACAGACGGTTTGATCACATGCAGCAACATTCAGGTAACTATTGGGTTAGTTTATCTTGTTTGACCTACGTAAATTTTTAGGGTTACATAAAACGCATAAAGTCACGCCTTTTTCCGTGGAGGTAGGGAGTAACCACAGAACGCCACCTATTACGATCCTTACATACTCTTTTCGCCTCGTCCAGTTTCACACATCTGGTCGGGTTTTTTAGGGTTCCGCACCCAAAAGATTCAAATGGTTCCTGTCCGTCCATGTCTGATCCTCTGTCACAGGGTATCAGGGTTTAGTATCTTTTGAACCATAATAGGAAGTAAACTGAAAATTTGAACATCTTTTTTTGCGACGTTGTTCCTCGTAGCCCCTGAAACCAACCTACCCCACGTCACTGATGCAAGCATTACATGTTATTTATAATTTTCTATGACCATTTTTTCAGGTCAACATTTACTCTCTGCTATACTAGAGAAAGAGCATAACCTACCCACAACGAGCTGGTGGCTGGGTGCTGATGAGAGCTACATAGAGTTGGACTCTGTCAAAATTAGCAATGAAACATTAATTACCGTTGAACAAAGATGCAATCAACTGATCAATGATGCAGTTCCAGTTAACGTGAAGTTTTGCAAAGTCACCGATTCTGATGTGGATGAGGTGGAGTATTTTTTTGGTAGTGCATCATCACTACAATCAGCCATAGGACGCCCACTGCTGGACATAGGCCTCCTCCATAGATTTCCATAAGGACCGGTTGGAAGCGGCCTGCATCCAGGGTTCTCAAACGGTCCTAATCAGGTCATCTGTCCACTTTGGGGGTGGGTGTCCTACGCTGCACTTACCGGTGCGTGGTCTTCATTCGAGGACATTGCGGCCAATCAGCCATTTGGTAATTACAGCAGGAATATTTGAAAGAACATGGGGGAGGCCTTTGCCCAACAGTGGGACAATATAGGCTAGTCATTATAGACCAGTGGCCAGCTCGGTTCGAAACCCTAATGGTCAACCTTCATTCCACTCACTCCAGCCCCGACGCGACGTCGCCTCAAAAATTTCAAGCGTTAGCCAATCACCTTTTTATCTTATTATTTAAAAATATATCATAATGCTCACGATTTATAGCCCGAATTCTCGTGTTTCAGGCACACACAAGAGGGCTTCCGAAAGACTGCATGGAGACGATCAGGATCATATGTATCGGAAATATTGATGAGAACATGTGTTGCGGTACCCACGTCACCAATTTGAGGTAATTTTTTACTATAATAAGGCCAGCCTATTGTTATCCCACACAGGGCCGGACTATCCATAACGCAGTAAAGGTAATTGTTAAAGGGCCCCGCGAAGAGAGGGACGTATGAGAATAAGAAAAAAAAAATTTGAAGTTAGGAAAGGGTAAAAAGTTACAAAATGTGCATTGTGTAGGGCCCTGAAACGGTAAATCCGGCCCTGATTCCACTGCAGAGCAGTAAAGAGAAAGAGAGTAATGCGATTGATCTCCATAGTTGCTCAAGACGGATTTTCGATTTTATGTTATGTTTTTTCACCAATTTCAGTGATATCCAAGATAAACTTAGATAGTGCAGTATAATATAAAAAGTCACATTGGCACTTATCAGACTCGCAGTGGCACATTTGACAACATTAAATTAAATATTAAAAAATATATTTTATTAAAATTTTGTCGTTTTTCATAAATATACCATCACGCCAGTATTCCCCGAAGGGTTAAGCAGAGGTGTACCAATGTACACCCACAGTTCGCCGCTATATTTAGGTCCCACATAATAGATCCGTCCCGTTTTTCAGTCAACTGCAAATGATAAAGCTGACAGGATTAGAGCCGGGCAAGAAAGGTAAGAGTATCCTCAAGTTCCTGGTGGGGAACAGAGTCCTCCTGAACTTCCAACAGATGATGAACAGGGAGAAGGCGCTCACTGGGCTACTCAAGTAAATATGTATTTATTACTTTTTGTCTTTATTGCCCATCAAATCGTTGAATTGGGTATTAGACACCCTTACCAATCAATTGACATTGTGTGGCACAACTCTGCAAAAACGAGATTCCCTAATAGATTTTGTCTGGCCATAGTGAACTATGACGTCACTTTTTTGCCGACTGAATTGGGAAACTATTTATTCATTTCAAAGCAACAGTACAGTTAATTGAAAACGAATAGGGCTTTCGAAGCTAAAGTAAAATATTTTTTTTAAAAGTTAATATGTTTTGGAATTATTGGTTATTGGCGTCTGTTTAGTACCCAATTCTTCATCATAACATCACATCTGTATATCCTAATAAGGTAGGCAAGGATTACAGATTTACAACTTCATATTGTTTATCAGAAACCTAAAATAGGGTCATTGCATACAATCATACATCATTACAAAGAACTATAAGGTAGTGATAGAGAAACTGCTTTTTTTGCCACAAAAACTATACCAAAATCCATTTCAGAAACGAACCATCAAGACACGAGGAGTTGGTACAAAAACTGCAGAAGAACTTGAAAATCACCAGCAAGCACCTACAAAATGTTCTACTAGAACTTGCTCAGTTTGAAGCGGAAAAAATAAAGGCCACCTACCCTAAGCCTAAATATGTGATCATGTACAAGAAGGAGGCCACACCAGAATTCAACAGGGCTGTCATTAAGGGCTTGGAAGGAGAAGATATGTTCTTGTTCTTAGTCTCTGAGGAACCGGATAAGCCAAAAGAAGGACAGATTATTATTCAGGGGCCTGAAGAGCACTGCAATGCTTTGGGCAATAAGTAAGTATTCTTTTTATCGATTGGTTAGTAGATACAGCCAATAAATTGAAATCAGTTTTATGAGCTTTCGAAACACGATGGCATTTTAGATTTTGTATGACAATACCAAACTGTGACGTCACTTATTTGCCAACTCAATTGACTAACTTTTTTTCAATGCTAATAAAATCCTTATATTTTATATGATATGTGGGTTTGAAATTTTTGGCATTGGCACCCACAGTAATATTGACCAACCAATTGACATACTTTTTATAAGCTGTCAAAACAAGCTCCCCCATAGATTTTAAAGCAATTAAAAATCTCATTTCACTATCAGGTTATTAAGGCGAGGTTGCGAAGTTCAACTAGCATGATTGAAGCAAATTTTTTTTTGAAAGAGTGTAATCCACATTTTTACTTTTTCCAGAATAACAGAGCTGGTAAAAGGTAAAGGTGCATTCAAAAATGGAAAGTTTCAAGGTAAAGCAAGTGATTTGAGCGGCATCAATAAATGCAAGAAATTGATCGAGGAGTACTTTGATGGTCCTAAAGAATAATAAACGACTATTCAAATATTTATTGGTATTTTATTGAAATAAATATTGCTTACACATCTGTTATAACAAAACATTATTTGACTTATTAACATAGTGTGTGCACACCACAGAAAAAAATCTTTCAGCTTAACAAAAGTCCACTTAATCTAAGGAATGAATTTATAATAATTGAATAACAATGACATATTTAATTTTTTACACACTTTTACTTAAAGTGCCTCTGCAACCGACACCGGCAGCCATTTTGGGCGCCAGTGGTGGTTCAAAACCACAAAGACGCTTTTTTTTGGGATTCTGTGCCGGCTGTGGTTGCTCACCCTTATATAAAGTAATTGTTCTACATAATCTAAATTTTGTCAAAAATGTTCACTATATTTTTGACAAAATACACACCATTGCACTTGGGGTTACCACTCTTAATAAAATAATATTAATAAACTTTAAATAAACATGCGTAGGTAATACCGCCCCGTTAATTATACATTCTAGGCCCTAATTAAAAACAAATTAACCAAAAAAAATGTTTTGTCTGTTCTGAAAAGGGTCCGATTCTGAAAATTATTTTGCTTTGCTTAAGATTGGAGTACTATAAAGAAATCAAAAAAAGTTACTGTATTTTATAACAACATCGAAATGCAATGATTTTGAAGGAATAGTAAAGAATTGGAACATTAAATGCCTAAAATGTCCTATAACAATCCATAACACATGTTAAATATAAAATTCGTATATTCAAGTTATACAATATATTAAAATTATTCTAATACCACAAAGTAAACTACATACACTATAGAAAACTTGCGCCGCACGCCATGACATCACATAATTACCTATCATTAATTTTAATTGTTTTTTGGATGAATGGACGTTTGTTACTTAATCATGCCAAAATGGCTGAAAGGACCTGAATGACTCTATTTGGCACAGAGATAGAAATTATGGTCTGAAATAGCACATAGGCTATATATCCCAGAAAATGTCTCCAGTGAAAGCTTTTTTTTTTTTTTATAGACGGGAAATCATCAAATAACTTCCCCCGCCCTGGGCGGGGCGGGAGGGAGTGTCAGACTTTTACTGACTAAAACCCGTCTATGTTCCTTCATGTGCCCTTTGCGTTCCGGGGGCGCGGTATCTCTTTCGAACAACCCGCAGTCCAGTGAAAGCTAGTCTATCATATTTTGAACAATCAGCATTCCACTCTTAAACTCATTCATTTAAGTTAATGATGGATTATTTTAATGTGATGTCTATGGGTGCGGCAGAGTGATTTCTTTTTGCTAGGGGTGTCGATCATTGGCTTTGAAAGTAGCATAGATAAAAAATCCGAACCTTCAGAAAATCGTCATGCTTGTATTGTTGGTAGTAACGTGTTACTGTGTAAGTCTGCGCCCAATATCATCAAAATTTACAACTGTTTTACACGAAAAAGCGTTGTAATGCATGCTCATTGGAAAGTCTATAATTTTAGATAATCTAATTGAAAATTGCGCACCTCTTCTCCCTCAATCCTTGGTACACATCTCAATAATAATGCATGGGGAAAAGAAGAGGGGGCGGGCGGGCAATTTTAAATTAGACTGATTTCGGATTTCTTACTCCATTACTAGTAAAACCTTTAACCACACACTGGTTAATGAACAAGTATGGCTTACATTGTGTATAATATTCCCTTAACTTTATCGGAAGAGTCTCTCGTCCTCCTTACAGTCAATGGTGTTTGAAGCGTTGATGCTGGCAATCAGCTTCTCAATGCCAAGGTTGGTCCAGTCCTGGGACAGGTCATCCAGATAGTTGTCAAAGTCCACAAGGTCTTTTTGGACACCACGTTGCAGCAAGTGCGATACAGTCTCTAAGACATAAGGGGTTTCTGTAAAGGAGAAAATATTTGATGGTTTTAACGTAAATTGGGCAGTGTAATTTTTTCTTTAACCCTTTCTGTGCGGGCGACAAACATGTGCGTGTTTTGACGCGCATGCGCGTTCCCCGCCCTTAAAGGGTTGATAATAAATTAACAGATCTGATGTTTTTTTTTTTGTGAAGCTTGCATAAACATCAATATCATTTTAATGTTTGCACCAATCACCAATCTTTCACCATAATTTCAAATTAAATAAATTATTCACCCATTTCTGACACATTTGCTCATCCTTGTTTTATAACATGCCCGAATACGCCCCTGGTTCATGGAATGAAAAATGTTCACTTATGCATGCGTAAGTTGCTGTGGTTGTTTATTGTTAATTCAGCCAACCAATCACAGCAGAATATACAAACTTGACAATTTATCACTTGAGAAACCCAGGTAACCCATGTTTTAAGTAATCCATTCAATTACTTGGCGATTTTGTATTGGTGTAATGGGCTGGTGTCCGCAACTCCACGTCTAAGACCGAATTTTGTGTACAGTTGGGAAGTATATCAATTGATCCACCCCAGCTCCTCGAAAAATGCTAGCATCGCCTCGACGCTACCAGCGATCTTTCTGAGGTTGGCTGGGTGATCGAAGTACTTAGCCCTGTACATTGCAATTTAGAAACATACATTCTGAGATAATTCTACTTACGGAACATAACTTTGTTGGCATCCTTTGGCTTCCACTTTCCATCGGCATACTTGTGCAACTTGATGGCAGGTGTGTCAAGATGCTGCATCATCCTCTTATTATCCACCTGTGGAGTAGGTTCGCAAAATAAATTATTCCATTCCATGGTTTGGAACTTAGATTGTGTAAATATTTTAACAGCGCTAAGAGTGCATTAATCTAAATATTTAGTCACAAGCGTAAACATTTATCCACTTGGCAAAATTTCAAAATGATTTTCTCATAAATGTACAGTTGCAACTTTGAGATAAGACCAATTTTATAGTAGTATGGGGTCCATAATATGATATTCGTAACACCATTGCATTTTAATCAATCTTTTGGGAGGAAATTGTTTTAGAATGTTTCAAGTGTACACATGTTTTTGCTTGTGACTGTGTGCCATGTGACACTAAGGTAGCCCATGACTTCACTGATGTAGACCTAAGTATAAACTAAGGAAATAAGATCTTACCACAACAAAGACAGCAGAGGGGAAGTGCTCGGCAATTTTGTCCGCAATCTTCTGTCCCGGACACTTCTCAACAGTATTGTCTTTGAAGTTCTCGCATGCTGCATAATAGCCGGCAATCACACGGTTGTCTGCCTGAGCCACAGTCTCTATCTGATGAAACACAAATGGTGTCATTATACAAATGCAATTTGTATTAATGGGACATAAAGGTTTTAATTGCTTTGATTATCTAAAAGGCAATGGTATAGTTTCAGGCATTGGGTACTCCTTTTCTAGATAAGTAGGTTGACTTAAATTTGATTACTTTCGAAACGTAATAAAGGAAACAATATACATATTCCCTGTACAGCTCAAAACTAGTATGACAGAATGTTGTTGTAAGTTTACAAACAAAATCCACAAGCAACCACTGACTGAAAAAATATGTGTGTTTGTATAAATAAGAATTGGTAATCGTGCAGTCTGAAAACTCGCCCTGCACCAAATAGTTTAACGAAGTTGTCAATTAACATTATAGAAAGGCAAGTTCGCCTTAGTTACCTGTGTCAGCGCTATCTCTGCCATCGGCGACAAATAGTGGCTGTGGTGGAACAGCGGAACTGTGTCCAAAATATCCAGATCCTGATATTTAGCGTCATCTCGCATTTTTGAGGCATCCGCTAGAAGAACACCGTTCACAGCGCAGTGCGGGTATTTAGCAGCGTGTAAGATAATTTTGGCGTAAGCCGCCGTTTCTAGTGAAACTTCTCCCATTGTTTTATGTTGCAGAAGTAAAACTGACTATAACTAAACTAGTCTGATTATTCTGAAGCCGTGCCTTTGCCTTTTACCTTGCAGGCAGCATGAACGGGAAATTGACAAATTGGGTTTGTCAGAACCGAATGTCAGATTTTGATTGTCATTGTCAAATTGCCATATAAAAATATTAAAAATTAGCCTAGAGTGTTTTGGCACGCTATAATTTTGTCAAATTTAGTTGTATTCTAAGCAAAGAACATTTATTTTAGTAGTTTTACTAACAGAGGCGTAAAGCTTATAAAATAGTGACATAATAATTAGCTCCATGGTTGAAGTAAACCTCTAACAAACAGCTGACTGCACGAATCAAACGATATTTTTGTAGATCTGTGGTGTAACTGTCACAAAGAGTATAACTGTCATGTCATTGTGAAGTTGAGAAGTTGTCATTCTAAGTTTTTGTTGACAATTTTTGACACACCAAGACAAATTACGAAACTTATAATAAAAAATATTTAAATATTTTCAATGTTTATCAATAGATATTCAAATTTAATCTCCTGATTATGGATAAATATGACACATCACAAATTACAGAGTTCCCTCGTTACGAACCAGAGTCAGCTCAGAGTGGTGTATCAACGTTCTTTAATAAATTATGGAAGTTTCCAATATTTTCGCCTAGCGAGGCTGTTGAGAGTGTGATAGACAAAGCGATGAGCGACGGTAAAGACGCCCCTCAAACTGACGATGAGAAGCCAGATTATGATGATGGAAAACTGGAGACGGGGGCGTATGCCGTCGAGTTAGAGGGGAGGAGTTTACCTAACGTTCTTAGACGAATAAGTAGCCTAATCGCCTTGGGATCTGGCGTAAGTAGAAAACGGTTTTTCATCTTAGTGATATTTAAAAGATCTAGTGAAAATTTGATTTGTCTTGAATTTAGTACTTACAAAAATTATATTATTATAATCATAAAACTACGAAATGCTTTGTAATAAAGTCATTTAATGTTTGATATTTATACATCTACATAACTTTCGAATGATGCATTTATAGCATAATGGCCTTGAATAAGATAATAGACTAACAATCATGCACTTTGTACACTTGTAGCATATAAAATGTTTTGCCAAGGATATAATATTATTATTTCTGGGATAAGGGCAGGAAGATGATGATTTCTGATTTTTTTACACAACATACTTATTTAAGAATCATACACATATGTAGGTAGATAAATGTACTTAACTTGTACTTATACAGTGTCATTAGTTTTATTTCAAACTATCTTTTAACTAGTGTTATCATCTGAGTTCTACAGTTAATATTATTTTTTAAATAATAATACAAAATCAAAATAAAAAATCTAAATAAAAAATATAATTTCTTCTTCTATCATTTATTACCCAAGAAATTTTCAATTAAAATAAACACATCCCTATTTCAATTTCATAAAACAGTTAATATTCCTGAAAGATAAGATTTTAAGTTTTGATATTAAATTACTAAACAATAAGAAACTGATCCTAATTCATATCAACCTAGTAAAATTCTAATAAAAATTAGACTCATGAATAATGTAGCTTTCTGTTGGAGAAAGAATTTTAAGAATTACTGGTCTGGACCAGTAATTCCAGAGTTCAACATGTTCGAACAAACAAACTAACAAACTCTGCATCTGTTTATTATTAGTAATACATCTGAGTAATAAACATACCTACATTTAATAATATTTCGCTTGTTTATTGCAAGACTGTCATAACTAAAAAAACCTAATTTTACAGGAGAGCGATTTTAAAGTTTTCAATTTGAGTTACACATATAAATTACAAATAAAGACTGGCAAACCGTATGTCATATTTGTGCATTACTGTACTTGTAAAAGCATATATATAAATAAAGATTATTTTTTTCACTTAATCCGAAAACTACGTGTTTTTGAGATAATTATGTCACTCTTGCAATAAACAAGCGATTTTCTATTATCACACAAGTATTATGAACAAATTCTAGTGTGAAACACAAGTATTTACATAAATGATATCTCATTCTCAGAGTGGTACTAAGTATGCGGATACAGAGCTGGCCCGCTACTGGATGCCCGATGATATATCGCGAGAGTGTTACGAGTGTGCCTCACGGTTCAGTACGTTACGACGAAGACACCACTGCCGTGTGTGCGGACAGATCTTCTGCTCCAGATGCTGTAGTCAACGTGTACCAGGTAAATTAATGAACTTCATAACATTCATTTCATAACATATGGATGTACCGCTAGTCCGAAATAAAGTTTTTTTTTTAATTTTTTTTATAACGCCATTAAAAAAAAAAAGTTAAAATAAAGTAATTAAAACCAATCAAGTTTTGATTTCTAAAACGTCCATCCATTCTAACAAATCCAACTAGAAGAACGACTTTTATCAAGAGAAACCAACATTTATCATACAATAAAACCATACTCCCTTGTTCAGGGCACATATTCGGTTGCGCTGGTGGTCTACGAGTATGCAACTATTGCTGCAATGTTGTGTTAAGTTACCTAAAAGAGAATGACATGACGGGTGAGATACCACCAGATTTGAGGACCTTACAGGAAAATTTACAGGTATGTAGACATATAGTTATCTATTACTAGATAGTTGCATAACTGCCACGTTGGTCTCGTGGTCGTAAAAGCACGGGGGGTTCGAAGCCCGGCCAGGCAAAAAGTTTTATTGGGATTTTCCATTACAAATTACAGGTTGGTCTCGTGGTTGCAAGCGCGATTGCTGAGCGAGGGGTCCTGGGTTCGATTTCGGGTCGGGCAAAAAGTGTTATTGGGTTTTTCTATAAAATTCTCAGTAGCAGCTTGGAGCTTCGATTTGTGCCCAGTACGTTGGACTTAAAAAAAAACATTCCGGCGAACTGTGGATGTACATTGGTACACTTCTGCCTAACCCTTTGGGGAATACAGGTGTGATGGTATGTATAATTATATTTATTTATATATATTATTTAATTTCCCAGGTAAAGTTCCCCGACAACAAGTCCCAGCAAGCGAGCAAGTTGCGCGACAACTTCATGTTCGCGCGCGAGCAGGAGGAGCGCTGCGAGCCGCGCGTCACGCACAAGGAGGCGCTGCACGACGTGTTCAGGCAGCTGGCCTTCACGCTGCCCACGCGGCAGCACAGGTACCGGCCAGACAGGGCTTTTTACAAACGAGAACAATGGCGGTTGATCAATTTTCAACCTTATTACTAGACACTCACCCTGCCGGGGCTGCGGGTTGTTCGAAAGAGATACCGCGCCCCCGGAACGCAAAGGGCACATGAAGGAACATGGACGGGTTTTAGTCAGTAAAAGTCTGACACTCCCTCCCGCCCCGCCCAAGGCGGGGGAAGTTATTCGATGATGTCCCATCTATAAAATAAATAAATAACAGCCACTCATAAAGCAGTGTCACGCACAAGGAGGCGCTGCACGACGTGTTCAGGCAGCTGGCCTTCACGCTGCCCACGCAGCAGCACAGATACCGGCCAGACTCGGCTGACTTGGGACATTGGCGGTTGATCAAATTTCAACCTTCTTTTATGTCTCCATGTTAATTAATGGAATTGGTGCTATTAGCAAATAAATAATAAATAAACCTTATAACTAAGCGTGTAAAGCCTAAAACAGGTTTAAGGTTGGGAACAGGGTCCAAGCCTACTGGTCTTGAATTTTATTTACTAATTTCAGGTATCGCCTGGTTCGCTACAATGGCGTTTGGCGCGGTTGTGACATTCTTCAATGGGTCATGGATAACACCAATAATAAGACAAGGTATTAAGCGCCACGATTATCATAAACATCATCATCATATTAGCCGCAGGACGTGCACTGCTGGTCATAGGTCTCCGCCATAGATTTCTAAAAGGATCGGTTGGAAGCGTCTTCCGATCATAAAAAACTATTGATATAGAGTCGTAACTTAAAAAGAAAAGAATACAGGAAAATGCATCTTATGTTTAGTAATTGAAAGTCCATTTTCGATCGTTTAAACAAAAAGTCTTAAACCCTGGCAATTTTTAATTTGGGACCACCGCGTGATCTCATGCTGTCTCTTTCCCTTTGAAGTGTGATGCAGCGACAGAAAGACTTCTAAAGACAATTTAAAGTGTCGTTTAAGAATTTGGTTGTAACTTGAGTTTTCTTTCACAGAGCGCAAGCAACCCTAGTATGTCAGAACCTTCTAAGCGCTGGCTACATGGAGAGTATGACGGAACTGCCCCAGTTCGCAGACTATGCGTTGTACAAGCCCATAGTTCTACCACCACGGGTCGCCGAAGAAGACGACTCACGTAAATCAAAGCATTTATTTCAATTAGACCATTGACAGGCACTTTCGAATTGTCAATTAGTTAGACAGAAAATTGAACCTCATTGTTCGTTCCAAAACGTAGGTCTCTATGGAGAAGAACAAGCAAGAAACTCCATGGACACTCTTTTCTTTCAATTTGGTTTTTACAAAATCTTGGTTACAATATTCTTGTTGCTTCTATATGTGAAAACAATGAAGGTGAATATAAAAAATAACAAAAAACAAAATTATAATAAAGATGTAAGCCATAGCAGGTAAGAGATGACCAATCCCAACTGACAGCACCCGTTCACGAATATGACGCGTGCATCAGCACCATTTAGCTCAACCATCTTGAAGGGAACCAAATGATCCAACCCACGCGCCACCGTCAGCGAGACTTTAAAGTGAGCATGACAAAGCTCTCAACTGCCATGCTCAGTGTCCAACACATAGTAACTCAAGTCTGTCACCCGAACAGAGACAGGCCCGAGAGTACGTGGCGAGTGGTGTTCAGTCAGTGCGGCCGGTGGCTGACGGCCGGCAGTTAATAATAAAAACAAAATGTTTCTCAAGAACTACTAAAGAGACACATTTCTTCACAGCGGAGGAATCAACCCGATTGGTCGAGAGCGTATCTTCCTACTGCCTGGATCTCAACCTAGGTCAGAATTCCGCAAGGCTGATCAAAACACCTAAACCAGGTATTTATGCAATTACATTAACGCCTTTGAAATAAGAGCTAAATTAGATTGGATATAAATATTTCTTTTGTTTCAGAGAAGAAAATGTCGTCGTCTAGTGAAGAGGAGGCTCCTGTATTAGAACAAAATGAAAGTTAGTATTTATGTAACTTTTCATTAACATAATCCATTAGGGAAATAGGGATAGCCCTATTTCTACTAATATTATAAATGCGAAAGTAACTCCGTCTGTCTGTTTCGCCTTTACGTATCACGGCTAAAGTGACGAACCGATGTCGATGGAATTTGGTACAGAGATAAATTAGACCTTGGAGAAGGGCTACCTTTTATCGTGGCTTGAAGAGATTGATGTTTTTTTTTTCAATAAGAGTGTGAGTGAATTTTTTATTTATCGATGTCCACCCAGCGCCAACGGAGGCTCGGCACATGTGCAAGGCGCTGGTGGAGTCAGGGTCGGAGCACCTGCGGCTGCTGCTGCGGCAGTGCCTCGCGCGGCACGCGCTGCCGGCGGCCTGGCTGCACGCGCTCTACCCGCTGTGTCTGCGTGCCGCCGACACCATCGTGCTAGGTATGTGCCTGTAGCTGGCGCTGGTGGAGTCAGGGTCGGAGCACCTGCGGCTGCTGCTGCGGCAGTGCCTCGCGCGGCACGCGCTGCCGGCGGCCTGGCTGCACGCGCTCTACCCGCTGTGTCTGCGTGCCGCCGACACCATCGTGCTAGGTATGTGCCTGTAGCTGGCGCTGGTGGAGTCAGGGTCGGAGCACCTGCGGCTGCTGCTGCGGCAGTGCCTCGCGCGGCACGCGCTGCCGGCGGCCTGGCTGCACGCGCTCTACCCGCTGTGTCTGCGTGCCGCCGACACCATCGTGCTGGGTACGTGTGTTTACGTACCTTAGGGCTAAGCCAGAAGCCACGAGACGACTCCCGGCCACCGTAGACGCGGGTTCGGGGACGGTGAGCAATGGGTAGCTCACCGTCCGTACGTTAACTAACGACAGATCATGTCGACGGCGCGTTCGTGTTCCACGCGCGCCTCAAAGAGATGACAGCAAATATTTAAGGGGCCACTCAGGGCCAATACCTGCCGGGGCTGCGGGTTGTTCGAAAGAGATACGCGCCCCCGGAATGCAAAGGGCACAAGAAGGAACATGGATGGATTTTGAGATTGTAAATTAAATAATCATTTCTTTTAATCAAATCACTAAGAGAGAAAAGCCCCCTGATGTCATATAAAAGCCCTTAAAGTGGTCTTCATTTAATTTTATAGCAACTATTGACATTAAAAGCATTTTTTTTTTAAATAGGGCCCACTTTCATACGTAAATACCAATAGTCTTTTGTGACATTAAACAGATGTAAACAGCAACGACATCGATGTTCGGAACTACGTGCAAGTGAAGAAGGTGCCTGGCGGGTCCATGCGTGATAGCTGTGTCGTGCAGGGAGTCGTACTCACTAAGAATGTCGCACATAGGTGAGTGACATGACAGGCAAACTGCTGGTACATTACCCAACGGCAGGGCCGGACTAAGGACCGGTCAGGGGCCCGGGGCGCAAAACGAAGAGATTTTTTTTTTTAACTGAACCAGAGTTATTTTATTTGCGAAGTAGTGAAGAGACCTTTATATTTAATAGTAGCTTAATATTGATTGAATAGCATGTTATAAAGATATTTGTATTTTAGTAAAAAAATAATAATATAAATACTTATACTAGAAAGGTTTAGGTAGTTAACTAAATGTCAACAAAACAAACCACGTGACTCATGGATGCTAAACCTTTTACTTCAAATTTTAAAATCGTATTATTTAAATTAGATATAAAAAACCCCCAACACAAAAACCTAAGTTCCCTTTAAAAAGTAAAAAAATAACAAACAAAATACGTCACGTTGGGGGACCGCTCGGGGCGATCGTATCCTAAATGCAACATCGGTCCCCCAACGTGACGTATTTTGTTTGTTATTTTTTTACTTTTTAAAGGGAACTTAGGTTTTTGTGTTGGGGGTTTTTTAAATTTTTTATTTAATTTTTTATTTTATACTTTTTATAGGTACCTACTTATTATAATGTTGATTTTGTTAAGTTTGAGACCCCACTCGAGTATATTTACAGACATTCGGTTTTTCTTCCCTACTTTCACCCCCACAACTTTTAAACGGCTCAACCGATTTTCATCAAACATGTCTAAGAACACTCGCACATAGGTCACCTTTAATACAAAAAAACGAAATTGAAATCGCTTCATCCGTTCGGCAGCTATGATGCCACAGACAGACAGACAGACACGTCAAACTTATAACACCCCTCTTTTTGCGTCGGGGGTTAAAAATGATTGATAATATACCACTGAACGTTTTATTATTAACGTGGCAGATAGTTCCTCAGATTCTGATTTAGACTAGAACCTATTATTTTACGACTTTAAACATTTTCTGTTCTTGTTTTTAACCCCCGACGCAAAAAGAGGGGTGTTATAAGTTTGACGTGTCTGTCTGTCTGTCTGTCTGTCTGTCTGTCTGTCTGTCTGTCTGTCTGTCTGTCTGTCTGTCTGTCTGTCTGTCTGTCTGTCTGTGGCATCATAGCTCCAGAACGGATGAACCGATTTCAATTTAGTTTTTTTTGTATGAAAGGTGACTTATATTACATGACCCTCCCAATTTTCAAAGGCGCCCGGTTAATCGACTAAACGTAATACCTGCTACTTTAGTTGCCATACTACATCACGGGCGTACTCTTAAATTTAGCGACGTTATCTAATTCATCGTATTTTCTAAGAGGTTTTGGGAACCTGTCTTTTTAGGCTCTTTACAATAGACAGATTACAAAATATTATACTATTTTATAAAACTAACAAAAAGTGGTGTCCAAACAATGACATCTATGAAGAGTAGTTTACGAATAAATGATAAAGTTTAACATACATTAATAAAAGAGGAAAGTGTCGTATAAATCGAAATTAGAATTGATTTTGTTGTAACGTTTTTTAAACAAGGAAGTGTCAACTATAAAAAACCTTTTCTACGATTTGTTTACCTTTAGTTAACTACCTAAACCTTTCTAGTATAGTTTATTTCGCTTTGTATTTATGTCTATGGGACATCCAACCAACTCCGAACAGCCCTAAGCCTTGGGGCCTCCTAAAACTGGAGGCCTGAGTGGGACGCCGTCGTCTCCCCTCATTAGTCTGCCAGTGCCCAACAACTACGTGAAGCGAGATTGTGTTTTTTCCATTAGCTGTCATATCTACATATAACATTGTTTTGTATACTTCATGTGAAATACAACAGACGTTTCCTAAATCTCGAAATACAAAATCCGGATAACAACTTTTGGCCAGTAGACCACCAGATACAACACCCATCTGGTTGGAGGATCTCCTCTTTTCAATGGAGGATAAGCGACTTTTCACGCCTGTCCTTATAATCGAAAAATAAAATTTTCATATAAAATATGTTTATATAAACACAGAGGTATGCCGCAGCAGATATCGAATCCCACGATATTACTTCTAGACTGTTCCATCGCGTACCAGCGAGTTGAGGGCAAATTGACTTCGCTGGAGCCTGTATTGTTGCAGGTTAGTGCGAATTGCCTTGCTTTTTTGTTATGTAATGTGTTTTTTTATAAAAATCAATTATCTTCCGTTAATCTTGCAAAAACTCGACAAAGACTCGATCGATTTATACTATCTATAACTTATGCTAAATAATATAATTAGGAAATTTTGGAAACAAATTATGTTCAACGACTTCTGTTGCTGACTGTACAGCAGTGCGATTCTCTAAGCCTTACTTCGTAATTCGAAAGCTGAATCGACAGTGAGATTACAAAATGGTATTCTGTTAAACACGATCCCGCAGGTGGCGTCACCACGGCGAACGAATACTATACCAATGTCAAGTGGGTTCGTTATCGAAGTGAGAGCGGTTATTTGAGTGAGACTCGTTTTCGAGTTTGCATTTTAGAGAATCGCATTACAGATTTTAGATTTCGGAAAGAATAAACATTAGGCGCTTTGCACATTGAACAACTATTGGAGTAACTGGCAACTAGCTGTTTACATATATTTCAATTTGACTGCGCACATATTGACGGGCCTGTTGGTCTAGTGGTTAGTGGCCCTGACTGCTAAGCCGGAGGTCGTGGGTTCGATTCCCACCCAGGACAAACTTTGTGTGATGAGCATGATTGTTTGTTCTGTGTCTGGGTGTGATTTATCTATAATATGTATGTATTTATAAATTATATAAGTATAATTATATCAGTTTTCTGGTTACCATAACACAAGCTCTGCTTAGCTTGGGATCAGATAGCCGTGTGTGAGTTGTCCCAAGATATTTATTTATTTATTTATATATAGCAACTCGAGTTTTGAGTACCGGTGATCGTCAACAGTTTTCAGTTGCTGTTCGATGACTAAGTTAGTTCCTAATTGCCGCAAGTAGCAACTGTTAAATATTATACCGGTTTTTAAAGATCGTTGCGTAGATTGAGCAACTCTGCCATGAAAGTAGACAGATAGCCATAAAGTTGCGGCAACCGTAAACTTTAACTTTTAAAGTGTTTTGATAGTTGCCTCAACTTAATTAGCTTCATGTGCAAAGTGCCTTAGTGGATTGTTCGCTATACGGAGCTACAATAAGCATCCGCCCCCTAGGAGCGCGAGTACCTGGTGCGTTGCGCGGCGCGTATCGCGGCGCTGCGGCCGCGCGTGGTGCTGCTGCGCGGCGCGGCGGCGCGCGGCGTGCAGGACGCGCTGCGCCGCGCCGGCGTCGCGCTGGCGCAGCACGTGCGGCCGCGCGCGCTCGCCCGGGCCGCGCGGGCCACGCACGCCGACCTGCTGGCCTCGGTGGACGCGCGCGTCGGCATGCCGCGCCTCGGCACCTGCACCAACTTCTATGTCAAGAACTGTTCGTATACTAGCTTTTATAATTTGTCAATAATCATTCTATAAAGATTTCATCGTCGATTTTCAGAGAAGCAGAAATTTAGCTAAAAAATGTTCGTGATCCAATATTAAAGCCGTACTTTATTTTAAGTTAATGTCGAGTACGAAATCAGCTGCAAAGTTTATCCATACACAGAAGGTTTCATCTTGATTCAATAAAGAACTAAATACTCTTTTTTTGTACACTATAAAAACTAGAATAAAATCCAAACAAATACTGCTTTAACACTTGGATATTTTGGGAATATAAAATTCCTTATATACCTTGCCTGCCATCTGACAATTAACAATAACATTTATGAAATTCATTATTAACACAAGCCATTCTATCGACAGATTCCAGCAAAACATTAATGGTACTTGAAGGTTGTGCCGAACCAAACCTAGCATGCTGCATTTTGCTGCGAGGAGCGTCCCTACAAGAATTAATCAAAGTGAAAAAAGTAGTAAAATTCATGCTCCTAGCGTGTTACAACTGGAAACTAGAGAAAGCGTTCCTAGGAGACATCGAAGCGATCCTCCCCGAACCGGGAGTGACGTTTGACGACGATCTCAACGAAAACGACGCACCGAAAGATGAAGTTATTAAACAAGATATTACGAATAATGATACTCAAAATAATGTAGAAGAAAAAGATATTGCAAGTCGCAAAGATTCTTTGAACGAGGAATCGAGGAAGAGTAACGAAACTGATAGCAATGAATCTTCAAGATCTGACACCATATTTACGAACTCAAATGTTAAAGAGACAACCAAAACTGATGAGAAGATTACCACTTCTAGTAAAAAAAATAGTCATGACGAAAAGAAAAATGATGCAAATCATAAGAATTCGTTTGAAGAAGATCCTTTGCAAAGTTCAAAGGCGTTTGCTCGTAAAACAGATAGTGATAAAACGCTAAGCTGTGGCGTTCCTATCAGGGACTTTAGTGATCCATTGCGCGCTACCTTGTCTGTTGATGACGATGTTTTCTTACCGAAAGAGGAAGCTAAGCTGAAAGCAGATCCGCATACTGATCGGTAAGTCGCTTTTAATATTTTTTTTCTACGTGTTATGATCCGATAAGATATTCTTGGCGATTGCTATGTATATTACTCTATCACGCGAATACTACTGAAACTTTCAAATTCAAATTCAAAATATTTTATTGTGGATCATAGGGTAGGTACAGTTCTTAAATGGCTGATTATAAAGTAGTAATTAATATTAAATTATTTAAGAAATTAAGATTTAGTAATATTTTAATTAATAACAAATTTTGTGCCAGCAGTTGCGGTTATACAAAAATTAAATTAAATTTTATTAGTAATTAATTAATAATTAAATATTTATAAAATAAAATTTAAATTATTAGGTTAATTATTAGCTGCTCATTATTACATTAACATTATTACTAATTATTATTACTTTCCCTCTAGCACAATAAATAAAAATAAAACAACAGGGTACAAATTAAGAGAAATGGCAATTCAATGTACCTATATAGTAAATAAAATTAATTACATATAACATTCAGAAAGTAAAGTCAAACATATCAAATTAAGATAGGTACGAATACTTTACGCCGTGGATTTTTGACGCGGCACTAAGGGCGGCTACCTTAACCGTTATAGTTACAGGAAAATGTGCGTAGAAAACAGTCCATAACCTTCTTTTTCAGATATTTTGAACTACATTCACAGATTTTGGAAAAAATGTGCACTCAACGAAAATAATGCTAAAATACCAAAAAAAAAAAATGCCGAACGATCCTATTTCATTTAGGGATCAAAAGACTATGGGCTCATTCAAGATATGAGTACTAGAAATGACAGAAATCACCAGAAACTTGTTCCATACATTTTGTACTAGGCCATAACGATCGTGACAATGTTCAATAAAAGTATACTGCCCCAAACAAAATTGCTTGACGTCATGTTTCTGCGTGTTGCCCAGCTGGTCGACAGACGACGTGGTGCTGTCCATGTCCCCTAACGTGGTGATCCCAGCGCCGTACCTGGAGACGGAGGCGGGGCGGCGCTGCGCGCTGCGGGGCCAGTTCCCGTCGCCGCTGCTGGGCGTCCCCGCCCCGCCGCCGCACACGCCGCGCGCGCCACGACACTCCTCGCGTGCCACGCACACGCATCCCGAGCTTAAGGTACCACACTAGCACTACCACACACATACCATCACGCCTGTATTCCCTGAAGGGTTAGGCAGAGGTGTACCAGTGTATACCCACAGTTCGCTGGTTATTTATACGTCCCATGTAACAGGGGGCGAGCCTATTGCCATTAACTGCCCCGTTGGTCTCGTGGTTGCAAGCGCGGCTGATGGGCATGGGGTCCTGGATTCGATTCCCAGGTGGAGCAAACGTGTTATTGGGTTTTTCCATTAGGAAAACCCAATGACACTTTAGACCCCCGTGTCTAGGTACGCACGTGTCGCCGTTGGTCCTGAAAGGAGCAACTGTGTTTGCGCACACACTTGTGCACTTTATCCCCTGAGTACTTTGCTAGTCTCCATTGAGATTAGCTACCGTGATCGAAATTCTGTTCTATACTTTGTAATTAAACTTTAATCTCTCAGGAACTCCATCCATTTGCAAAGATGGCTATTTCGACGCCTGCCGATGACCCGGCACTAAAAGCTGCGCTTGCGCACTACAGAGCCACCGGCGGCCGGCTCGTTAATGACAAACATAAACGTAAGTAGCTATACTTTACCTTCGTTTTATAAGCTCATTAAGCAAGCGCAATTCAAGTCCAAACCTCAGGCCTTTGTAATTGTAACTGAATTCTTACCAGAAACACTTGCTAAAAAAAACTATTTATGGTTTTATTGATTCGTGTTAACAATAGGGAATAATAATATGCATGTTGTTTTTTTCTTTTATCTAAAAACTTAATCCTCATTTATGTAAGAATCAGTTTAGTAAAAGAATTTTTCGAATAACTATAAAATTCTAAAAGATATAAGCCATCGAAGATTTGTGTCTACCTCTTCTTGCAAAACGAAATTAAACACGGAGTTTATATGGCCGTCGTAACCAATGACGTCATTGGTCATATCGGATCTCTCTGTCTAAACGGTGCGTAATAAATAGTTTTAAATACTTATATCAGCCGTATTTCTGGGCCGATTTTAATGTTAATTTCACTTTTTGTCATATCTACTACGGTATTTTCATGTATTGTTAACAAAGCGAATAAAAAAACTCATGCATATTCTTTATGACCAGCATAGTTACGTTCTAGAATTCGACAAAGATGCAGATAGGCACCTTTTATAAAACTAGTAAATTCCAGCTCAATGTCCGCTGTACAAGCCGTCGGTCGTGAAAAAGCCGAAGGAGCCCGAAGTCGACCCGAATGAGAAGCCGAATGAGAACGAGCGGCTTGACCCCTTGGCGCCGGAGAACCATCAACAGCTGAGTCTGTTGCTGTACAGCTACAGCAACAAGTCTGCTAATGTGCCCGACTTCTGTGTCAACCCATGGTCAGTATTTGGTGGATCAGTCGGTTCAATTCCAGATAAAGGTTGAGTCAAATGGTGATGATCTATGCGTCATGTTCGTGAACGCTCTCTGTTAAGTCAAATATATTTTTTAATTTATTGCTTTTGTTGCTCTTTACCTACATTGTTTTCACATATCCAAAAAAATAACGATTCCGCCATTTTGGATTTAGAATGACGTGACACAGCTTATCGTGTTTTGTCATCCAAACTAAACGTGTATACAAAATTTCAGCTCAATCGGTTGAAGATATATGCTTCAAAATTGAGTAGCAAGATTCCACCCGAACAAACAAACATACATACAAGTTAAATAAAAGTTGAAAAAAGAGTAATGTAGCCAGGATTTTACGAAACCTTATTTGAAAAAGTACCCGTGGGTTTCCTTTTCCATAGAGTCATTAGTCATTTATTCATGAACAATAAATTGTATTTGCAATTACATGGAACAAAAAAAAAACAAAAAAAAATACATTGGGGAAAAAAGGTTAAATATTACAACAATGCATATTAAATAGAGATAGAGACCTACCTACGTTTTGGAACGAGCAACTAGCTTCAACTTCCTGACTAACTGACTGACTCCTTGACAATTTAAAAGTGCCTGTAAAAAAAAAGCCTTTGTTGAAATAAAAACTGTATTGTAATTTGATTGTTTTCAAATAATCTTGACATTTGCATGCAAATCTTAGGTGAAATGTTAAATCATCTTGATTAGATATCTATATTACTGTGTATCATGTGAATAAATAATTATGATTATAATTAAATTTAGCATATGGGTAGATCACGACCTGAATTGAGATTAAAGTCAATATATTTTTTAATTAAACCATTAAAAGGCACGTCTGACCATCATATACAAGAAAAAAGGTACTAGCCTTCAGAGGTACTAGTTTTTTCTTGTATATGATGGTCAAAAGTGCCTGATGACGATGGACGATGGACGGATTGGATCAGTCCAATCCGTCAGGGAATAAAGACTTAGGTCCACGTTCACGAAAACCCCTAAACATATTTAGCACTAAATATGTTTAAATTATCAATCTGTCACTGTCACCTTCTAACTATGTGACAGGGACAGGGACTAACGACAAAGACGACATGTACGGACAGGGCCATCAACTGAAGTGTGCAATGATGTACTATATACGATTAGGCACTAAATGTATTTAGTGATTTTGGTGAAGGCCGCCCTTAGTCTTATGTTATAAATGTTCTCTTTTTAACTCATAATGTAGGATAGTGACGATGGAAATGTACGGCCGTCACGACATATCTTTGGGCGCGTTCCTGGAGAAGTACTGCTTCAACGGAGACTACAAGTGCACCTCGCCGAACTGTAACGTGCCCATGAACCAGCATGTACGGAGGTACGTAAATTTACTGGTCTACAAACTGTGGTGTACAAAAATCAAAACAAAAATGAATACAAGAAAAAAAAAAATTGTGCCCCATCCTCATAGATGCGCAAAGTAGGTCCAGTTAATTTAGTTACACCTTGTGTTTACATGTAGGTTCGTGCACGGAGACGTGTGTATCACTATAACGTGCAACACTATCGGACACAGCAACGTCGACAAGGCTAAGGACGAACAGAGCAAACAGGTAAACATGAGAATAATGAGTATGCCTGTAAAAAGGCAGGGGGCAATTCTACGACTTTTAGGACCGATCACAATCTAATTTCACTCTTGAACTGTCAAAAACGCTTCTAATTGACCTATTTTTTGCCATTGTCGCTGATCTTTGCAAATGGTCGATATTACAAATGTTTTTAATTTTTAGGATTAGCTTTCTGAGCTCAAATTTTACGCCGTTTTAACAGTGGTGGCGATCACTTGTCACTTTTACAGTACTCCGCCACCGCTTCTATCTGAACGCCGCTTTAATCGATAGGTTGCTTCACCTTTTTGTCAAGCGAGTGTACGTCTTTGCCCTAAGTAGTAAATCCCGCTTCATGTTTCTGACTGGCATATACTCTTTTTCGAGGGAAAAAAAGGATACTTTTTTCCGAGGTGAGAAGAAGAATACTTTTTCCAAGGGAGAAGAAGAAATGACACTTGTATGTGCAGGTAATGTTCTGGTCGCGCTGCGAGTCGTGCGGCGGCAGCGGCGCGGCGCGGCGCGTGTCGCGTGCTGCGCTGTGCATGTCGCTGGGCACGTACCTGCGTGCGCGCTGTGCCGCGCCGCGCTACGTGCGCGCGGGGCAGTGCGGGCACGCGCTGCACGCGCACGCGCACGCCTTCGTGCACCACCTCACCACCGCCTGCTTCAGGTAACGTGTACTGTGACATACTATGTGTCTCTACGTGCGCGCGGGGCAGTGCGGGCACGCGCTGCACGCGCACGCGCACGCCTTCGTGCACCACCTCACCACCGCCTGCTTCAGGTAACGTGTACTGTGACATACTATGTGTCTCTACGTGCGCGCGGGGCAGTGCGGGCACGCGCTGCACGCGCACGCGCACGCCTTCGTGCACCACCTCACCACCGCCTGCTTCAGGTAACGTGTACTGTGACATACTATGTGTCTCTACGTGCGCGCGGGGCAGTGCGGGCACGCGCTGCACGCGCACGCGCACGCCTTCGTGCACCACCTCACCACCGCCTGCTTCAGGTAACGTGTACTGTGACATACTATGTGTCTCTACGTGCGCGCGGGGCAGTGCGGGCACGCGCTGCACGCGCACGCGCACGCCTTCGTGCACCACCTCACCACCGCCTGCTTCAGGTAACGTGTACTGTGACATACTATGTGTCTCTACGTGCGCGCGGGGCAGTGCGGGCACGCGCTGCACGCGCACGCGCACGCCTTCGTGCACCACCTCACCACCGCCTGCTTCAGGTAACGTGTACTGTGACATACTATGTGTCTCTACGTGCGCGCGGGGCAGTGCGGGCACGCGCTGCACGCGCACGCGCACGCCTTCGTGCACCACCTCACCACCGCCTGCTTCAGGTAACGTGTACTGTGACATACTATGTGTCTCTACGTGCGCGCGGGGCAGTGCGGGCACGCGCTGCACGCGCACGCGCACGCCTTCGTGCACCACCTCACCACCGCCTGCTTCAGGTAACGTGTACTGTGACATACTATGTGTCTCTACGTGCGCGCGGGGCAGTGCGGGCACGCGCTGCACGCGCACTCGCACGCCTTCGTGCACCACCTCACCACCGCCTGCTTCAGGTAACGTGTACTGTGACATACTATGTGTCTCTACGTGCGCGCGGGGCAGTGCGGGCACGCGCTGCACGCGCACGCGCACGCCTTCGTGCACCACCTCACCACCGCCTGCTTCAGGTAACGTGTACTGTGACATACTATGTGTCTCTACGTGCGCGCGGGGCAGTGCGGGCACGCGCTGCACGCGCACGCGCACGCCTTCGTGCACCACCTCACCACCGCCTGCTTCAGGTAACGTGTACTGTGACATACTATGTGTCTCTACGTGCGCGCGGGGCAGTGCGGGCACGCGCTGCACGCGCACGCGCACGCCTTCGTGCACCACCTCACCACCGCCTGCTTCAGGTAACGTGTACTGTGACATACTATGTGTCTCTACGTGCGCGCGGGGCAGTGCGGGCACGCGCTGCACGCGCACGCGCACGCCTTCGTGCACCACCTCACCACCGCCTGCTTCAGGTAACGTGTACTGTGACATACTATGTGTCTCTACGTGCGCGCGGGGCAGTGCGGGCACGCGCTGCACGCGCACGCGCACGCCTTCGTGCACCACCTCACCACCGCCTGCTTCAGGTAACGTGTACTGTGACATACTATGTGTCTCTACGTGCGCGCGGGGCAGTGCGGGCACGCGCTGCACGCGCACGCGCACGCCTTCGTGCACCACCTCACCACCGCCTGCTTCAGGTAACGTGTACTGTGACATACTATGTGTCTCTACGTGCGCGCGGGGCAGTGCGGGCACGCGCTGCACGCGCACGCGCACGCCTTCGTGCACCACCTCACCACCGCCTGCTTCAGGTAACGTGTACTGTGACATACTATGTGTCTCTACGTGCGCGCGGGGCAGTGCGGGCACGCGCTGCACGCGCACGCGCACGCCTTCGTGCACCACCTCACCACCGCCTGCTTCAGGTAACGTGTACTGTGACATACTATGTGTCTCTACGTGCGCGCGGGGCAGTGCGGGCACGCGCTGCACGCGCACGCGCACGCCTTCGTGCACCACCTCACCACCGCCTGCTTCAGGTAACGTGTACTGTGACATACTATGTGTCTCTACGTGCGCGCGGGGCAGTGCGGGCACGCGCTGCACGCGCACGCGCACGCCTTCGTGCACCACCTCACCACCGCCTGCTTCAGGTAACGTGTACTGTGACATACTATGTGTCTCTACGTGCGCGCGGGGCAGTGCGGGCACGCGCTGCACGCGCACGCGCACGCCTTCGTGCACCACCTCACCACCGCCTGCTTCAGGTAACGTGTACTGTGACATACTATGTGTCTCTACGTGCGCGCGGGGCAGTGCGGGCACGCGCTGCACGCGCACGCGCACGCCTTCGTGCACCACCTCACCACCGCCTGCTTCAGGTAACGTGTACTGTGACATACTATGTGTCTCTACGTGCGCGCGGGGCAGTGCGGGCACGCGCTGCACGCGCACGCGCACGCCTTCGTGCACCACCTCACCACCGCCTGCTTCAGGTAACGTGTACTGTGACATACTATGTGTCTCTACGTGCGCGCGGGGCAGTGCGGGCACGCGCTGCACGCGCACGCGCACGCCTTCGTGCACCACCTCACCACCGCCTGCTTCAGGTAACGTGTACTGTGACATACTATGTGTCTCTACGTGCGCGCGGGGCAGTGCGGGCACGCGCTGCACGCGCACGCGCACGCCTTCGTGCACCACCTCACCACCGCCTGCTTCAGGTAACGTGTACTGTGACATACTATGTGTCTCTACGTGCGCGCGGGGCAGTGCGGGCACGCGCTGCACGCGCACGCGCACGCCTTCGTGCACCACCTCACCACCGCCTGCTTCAGGTAACGTGTACTGTGACATACTATGTGTCTCTACGTGCGCGCGGGGCAGTGCGGGCACGCGCTGCACGCGCACGCGCACGCCTTCGTGCACCACCTCACCACCGCCTGCTTCAGGTAACGTGTACTGTGACATACTATGTGTCTCTACGTGCGCGCGGGGCAGTGCGGGCACGCGCTGCACGCGCACGCGCACGCCTTCGTGCACCACCTCACCACCGCCTGCTTCAGGTAACGTGTACTGTGACATACTATGTGTCTCTACGTGCGCGCGGGGCAGTGCGGGCACGCGCTGCACGCGCACGCGCACGCCTTCGTGCACCACCTCACCACCGCCTGCTTCAGGTAACGTGTACTGTGACATACTATGTGTCTCTACGTGCGCGCGGGGCAGTGCGGGCACGCGCTGCACGCGCACGCGCACGCCTTCGTGCACCACCTCACCACCGCCTGCTTCAGGTAACGTGTACTGTGACATACTATGTGTCTCTACGTGCGCGCGGGGCAGTGCGGGCACGCGCTGCACGCGCACGCGCACGCCTTCGTGCACCACCTCACCACCGCCTGCTTCAGGTAACGTGTACTGTGACATACTATGTGTCTCTACGTGCGCGCGGGGCAGTGCGGGCACGCGCTGCACGCGCACGCGCACGCCTTCGTGCACCACCTCACCACCGCCTGCTTCAGGTAACGTGTACTGTGAATGTGTCCCACGCGAAGATATTTTAATGCAGATATCGATATAACTTTAAATATGGTATCGGATAGAAACAAACTTTTTTTAAACACTTCTAGAATTTTTGAAAAACATTATACCTTACCCAAATTATATTCAAACTTCCACATAAAAGATGACACGTTTGTGTATTACATACATTATTAACAAAATATCGTGAACACCACAGGTACAGCAAGATAACGCCGTACGAGATCCAGCTGCCCCCCGACATGATATCTATAAACTACGATACCAAGCAAATGCGGGACTCTCTCATCTCGCAGCTCAATGAACTGGTACAAAAAGGTAAGAACATATACGTAGTTGTGCCAAAACGAGGCACTACAACGGGTTCAGTTAATTACATAAAACTAATGTAATATTACAAATTTGACATGTTTCTACTAGTATTTAACTGTCCAGTTGGTCTCGTGGTCGCAAGTGCGACTGCTGTGCAAGGGGTCCCGGGTTCGATTCCCAGGTCGAGCAAAAAGTGTTATTGGGTTTTTCTATGAAAATCTCAGTAGCAGCTCGGAGTTTGGATTTGTGCCCGGTTAATGGCAATAGGCTCGCCCCCTATTACATGGGACCTAAATATACCGGCGAACTGTTTGTGTGCATTGGTACACCTCTGCCTAACCCTTTGGGGAATACAGGCGTGATGGTATATATATATATATTCTACTAGTATATGTAAGTAGTTGAAACCTATAACCAATATTTCCTGACACAACTTCTAAAAAAAGCCCAGGACCTCATTTTCGGCATACGCACTCCCAAAAAACATGGTTTTTGGGAGTGACACGCATACGCGACACCCCTGACACATTAAAACCGACATGATGGAATATCTGTACAGAATCTCATTTTCCGAATTGCCCATTGTCCTTTGCAAAAAGAAAATTAAATCATATTTCGTGCAAAAGTTTTTCGCGGAAATGTATTCACGCAAAAGTCTTTCGTGCAAAAGTCTTTCGCGGGAATGGCTTTCGCGCAAAGGGATTCGCACAAGTTTCTTATCGCAGAACACTATCTATTCGCCCAAACGTCCGTTGGTAGTACTCCTTCAGACGAATTCCTTCACAAAGAGCTCTACTGCTACTAGGTAAAGGTGAGGCTGATATGATGATGATAATTATGATGATGATGATAATTATGATGATGATGATAATTATGATGATGATAATAATTATGATGATGATAATTATGATGATGATAATAATTATGATGATGATAATTATGATGATGATAATAATTATGATGATGATAATGATGATGATGATAATAATTATGATGATGATAATTATGATGATGATAATAATTATGATGATGATAATTATGATGATGATAATAATTATGATGATGATAATTATGATGATGATAATAATTATGATGATGATAATTATGATGATGATGATAATTATGATGATGATAATTATGATGATGATGATAATTATGATGAAGATGATAATTATGATGATGATGATGATGATTCGCCAGGTCACGAGACGTTTAGCGGCCTCTCAGACAGCGACGCAGAGAAAGACTACCAGGCCTTCAAACAACACATGGAGCAAATACACCTCGCGCTCACATCCGCTAGTCTGCACGAGAACAACACTACAGCTGGTAAGGGAATATACACCTTATTATGTATGTGATAGAGATTAAAATTGCTTAAATAGTTTTTAAAGCGTGTACAGTCGCAGATCAAAAATGTTTACCATCTATTATATGCATTGCATGTTTTCTCAATATAAATATAAATCATTGTTCCGATTTTGATGTAATTTTGGTGGGTTGCTCTGCGTAAGCCAGCGAAAGCTTTAGGCCTTAAAAAAATTACACTGGGTACAGGTGAGCAGCTAGTGTTCAATAAAACTAATTTCAGTACCCGTACTTGCGTTAATATGACTATCACACAATTATAAGTGTCAGAATGGACGGTCTACAAAGCAAAACGTATCTAATTCTCGATGCAGCATGTATACGTCTTGTGGAGGTATGAAAAACAGGGTGTGAAGTCTCACATCCTCCATTGAAGAGGGAGGATACTCCGACCAGACGGGTATTGTGTCTAGCGGGCTACTGCCCGACGGTTGTTGTCGGGATTTTGTATATATGCTAACGTCGCGGCGAACTTTGATAGCGCGAATCTAAGCAACGTCAGTTTAGCCGTACTAGTTCGCGTGTTGTGCGATAGGTGTCGCTACAGTCTATAATGTTTAATGATGATTGTTCCAGCCGTGGTGCGCAGTCTGTGGAGCGTATCAGATCGTATCATCTCGGGGGAGAAGATGCTGAGAGACGCGCAGGACAAGTGGTCCAGTCCTCCCGCTAAGAGCAAGGCGCAGCCGGAGAATGCTGGTAAGCAGACACTTATCAATAAACACATTAGAATCCCCCTACACACTCCAACCCCTCTACCTAACCCTTCAGATAAAACAGGTGTGATATTATGGTATATATCCTACTTCCGACTAAAATATCCTATCCTACTAATAATATTATGAATGAATACGAAAGTTTGTGAGGATGGATGGATGATGGATGTATGCTCGCTTAAACGGCTGAACGGATCTGGATAAAATTTGGCACTGGAAAAAATTTACGGTTCCCGTGGGATCAAGATCATAAGTAAGTGTTAAAAATGTATCTTATTTTTTTTTTTACAGTTGAAGAGAAATCAGATTTGGACGATTCATCAGGCGATGATGGCCCTAAGGACTCGGGTACTGTATTTATTACCAAAAAAGTTATTACTTTTGGAACTAGCAGACATCGTCATGTAAGGGAAAAGCGTTATGTGCACTCCAGGCGACCTTCTCTCTCTTTCTAGTATATACGGATGTCAGGAACGAAGATTATCGGGTGGGCGTAAGGTCTTACGACCCCGCACACCTTAGTGTCAGAGTTTCTAAACCGCCTCAAGGGCCTCTGACATGGTTACCGATGTCAGTGATGTTCAAGATAAACTTAGAAAGTACATATGAATTAGAAAAAGTCACATTGGTACTTGCCTGTGCCCGGAAAAATCGTAAAACCAGTTTGCTACTCGATAAAAATCCGTTTAATTAATGCTTTGGTCGCGGTTTCCGAGTTACTCGAAAACGAAAGACATACGAAAACACCCACGAATAATTTTATTTCTGTTTTTAGGTACAACGTACGTGTTCTCCGGAGATAATAACAAGGAAACAGAGAAGGAACACACAGGTAAAAAATTACTATATTTAATTACCCGACTGCGACAGAAGGAGGGTTATTCAATTTACATTTGGTTGGGATTTTTGTGAATCGCCGAAATAAGGCTTCAATTCCACATAAAGTCAGCAACGAGTACCCCATGACGTGAGTGGACATGACACCCATGACGCATATTTTATAAAATTTCGCGACCGCCATCTTGAATTTTGAATTTGACCTCATTTTCGGCATCAGCCTCCAAAAAAACCATGGACGACACCCATGACGCATATTTTGTAAAATTTTGCTTCCGCCATCTTGGACTTCGGTATTTTTTTTAATGGGCGTACTAAATTTGTATTCACCTACCAACCCTTCTAAGAAAACAGGCGTCACGATAAATTTGTTTGGAATCTCATTTCTCAAATTTTACCGATTCCCCATTGCAAATTTTTTTTTAAATTATATTTCGCGAAGCGTCCATTCGCGCTAGTGGAATCGCGGAAATATCTTTCGCGCAAGGGTAATCGCGCAAAAGTCTTTCGTAGAAATGTCTTTCGCGCAAGTGCCCTTTCGCGCAAAGGGATTCGCGCAAGTAACTTTTCGCAAAAATGTCTTGTCGCACAAGTGTCTTGTCGGGGAAGTATCTATTCGCGCAAAGGGAGTCGCGCAAATGTCTTTCGCGGAAATGTCCTGATACCACATTCTATAGCACTCAATGTGATCGGAAGTTCAAGATTATTGTATTATAATGTATTTTTTGCTAGGCACAGAGGAAGACGAAGAGAGAGGTGACAAGAAGACAGTGCGGCAGATATTGTCACAACTGCTGTCTAACAACCAGCCAGCCAATCAGGTAAATAGAACCATTAAGGATGGGTTACTCAATTTGTTGTGTTTTTTTGTTCCGACGTGGAAATTTCCCGTTTAGGTCTACCTAAACGGGAAATTTCCACGTCGCGGGGTAACGGGGTCGCGGTCAGTCAGACTTACTGACTAAAAACCACCTTGGTGTTCTCTTCCGACACTTACGCCGGAAACCCCGGGAAGGTACGCGCCTTCCGCGATCCCCGACTGCTGCCTCCTCAGGTCAGGGGGAGGGAGGTGTTTGACACGACGTCAAAGAAGGGTGATTTTGGGTATCCTACCTGTAACCACACATACTTAAGTACCAAGGCCTAAGGGTAAATCCTTAACTCGCAGTTAGTTGCTAACACAGAAAAAAGAGAAAAAAATGGGCCCGTGTCAGCAAGCAACTCTTCAAAATGCATGGAACAGCAGAGTGTAGTGGTATGTTGTGTGGTTGCAGAGCGGCATCATCCTGTGCGGCGGCGTGGTGCCGGTGGTGGTGCTGGCGGGCGAGCTGGGCTCCGTCATCGCCGCCACGCTCGCCTCCGCCACCTACCGCCGCACGCGCCAGCGACACAGGTACCCGGCTACTGGGCCAGGGACGTTACGCACTATGGAACACTTACAGCTATATAAAAACTTTACAAAAGAAAGACACAGACAACATAAAGCCAATTACAAGTTCTCACGTATAGAAATAGATAAGAAATTATGTGACGTCAGTACAATGTGTTAATTTGAAGATAATATAGTATATGTCTATTAGACAACGACAATTTTACATACAAAGGCTAAGAAAATGATTATCAAAAATCGCTTTGTTTACACTAAAATAAAAAGTTATAACTTATAATAGAATAATTAAGGAAATGGGGAATAAACTCAAATGGTAGGATATTTGAAAAAATTGAGGCTTAAGCACCTTCTGACTGATGTCACACTTGTTGTGAAAGGATCCAAATCATGTTGCTTACATATCATATTGAACTGGTTACTCGCACGCACAATATAACTGTTCCGTTTTGGCAGCTCATAAAACTCACTCACGCACATGCGCACTCTCATATATTCATAGATTGGTGGCGTCTACTCGTACTACCCAATTGACTAGCTTTTGTCCGCGACTTCGTGTACGTGAACGCAACCCGCGGATTAAAAGTCCTTATTAAATCTCACGAAAGGTGTTTCCGTGATGGGATAACAAACAAACAAACAGAGCTACTATCACATTTATAACATTAATGTTAAAATATAATTTCTCTAGCACTCATACGGAACAGGAAGAGAATGAGAACACGAGCTCAACGGGGAGGGACAAGACGGATGGGGATAAAGCCAAGCTAGCCAAGTCCAACGATCACGTGGAAGTACTACTCAAGGTAGGAATAGTGTCGCCCCCCATTACATGGGACCTAAATATACCGGCGAACTGTGGGTGTACATTGGTAAAAAAAATGAAATTCTGCAGACCGATTCCGGCCACGGCGGCTAATCTTAATGCAGACTAGCCACGTACGCAGGCAATATTATAGTGCACAAGTGTGTGCGCAAACACAGGTGCACTCCCTCTTCGCCAACTCTCATAGTCCGATGGGACGGCAATCCGACACGACCGGAGAGAAGTTAGGCGCAGCACCAACGGCATTACGTGCTTTCCGAGGCACGGGGGTGTCACACCACCAACTTCCAAACTCCGGGCTGCTACTGAGAAATTCCTAATTAAAAGACCCAATAGCACTTTTTGCCCGACCTGGGAATTGAACCCGGGACCCCTTGTTCAGCAGTCGCGCTTGCGACCACGAGACCAACGGGCCAATCATTCGGGGGTGTACATTGGTACACCTCTGCCTAACCCTTCGGGGAATACAGGCGTGATGGTATTTTTGTTTATATAATTAAAAAAGATGTGAACTGTTGGTACCAGGACGGTCTGGTGTGCCGCGTGTACTACGCGTCGCAGTTCCAGCGCCTGCGTCACCTGCTGCTGTCCCCGCTGAGCGCCAGCAGTGCGGCCTGCGCCTGCTACGACGAGCGGGACCGGACCGACAGTCAGATATATTGCATCTTACTCTTAGATGCTTTGCACATAGAGCAACAATTGCAGCAGCTGGCAACTATCTGTTTACATATGTTTCAACTGCGCACACCTAGCAACTCGAGTTTCGAGATCCGGTGATGGTCAACAGTTTTCAGTTGCTGTAATCGATGACTAAGTTAGTTCCTAATTGCCGCAACAAGCAACTGTTAAATATCATACCGGTTTTTTAAAGATCGCTGCGTAGATTGAGCAACTCGGCTATGAAAGTAAACAGATTGCCACAAAGTTGCGGCAACCGTAAACGTTATAGCAGCTATAATTTTTTTACAGTACGGTCGACGTATCTTGGCGAGTCTGAAGTTAGCCGATTAGCTGCGCAGTAGACAATTTTGTTCCTAAAAGATCCATTGCGCAGCCAAACGGCTAAGTTCAAACTCGCCAAGTTACGTCGGCCGTACTGTACAGGAAACTTTTAAAGTGTTGATAGTTGTCTCAACTTAAGTTGCTCCATGTGCAAAGCGCCTTAGTATTCAAACGTATCTAGTATTGTAAGTAAGAACTACATTTGGGAGAGTGTGAGTGGTAGCTGTAAGTATATAAATAGTCTAGGGGTTCCCAGCATCACAGGTATCCAATGAATTTTAGTTAGTCCAACCGGTCTTTTTTGTAAAATTCTCCCTCGGTGACTAGGTGAAGTAAGCTTGATGTGACCTACCCCGTCGATGATAAAGATTTACAGCCCATTTCTAAGTCAAAGTCGAAGCATTTATTTCAATTAGATCATTTACAGACACTGTTATATTTTCATGTAGTCAGTCAGTTAAAGCTAGTTGCTCGTCTAGGACTTCACCTAGCAAGTCACTGTCTCACATACAGAAACAGCTAGACCCGGAGCAACTATCTGTAGGTCATACAAATATTAGTTCCAGCAACCGTGTCGTCATATAGATGTAAACGGTTTGTGTGCAGCGTGTGTTGTTCCAGAAGGTCTGTGCGAGATAGAGGAGGGCTTCATCCGCTCGCTGGCGCACTGCGTGCCCTGGGCGGCGCGAGGCGGCAAGTCCGGCTCCACATTCTGCAAGACCAAAGGTATCACATCTGATTTGTATAGGCAGTGGCCTCTAAATAGCCTCTTGGGAAGTGTAATAAGCGCTTCACACCGAGACGCGACGCGACGCGACGGCTCGCACACATTTTAATAGAGCTACTCAAAATATAACTTTATTTACTACACAAAACAATTGACATTGTTTGTTTTTGTTGTTGTTGTTGTGTGTGTTTTTCGAAATAAGTAGCGTCGCGTCTCAGTGTGAAGAGACACTTTTTAAGACGGGAAATCATCAAATAACTTCCCCCGGGGAAGGGAGGGAGGCGGGAGGGACTGTCAGACTTTTACTGACTAAAACCCGTGTATGTTCCTTCACGTGCCCTTTGCGTTCCGGGGGCGCGGTATCCCTTTCGAACAACCCGCAGCCCCGGGTGAATAGACTTAGGCCTTAGTAGATAAAAAATATCTATTAGAATGAGTAATACTTATACATACATAGGCTCACGCCTTTTACCCATGGGAGTAGGCAGAGACCACAGAACGCCACCTGTTGCGATCTTACATACTCCTATCGCCTCGCCCACGTTTATTAAAGACTAATAATTCTAAATAATATGTGCACAGATGACAGATACGTGTTGAAGGAGATGACGAAGCCGGAGTGGCAGCAGTTCCTGGACTTCGCGCCGCACTACTTCGGATACGTCACCAACTGCAGGCAGAACAAACTACCCAGCTTGTTGGGTAAGTCCTATACTCACACACCTTTACCCGCTCAAAATTTAACTAAGAAAAAAATCCATTTTTTTTTTTATTAATTTACTTAGCCCTTTTAACGCCCAGCACCCGGCTCCCGAGTCGAACGAATTATTATTATTATTGATTGGACTCGGGAGCCGCGTGCTGGGCATTAAAAGGGTTAAAGGTTCACCCAAAGCACATACATATACATACAAATGGTGAATTCCACGGCAATATATAGAAGAAGATAAGGCCTGGCCCCTCTTTTCCATTGGGCACTCTGGGGAAGTACCCAGGGCCCCGGGAATATCAGGGGCCCCAGCCTGCCCAAGCTTATGAAATATTAGTATTATTTCTTTTATATAATTTAATTAGGTTCAATTGACCAGTGGAAGAAATTTAATTTGGCAAATATGAAAATACGTAAAACAATGTGCCAATCGGTTAAAGACGGTTCTGGTTGGCAGTACAAGATGCATGTCATTCTTGTGAGTTCTTGTGTTTTTTTGGAAGGCTACATGACACCTCGCTTTTTTAGTTTATAAATGTACTTTTTGTAACATTTTATGAGGCTTTGTTACCAGTATTAAATGATATATTATTATTCTCACTTATTTATTTATCACACATATTAAATACATTTTTTAATATTTATATCAAAAGAACATTTAAAAATATAAAGAAATAGTAGCCCACCGGTGTCGGGAATAGGATCCAAGCTACCGGCGCCGGCAGTCAAGGCTTCTGAGAAAGGAATCTCCTAACAACACGCGCCTTGTCTAGAAGTACCGCTTTTTGAATCAAGCCCTTGATTCAACCGCCTTTGGAGTTGAAGAGATGAGAAATAGGGTGTAAAGTTTCTCATCCACCGTAGAAAAGGGAGGATCCTCCGACCAGACGAGTGTCGTGTCTGGTGGGCTACTGCCCGACGGATGTTGTCGGGTTTTTATATATGCTAATGTCGTTGAGAACTTTGATAGCGCAATCTAAGCAACATCAGTTTTGCCGTAGTAGTTCGCATGGCGAGCGATAGATGTAGCTACACGGCCAATGAGAGCCTTATTATGAGTGTATGTGCAGCGCGTATCCTGGGCGTGTACAGCGTGGGCGGCGCGGGTAACGGCGTGCTGGTGATGGAGAACGTGTGGTACGTGTGCGCGCGAGCCACGCGCTTCGACCTCAAGGGCTCCTCGCGACACCGCCTCGCGCCCGACACCGCCCCGCTCGCCGTGCTCATGGACGAGAACTTGCTCAACTGTACGTATACTACATTACGCACTAGCTCAGGGATGGCGAACCAATGGCACGCGTGCCAGTAGTGGCACGCGACAAAATAATTCAGGCACGCCAATATATGACAACTGTATATGTATTTGATCGAAAACAATTTACAACAGCAGAAATCACACTAACCTTTTATTAAAATAAACATAAAATAGTAAATATTACGATTCTTGTACAAACTAGTTGCAAACAAAGAGTGTTAACAGCTTTTAGTTGTATTTTTCTCCATTCAATGACTAAGCGAAGATTCTTTGATGGCACGTCATAGTCACATTATTATTTTTCTATAAAAAAAAGAAGTTTAAAAAACTAAAACCCGACTACAAAAAATTCACGTTCTAAAAAGTATGAAACAAGAAAACATTCTCATCTGAAAGCCGTGGTCGTATGCCACTTTACCCTAAACTTTAGTGCTAAAGATTCATGTTCTATAACTACATACATACAGTTTTACCTGAATTAGGTGGCATACGACCACGGCTTTCATCACCTCAGCCTGACATGTCTCCCCCGGTATTGGCTCTTCCAGCAAATACCTGTGTTACTGCACAAAATATTCAAAAGTCAATTTTATTTTGTGATGAATTAGGCTCTGGCTTTGGAAAAATATTACACAATTACCTTAGCCATAGCTTCACCAATCATAGTTACCACAACATAAATTATTTACAAATAATTAAAAGAATAATAGAATCAAATCTAAACCATTATTCCACAATGGTTCTATTATTAGGTAATAGTACTAATGTTACCCAAAAGGATGTAGTGGATGGTGTGAACACCTTATTAACGCTAAACATAGGGAAGATAATATTGTGTGCTTTTCCCTATTCTCAGACTATGTCAGATAAGGAAAATGGCAGTATTTTAAAACTAAATAACACTATACATAGGTTGACATGTTGTCATAGTGACAAATTATTATTTTTTGACACTAATAAATTTGTTAGTGGTTTTAAATTAACTCAGAGGAGTTTATCTCTGTCAGGAGAATGTAGACACATGATTGCTATGTTGATAGCATATAATATTAATAATGTTATAGATAATATAACGAATCATAGAATAAGAGACGAACCTGTGTTGTCTAGTTACACTAACAACATAGTGATTAATTATTGTGAATCCTCAAGTTGTACGAAGGAGGGCCCACCTATAATACCAACAACCTTGGAGGCCACTAGCAGCCAGTTAGGGTATGCTCTTTCTGCTGAAACTCATGAAGGGACTTCAGATCCATCAATTGTAGCCATGGAGGGCACTCCGGATAATTATTGTTTAAACTAGTTTGTGAGACAACAGAAGTTATCCAGTCAGAAGTTTCAAGATTAGATAACCAATTGTTATTATTGAATAGTACAAAGATAGCTTCTGGCAATTTACATTTAGTAGAAAAAAAACCAAAGGGGAAGCAACAAACTTTAAAATTACTTAATCAAAATATTCAAGGTTGTCTTTCCAAATTATTAGAAATAGAATTGTTTTTAGAAAAAACTAAGTTTGACATTATTTGCTTAACTGAACATTGGCTAAATGAACATCAAGTAATGTCTATAAATTATGAAAATTATTGTGTAGCTAGCCATTTCAGCCGAAAACGCATGATACATGGCGGATCATTAATATTAATTAAAAATTCAATTAATTCTAAAGAAAGAAAAGATATCATCGGATTATCGGTTGAACACACCATTGAATTGTCCTGTGTTGAGCTTGATAGGCACGTCATAGTATGTGTATACAGACCTCCAAGTTACCAGAATCTATCTGTGTTTGATTCTGTAATGGAAGATGTGTTGAAAAAAGTTAGTTCCTCCAGTAAATCAATCATCGTATGTGGCGATTTTAATATAAACTTATTAGAAAATAACTCTATTAGTATTAGATTATTGAGCCTGTTTAGGTCATTTAATTTGTCAAATGTGTTTATAGAACCAAGTAGAGTGACAGCTTCTTCTGCCACTTGTATTGATAATATATTTTGTAATTGTGATTACTCACACAAAGAAATTGTAAATAAGCTGCCATCTGACCACAGTGGACAAATGATAACGTTTTGCGCCTACATACCTGTACAAAAGATTCAAATAAGGTTTAGGCCAATAACATGTAAACATTTAGAAAAATTTAATGATTCCTTAGCAAGTAAATTATGTGTTCAGAGTTTTAATAATATTAGTGACCCAAATGAGTTCTATGCCGAGTTTTTTTCACTATTAGACGCGCAATTTAATAACACGTTCCCAATTAAGACTAAAAATATTTATACAAAGTTTTTATTCAGTGATTGGGCGACTCCTGGCATTCGTAAAAGTAGGGGGAAATTATTTGAACTATATGGTCTAAAGCAACATTCAATTAATACAAGCTTTCATCAGTATGTTGCAAAATACTCGAAAACTTTCAAAAGTGTTTGTAAAGTAGCTAAATCTCTTTATATTACTAATAAAATAAAATCATCTGATGATAAGATTAAGACTACCTGGCAAATAATAAATAATGAAACAGGTAGGAAGAAACAGTGTAATAATAAATTTAGTTTGGAGACTTCACATGGGATTGTAAACTCTGATGTAGAAGTAGCTCAGGCATTTGAAAACTTTTTTGTTAATATTCCCCTAGTCACAACGGAATCATTAAATTCATCTCCTGCACTTTCCGTTGCCCTTCTTAGAAATAATGTAAAGGCATGCCCCTTGGAGTTTAGATTTCAACATACGAATCCCCAGGCTGTTATTAAAACTTTTAAAGATCTTAAAATGAAATCAACAGAAGATCTTTGGGGAATGTCAGTAAAAGTCTGTACATCTATAATAGAAACTATTGCGCCTTATTTAGCTTTCATTTTTAATATAAGCGTAGATCAGGGAGTCTTTCCGGATCTCATGAAACTCAGTAAAGTAGTTCCATTATTTAAATCCGGTGAAAGTAAGGAACTTAACAACTATAGACCTGTTTCAATACTGCCAGTTTTCAGTAAGGTGTTTGAAAAGCTATTACTCAGTCAAATGTTACGTCACTTTAATAAAAATTCCATCTTTCATGACCAACAGTACGGTTTCACCAAAGGGCGTTGTACAACTGACGCCGGTGTCTCCTTAATTAAAAACATTTTTAATGCCTGGGAGGAAGCACAAGATGCCATTGGAATCTTTTGCGACCTCTCCAAAGCGTTCGATTGTGTGGACCATAAGACACTATTATTGAAACTGGAGCACTATGGGATTAGAAACACATCTCTTGATTTAATAAGATCATACCTGGAAAACAGACAGGTTAAAGTTCAGGTGAACGGCGTGAACTCATTGGGGTCTGAAATGACAATGGGCGTTCCTCAAGGTTCGATTTTGGGTCCATTTCTCTTTTTAGCATATATAAATGATTTGCCACAATTACTGCAAAAGCAACCTAATATGGTGTTATTTGCAGATGATACGTCATTAATTTTTAAGATAGACAGACGTTCTAGAAGTCTTGACGAAGTTAATAACTCAATTCTTCAGGTTCAAAATTGGTTCACGGTAAACAATTTGGTACTAAATGAAAAGAAAACCAAATGTATTAGATTTTCTTTACCAAATGTTAAAAATACCGCATGTGACCTCATACTGAATGGCGAAAAACTGGCTTTTGTTAATAAAACGGTTTTCTTAGGAATCACGCTAGATGAAAAATTACAATGGGGACCACATATAACATCTCTTGCAGGGCGGCTAAGCTCAGCAGCTTTTGCTGTTAGGAAGATTAGACAGTTAACAGATGTCGATACTGCGCGTCTGGTCTATTTTAGCTACTTTCACAGCATTATGTCGTATGGCATTCTACTGTGGGGTCGGGCTGCTGACATTGAATCCATATTTATTTTACAAAAGAGAGCTGTCAGAGCCATTTATAATCTCCGTCGCTGCGAATCTCTTAGGGAACTATTTAAAAAGATTAATATTATGACAGTGCCTTGTCAATACATTTACGAAAATATTATGTATGTAAGAAAAAATTTACATCTTTTTGATAAAATAAGTGATAGACATAATTTTAATACTAGAAATAAGGACAAATTAGCTCAACCATTTTTTAGATTGTCCAAAGTGCACTTATCTTTCATGGGGTACTGTGTTAAATGTTACAATAAAATACCTAGTGATATATTAAAATTAAATGAAAGAAAATTTAAAAATTGTATTAAAAGCACACTTTGTAAACAAGCATACTACAAGTTAGAGGATTATATTCAAGATAATAATGCTTGGAAACATGCTGGTCTTGCTCCATAGGACAATTTCAAGTCTTGACAAAATCAACTGGTTGCTTATTTAATCATAAAACTAATTTGTTTTGACCAATAATTGTTTTTCTCCTCGACATTAATTCTACATTTGAGTTTGACTCACACACTGATTCGTTGTCTTTGAAATGTTAGAAGTAATCATCTACGATCACAATATTGGCGTTAAATATTATAATTAATTTAGCTTTCATCTCTAATTTGTAGCACTGAGTACGTATTGTAGTACTTTGAGTGACTTTTTATTTTTGATAGATCGTTTTGACATTTATATATCTTTTTATGGAATGAATGTAACTATACAACTTATTGTAATACATTGTTATTTAAAAGAGTATGTATGGAGTTTCTTGCCCGTTCTTCTCCATACGAAACTACCTTTTGGAATGGGCAACTAGATTCAATATTAATGATTTTTTTATGTAATGACGTTCAAAAGTGCCTTTTAATGGCCTAATTGAAATAAATGATTTGACTTTGACTTTGACTTGACATATATACACAATATATGAAATAATAATCTATTAAGTCTCCCAAACGAAATATTGGTTAGTTAGATAGGTTTATGATGCGTTCTAAAGGGTGCTATGTACAATTTACTTATATAATATATATATATATATATATATATTTGAAATGTGCTAATTAAGCCCTTTAGTTTGATATGCAACACGACCATATTTGGAAGAAAAAAATTTTTTTTTCACATCTTCTTGAGCCCCAGAGGGCGCCACATACAATTTATTGCAACATAATGTAGCCTATAACCAGCGGACGATCAAGACGCTTCTAATGACACCTCATTTGTCAATTTACGTTAGACGGTTTAGAAGTTATGAGGGAACAGATGAACATCCATACATACATACATACATACATACATACATACATACATACATACATACATACATACATACATACCGGTCAACCTCATAACCCTCCTTTTTGCTTCGCCGTAGTCGGGTAAAAATGGCACTATCACCGATAAAGGTTCGCCATCCCTGTACTAGCTTATGCCCGCCACTTGCCAGGGCTGCGGGTTGATCGAAGGAGATACCGCGCCCCCGGAACGCAAAGGGCACAAGGATTGGTTTTAGTCAGTAAAAGTCTGACACTAAGGGCCGGAGAAGTTATTTGGTGGATTCCCATCCAAAAAAAATATGGTCGCTACTTCGTCCGCGTGAATGTCGGATATGAAAGGGTATTGTTTTTTGTGAGACCCTATTTCTTTTTCTAAAATACAAGTAGCCTTTTTTTTTTTTTTTAGAGATTGTAAAATCATCATATGACCCCCCCCCCCCCGTCCTGGGCGGGGCGGGAGGGAGTGTCAGACTTTTACTGACTAAAAACCATCTATGTTCCTTCATGTGCCCTTTGCGTTCCGGGGGCGCGGTATCTCTTTCGAACAACCCGCAGCCCCGGCAGGCATTTGGCCCTTAGTGGCCCCTTCCAAAAATACAAGTAGCCTAAGTTACTCTTTATAACATCACATCAGCGTGTGAAAGTCCCGTAAAAATCCGTCCAGCAGTTTCGGAGATTAGCCGGTAAGACAGACAAAGAAATTAAAAAAAAAAAGATTTTTTTGTGTCTACCTTGTAGACATTCATATTTATTTTTTAGTAAAAAGCTGTTATTTTGACATTACTTACAGACACTATACATTTCATTCTAATTTGTTATAAGTAGTAACTTAGGCTAACTTTTGATTTATTTCTCAAACAAAAAACTAACTTAATTTATTTAGAGTACACTCTACTTATCAGTATTTAGATTGCTAAGTACTCTAAAGATAGCTTTTACTCAAGTATTTAGAGTACTTTCCCTCCAGCCGGCTTATTCTGTAAGAGATCTCCCTCAGTGAATTAAGGTGAAGTGAGCTAAAACTGGGCTGTCACTATACGATGCTAGGGATTGACAGGTCGGCACACGCTCACTCCACGGAAGGAGGGTTTTACAGAATAACACTGCAGGTAGCATTTGAAAATTTCACCCTGTATAAAAGTCAAAGTCAAATCATTTATTTCAATTAGGCCATTAAAAGGCACTTTTGAACGTCATTACATAAAGAAATCATTAATATTGAATCTAGTTGATAAACAATATATTTTTAACAAATGAAATAAGCCTATGGCCATTTTATATGAAACATAAATAACTAATGATGTGCACGTTGTCCAGTGCGGTGGGAGAGCCCACTGTACGTGCAGTCTCACACGGCGAGCGTGCTGTTCGCGGCCGTGGAGCGCGACACTAACTTCCTGTCGTCACACACCGTCATGGACTACTCGCTGCTGCTCGGCGTGGAAGACAACACGCTCGTGCTTGGCATTATCGGTAAGACCCGCTTTCTACATGTACTACAGCTTTTTGTAAAGGAGCTCCTCCGGGAAAGTACTACCACCATATCTATTTCTGCCGCAGTGTGTTCTTGATTGGAGACCATACAGACACAGAATACGTGCAACGAATCCTGTACTCAAACATTACAAAAAAAAAAATCGCGCATATTACTGCCATGTTTGCACTGACCGTCAGCCATTATCTTTAACACAAATCACTTCTTAAGACTTTATTTGAATTAATAAAAAACCCCCAACTCCCAACAGATTACATCCGCACGTTCACTTGGGACAAGAAACTGGAACACCTAGTAAAGAAGAACCTCGGTTCTGGTCAGCCGACAGTGGTGTCCCCGGAACAGTACAAGTCGCGGTTCTGCAGCGCCACCAGAAAGTACTTCCTGCAGTGTCCCGCGCACTGGGACCATCTGTACACCACTATACATGGGTAGCATCACGCTAGCACTCCTCGGAGGGGTAGACAGAGGTGACACATCTACATATCACCAGTTATGTGTACAAGGGGGTTGACTCTTAAGAACTACCTAATGGAAACTTGATAACACTGTCTAATTTGGGGGTTGGGATTACAATTGGGTAGATGACACCACTAACCAATAATTTCAAGAAACAACTTCACAAAAAAACATTTAATTTTAGCACTAAAAACCCGATGATTTTTTAAATAACTATAAAAATCGATTTTTAGTTGCTTTGAAATCAATAAATAGTGAATTGAGATGACAAAAAAGTGACGTCATAGTTGAGTATTGTCATAGAAAATCTATGGGAGAATGGCGTTTTGACAGCTCATAAAAAGTACGTCAATTGATTAGTGGTGTCATCTACCCAATGCATGTAAAACAAATATTTTGTATAGATACATTTCAGTAGTTTTGTTTTTCGGCTGAATTGTACTAAGGTTAACCCTGATCGGTTGAACCGCGAACTTTGCAGACGTGTTCAAAGTCGCACTATTAGCTTAAATCTATCATCTCTATATGAGTACAATTTCATTTTCTATGACGTTCTGACGAAACGCAATATTTTTTTTTTATTTATACTTACCAGTTATGGTGGGTCCACACGACAAAGACTTCTATAGAATTTTGTCTGTACAACAAATCAGTACAGACATAATAATTATGTCTGTACTGATTTGTTGTTCTTCGTACATGTCTGTACGATTGTCGGAGCAAAACTCATGATTATTGAATTACTTAATTTACTCATTAAAATCGAAGTCTGAACTGATGAAAAGTCTGCACAGACATTTGGTAAAGACCTCTGAGTAAAAATTTTTACTCAGACTTTATAGTCTGTGCAGATGTCTGTACAGACAAAAGTCTGTGTCGTGTGGACCCACCATTATACCTTCTACGTTTTTCTCATTTCTCTTGTTTAAAAATAATTGAACATTTTGTTCGTTTTTCAAAACTCACGAAAAGCAGACCTTTATTTTTACTGCCTTTGTTACGTAAGGTACGTCTTACAATACGATACTCAAACTCTACTTAAAACCTGGCCAGTGAAATAGCTTTAATTCGACAATCAAAGCAAGATCTGTGCTCGGGTGTTTTTCTGTAAAATGGGCCTAACTGACTGCCCAGACAATACGAACGTAGATAGTTCCTTGTTCGGGACCAACTAATACACATGCCGTCCTCAAACAACTGCGCATGAGTCAGTGGTGTAGCGGAGGTAATTTCACAATAAATATCGATACCTTTGGGTAGAAAGGTCGTATAAACCATTTTGGCCAAATTGAGTTATACAGGATAAGTTTTTAACCAGTGCGTAAATTTTTTTTGGTAGTTCAGTGTCAGTAATAGAACACATTTCCGTGTTTAGTTAAAAAAAAAAAATTAAAAAAATTTCATCCTTATCCGAGTTTGAAATAAGCAAAACATCCAGGACATAATCTATTCGCCATACTATCAATGAAAACTCGCGGCCGCCGCCGCCGCCCGGGCGCATGGCTGGGGTGAGGGGGTGGGGAATGCGCTAGCGCCGAGTGACAATGAAATATGGTTTTTAAGTAAACATGTTTCGTAAGCGATAACTTTTTTTTTTAGTACTAAGACATATCAAAATAAAATATACGTGTTTAATAAAACGTGTTGAAGTTTATAATGGCAAAATTTACGCACTGGTTAAAAAATTTTCCTGTATATACCATTTTTCTCAGTTTTTTTTTCTCTATCGATCTGTATATACGAAATGCAGAAATTCGCACAAAAATGGTTAATACGACCCAGAAACTTTCGGTCATAGCCTCTTAAAAAAAGAAAATTTTCGATGTAACAGCCGAATATTTTTTTTTGTAGTTTTATTGTGATGTAATGACCATAATTTATATTAGCTCAGGGCGTAAAATAGTCGTTAATTGTAAATGGTTTATACGCCCTAACGTGTTAAATGCATTACCAAAACATAGTTTAAATTAGACGTCGTAAATCCAAAGGCAGTTCGCGACGTTGGTGTATAAACCTGAAAAACCTGTGAAAACGTGAGTTTAGTTGTTTAGTTTTAAAGTTAGCTTGGATTTACGTCTGAGTAAAAATCAATTCTTGGTTAATATACCCCATGAAAATGTACTTAAAAAAAACTGTATAGGTCGTATATCCATTTTCGGTAAGCTTATGGTCACAGTTACTGTCGTAAAAACCCACATATGTAGGTTTTTTTGTATTAAAAACCATTTATAATCATAGATCAATTGAATTTTGACTAATAAACAATCCTGTTACTCTCAGAATTAGTAGGAACTCAATTATTATTATTCTAATACCCAATAATTGGTCGATTCAAATAAAATAAAACTACCTGAAATACGAAATCAACATTTATTAAGTATTATAATACCTTCTACTAATCAACATTCACTATTATTTCAATAATGGTACGACATACCTAACAGGTTTAACATTTTTAAATTGAAAAAATAATTGTAACAACTTAAACTGAAAAATGAAATAAAAAAATCTACTTAACCATAAAAAATCAAAAATTATTCAAACTTCTTCTAAATTAAAGTAATCAGCCATTTAATCATTTATAAATTATGACTTGATCGTTTTTTTTAAATTTTTGTACATATTTAAATGTACTTAATTCAATAAATTATTGGATTGTACTAAGGCTTAGTTACGAAGTAATTTGTTGAATTGAAACTAAATATTAAAAAAGAACGATCAAGCACTAAACGTAACTAACTTATGAGGCGGAATATAGCTGCTCCAAATTTTTTGTATAACATCTATGTTAGATACCTATATTCGCAATAAATGAATTTGAATTTGAACTTATGTACAGTCGGTTGTCAGCATTATCTGACCCACCCTAAACACAATCGAAATTGGACCTTCTGCCTATGATAATAAGGTTTAATTTCAATTTATATGAGGTTATCAGTCAAGTGCTCGAGAACTGAGAAGGAATAAATACAATAAAAATACACACACGCAAATTTGATCTTTATCACGTTAGCATTGGGTTAAATCTTATAACAACTTGTTATAATATAATAAGTGTAATAGCTTATTTTAATGAGTTCGGTCAAGTAACTCTGGTCTCGTGGTCTGTGTATAAGACTGAGAGTGACAAGTTGCGAGATCAAATCCCGCGACGAAGATATTGTTTTGCTTTCAATTTAGAATTTATTCTAAAAGTATTTCTTGTATTATTGTAAAGAACTATAGACGGATAATCTTCAAATATAAAGTTTCTAAAATGGTAATATTTTGGCATAACTTGTATTAAGTGGGTAGTTGAAAAATAAATATATGTATTCATTGTAAAACTGGTATTCAAATGCTACTAACTAAGGGTATGCAGTGACAACGCGCAAACATATTTTTCCTTGCCTTACTAAATTGCAAAAACAACTTCTCTTTACAATTTATTTTTGTCTATTTTATAGGTAGTTTTTTTATTATCATGTCTTAATGGAGTGATTAAATAATAATGAAGGGATAAAATACAAAATAATCTATTTGCACTAGGATAAGGTTGGCTGCTTGTGCTGTGCAAGAATAAACTTTATTAAAGTATATATATGGTTTAAATTCTTTAGTCTTGTGGTCACTAATCGTTGTTTACGTTCGAAATCAAGTTTAACCTAAATATAGCTTCTGCTCAGGTGTTTCTTTTTTAATTATTTTATTATACTTTTTTTACAGTTCTTTAATGGACAACGCATAGAAATAAAACTAAACAATTGCAAATTTAAAATGTTTATTATTTCATTAAAACACTTAGGTAAATAAAGTAAGTAAATGCTCACATATTTCCAAATTAATATATAATATATTATGAGGATGCCATAATCAAATCTAACCATTTATAAACATTAAAAAAGGCATGTTTTCTTGAAAGTTTGTTATCGAGAAAATTTATTTTATCTGTGAAATGCTTTAAAGATTTATAGCTGCCTATTATACGTAGTAAATAAACATGTCATTTAAATAGAAAAAAAACTATTTATGACAATAACATCACCACGTAATTGGCAACATTTTAATGGTTTAACAATCTATCCATTGAGCATTTACTTACATGGTGTGTTTAAAAATATCCTAGATTAATTAGTAGCGGAGTGATGGCGCACCGTTCCTTGTTACGTTCATCTTTGTTCGATTTAAATGTTTTTTTTTTCATCAGTGAAGATCACAACATTTTCTTCTCAATTAAAATTTAAATATTCCTGGGCAAAACGGACCCCTCTTCAGCAGGTGTCAATGCTATTTTCTGTGCCGGTTTATAATTCCTTATTCCAGCAGCGTGTAAATGCCTTCTCACTGTTTCCACTGAAATATGGTGTTTTATTGCGGTTACACTAATGGGCAATCGCATTCGGGACTATACTTGATGTTTTTTGCCCCTGGACGAATCCGCTGAATATTTACTTTGTCTCCATAACGTCTTAGCTACAGTCGTATTTCTCTAAAACAAAAAAAAAAAACTTTTTTGGAACCGTTTATGTAAATTGTAAGGAGTGAATGTAATAGTAAAATAGCCAACTACGCGTTCATTAATCACAATCAATTAAATAAAATAGGTATAAAAAAAAACACTTACTGCTATATTAAGACGACGACCAATCTCTCTAATTCCAACATTCTGCTCATGTAAAAATATGATTTTATGTTTGGTATAGTCATTAAGCTGCGACATGATGCTTTTTTACACCAAATTGCTTAAAAATACTTAACGAGTTATGCGAAACGATTTACAAATGTGTGTGCACAGTCAATGCTAATAGGCGTAGTGTAACTTTTGTCACTTAAGTAGACGAATTTACTATCTACCTCACGAAGCAAATATATGTGAACTTAAACTTTTTTAATTTACCCACCTGTTTACAAGATAAGTTATTAGGCGTAAATCATATTGGCCGTTCTTTAATAATGCAAACAATTTTGTAGAAATGAAATCAAATTAAAAAAGAAACTGATAACAGGTGGACTGTGTTTTCGAACCCACATGTTGTTCCTCGCCAATCCAACATCAAACCGCCAAGCCACAAGAACTTGTTAAGACTTCACGAAATTCAAGATTGGGTTCTAATTATGTAAGTTGACTTAAAAGGTTTTTAACTTTAATGTCAACGAGATAATGATTAAAATAGCTTAACAAAATGATAATTATAATGCCGTTGGCTCCGACAACGTTGGGTGGGTTTATGCGTGTCTGTATTCATCGATAAATTGAAATTAAACCTTATTTTCATAGGCAGAGGGTCCAATTTTGGTTGTGTTTAGGGTGGGTCAGATAATGTTGACAACAGACTGTACTAAAAAGTAACTTATTTATGAAATAAATTTGTATTCATAATTCGTTTAAAATTATTTAGGAATTGGTACTATTAATTATTTTAATTATTATTATAAATTATTTTAAAACGAATTATCAATTGAGAAACATTGACAAAAAATATATTTTGGTGACAGAATATAATCATTTGACATAGTCTTGTTTTTTATTTTTTACATAATATTTTGCTAACGATCGAAATGTCAAATTACGTAAATACGAAAAGTTATTCTTCTTTTATAATAATAATTGTATTATTCAATTAGTTCTTCCTCGTCTTCTTCGTCGGTTAGCGTAAGAGAGTCAGCCACATTTCCATGGGGTAAGTTAAGATAATCATCGTGGTACCTTTTTGGTATAATGCCATTATCACAAAGACGTTTTAAATCTCTATATTTTACATCCGATATTTGCAATTTGTTTTTATAAAGTGCAGTTCCCGAACTGCACCTTATAAAAACAAATTGCAAATATCTTTTCAGTTAAAGTTGTTACAATTATTTTTTCAATTTAAAAATGTTAAGCCTGTTAGGTATGTCGTACCATTATTGAAATAATAGTGAATGTTGATTAGTAGAAGGTATTATAATACTTAATAAATGTTGATTTCGTATTTCAGGTAGTTTTATTTTATTTGAATCGACCAATTATTGGGTATTAGAATAATAATAATTGAGTTCCTACTAATTCTGAGAGTAACGGGATTGTTTATTAGTCAAAATTCAATTGATCTATGATTATAAATGGTTTTTAATACAAAAAAACGTACATATGTGGGTTTTTACGACAGTAACTGTGACCATAAGCTTACCGAAAATGGATATACGACCTATACAGTTTTTTTTAAGTACATTTTCATGGGGTATATTAACCAAGAATTGATTTTTACTCAGACGTAAATCCAAGCTAACTTTAAAACTAAAGAAGATAGATATGTTTTGATGATTTAACATGTTTCATTTGCAAATTATAAGAACCTTTCTCATAGATCATTTTTTTATAACTTCAAAAACAAAAAAGTTATGATTTTTTATGTAAAAAAAAATTTGTTTTTCTGCTCTCCTGAAAAGTCGGGTTTTGGTTTATACGACCTTTCTACCCAAAGGTATCGATATTAATCAAATCTTGTAAAAAAAAAAAAACTAATTTATTTCATATTTTCACAATAATGATGATGGAATGGAAATGAAAATAATGAAATTTAATTATTGTTTTAGGCCCACTTTCACCAAAATCACTAAATACATTTAGTGCTTAAAGGTTTTTAGAACATCATTGCATCCCTGTCACATTGTTAGAAGGTGACAGCGACAGAATCATAATTTAAACATGTTTAGCGCTAAATATGTTTCGTGATTTTGGTGAAAATGATCCTAAGTCTTTTAAATTAAATTAAATACCTAAATAAGGGAGCGGGAGCGAAATTTTCGGACGCCCCAGGGGTGACACACGCTACGCCACTGTTGTGTGTGCAGATAATCCTATTGTCTGGACAGACACTTAAACCTCCTGTGTAATAGGCTTTTAGTAACATAATCATACTTAATATAAAACCACTTCAAATATTATTAATTTCTATTTTTGATCTGATTTTTATGTTGTCAAAGTGCAATGTTTAGTGCAAACTCACAATCAAAGATATTATTTAGCGAAACATTAAGCTTATGCTTATTACTTAGGTATTTAAGGAAATATTTAATGTTATTTATACACCACTACATTCCTTAACTGTTGAAGATTTATAAATAAATTAAGTTTGATTAAAATTGTATTGTTTTATTCGTACCTTCATTTTGGTAAAACGAAAAACAACCCAAAGTGAATGCGCGCAAGCAGTTGTAATTTGTTATTGATAATTTTATCAACCAATCGCAGTTGCCGCGCGATTCACAATTTGTCACGTTGATTTTTGTAATTGTTATTGACTATAAGGTAGGGTCCGACAATTTTTTTTGTATTTTAAATATTGGATGGCAAGCAACCCACTTGATGTTAAGTGGTCACCGCTGCCTATACACATCTGCAATACCAGAGGCCTTCCAATTGCGTTGCCATCCAAGAGACAAAATTTAAGTGTCTCATGTACAATTTTTCCTCTTGCGTAGCTCAAAGAAAAAACCCAAGTTTTAAAGACTATAAAACAACATTTTAAAATAATGAATCACAGTTTAATGTACAGTAACATTTGTTGAACAAGCACAAATCAGTATTTTAATTATTTAGATAGAATCGGACTTTACAAGAAACACATAAAAACTATAATAATTAAGATATGAAGTCTTTGATGATCGCGGGAACACTCGTATCGATATCGACGTCTGTCCACTAAGTAAATGAATACAGCCTCAATGGCACACAAAAATATATATTTGTTCGTATTTACAATTTTAGCGAAGATTCCGTTAACATACTTTCTAATATTAATCAAGTATTCATTCAAATATCCAAAATCACTAAACATATTTAGCGCTAAATGTGTTTAAATTATCATTCTGTCTCTGTCACCTTCTAACAATGGGACAGGGATGCCATGGTGTTCTAAATATGTTTAGGCACTAAATTATTTACTGATTTTGGTGAAAGTGGGTCTAAATATACTTATTCAGCTCAATTCAGCGTTCATCTATAAAAAACGCCAGATTTGTATCGTATCCTTTCAGTCGAAAAGCTGAACGCATGCGTACTATCTCCATACTAGACTAGCGTGGTGAGTTGAATAAGTGTATTTAGTCCCTTAGAATACATTATTTTTTACAGTAATGCATTTGGGACTAATATTTTATACACATTTAAAAAAGACCAATATTGCGACCACGTTTTTAAACTATCGTGAAATTGAGACATGGGCTTAGAAATAATTATGTTTATCATGATCCTGGTTTTAAATTAATTGTAGAGGTTTAGCTAATCTGGGAATAACAAGTATTAAATCCGATAACTCCGACAGACAGACAGACAGTCTGTCTCTCCGACAGACGAGTCGGATTCCATCCGACTATTAACGATCAATACATACAAAAACTTTAAATTAAAGAAATTACTACTGTCCATAACGTGTACGTATATGTACGTGTATCGATACGTTGCATGTTACACGTTGCGTTACGGTCGCTATACACAATCGGGTCGGCACATTCGGTTCGACATTCTCAAAGTAACTTTTGATAATGGTGTTGATTCTGTTATGCATAAGCTAAACTTAATTTAGACTATTTCTATCTTTTTCTTTCCAATCAAACAAGAAAGGGACGGACGTGAATAAGACTTGTCAATTTTAGTTGATCTAAAACCTCTATACAATTATAGTTGACATGTCAGAACGCGTCGATTAAAAACACGGAAAAGTTCTAGGCAAAACTAATTTGACATCTCTAACTTAGTGCTAAGGTAAAACCGTCCTTTTCTTTCGCTGTATGTTAGTAAGAGATGTCAATTCTCTAATTTTAGTTTAGTTTGTGAACAAGGGAATCGGCACCAATGTCGAATTTAAATACCGAACCGATTGTGTACAGCCACCCTAACGCATCGCAATCACGTCACAACACAAATGACTCTTGGACGCTGACAGTTGTACATGGTTCTACCGGGGTCAAGCCACGGTGTCCGCACTGTACATACCTTCCAACGCCTCCGTTAAAGAAACAACAATGTGAAAGAGTCAACATAAATAATTTCACAAATAGATCTCCCATTCATATGTGTACTTCTACTATTATACTATGTCATTCCCAGATTCGCAAGAAAACAATGTTTCATCTAAATACATAGTGTAGTATACGAGTACATAGCCCACCACTATATCTATATATAAGATAATCCTTCTCACTCTTAATTTACAATGTCAGAACAGAGATTCGAACACTCAACGCTGATTGGTTCATTTTAGCTATTTTCTTACAGCCGCACTAAGAGACGTCACTTAGAAATAAATAATCGATCATTTGAATAATTCCCGTTCCTCGTATGAAAATGTTCTGTGATATATTGTCAAGGTCTCGTAAGGTACACTGATTGGTGGACTCGCATACACACAATCACGCCTGTATTCCCTGAATGGTTAGGCAGAAATGTACCAATGTACACCGACAGTCTGCTGGTATGTTTAGGTCCCATGTAATAGGGGGCGAGCCTATTGCCATTAACCGGCACAAATCCTAACTTTGAGCTGCTACTGAGAATTTCATAGAAAAACCCAATAACACTTTGTGGACCCAATTATATCAATAACAAATTGTAGCAGCTTACGCGCGCTTTACTCAATTTAAAATGACCAATCATTAACTTTAATTGATGAACATATTATAAAAGCCAGTATCAATTACAGCTGTTTAAAAATGGTTTTTGTGGGAGATAATTTTGCCAACAAGAAGTAGGTACTACGATTATCAAATGCTGGGAATTATTTAGACTTTCAATTAAATTGTGAATGTTCTCAATCCGACATAATTATTGACAGACAGCACTCTACTCTATACTTGTCAATTAAATTGTGACATCTCTTAAAGCGGCCGTAAGGATTAAATTTAAATTACTTGAATAGTTGACACCATTTATCAATAATTCCAAGACGCAATTTCTCTAAAAACACATTTTATTAAAGCCCTGAAAACTCAATTACTATTAATTTACAGTAAAACTAGATTTTTAGTTGCTTTAAAATCAATAAATAGTTAGTCAATGAATTGGCGAATGTGACGTCACAGTTCGATATTGCCATACAAAATCTATGGGGGAATCGCGTTTTGACAGCTCATAAAAAGTATGTCAATTGACTAGCGGTGTCAACTAATCTATAAAAATACTTATCGGAAATCAAGCAACAGTACTGTTAAAATGGAATATAGAATAGAAGATATAAATAGGTTTTATAGAGCGTGGTCTTTCTGACTGTCAGATTACACAAATCGACATGTCATAATTATTATTATTATGTTAAAGTCAGCTTAAATATGGCAGCAATATGCTCGAGTAGATTTCATTAATTAATTAATTAATTAATAAGGAACGATAACGCTTCACAAATTGAGTTCAAAATTGTGTGCAAGATACAACTACTAAGGCATTTAATATCTTGCATGCAATTTTACAATGTTATACTCTTTTTTTTTGCATTTCAGTTTATTTTCAATTAACAATGTGATGTATTAATAGTTCTGCGGTATGATATGTATGTATTAAGTTTAGTTAGTTTAGCTATGACTAAATTAGCTTTGTCATTAACTTTTCTTCCAGTATTGTTCACTTTTTCATTATCAATCACAATGTGAACATAGAAGAGGTATAAAATTGGACTTGAAAGAACATTCCATCATTGCTATATATCTTTTTTGTTCATTTAATTATACCTTGGATTTTTGAAGCGAAAACTTCTTTAGCGGCGTTGTACACTTTTTTTGTAATGGGTAAAAAATGTTAATTTCGCTTCAGGACACGTGACCTGATCGAAAATTCGTAAGAGTCTCGATCAGGTCACGTGTCCTGACGCGAATTGTCATGTTTGTGTACGATAGCGCAATAAATAAATATTGTATTCTACCACATAAATGATATTACTTTTATACTGATAATTAAAGCAATTCGTGCAAAATTATTCCCTAACCATTCCAAAATATAAAAAATGCACAACGTTAATTTTCAAGCTTTCACTTCTGCCGGCACTCCCGGAGTGCAACCCGTCGTTTTTTTTTTTCATTCAGGAATATTAAAGGTCAAAGTTCCATAATTCTTTTACGAAAATGTTTTTGAAATGTTATAATTAAATTTTTAAAACCACTACGGCTCCTTTACTACTGGATAAACTCGCAAGCACAATGTTTTGAGTGCCAAAAAACACATAAAAAATAATTGGTTACCCAGCTACAATTTGCATTTATAGTTACTTAGTTTGATAGGCAGTTTGCATAGTTAACGACTATGCGGCTGTCTGTATAAATAAATCTACGAAAACATCTCGAGCATATTGCTGCCGGCTTCTTCGACCAAAAGGCACGTGTCCCGCCGCCGACGATTTGCGAGAAGATAGTACACTTGAAACGAGTTGGCGAGAAGACTGTGTAGTTCCGATAGTTCCATCGCTGCGCTAAAAGCGAGTGTGAGGGAGCGACAGGCAATTACTCACACCTTTGTTCGACCTCTACCTGGCCTGAAACACAGGTTTAAATTAACCTAGATCGGGCGGGTCGCTACCTAACATTGCAATTCCGAACTATCGATACTTGCTCCTATAATTATTTAGTTTTAGTTAATTTTTAGGCACTGTAATTTTATGGAAAGCTTTTTATCTGTTTGGTTTTATGTACACTTTTTGTAAACATTTTTATTTGAATAAATTATTATTATTATTATTATTATTCTACCGCTGGTATGCGTATGGAGGGCGACTGGTAATTAATGACCGATAAGTATCGATGCAATGCAGTCGTTACGGATAGTCAGAAGCCAAGAAATCTGACAACCAGTCTAACCAAGAGGTATCGTGTTGCCCAGTTACTGGGTTGTGGAGGTCAGATAGGCAGTCGCTCCATGTAAAACACTGGTATTCAGCTGCATCCGGTTAGACTGGAAGCCGACCCCAACACAGTTGGGAAAAGGCTAAGCAGATGATGATGAAGTATCGATGCAATGCAAATCACGCGTTTAATGCCCTTTTTCACCATAATCATTAAACATATTTAGCGTTAAAAGTGTTTTCATTCTGTCGCTGTCACCTTCTAACAATGTGACAGGGATGCAATGATGTTCTAAATACGTTTAGGCACTAAATGATTTTGGTGAAAGCGGGTCTAAGTATCGGTCACGAATTATTATCAGTCATATTACATATTAAGAGTCTCTCGGCGAGTGTACCAACCGCCGACCGAGTATCACTGAGCGAGTTTTTTTTATAGCTCTTATCGCTACAAAATACAGAGATATCTCGCTGACGGGACAATCAGCGATCAACATTATATACACATCTCTTTTATAGACAAGAAATCTACACACATCGCCCGTTTCTTGAGTGATAAAATACTCGATAGCTACTCGCTTCCTCGCCAGCGGCGGAACAGGTACTAATGCCCACTTCCACCAAAATCACTAAATACATGTAGTGCCTAAACATATTTAGAACATCATTGCATCCCTGTCACATTGTTAGAAGGTGACAGTGACAGAATGATAATTTAAACATATTTTGATTTTGGTGAAAGCGGGCCTAAGACGTGTTCTAAAATAAATGTGAACAAGTATTCAGTACGCTAAATTCTCCGAAGACCAGTTACAAAAAAAAAAAGGCTAAATTTAAAACAACTTACAGTAAAATGGAAGATGTTTAATACTATACACAGTTTCACTTCGATGATCATTTTATTTGATATTTTTGTTATCGTGTTATATTCCGATTGGAGTTAATTAGTTTTTACTCATTATGACCGCACCGCTCCGACACGGCAAGCCCGGCCCAATAGCCTCGAAAAACCGTTAGCTGCCAGCGCGTCACCTTTTCATACGAATTATATCTTGCAGACAATTTTCAACTCTATCTTCCTGAACTGACGGGCTATGCAATAAAATACCGTTTTTAGTTTCTTACATCAATCATACAAGGATACAATTAGCTAATAATCTCATGTTAATTGATTTGATTGGTAGTCTAATGTTATTTCAGTCAGCCAATCGCAGCAGTTAACATGAGTTTTACAGACCAGCTTTTGGCAACCGGGTGTGTGTTAAAATCCGCATATTTAAGGCGTTTCACACACTGCACCGCATCACGAAGCGTACCGCGGGAGTGCGTGCTCTTACGTTGTTCGCAAGTATCTGTGTTTGTATAGAAAACACGCGTAGTGCAACACACAGACAACGTATTCCCGCGCAGTGTCAGCGCTAAGTCGCCACGCACTGAGGAGCGTAGCGCGGGGCAGTGTGGGATTCGCCTAATACGCGACCGATGTAGGCAATACGTTGCTTCACGCATGAGCAATTTACCCGGTACAGGGCTATATGTGGGAGAATTGGAAGCCCGACTTTATTACATAAAACATAATTCATACATCTATCACGATATTGCTCCGAATTTTATTACTAGAATAGCCGCGTCATAGCCTAGACTTTTAATTTATATATAAATCCAATCGGAATATAACATGACAGTAAACACACACGGAGAAAACAAATGGATTACTGTTTTATTAAAACACGTCTTATTTACGCGATTTGGGATTATACAGGGCGACCTGCCATCTTTCCGATGGTTGTAGTACTCATTAATACGAACAAGTTTTGCTAAAAGACCAACCGCAAACTACGAAAAAAAAGTCAACTGTAGTGCGATTCTCTAAAATGAAAACTCGAAATCTCCACGCGCGCCTCAAAGAGATGTCAGCAAACTTGGATGGGGCCACTGAGGGCCGATGCCTGCCGGGGCTGCGGGTTGTTCGAAAGAGATACCGCGCCCCCGGAACGCAAAGGGCACATGAAGGAACATAGACGGGTTTTAGTCAGTAAAAGTCTGACACTAGGGCGGGGGAAGTTATTTGATGATTTCCCGTCTATAAAAAAAAAGTGACCGCGATCACTTCGTTAACGAACCCACTTGACCTTGGTTGTGTATTCGCTCGCCGTGAAGACGTCACCGGCGTGATCGTGTTTAACAAACACCATTTTGTAATCTCATTCCGGATTCAGCTATCGAATTACGAAGCGAGGCTTAGAGAATCGCACTGCTGTTCCATACATTTTGATTAAAGTTGGTTCCATTATAAAAGTTGTTCATAGTCATGAGTACTTTCATTCCCTCCTAAATATGGCAGCCGAATGAAATCCACCCTGTATAAAACTTTGGTAGTACTATTACCACAATTTCAAATGCGTCATTACGCTATGTACCATCAACAAAAGAGATAAGTACCCAGGGTCCTCAGAAATAGTTAAAGTTTTCACAGAGACCGATAAATATTTTCAAATAAAATTTAATTTAAAAATATAAAATAAACAGTCAATTTATTGAATCAAAATTTCAGTAGAGCACATCCATCAGTTTCTGAGAAATTTTAAAGGTATAACTGTCGACACTGGTGACTCATTTCTTTTATTGACTGTACATATGCAATCGGGAACTGTGGGTGTACATTGGTACACCGCTGCTTAACCCTTCCGTGATGGTATATTCAATCGGTACAGTATTCCATTTGTCTCCTACCGTGTGCGTCCGTGACTCATCCATGGAGGGGGGGGGGGGGGGTGAGGTTAGAGGGGGGAAGAGTTGGAAGTAGTTGAATATCATATCGGATCCAGGTTACTGCTTAATGTCTTCAGCTGCTCTAATCCTGAGAGGAGTTCTCTGTAACATGATAATAAAGAGGATTAAACAAATTTATAGAACTACGATTTCGTTCTACTTTGCTTCAAAAATTTAACTTAGCAGTCGGGACCCATTCTAGAAATGGAGGCTTAGTGAATTGAGAGCACATACCTATATTATATTGCAGATGGTCCCGAATGGGTCCCGACTGCTACAATTTAAGTGCAATCGGGTACAACGACTTTCTTGTTTTAGGGATTTTTCATATATACTCAGAAAAGCAGTCGGGTTTTTTAGTTTTTTAAATTACCGTTTTTTTATTTTTAATTTACGTTTTTGGTTATTGCTTCGCACCTGTGTGTTGTTAAAAAGCCTATGGTTTATGAATCTGGTTGTCATTTACAAAAATATTTTTTCTAATCCGGCTGGTGGTTTGAAGGACTAGTCCATAGCATTCACTTATAGCGTGGATTTTCATCGCTTGACTCAGTGCCGAGAGTTCAAAATCCAGCAACTCAAAATGCAAAGTAATATTAAAATGGTATTGTTTTAAGAGATGGTGTAGTGACGCTAGTCGCCAGTACCTGAGCGAGGTCTCTGCGACGAGCGTGGCGCGCCTGAGTCCGGCGGCGGCGGCGCCCTGCAGCGCCCGCAGCGCGCGCGCCTCGCCCTGCGCCGCCGACAGCTCCTCCTGCGGGGACCCTCACATCTCACTCTGATGCCTATCGCTGGTTCTGACGCAGAATGCCAACTTCTCAAAATGCCAACACGACGCAAAACGCCAACTTCGCATAATGCCAACTTCTCAAAACGCCAACTTCGCAGAACGTCAACTTCGCAGAATGCCAACTTCTCATAATGTCAACTTTTCAAAAAGTCGTTGTTCGTCCAATAGAAAATATTATAATTTAGAATTCAATTTAGTACTTTCTAATAAAAATAAACATATTTTTTTATAATCAGTCTGTATTAATCAACATAAGGGAAAATATATACACAAACAATGTAATCAACACATAAAAATTACAATCTAAGTACGATAAGACATAATTAAAAATTAAAAAAAAAAAAAAAGCCATCACGCCTGTATTCCCTGAAGGGTTAGGCAGAGGTGTAACAATGTACACCCACAGTTCGCCGGTATATTTAGGAAAAAAAAAAAAATCAATAATTGGAGAAACACAACTATTTTAATAAATTGTTCAAGTTGTAAATTATTGTGTTCTAACTTTGATAGAAGCTTTTTATATTGCTTATCAAAATAAATATCTTTATGTCTTCGATTTTGCTTAACATTTTTAAATAGACAGTTTTGGATCTTCTTATTCCAAAATTTGCTTTCTTGTTTTAGTTTTTGTAAAAACAAGTAAAAATTGGGTTTTCGTGGTATACGGGTGTTTATGCGATGGTGCCAGCCTTCTAAGCTATTTGTTGTTCTGTGTCTTTGTTTAGCACAGCATAAAATAGACAGTAAGATTTTAGGGTACCACTGGTTTTCATAGTAACTTTGGAAGGTCCTCATTTCTGGTGTATCTTTCATTTTGCTAACGACGATATAATATCAAGCGGCGGGAATTTGGCAGGCAGGAACTAATGGTATCATAGCGCACATCCTGATAACATTTCGTCCTTCTTTATGTGTTGATTACATTGTTTGTGTATATATTTTCCCTTATGTTGATTAATACAGACTGATTATAAAAAAATATGTTTATTTTTATTAGAAAATACTAAATTTAATTCTATATTATAATATTTTCTATTGGACGAACAACGACTTTTTGAAAAGTTGACATTATGAGAAGTTGGCATTCTGCGAAGTTGACGTTCTGCGAAGTTGGCGTTTTGAGAAGTTGGCATTATGCGAAGTTGGCGTTCTGCGAAGTTGGCGTTCTGCGAAGTTGGCGTTTTGCGTCGTGTTGGCATTTTGAGAAGTTGGCATTCTGCGTCAGAACCCTATCGCTCACTATAGTACGACTCCATCTCGGCTAATATTTTGCCATTCAAATTAAAACTTTAAATCGAGTGAGTTAAAATATATTTTATCATGACACCACAACTAGTATTAATTATGTCACTCTCTGTATTTTTTTGTGTATTTCGTAATTAGCGTAACGTTTTAACGACTTAATTATATTATTATACTCATTGTCAACTGACTCTGAGGAGCTCGTGGCTAAATAATTACAGCCGCATAGACCGATCTTCTGGGTTAGGCCACGCTTGCCGAGGTTGGTCTGTGGATGGGTGACCATTTACCTACTATAGCGAGTTTCCTCCGTGCCTCGGAAAGCACGTAAAGCCGTTGGTCCCGGCTGTCATTTGTAGATCTTTGACAGTCGTTACTGTTAGTCAGAAGCCCGAAAGTCTGACAACCAGTCTTACCAAGAGTATCGTATTACCCATTACTGGGTTGTGGAGGTCTGATAGGCAGTCGCTCCATGTAAAATACTGATATTCAGCTGCATCCGGTTCGACTGGAAGCCGACCCCCCCAACATAGTTGGGAAAAAGGGTAAGCAGATGATGACTCATTGTCAACTGTGAAGCTAGTTTTATGAAATAAATAAATGACAAAATAATAAATGTGGTAGCTCGTTGACGCTGACGGCGCGCTGGTAACTAACGGTTGGATTTTTAAGGGATTAAGGGTGAACCGTTGCCGTCTTGGAGCGGTGAAGTTGTAATGAGCGATGGCCTTTAAACACTATCACTTTAACTCGACAACGGCCTAGCCGGAATCGCCCGTTCCAACCATTTGCTGACGGCAAGCCGCCCGCAAGCCTTCACTTTTCTAATCTTGCAATTTAAGGAAAAGTTTTAACGCACACTATTTAAAGCCTTAATTTGAATGGCAAATTTTTCGCTGTGTGGAAGCTGTACTATTGTAAAGAGCGATGAACTTATACCACGCGTCATGGTCTTGAACGGGCACTGTCAAGACATCTCTCAACTGCCATGGCTTATGTCTTTGTCATTTACATCTATATATATAAAAGAAAGTCGTGTTTGTTACAACACTTATAACTCGAGAACGGCTGGACCGGTTGCCATGGTTTTTGATTTGTTGGATTTGTTTCCGTCCCGAATAGCAGAATACATCTTAAAAACAATGAAACGAATAAAAAGAAAAGTCGGAAATGTCGGTAGGGGTAGGGTAGGGTAGGGTAGGGGTAGGGTAGGGTAGAGTAGGGTAGAGTAGAGTAGGGGTAGGGTAGGGTAGAGTAGGGTAGAGTAGGGTAGGGGTAGGATACCACGCGAACGAAGTCGTGGCGGGTCAGCTAGTTATTTATATATATAGAAACAACAAAAACAATGTAAACAGAACATTGCAAAATATTAATTTAGAAAAATTGGCAGCGGTGTCTTGCTCGTTTTTCTCCATAAAGATTAACTTTCCGACTAACTGACCGATGCCTTAATAATTCAATAGAGTCTAGTAAATGGTTTAATTAAATGCATTGATTTTCCCTTAGCTAAACTAAATTAAAAAATGTCTGTAAAGTAAATTATTAAATTATTAATTAATTTAATTTATTTCTTATTCGTGGTTTAGTTGAAAGAATTTTTTTGACTTTGATTTTGCTAACTTTCACGTTAAATAAAAAATGAACTAACCTTTAATTTCCTAATTTCTTTCCTCAATCTAACTATTGTTGATTCAGCCTCCGCCGCTCGGATCTGTAAACATTTTATAACATTTTAGACTTAACACATAAAAATATTAATCTGTTAGATTTTTGAGTGTTTCAAACTGGGTTGTCATAATGTTGCTAGCTGTAAAAATGATCACTGATATGAAGATTTGATATGAGGGATTGGTCGTGGACCATAGTGTCTCATACTAACTTTTCGTGTATCAGATACCATGCAAGCGATTTTAAATTGTCTATAATAAAGGTAGACTTAGTTACTTGGTGCAGCCGTTTAGGAGATAAGCCGGAACAAACAGATAAAACATCGTAATCGTTGTACTTAGTAGCAATAGTAAAGCTCTTTGTGAAGGAGCTCGTCCAGAGAAATACTACTACCATACCAATTTCTGCCGCAAAGCATCATTGCTGTGTTCCTGTGGGTTTGAAGGGTATGGGTGCCGGTGTAATAACAGGCACATGAGTCATTTCAGCTTTGTCTCTGGGATGGCAGCGCGTTTGCAAGGCCTCTGGTATTGCAGATGTGTATAGGTAGCTGTGACCACTTAACATCAGGTGGGTCGTGGGGTTGTTTGCCATCCAATGGCATAAACAAGGTATGTAGTAATACTAACGGCGACATCGCTGCCACTACTCTCCCCCTCCGCGGGCGCGTCGCTGATCTCTGCGTGTTCCCGCGCAGCACGTCTTGCGCGCTGCTGTGCGTCGGCGGCGCGCGCGGTGGCGGCCTCGGCGCGCAGCAGCGCGTTGTTGGAGCGCGCCTGCGACAACTCCTCCTCCACGCGCGAGCGGCGAGAACGCTCCGCAAATAACTCACATCTGTACACACGGAAATTATTTATAGAGGATCAAGAGTGATATGTAGAGCCTTTTCTCTGATTCTTCTATGATCCTTTTTAACCCCCGACGCAAAAAGAGGGGTGTTATAAGTTTGACGTGTCTGTCTGTGTGTGTCTGTCTGTCTGTGGCATCATAGCTGCCAAACGGATGAAGCGATTTCAATTTAGTTATTTTTGTATTAAAGGTGACTTATGTGCGAGTGTTCTTAGACATGTTTGATGAAAATCAGTTGAGCCGTTTAAAAGTTGTGGGGGTGAAAGTGGGGAAGAAAAACCGAATGTCTGTAAATATATTCGAGTGGGGTCTCAAACTTAACAAAATCGACATTATAATAAGTAAGTACCTATAAAAAGTATAAAATAAAAAATTAAATTAAAAATTTAAAAAACCCCCGACACAAAATTCTTAGTTTCCTTTAAAAAGTAAAAAAATAAAATACGTCGCGTTGGGGGACCGCTCGGGACGTACACTAATGCAACATTAATTTTTTTGTGTGCAAAGAAAATGCCTAACGCATTCCACGCCATCCGGGGAGACGACGTGGTTATGTGTGCCTGTGTACTTTCGCCTTGATGAATGGGCCGCGAGAACTGCTAGGCATGACGTTCGCGACCTTCTCTTGTGATCCTAAAGGGAACATTCAAGAAGACTAGCAGCGGATAACACTTCTAACAAATTGATTCATACCGGTACCGGCTAGCCTTAGGTAATTTGCAACAACTACGCTACCATCATTGAAAAATCGGTCAAGCGTGAGTCAAACTCGCACATAAAGGGTCCTGTACCACCTTGCAATTGATATTTAACACTACACACAAAAATAAGTAGCGGAAATAGAAATACACACTATAAAATTTTCAACTCTTTACCTAATACTGTTTATAAAATACAGCCCGCTAACAGACGACATACCTTTGGACCCCACCCCCACCTTTGGTTGACTGGTAGAGAATGCCTAAGGCATTAAGTCCGCCTTTGTACTTTTGTTGCATAAAGTTTAAATAAATAAATAATACCTGGGGTAGGTACGAAACCATAAAAATGGTACAGTCAGTACGTTCTACTATTGCCAAATACACTGCAGGTATTATAAATACATCGTTAAATTAAAACCACCATCTTTTATAAGGTTTTATTGAATTAAGCTACTTTATTCTTCAATTTCTTACGAATTTTAACCGTTCGCTACTGCAGGCTAAAGATAGTTCAAAAGTTCTTTCCCCGGATGTAATAACAAATTCATACCAACTTCCTTTATAATAAGAAAGCATTTAACATATTAATTGAAACTTCTACAGGTGTGCCAATACGACAGACATAACATTAGCAATCTAATCACGTGGGTAGGAAATGGTGGCGTCATGTCGCGAATAATATTGAACATAATACAGGCTGGCTTTTAAATTACTGGGCATCTGTCGAGCGGTGAAAGTATTCATGAATATGAACTACTTTTATTTTGGAACCAACTCTGAAATATAAAAAAACCGGGCAAGTGCAACTCGGACTCGCGCACGAAGGGTTCCGTACCATTATCTATAAAAAATGGCAAAAACAATCACGTTTCACGCCATCAATTGATGATTTTATTTAATTTAATTATTTATTTTCAAAGTGAACATATAACTCAATATTCTGTAAGTATTTCAAGCGTTTACCTGTTGCCGTTTTTTCGTATTTGCGTTTATAGCGGCAACAGCAATATCTAAATCATCTGTGATACAGCCTGGTGACAGACGGGCAGACAGACAGACTGTCAGACAGACAGACGGACAGCGTAGTCTTAGTAATAGGGTCCTGTTTTACCCTTTGGATATGGAACCCAAGACCTATAGCGCAGCAGTTGACTCTTTTTAGATTTATACTAAATAAACCATTTATTGTTATTTATTATTTTCACACTACTTGCGATGTAAATTTTACACCCTCTATAAAAATAATATTTCCGCAAACCTGGTCCGTTCTAGCTCAGCCATAATCTGCTGCATCTGCTCGTCCTGGTGTTCCGGTTCCGGCGACGTCCGGCCCGGGTGCACCGGCAAGAAGTCCGGCAGACACATGGACTCCGCTCCTGAAATACATACGAAATTCATAACATTACGCCTATAACCCTCAAAGGGATAGTTAGAGATCTACGTACAGTACAGCTGTGTAATATTCCCATATTTATCCTGTATTAAGTCATATTTGATAGGTAGTCTGTTGCCATTAATAAGGTTTAAATTCCTGCTGCAAAATTGAAAAACTAGGGTACATTCATTATTTCTTATTCTTTTTTTTTAAATTCCTCCTGATACCTCGGAAATTATTGATAAATTGAAGGATAACAATAATAATTGTAAAGCTATGTAAGGGGCCTCTGCGAGTTGGCTTCGGCTCCTCGTACGCCTTTCAAAGGCCGGGGACCCTAGATGCAGAGATACGTTACGGAATAAAAATAATAACAATCGTATTTACAATTCGATAATCTTGCTTTATTGGGTTTTTCAATAAAATTATCAATAGCAGCTTGGAGTTAAAATTTGTGCCCGGTTAATGGCAAAAGGCTGGCCGCCTATTAGAAGAGGTCCCATCTAAGAGGGGGAAACTTACCGGCAAATTGTAGGTGTACATTGGTACACCTCTGCCTGACTTCGGGGAATACAGGCGTGATGGTATATATGTGATAGAGCTGTAGTGCGATTCTCTAAAATGCAAACTCGAAAACGAGTCTTACTAAAGTGATCGCGCTCACTTCGATAACGAACCAACTTGTTTAGTATTCGTTCGCCGTGGTGACGTCACAGGCGTGATCGTGTTTATCAGAATACCATTTTGTAATCTCACTGCGGATTCAGCTTTCGAATTACGAAGTGAGGCTTACAGAATCACACTGCTGTACAGGTTGCTCAATATCGGTCGGAAAACATTTGAAAGGAGTCGATCGACACAAATAGACAAAGAACATGTGGTTGAGATGAAATAGTACAGACTGCATCAATTAGAGCAGACTGGTGACTAGGGGACTTATGTAACACTACGGTATTGAGTGACGTGTTTCACAAGCAGGATAGACGGACCATTAAACTTAAATTATCTCTTCCAACTCCCCTATCACAGTTTTTGCCCCAGCTGTGAGCTGTGTGTTTCAGAAATGAAAAAAGAAAACCATCTGTAGTTGACAACTCATTTCTAGTAAGCCTTTTTTTTTTATAGACGGGAAACCATCAAATAACTTCCCCCGCCCTGGGCGGGGCGGGAGGGAGTGTCAGACTTTTACTGACTAAAACCCGTCTATGTTCCTTCATGTGCCCTTTGCGTTCCGGGGGCGCGGTATCTCTTTCGAACAACCCGCAGCCCCGGCAGGCATCGGCCCTCAGTGGCCCCATCCAAGTTTGCTGACATCTCTTTGAGGCGCGCGTGGAACACGAACGCGCCGTCGACACGGTCTGTCGTTATTCAGTGAACGTACGGACGGTGAGCTACCCATTGCTCACCGTCCACAGACCTGCGCCTACGGTGGCCGGGAGTCGTCTCGCGGCTCCCGACGCCCGGAGCGTGTACCGCGGCGGCCGCTGGGACGGGGGACCCTCCTTTCTTGTAAGCCTAGCGCAAAGTCACGAACTCCTCGCGACTTCGTCCGCGTGGCTTGTTTCACCCGCGTTAAGTTATGTCTTTGGTTACTGCTCCGCTCTCATGTGTCGTAACGCGATGTTTTAAACCCTATAGTATTTCTCATGAACCTGGCTGTCAGATAGAGTAGGTATTTTAAATAGATAATATAAACATTCCTTTAAAAAAATACTTGGTTATACCTGATTGGTCGCAAGTACGAATAAGTACTGTTTTTTTTTTAACAAATCAGGTGTACTACAGTACCTGTCTCCATTAAAAAAAAAACAAAACAAACGACCTATCATGCTCTTTCACTCACACAGTATAGCGAATGAGTGAGAGGGCACGATACGCACTGCCATTTTTTATTAAACGGCACGTGTCGAAATAAATTATTAGCCATGTTAATTTATTGCTCATTATACGAATAGTATCCGAAGTTCAAGAGAAATGAACCAACAACTAATGAATACAGTATTATGTGCTAATGATCTATTACAATAATAATGTTTTTCTTTAAGACAATGTGACCGAATTTTAACAGGGTTAACACACCATCCTACTAATTCCTACAATTATTTCTACTACAAATACATACCATCACACCTATATTCCCCGAAGGGTTAGGCAGAGGTGTATCAATGTACACCCACAGTTCGCCGGTATGTTTTTTTAGGTCCCATGTAATAGGGGGCGAGCCTATTGCCATTAACTGGGCACAAATCCAAACTCCAAGCTGCTACTGAGAATTTTATAGCAAAACCCAATAACACTTTTTGCTCGACCTGGGAATCGACCCCAAGACCTCTAGCGTAGCAGTCGCGCTTAGGACCACTAGGCCTAGGCTATTTCTACTAATAATGTTATTATAAACTAGCGAACTGCTCGCGAGGCTTACCCGCCTTACGTTACGTCTTTGATTACTGCTCCGTTCCCGTGGGCCATAGCGTGATGTTATATAGGGCTATGACACTCACAAATAATGTGGCTTTCTATTGGTAAAAGAATTTTCAAAACGGTTCAGTAGATCCAGAGATTACCCCCTACAACCTCGCAAACTTTACCTCTTTATAATATTAGTATGGATGTGAATGTTTGCGAAGATGTTTGGATGTTTGTAACCCAATTACGCCAGAACGGCTGAACGGATCTGGATGAAATTTGGAACAGAGATAGGTCTGGAAAATATTCCAGACTATAATGCATTTCTGTGATATTTTATCCGGGATAAAAAAGAGCCTACATGCTATCATAGGCTCCTTTTTATCCCGGCAATATTTACCGTTGCCGTGAGATAACATACGAACTTAGACGCAGACGAACTCGCGGGCAGAATCTAGTTTTTCTATATTTTACTTGAACAGCTCAGGCATCAATTAATTAGAACAATTATTTGACGAAAACGTTGTTTTATTGTGTTTGTTGTCCCTACCTAAAAAAATCGTTGACGCAATTATGAATGCCAAACACGCCAAAGTGACTTTGCTAAACCGATTTTAATTCAATTTGATTTAAAAAATTCTGAGATTTTATTTTACTAGCGCGCGAGTGTGTTTGCCTGTTTCTTTCACTCGTAATAAATTACGTCTTTGGTTACTGCTCCGCTCCTATACGTCGTAACGTGATGTTTTATAGCCCATAACCTCATAAATCATCTCCTTAGCCTTTTCCCAACTTTGTTGGGGTCGGCTTCCAGTCTAACCAGATGCAGCTGAATACTAGTGTTTTACATGGAGCGACTGCCTATCTGACCTCCACAACCCAGTAACTGGGCAACACGATACCTCTTGACCTATAACCTCATGCATCTGGTTATCATATACAAAATAATCTCGGAAACGGCTAGGCTGATTTTGACAGGGCTTTCATTGGCAGATAACTGACGTTATCATTATGTTTAGGAGTAACTTAGGCTGTATTTAAGAAAAAGCCTTTGGCTGCCACCCAATAAAAATACAGATCTTCACACATATAAAGTATTGTTCCTTCTATGTTCTTGCACCTCCTATGTTTTGTCTCTGCATCACCCTAAGGTAGACTGGTAGAAAATGCCTGAGGCATTAACTCCGCCTTTGTATGGTGTATTTTATTTACATTTGTGCATAAAGTTTTAATAAATAAATATAAAAAAATCGCAGGCATGAAACTAGTGTATAATTTTGTATTGAGAACACTGAACCAATAGAAACAAGCCAAGTCTTTTATTTTGTTCTCTAAGCTTCATGTAAGAACAATAGCTAACATTACAGCTACAGACTACTTAACAGCAGGCATAGAGCATTGTTGTGAAGGTACAGATAATTAATTTATCAATTCATAAAGAATTTAAAAAATTACCAAAATTGCACCCTATATGATGCCAATAGGAAATAGAATTGTCACTGGTGATTCCAGAAATATGGGTTTATCACAGCATCAGACATTTCCAATTCCAATGTTTCAAACATCGGAGGAATATAGGTAGTAAAAATAAACAGTTTTCTTATTTAGATAGTTGAGATCCTATCACCATAACATACCATCAGTTATATCATAATAGCACCAAATTGAATGCAATTTTAAGAATGTTACTAATACAATTAAGTAAAGATTCAACTTACCGGCATTAGGAGGGAGATCCAACGGGAAGGTGCTTCTTGGAGACACATTCCTCCTGTCTACAGGGTTCACAGACTCCGTCAGATCCAGGCTCAAGTGTGGCGGCAGGTCCAAGGGCAGGGCGGGTCCTGCTGCCTCGGAGCCTGCCGGCAGGTCCAGTGGCATCCCACTGCCGGCCTGTCCAGCATCATTAGACGTAGATGCTGCTCCCATATACGCTTCATAATCATAACCCCTTCCACCATAATTGCTGTTATTCCTCCTACCCAAAGAGGAAGAGGATCCCGCATTGAAACTAGTATTAAATGTAAAGTCCGGTAAGTTATCCAAATCAACAGATATTGGACCATTAAAGTTCAAATATGCCTGCTCCACTAATATGTGGTCTTGCACAAAATCTGGCAACGAGGGCATCCCTAGAGGCTCCGAAGCCAAATTTGGTCTGTGATAAAAGGGCACGCCATTATTGTCCGTGTAAAAGTTATGCTTAGAATCAGAGTTATCCACTACACTAAAAGGTATTTCTACGGAACTACTTGAGGATGTGTTGTCACTTATACGATGGCTGCTGCCGTCGCTAGTCTTCTCTTTGGCTTGGGAGTCGCTCGAGCGGGGCTTGTCCCGCCTCGAGTCGGCGTGAACGTCTATCTTAGTCGGCGAGTGCTGTACGGTGTTCGCGTACACTTTCGGACGGGCGCCAGTGTTCTCGTACGTCGAGTTACCCGGCAACGAGAGATCCCGCTTCAGAAAATGCCGAAACGAAAACGGGTTCTCATCTTTCCGCGTCGCCCCCGTAGACTCTGCAAGAAAAACGAACAGTCGACAAGGAATGCCTTTATATTTAGGACAAAAAACAACTTGGTAAACTCACTGGAAGAAGAACTTCTCGCCTCCGTAAGCGACGCGTCACCATTTTCATTACTATTGTACTTTGCTTCTTCGATTCCTAAGTCTGGTTTTGCTGCATTTTGTTCGTTTTCTTGCGAGGATTCTTCGTTATTTGTATTTTGAGACGAATTCTTATTCGAAACACCATCCTCGTCCTCCGCCATGATAATGAAAAATGACAGTTGGCGAACTCGATCAGAAACCAAGAATATAACATTAGTAAAACTTTCCGTTCAGAAATTTTACCATGACTTGCAAGAGTAAAAAAACAAAATTGATAACAAAATAATTCGAACTTCTTGAAAAAACATTGTTTATAATTATAATAGCACGAAATCCCGTATAACAAAAATATACCCTCATCTGTTATTTAATAATAGCATGGATTATATGCTAGACAAAAGATAGATTGATAAATCGCATATGGGTTGCCTACTTAGTCTAAGGTTGCATATAATGCCTAGCTAAATCGTGTAACGATGATGTTAAATATTAAAAAACCTAATCCAATTTGTTGGGTCAAATAACCCCATCTGTTATTTAGTTGAGCATTAGCTGGGAGAATACTTTTACCCCAAGAAAAAAAATGGTTGCCTAGTTTCGTTCGTGTCCAACTATAGGGTAGCCAGGTTTAAACCGGTGCATAAGTGTAGTAAATATTTTTCTTATAATACCGGATCTTAGACATATGCCTTGGTCTGTCTATACGTTTTTATTGTTGCTGTACAAGATCTAAGCTGAATCAAAGGCCGAAGCTTACCTATATGATTTACTATCTGGATACTTATGCAGTTCCTTAGTAAACATAGCCACAAACCAATCTCTTCTCAATTAACTGTCTTCAATAAAGGATGGCTACCTGTTTCATACATCAAACCATCATCATTTCACACATCGCATCTATTGTTTAACATGTTGGTTATCTGTCTACCTATAACATGGGCCACAAGCCCACAACACCACGTCCATTTGTTGAATTTCACGAGCGCTTGTCTTTCTCAACAAATCAAGCCTAGGTCAATGACATAAAACGAATTTAAGGGCGCTCTTGCGTTACGTTTTGCAGCCATGCCTGTGGCCGTACTTCAAATAAAACCACAGAGTAATAGAGAATGTTTTATTACATCTAGTATAAGGCTCCTTTTTAACCATTTCATATACTTAGTACAATATCGAAGTGTTTCGCTACGTACTTTACAACAAGTATTAAAAATAATAACAGTGGGATTTATTAATAAAATAACATAAAATAAATTCGTTAACAATAAATGCATTATACTTTAGACTATAATATTAAGTTTTTATTATAAAAATAGTGAAATAATTTCAAAGATTCTGAGCATAGGTATAGTTCTTTAAGCATCACACCTTTATAAAGACTTAATAAAGTATAAAATGTTTTTTTTAAGAAGTTATTAATTGTATACGGCTAGATCGAAATCATGAGTAACTAGCTTTATTTTATGACTGAGTAAGTATTGAGAAAAGTTTGTGTTAGTTTCGATCTAACCGAATTTTAATCTTTATAATACAAACATTAAATAGGGAAATCTAACACTAATGGGTAATGGAAATATGAACCGGTTAGCTCGATCGGTAAATTATCCACATGTCTTCCACAATAAATTATTTAATGGAATCCTTGAAATATTTTGGCTAAGACCCAAGTAACTACAATAAGAGAAATTACAACAATAATATTAGCCAAAATAAATTTTAAAAATAATTTGGCACAGGTCATTTTTAAACAATAAACTATGTAAAATTGGTAGTAATTTACAAAAAAATAATGTAACATAAATACTTTAAACTGAACTTTAATAAAGGTAGAACTAAAAATCTCGTTTTAATATTTTAGTTCCCAACTTTTTACTCGTGTATACCTGCATGTAACATGTGCAATTTCAGGTCACTGCACAAGTTATGCAGTATGCAAAAGTATACCGTGTTTGCGTTGTGTGCAAGCACCGTAAGTGCATGTCCGGACTAGGCGATTTACGCACGTAATCAAGAAACGGAAACAAACAAAGCATTCCGCATATTCCGGTATTTGGAATGCCTAGTATCGTTAAATATTACGCGCGAAAACGCCTGAGCTGGCAATAACAATTAGTCATAAAAAAAATGACTGTGACGGATGACAGTAATGGCATGCGTTACTGGGTCCAAAAAAAGTTAATGGGACTGAAGCCCAATATATCTTACAATTTTCATTTAAATAAATGGCACTGTTCGATGTTAGAAGTGTTAAAAATACACATAATATTAATAGTTAACAAAAAAGGTGTTACGCAAGTAAACTAAATAAAAAAATAACTATTTTCATCAGGGTTACAAGTGATATTTTTTAAACATCGATTGACATGCATAAAAGTTTAACTGATTTTATTTCTACAATATTAGGGTTATACAAAAAAAAAATACACACACACGTTAAATAATATTTTTTACAAATCATAAGAAATACAATAAATATGATTTCGCATAACATTTTTGAAACAGAATAAATCTTGATAATATTTTTTTAGTTTTGCCTAAATAGGTAATAGAAAAGAAATTGAAACAAAAATCAGTCTTTAGTAGGAAGAATAATTTATAATGGATTATTTTCGTAAAAACACATAAGTATTTTTATATTACTTGACTAAAATGATTATTGAAAAATATAGCAATTACATATGTTACAGGATTATATTGAATAGAAATGCTTCTTTAAACATACATGTAACGAATATATTTCATAATTATTTTGATTTGATTTAGTTACAAAAAAGAGTGAACACCAAAATATCACAAGACAGCAAGACACTCTGCAATCAAAAAGAAAATGAACAAATAAATAAATTCGAAAACACACTAACATTTCGAGATCATTATCTCATTTGATTAAGGTATATTATTGCACATCAAATTTCGATTAGTTTCATTAAGAACAAGCAACTCATACGTAGGTACATACACATAATCATAAGTATATCGTATTTTATTAACTGTTAAAAAAAAGAAGTAAGTACCTCTTCAAAGAAAACAAAGTTTAGTCTGGTCAACATATTGGTGGTGGACTGGTGGCTAGACTGGATTACAAACATAGAAACTTAACATTATGGTATACAGTACAGATTTATAATAGAAAATAGCCACGCTACCGACGATGTACCATACATGTTCACAACAATACGTACACTAATACTTGTTACATCCTCAACATCGCTGTTACTTTAGTCTCGTCTTTCTTAGTAATAAATGCCAAATACTTTTTTACTAATACATTGCATTGGCATCAAAAGAATGCGTACTGTCACAAGCAAAAGAGTTTAGCGTTTTAGTATTTTATTTGTTGATTTATTAGACACCGAAATAAATTGGCAGTGTTTTGCATGAAAATTGATTAAAGGCGTCCACAAATTAACAGCAACAAAAGTATAAAGAGCTATTACCTTTATTCGTGTACACTTAAAAGGAATATTATGGAGTGAAATAATGCAAATTGTTATGTTGTTAGAATACAGTGGTCGGGAGCACGCAAGTCACGCTATTAGATCCACGAAAGAGATCGGCAAAAATAACGCGGTTGGTACGCGTGTAAATGCATTTTCCCTTGTTAAATAAATACAATGAGCTACGGCTTCGCTAGTGTATTAAATCGAGTTAGATCATTATTAAATTATAAAATGTTTTCATGGAACAAATGTTTGAAATAATGAATTTCATAGGTATTAACCGTAGCATAAAAGTTAGCTGCAAGACCAGTGTGGGATGCCAAGTCTCACACTGAGCCGAATATAACTCGTCATTATTTTTGGTTTTATCGGAAATTGCTCCAAACCAAAAGTTATGGATATGGATTTCGAAGATGCAATTCAGTAACAGAATAATTTTATTTTTTATTGTACAAAATAGGTACAGTAAAGTAAATGGACAAGTAAAATTACTTGCACAAAAAATAAAAACCATTAGGGTTTATTTTTTACTTTTATCCGTACAGAACATTAAAAAACCATTCAATAAACAAAATTAACACTATGAAGGACACTAAACGCCCATAGGCATCATTACAATAAAAATTATATTGTGTCTCATTTAGTGTCCTTGAAAGTGTTAAGAAAACAAAAAAAAACTTGTCATTTTGATTGAATTCCATAATCAATTGTTGGTTTATCGTTCGTTCCACAGAACGCATATAGGTAATGCATGTGTTTACACGAATGACGACACTCACGAGAATTGCATCGAAGTAGGTACCTACCACTAGTTACACACTTCAGTAAACCACTCCTTACAGCAATAATAACCAACCAAAGAAAAAAACTGGCTGAATAATATATGATAAAGTTTTTATGAAAGCTAAAAAAAAACAGTTATTAAAAAATGCTAATCTCATTTGCCTGTGATACAATTTGGCAACAACTTTAATACTAGAAACTACCAATATAAATTCCGAAAAGTATTTCATTTGCTGGAAAAATCGTTGAAAAATAAATGGTCTGGTACCCAACTGGAAAATCTACCGACTATGTACATTTCATACATTATTTGGTTTTCCTTATAGTATTGTTTATAGAAAATGATGAACAGAGATATCTAATTCCGATTACTACAATCTAGATTTAGTAAAAGGTACCTAGTTGTGTGTTCTATATGTAAACATTGACGTGCAAAATAAACAGGTCACTAGGCAACGTTCAAAAGCAATTTCCTCGTCGGCCTTTGATTCAATTTATTTGAAGTATGCTTGTGAAGATATATTGTGTATGTGCATGTCTATCGACGCATACTGTAAATATATGAATAAGAACTGAATTAGGAAATGGCTGTTGAATCTTGACAAGTGACCCATTTTTTTTGCACGTAGTATTACGGTTGAGTATAGGTGTAATCAACTTATAAACATATTTTAATGATCTATACTTCTATAGGCTTATCAGTGCAGTGTTTTGCCATTATATCAATAGTATCCTAAACATGCGTGTTTGTGTAAAGTCCCGCAGATTCAACGGAATGAGGTATCTCCATTTATCTGTTTAGCTAGCGTTTTACTTTAAAGTGGACTCTATATAGACACCATAGAGTTCATAATTAAATGTGCAACTCACTTAAGCTATTTGGTTCCGTCATACACAGACCTTGTCTCGACCTTCACGCTTCTTATTAGAACAATATTATTAATTGATAATATTGGTATAAGTGCTTCTATCATAGCTGAATATTAAATATCCTGGTTCTTATGATGAATAATGCAGATTTATTTGTAGTTTGTGAATTGAGCATTTTTGAGAATTATTGTTTACTAAATTATCTCTTAACATTTGTGACGGCGATTGTACCCAAGGCCAATACTGACAATAGACTGATTTAAGATATTCTAAAGATAGTCGCTCGCGTCATTCTCATTTCAGTTGTCCATATACCGTACCTACTATTACAATTCGAATTTACTGAAAAAAGTAAATAAAAATTGTCCCTTTATTTTAGAAAATAATTCCAAAATCCAGTGTAGCTACATTTCTTGGATATATTAATAAACAAACGACAGCGACCAAAACGCTTATTTCAAAAGCAATTAACCGCGTCACGTGTGTCGATAAAAAAACTGAATCATTATCGAAGCTATTTTACTCTAACGTTTCCAAGAATTCCAGACAGATTATGGATGGGTTCATTTATCAGTCTTAATAGCCGAACTTTTATTTCATCTATGAACATAATCAACCACATTGATTATTCAAGTTTAATTCATTATTCGTTTAATTAGGATCTCCTAATAACTAATATCGTCGTTGCATACCAGGAGTGCGCATCAATATTTTTAATATGTCAAAAAACTATCAACGACAAGTAAGTCACACGACGCGTGGTCGTGATTTTCAATATTGCAGTTTGAAATACCCGGATGTGTAGGAGAATGTTGATCATAAACAACTTTTTTTTTAAACGGCCTCTAATAGCTGCCTAAGTGGCGGTACTCTAGAAACGTGACCTTATTGAGAGCCTTTCTAGAGTGTCGCTTGGACGCGTGTGGCGTGTCCGGTTCCCAGTAAAAAATTGGTTGATGTCTGTGGAATTATTATATCACGCTTTAACTCCTCTAAGGTTTTAATAGAGGTGTTTATAACCTGAAGGCAAATTCTACCAATTAAAAACGTTCAGAATCTAGTCACAATCTCATTTCAGCGACCAATCAATGTCCAAAAAATTTAGATAAATGAGATACATTTTTGACAGATTGAGACTATAGTAGGTTGAGATCGTTCCTAGCCCAGCTAGAAGTTAGTAGAATTGCGGTCCAGATATCCACAGTTGTCACGCCATAGAACCGTCTGACACTCGGTGTGAGTGCAGAGCTCCTGACCAGACTATACCCCATTTGCTGGAGTGTGCCAAATGTGCGTTCACTTGCACCCTTGACAAACTAAACAACGCCGCACTAAGGTCGTAGCCACTAATTAGGGCCAAACAGTATGGGTACCCAGTCGTACTCAGGGCATTTTATGTTCACTTATTCTGTTTATGCATTGTTGAACTCTTTAAGCCAAATCTCAGATGTTTAATCTCATTTTCAAGATTTTAATGCGTCCCAAATTAAAGTCACCTTCTTCACAATAAGCTGGCATTATTGGAGTCATTCCAAATGTTTTGTGACAGAAAACATTGCTTTTTTTTGTCAATTGCATCACTATGATATTGGCTAAAATTATAAATTATCTTGACTGAATGTGAACTATTTCGAGTTATTACAAGCGCTTTTCAAAGTCTTGATTTTTATATAAATAAACATACCGACACAAGTTACCTACTGTCCTCAATCGGAGATTTTCATAAAATTTTGAATGATTCAAAAATTCTTTAATCTTTTTTTCGTCTTCAAACTGCGCCTTATTTCGTTCTAATTTCGAACAATGTTAATTAAATAATCTTTGATATCAGCCTCTTGTTGTCTGCTGCTCTTGCTGCAGGGCAAAGGCCTCTTCTCTTACAGAGAAGGCACGAGCATTTATCACCACGCTTGCTCAAGGCGGACTGGCGATTTCAGATTTATGTAAAATTATAAGTCCAGGTTTCCTTACGATGCATGTTAAGATTCACCGATGTCAGCAATGTCCATAATAAACTTAGAATTGAAAGTCACATTGGTACCTGCCCGGTATCGAACCGGCAACTTGAAAGGCGGGCGTTTTAACCACAGGGCTGTCACAGCACTCAGTATAATCAAAAACTTACTTTCCGAGGCATCTCATCCTAATATTTGACGCGGTCTGTTCCGTATCTTATTATATGCCAACAGTTGAGACTAGAGACATGATTGACAGTAAACCGACCAACAGAAACTGATCCGCGCAATTTTTCGACAGTAAGGGCGTTATCAAACTGACAACTTCAAAGCGAGGCAAGAGCATCGGACGTAATCATATTGTACACTCGAGTTGTCTCGCCCCAAGTCTGTTACCCAGTTCGGCAAAAACAATGCGCACACGACGCGTGCTCGCTGCAAACTCGCTGCGCTCTCGCCTCGCTTTGAACACGCTCGAAAATCGCCAGTGTGCCCTAAAATATCAGTGACGTTAGCGACACTATCTGAGTACAATCGTTAGTTTATGGACAGACGGACAGTTCATTCCGTCTTATTACAATTAACACACAGACTTATTGACTCGTCTGAGATAAATTAACATTGCCTTGTGTTCAGCGAAGCATGTCTGCTTTAATTAGGGTTGCCACCTTCTTTTTAAAGTAAGTATATACTATTTGCTTTTTTTGATATTATACTTTATTTTATTTTACAAAAACAAAAATAAAGTACAATATCCGAACATAAAGTATTTTTTATGGTGCCTGATTTATCGAAGCGATCCGTTCCGTTACACGCAACCAAATCACTTACAATTTTTGTTTAAAAAAAAACTAGAATATTAAGGTACTTTTGTATGTTTTACAAAATTAAAAAACATCGTCAAATGTCGAAATACCTAGTATTTTCACCGACTTTAATTAATTTATAAGGGCAACCTCACAAAGTATATAAAGTAGGTACGTTTACTCAAAAAAGCTTATACTACTTTATTATAAAGGAAAGGCAACCCTATTTCAAACGAACAAAGGTAGACAGTCGTGTAAATCCTCGTCTACGTCTTAATATTCAGCACACGTCAGTCACAGACTATCCTGAGCGAGATTCATTATTACCATCTATTACTCACCTAGTAGGTAACCATTACAATACAAGGAAAGTCTTATAAATATCAACATCTACCTTCATACCGCACATATCAGTGAAACAGTTAAACTAATCCTCTTGGAGGTAACATGGCGATTATAATATAATATCACAGGGTTGGAACTAACCCTTTATTTCATACGTAAGTTTCTTCATCGCGGGCTTCGGACGTTTGTGGGAAGCGAGCGTGGGGCCGGCCCTAGCTGGAGGGTTCCTCGGAGACGCTGTCCACGTCGGTGGAAGCCCGGGCCGTGGGCTAGCTGATGGAGGAGCTGGTGGAGGTGGATATCGTCTCCCGGCCCAGCTCTGCCGCCATGATGGCTATCGTGAGCTCCTTGCGGGCTTTCTGGACCACCCACACCATCAACGTTATGCCGATCAGGATCTGGAAATGTTCATTTTATATATTTAGTAACGGTTAAAAAATACAGAGCACAGTTAGAGTTTAGTTTTGCTAAAAACCTAGTCCTAAACCCTAATCTGTTTAAAGTTAGAGTGAACAGGTTTTTTTCTGGGTAAGCTCACTCTTTTTTTTTTTTAGAGATGGGAATCATCAAATGAAATGGGCGAGGACGGGAGGGAGTGTCAGACTTTTACTGACTAAAAACCATCTATGTTCCTTCGTGTGCCCTTTGCGTTCCGGGGACGCGGTATCTCTTTCGAACAACCCGCATCCCCGGCAGGGGTAAGCTCACTCTATCGTCGACTTTGTGTATGTCACCTCTGACCAAGACTAGAGTCAAGCTTGCCTAACTAGAATAAAAAAAAAATAGCTAACCCACAATCAATCAATCAATCAATCAATCAATCAATCAATAAATAATGATAATACACAGTAAATAAATGAATTATATGCCAAACTAATTCAATAGGTCATATTATGTGTAAACATTACTATTTTATCCAGCAATAACAGATTTACCCATCACTACAATTACTTAGTAAAATAGAAAAGTTTTGCCGTGGAATCCGTAGATTAGTTCGTTTTCACAGAACTAAACCTAGTCACCTTAATTATTACAACAAAAAGAAGAATTTAAACGAAATGCAGACACATTTAGTTTTCTTCATTTATTGTTACGAGGTTAACCAAACACCATTTTAGCGGGGACGAAAAAAATATACAAATAGGTATATTTAAAGTATTGCGCCTTCGTTTATACTCATAAATAAAACATTCAACCCTTGTAAACGAGCCACCCCCTTTCTAATACATATTAAACGCAAGGCAAGCTAACTTAAACCGAAGGGCGACTTAAGTCAACTGACTGTTAAACATCATTTTGTAGCAAGCACGCAACCCCTTATAACTATACTGCCTTAGATTCTTGAATGCTGATATACGTAGCGTACTGTTAAGGTCTTTGCAAACCTTAAGGGCCTCCGCAGAAGTCCAGCTTTTTGTAGGTTACCGATTATCGGACCGTTCAAAACATCTATAGTTTCGTGGAGCCGACTTTTTGTGAGACATCTACGTTGGGATATTTGAATTTATAGGTATGGTAGATTCTCTCCGACAAAAAAATTGGTTACTGAATGACTGTCGTGCGCGAAGTAAGTTTTGAGAAGAGAACTTTAAGGTTCGTTGGTAGCGTAACGCCAGAACAGTCAAATCCATAAAAATACCGAATCGAACCGACCGAATTTCAGTGGTCAATCTACAAAGTACGCAGGAGATTTTATAGTGCAAAAGCATGTGTGCAAACACAGATGCACTCCTTTTTCCGTTACTCTCATAGTCCTATGGGGCAGCAATCCGACGCTACCGGAGAGAGATTAGGCGCAGGGCCAACCGTTTCCCGTGCTTTACGAAATTACGAGGTACGGGGGTGTCACCCCTACTAACTTTCAAACTCTGGGCTCCTACTGAGAAGTCCTCAATTGCTAAACCCAATTACACTATTTGCCCTACCTGGTAATCGAACCCAGGACCCCTTAGCTCAGCAGTCATCTGATTCTGTAAGGGAAACTGTAACCTCATCCGAACATAAATATGTACTTGGGATCTTCCTCGATATTTCTGGGGCTTTTGATAACGCATGGTGGCCTATGCTACTACTTAAAATAAAAACCCGTGGTTGCTATAAAAACATCTATTCTCTTGTTTCCTCTTACTTTCTCAATGGCTCCGCGAAGCTCAAACTTGGACACTATTCCGCATCGAAGTCATTAACCATGGGATGTCCTCAAGGTTCGGTTCTCGGTCCTTATTTATGGAATTTAGGTTTTGACGATTTTCTTGCGATTCCGCTACCATGCGGCTGTTCTTTAACCGGTTACGCGGACGACGGCCTTCTGCTCATTCAGTCGAGTACTCGGGCTGGACTTGAGAATTTAGCTGACACATGCCTACGTTTAATATCACAGTGGGGCGATCGGAACCGTTTAACCTTTGCACCGCAAAAAACGTATCAACTTATGTTAAAAGGTGATCTTAAATCATGGCCTAGTATTAAATTTAATAACGTTCCCGTTAAACGAAAACAATCCGTATGCTACCTTGGTATGGTCTTAGAAAAGAACTTTTCTTTTATTGACCACATTAACACAGTCGGAGAAAAAGCTAAAAAGAATTTTTATGCCCTAACGAGAATATCTAAAGCTACTTGGGGTCTGTCTTTCTTAACTCTGAAAACTATTTATGCAGCTACCTACCTAGGTTGTATGTGCTACGGTGCACCTGTTTGGGCCGATAGGGCCACCATAGGGGCGGTACGACGTAAATTGCTTCAAAGCCAACGGTTAGCTTTAATATTTTTATGCAAAGCGTATAGGACCGTTAGTACTGAAGCACTACCAGTACTTGCAGGTGTACTTCCAGTCGATCTCGAGGTGCAGCGACGTGCTGCAATGTACTATTCCGCGCGAGAGACCATGGACGCAAACTTTCTAACTCAACGTGACCGGGCTAAGATCTCTAGATTATTTAAACCGCAGACTGATGTCTGGGAGGAACTTTTATCTGAATGGCAATGTAGGTGGGATAATTCCATCAAGGGCCGGCACCTCCATCAGTTCTTTCCTTCAGTTCGCGAACGGCTGGCCAGAACATGGCTGGAGGTGGACCACTGTGTTGCCCAATTTCTCACAGGTCATGGCAACTTTAAGAGTAAATTATTCTCTTTTAAGCTTGTTGCCTCTCCTTTGTGTCAATGTTCTACATCTGACTGTGAATATGAACAATCTGCTCATCACATCTTATGGGAGTGTATTCTTTGGCAGAATGAGCGAAATATTATGTTAGATAGTGTACAGGTTACATCCGGTGTTGTTTATTATGCGGACCTTGTAGAAACTAGAACTAATTTCCGTGCGTTCAAGCGTTTTTGCCATACCTATTACTGGAATCAAATGTAACAGTTCACATTAGGACCCATTAAAGTTAATGATAATTGCAATCCGTGGTGCTTGGCAATCTGGGCTTCTCCCAGTTGTAAATAATCCCTTTGTGCCTATTGGCCTAATTCCGTTCTGTCTCCTGCTTGTTTGGAGGGAAGTGGAAATTATATTTTTCTTACTCCTCTGCTAATCTCTTCTGATTAATTTCGTTGCGGGATCCAAGACAGTTAAATCGTTTCTCTGGGACTCGTCGAGCTTCAATGTCTCGGCGCTTTTCTTGTGGTCGCCACTGTTGATTCTGGCTTACAGGAGTTGCAGTGGTTTGGGAACAGTGTGGCGGGCTTGTCCCAATTATAAAAGTCATCTGATTCTTTAGGAGCGTCTTTCATCAAATGTGCGCCAAACCTAAATCGTCACGTCCTACGCTTTCGAGAAAGTCAAATTTGTGACGGTTTTGAAATCAAGTTGGTATGATGTTCAATGACCTTTAGCAGCACGTAATTGAATCACACAGGGATGTGGATTCTGACCTTTAAAAAGTCCCCACGTATCATTTGTAATGAGGAAAAAGTCCGATGATACGGCCGCTCAGTGATTTTCCTTCATCGAAAGGCGTAGAAATACTGGTAACATGACAATAACAAAATTACATTAACTCCACAGCAAGCATTACAATAATTAAAAAATAATAAAAGGTACCTAGGTTATTGGTAAAAGCCACGTAATCCAACTATCGACCGACTGAAAGGCCATTGAAAGTCTAAGACGAAGAAGTCTGGCTGATAAAATCATACTTACAAACGGCCATGGACGATCAGTCAGATCGATTGAAAGTCGATCTAGGGGTTCTCAATCATCAATCGTACCAGCTATTACATTATTACACCAGGCAAGCGACATTGATCAATTGCATCGATATGAAGTCGATGAGTCATTTGCGTAATAACACTTTTAATATTATACAAGTGACGTCAAGATCCTACACAATGTACTATAGGGACAATCATAGCATTGATGTAAAACCTTCCACCTTTACAGTACAAAGCGATTTTCCTTTTAATACAATATATAAAATATCGATACGAGCCATTAACTAACTGCATATGAAAAGAAAAACGACATCGTTATTTAATATAAATTCTTATCGTGGCAAGTTATATCATTAGCAAAGCCAAGACTTTGGAACAGAATTTGGAAATGTGTTGATGTTTGATTGGCTACACCAGTAGTCATATAATTCTGTCACGTATACCTACCTACTCACGAGCCAGTAACTTAGGTTGTGGAGGTATATTTTGACATCCATTTAGACTGGCAGTAGACCTCAACATAGTTGTGACATGGTTAGGTAAACGCTTATTTAGGCACCAAAATCACATGATACATAGGTGATACTTTATGCTCCTTTAATCATAGAAATATTTAAAACTCAATCGGTCATATACAGACCGTCTCCTTGCTCATCCGAGAGGAGGTCTTTAGTTCTCTCATGAAGAGCATAAGCTAACACAGCATACAATCTAAGCTCAACAGCGCGAACCAAATATCCACATTTTTTTAACGTATCTTTCTGGTTAACATTATAAGCACATTTGCAAGGTCTCCGCAAACAAATTTGGTGTTTGAGGTAGATAGTTATCACCAAAAAGATAAGAGTCAAGTGCTCTGTCGATGCTCCGCGGTAATACGCTAGCGATAAAGCGTGTAAACAGGGAAAAATGTGTGATTACCATTACTGCCAAGATTCTTCACATTATCTCATACCATAAAGGTTGAAATGAAAGCGAAAACGGAAACTAAATACCACGAATTATGCGTCACATAGCGCCTGGGCGATAACCGAAAGCGGGCCAAGAGTTTGATCAAGCTTCGATTTTTGCTAGCACGTAATGTAATTTGTTTTGAGAAGCCCGTCACTCTTTTTAAAACACTGCAACTCTTGTAAGCCGAAACTAACAGTCAACGACCACCAGAAATGAAAGCGCAGAAGCAAGGAAGTCCCGAAGAAAAGATTCAGAAGAGTCAAGAACAGTCTTGGATCCCGCAACGAAATTAAAACATGATTTACACTTCCCTCCAAACAAGCAGGAGACATAAAAGAACTAGATCAATAGGTACATAGGGATAGTTTACAACTGGGAGAAGCCCAGTTACCCGAGCACCACGGATTATAATTAACATTAAATAATGGGTCCTTAATGTGAGCTGTTACATTTGATCCCAGTAAAAGGCATGGTAAAAACAGTTGAACGCCCAGGAATTTGTTCTATTTTCTACATCTGCAAGGTCTGCGTAGTAAACAACTCCGTGTGTATCTTATACCCATGATTGTAATACGTCACGATTGCTGGACATGGAGAAATATTCAAGGTTGGCGGCCAACCTTCAGTAATTAGGGCCGCGAGACTATACAGAGTCATAACAACACCCCGGGTTAGAAAAGAGAGATAAGAAAGACGTTATCGCCAACAAGATGCTCTTTGAACTATTGTCATTCATTATCCGTTTGACCTTGACAGCTCTGGGTCAGGTTACATTACAGTCTATCTAAAGACAGCTGAAGTTTTTTTTATACTCCTGAAGGTAGCAAACAAGCTAACGGCCCGCCTGATGTTAAGCGATCACCGCTGCCTGTGGACACTTGCAACACCAGAGGCATCACTCGTGCGTTCCCGACCCCATATAAACCTCAAAACTTCTTTCTAGAAGGACCCCATTTGTAAAGGAGCTAGTTATATCTGATATAGTTCTCAAGCTATCGCAGATATTAGATAAACAAAAACTCTTACAAGCAAAGTGATTACCAACACCTTAAGGGTTTGGTTTCATATCAAAAAGTGAATCACAATGATAAAATTACAAGGCAGGACAACGTTCTGAGCGAAGCGAGTAAAAGTTCCCCGATGACATTGAGTAGCGATATAAATAGTAGGTACACAGTTAGGGCTGTCATCATCTAGAAATTGCCGACCACAGACAAACAAAAAAACTTCAAAAACCCCGGACATTTCGAGTGAAATTGAGATTCTTCCTGGGCGCCCGCCCCATAGAAAAATATTATATCACAATAATAATAAAAACACAGTTTAAGTACATTGTTTTTTGTTTTATAATTTATTGATTATCTTTCTATTAATCGAAATTCAACTGACACAAAAAATAATCCTGTTTGAAAACACCTTCATGACAAACTCTGGATGTCCCGTAAACAAGGACAAATCCGGGTAATTCCGGACGGATGACAGCCCTAGATACACGCACTCATATACATGTACAGACGTATATGTATACATGTTGCAAGTTCACTCCACATCTTTACTGATACACTAAACTTTATAAATATCAACGCTGTTTTGAACAACATGTGTGAATAAGAGTTATTTTTATCTCGGTTCTGTGAAACAAAAATGTTGTACCTAACTAACGTCAATGTAAAATTGTAAAATACAGTGGGAAAGTCCATTAAATAAACATAACACATAATGGGATTGTCCCACGAGAAAACTCATTAATTTCAACATTCAATAATGTACGGGAAAGAATCATACATTTTTAATTGATTTTTTAATAACCTATTACTGTAGTGGTTAAACCTAACCATAATCGAATTGATGACGTCACTTTCTGAACGGCAATTGCAATATCGGTTGATAACAACCGAAATTGACTGATTGGATTGTTAAGAGATATATTATACCGTCACGCCTGTATTCCCCGAAGGGTTAGACAGAGGTGTACCAATGTAGACCCACAGTTCGTCGCTATGTTTAGGTTTAGGTCCCATGTAATAGGGGGGGAGCCTATTACCATTAACCGGGCACTAATCCTAACTCTGAGCTGCTACTGAGAATTTCATAGAAAAACCCAATTACACTTTGCTCGACCTAGGGATCGAATCTAAGACCTCTATATAGCGTAGCAGTCGCGCTTAGGACCACTAGGCTAACGAGGCAGTAATTTATAATTGATTTTTTAATTACCTATTATTGTAGTGGTTACACCTTATCATAAACGTATGGATGGCTGACGTCACTTTCTGAACGACAATTGCAATAGCGGTTGATGACTATGCTGATTGGCAATTTTCGTTATGAGATATGGTTAAATAATGTTCATGATATGTGGTGGGTGTGATGAAGCCAGAAAATTACGACCCTATTCTTTGAACTAAGTGGTTATAGAAATAAATCAAATTTAAGTGTCTCTTGTTCTGATAAAATAACAGCTTCATGCATAATATTTATGTATAATGATGTTTACACGGTATATACTCAAAATAATATTTTTGAATTCTCGTCTGTCTGTCTGTTTGTTCCGGTTTTTCTCCGAAACGGCTGAACCGATTTTGACGAGAGTTTCACCGGCAGATAACTAATGTTATTATTTTTTTATTTTGGCAATGTTTATTTTTAGAAAAAATAAATACTTACCTAGGGTTCGGCGCAAAAAAAATCCCCGCAATAAACTGTCATTCACGCGAACGAAATCGCGGGCAAAAGCTAGTCTACTATACTTATTTATCGGGCGCCACTGCTATTTAGATGATTCAATATTTACAATATTGATGATTAATACAATGATAATAATTAATGATATCCTAATCCCCTAGACAAAAATCCAAAGCGATTACTTCTTGCAATAATCAGCGTAAACCAGTATGACGAAGGACAAACAAATATAACTTCTACGAACGCATATTATGTGGTATTAACCAACCCTTCTTTGGAACTTGTAGACACCTTGTATATTATGGTCATAATTAATTCAGCACTGACCTTTGTGGTTCACCTTTGGCCACATATAGCTACCCTGTGCCGATAAATACACCTATCACTTCTGAGAGAGTTTACTTATACATATATACGTACACTGCCTCGTTAGCCTAGTGCTCCTAAGCACGACTGCTACGCTTGAGGTCCTGGGTTCGATTCCCAAGTCGAGCAGAAAGAGTTGTTGGGTTTTTTTCTATGAAATGCTCAGTAGCAGCTCGGAGTTTGGATTTGTGCCCCGTTAATGGATAGATGTATGGATGTTTGTTACTCTTTCACGCTTAAACGGCTAAATGGATCTGGATGAAATTTGGCACATAGATAGATTAAAGTCTGGAATAACACATAGGCTACTTTTTATCGCGGAAAAATTTAAGGTTCCCGTAGGATAATATATCAACTTTGACGCGGACGTAGACGCGGGCAGAAGCTTGTATGCTATATAACATCACGCTACGACACACATAATGTGTATAGGCACAAGGTAATCTGTTTATGCATTTATAAGCCCAAGCGTCCGTACGGAAATAACCTCTCGCCAATCAATGTTCCGGTTTGAATGGTAGGTTTGGGTGGTGGTGTAATTTCAGGTTTTCGACGGGCCTGTTGGTCTAGTGGTTAGTGGCCCTGACTGCTAAGCCGGAGGTCGTGGGTTCGATTCCCACCCAGGACAAACTTTGTGTGATGAGCATGATTGTTTGTTCTGTGTCTGGGTGTGATTTATCTATAATATGTATGTATTTATAAATTATATAAGTATGTATATCAGTTGTCTGGTTACCATAACACAAGCTCTGCTTAGCTTGGGATCAGATAGCCGTGTGTGAGTTGTCCTAAGATATTTATTTATTTATGTCTGAAATGGCATCTGCTTTGTCTGTGGTATTCCAGACAATGATGATTATTTAGCATTACGTAAGCCTTCGGTTTAGTTGTGATTCGATAACAAAAAATTCTTTCTTCAGGTAAACAATCAGCAGTGTTTAGGAATATTCAGAAATATTCAAGATTGCTTCATATTTCACAGCCGCATTTCTATATCGTTTGCGAGGTTTTCTGCACAGGTAAAACTATGCTCTGCCATGATTTTTGAAGACAGCTTAGAAATATCACTGTCAAGGGAATAGATTCATTTGTATTTTACCAACAAAACAGCGACGAAACTGTTTTCCAACCGTAGTGGTTGTTGCAAATTCGCCTTTGAGAATGTACATATTCATCATCATCTTCATATCAGCCGAATGACATCCACTGCTGGACATAGGCCTCCCCTAAAGAAAGGCTCTCGAAACTCTGAAACGATCTCGCAGAAAGACTTCGGGCATAGCCATCTCCATTCCATATTTTATAGATATCTCCATAGTCGCTTCCTGGGCGACTTTGAGCTTCTCTAAGATGCCCATAGTAAGGCAACAACGTATTAGAATTATGGTGCCATATTTCCACTTTCTAGGGAGCAATGGTTATTCGTTTACCAGTTCAAATGTTGGATATCTCCATAGCGTTTATCTATACTAATATTATAAAGTGTGTTAGTGTGTGAGGTTGTAGGGGGTAATCTCTGGATCTCCTAAACCGATTTTGAAAATTCTTTTACCCATAGAAAGCCACGTTATTTGCGAGTGTCATATGCTATGCATCATCACGCTACAACCCACAGGAGCGGAGCAGTAACCAAAGATGTAACTTAACGCGGCTGAAATAAGCCAAGCGAACGAAGTTGCGGACGGAATATAGTGTAAGTATAATAAAATAACGTTGCTATTTTGTTGCTCAATAAAATTGCGGACGTGGAGGGGCCTGTTTATATGCCCCCTAGTTCCCTGTTGCGTTAACGATAGTACTGATGAACTGTGACGTCATAACTTAGGTACTGTCCCTGGGTACATCGAGCCTTCCAATTAATGATAATGATCCCTATGATCTCTTTTCAGAGGGATTATTAAAATAAGCCGTTATCCGACATTAGAGAGCCATTTATTAAGTTACTAGCTTCTGCCCGCGACTTCGTCCGCGTCACAGTTGATGTGTTATCCTACGGGTACCGTACATTTTCCCGGGATAAAAAGTAGCCTATGTGTTATTCCAGACTATAATCTATCTTTGTGCCAAATTTCATCCAGATCCATTCAGCCGTTTAAGCGTGAAAGAGTAACAAACATCCATCCATACATACAAACTTTCGCCTTTATAATAGTAGTAGGATATAATTTAACGACATTCACACGCCCATCTCACAATACATGCCTAAGGCATTAAGTCCGCCTTTGTACGGTGTATTTTTACATTTGTGCATAAAGTTTTAATAAATAAATAAATAAATAAATACATACTCCAAACATTCTGACAAGATGTGTGGAGTTGCTTATCTACATGACCGTTTAAACAAACAAGAAAGTATTCGAGATTTTTTAAGAACTTTATTGGGAAGAGATTCAGCGCTCTTTCGTCTCCATATAGGTACAAATTTTGGAACGGGCAACTAGCTTCAACTTTCAGACTAACTAACTCCTTGACAATTTAAAAGTGCCTGTAAATCGGATCATTGATATACCTAATATATGCTTTAACTTTAATTAACCACGCGGGTCCACAGATGGTAGATTGCCACATGTTTGCAAATTGTTGGTCCTAGTAACTAGTTTTATCACACGGCGTATTTGGGCTTACGCCTACTCTTAGAACTGCAAAAAAAATCTTATCATTGTATCTGGCCTTCACGCTTATCACATTATGTAATGAGTTAAAAGTTAGTAAATACCTAAGAAAAGACAGGAAGTGAGATAAAATGTCTGAACGACAATATTTATCTACACTGCCACTGACTTGAAAAATCTAAATTTCAAACTAGCACCGGTGGAACGTCGTCACATTTAAAAATAAAACTCAAGACAAAATAGTGTTTCTAACCAAAATCGTGTTCATGTACAGTCAAACAAACTATTTGGTACACTGGCAGCTTACTTGCAATAATTTTTACATGCGACAGTAATTTTGTTTGTTACCTTTCACGCCTTAACCACTGAACCGATCATCCTGTAATTTTGCATATTATACATTGCCAGGTCTACAGAAACAGCCATACCTTACCTTTCATCCCGAAAAAAAATACTATTCCCGAGGAAAACGACAGTAACGTTCTTATGATAATAGATGGCGCCACGTGTCTTTTGAATTATGATTAAATTTTGAATTGAAGCATTTCCTCTGCGTCCGCGATAACCGACATTTATGCGGACGTAGTCGCGGGAAAAAGCAAGTTACGCTTACAATAAAATTTAATATTGGCAGTGTAGTAGAACGATGAATAATTTTGCCTGTAAATCAAATAGTTTGTTCGTCAGCACATGTCTGCATAATCAAAAGTCGAAACTGTACATGTGAGTAGTTGTAACATCTATTTCTGTACAGATATAAATTGTGTACGCACGGTTCGTTTGACACAATAACTAACTGTTTGCTGTTCTAACCTAGACCTCGTTCAAGAGAACGAACATGTAGTATAACAACAAGGTTAGGTTACCGCGGGAAGATCTACATGACATTTTGGCAGGGCGGCCATTTTGAGAAAATTGTTAAGCTCTTCGCCCGCGCAGTTCTTGGTTCGGTCTTTGTTTGCTTAACTGTCCACTCTCGTGTGTCGTGGCTTGATGTTATATAGCCTATGTTACTCAGGAATAATGTAGCTATCTATTAGTAAAATAAACGGATAAAATCAGTCCAGTAATTTCGGAGCTTATTCGGGTACCAACAAACTAACAAAAAATAAATTCTTCCCTCTTTATAACATTCGATTAGATTAAATATTCGAAATTCGAACGTATTTGTTTTTGTTTCAGCTTTCTGCTCTCCTTCTCTATCCAGACAGTAACTATGCCAAATCTCACACTACTCCATGCGTACAATGTGTTGAAAAAGGCACACAAAGATTTCAGGACCTATACCACAATCTCTTAAAACAGTACCATTTTAATATAACTCTGTAATCTCAATTGTTGGATTTTCAACTCTCAACCCTGGGCCAAACGTTGAAAATCGAACAGTTTCCAAGGCTAAGTAATGTTAACATAATACTGTTGAGATGACGGTAAGCCCCCTGTTCACTTACATAGATTGAGGACAATTACTAATAGTTTAACCTCCTATAGCGTTCTGCTAGATTAACTCGCAATCTTCCTTTTGTTTGGAAATTTAAAAGTCAATTAGATCATTAAAAGGCACTTGTGATTCTTGTGAACGTCATTTACAAGAAAAAAAATAATGAATTCAGTTGCCTCTTCCAAAAGGTAGTTTGGTATGGAGAATAAATAATGGGTAAGAAACTTACTGTTTTAAAATAAATGTTCTACAATATTAGCAGAAGGCAACACATGGACAGAAAAAAAAACAAAAGAAGGGTCAGGAAGTAAGATACAAGGATACATAGTGCTCTATATCTTCGTTTTACTATGGGCATTTGCATCTTTCAAAGGTTTTCCATTCAAATTATAACCAATGCGCTTGTACGATGAAATACAAGATAATTTTAGCATCTGAACGTCTGGGAAATACCAGAGACCAATAACTGCAGGAAATATCTTGCAAACAGCAATCTCCATACGTTCTAGAACTTTCGATTTCTACCGGTATCCATGCGAAAGCTCACATAAAACGTACAAATGAACCGCAGTACTTTATGACGTCATAAAGAAGTTCTGGAATTTTACACAGTGCACCATAAGTAATTGCATTGCGACTCAATTATTTAAGTGGCATCTTTATATAAGGAAGCATAAGAGTACCTACACACGTCGCTGTACAAACATGGGCAAGATATAAACAAGTATTTCAATTAGTGGACACGGACGATGCGCTTGCGCAAACAAATGGAGGCAATTATTGCTTACTTTACAATTCATAATATAATATTTTTTTGGCACAGTTATTTTTATCTATCTTCAGTTTAAGTCTCAAATTCTTCAGACATACGTACCTAATTTGTTTGAACTAAAAAAAAAGGATGAGATACCTATATGACTGCTGATTTTTTGTTACTTCGTGTGATCGAGAATAGTCGAATGGGGTAAACTTAACCACATACGATAGAGAAGTGAGAAAGGGGAAAGCTTTGCCCTGCAGTGAGACAAGACAAAGACTGATAAAAAAAAAACTGTTTAAAAGAATGATAACCAATTATGAAAATGGAAGTAGACTTTACTTTTGAATACACAAAAACAAAGATTATGGATATGGGACATGGGCGAAAAACTGTCAGGATCAAATGGGATTGGGCGAGCTTGTCAGCCGCATGCACAGCGACTGCTGGGCAACGGTCTCTACGCAATGGGTGCTTGAGGATGGTCGGTACCACCAAGCTAGGTGGCGAAAAGACCTAGACGCGAACTAAGAGGGCTGGTTCAAGGTGGAGCAAGTAAAGAATACCTAGGAGGACTCAGAATGAAGACCACGCACCGGCAAGCGCAACGTAGGACGTCCATTCACGAGGTAGACGGACGACATAATTAAGACCGCAGGAAGACGCTGGATGCAAGCCGCTTCCAACCGGTCCTTTTGGAAATGTATGCAGGAAGGCCTATATCCAGCAGTGGACATACTGCGATTGATATAATTTGGAGAACTCAGGGGAGGCCTTTACCTAGCAGAGGGAGATGACAGGCTAGATAAGAAAGTGGGGGCTTTTACCTGACATGCAAACACGACATATCCAGTGAGATGGGACTCGTGCAGGACGTCGTGCATGGAGCGCAGCGTGGAGCCGAGGTACACGTTGATCACCTGCGCTGGCAGCAGACCCAGCATCGTCGCCATGTGGTAGCCACAGCCTCGGACGTCGCTTACCTGGACAATTGAAAAATAATATGAACATACATGGAAAAACACGAGATCTTAAATGGAGAAGGAGAGTTAGCGGGATAGTTCTTCTTCTTCAATTCGTATCGATGATAAAACTATGATGGTTTATGTAATTATATTATAACTAGCACCCGCCCACGACTTAGACCGTATGGTTACGGGTTTGGTTACTGCTCCGCTCTTTGTGTCGTAGCGTGATCTTATATCTTAAATTCCTCATAAATCTGGCTATTACATACTTGCAAAAAGATTTTTTCCATTACGACTGTTAGTTTTGTAGATTAGCACGTTTAAACAAACAATAACACAAACGATCAAAATAAACTTTTCAGCTTTATTTTATTAATAGATTTTTATACTACTTCGGCCAAGTAGGTGGCCCCGTTAATTGTCGCGTCCGAGGCGCTATCCAGATCGTCAAGGATGCAGATAAAAGGACAATTGGGACACTCCAAACATTTCAGTAAGTCCTATAAGTAGATTTGACTATCATACTGTGGGATTTCACGAAGGAAATCTTTTCAAGTTCAAGTCGGAGCAGAAACCCTACAACTGGCATTGATTCATGTGTTCAATGGCAAATGCTTTAAAAAAAGAAGGTTAAATGGATATTACTGTCCTAACCAAACCAAAACAAATCATTTATTTGAAATAAAGCATACAGGGAGTTGTCAAGGAGTAAGTCAGTCGGAATGTTGAAGCTAGTTACTCGTTCCAAACAATAGGTTTCTATAGAGAAGAACGAGTAAGAAACTTCATAAACATTCTTTTAAATCAAACTGGCTTGTGCCAGCGACTTCGTCCACGTCAAAGTTGATATATTACTGGTAGAACATGTCTAAGGCATTATTAGGTCCGCCTTTGTAGGTACAATGTATTTTTTATCATTATGTGCATAAAGTTTAATGAATAAATAAATATATTATCCTACGGGAACCGCACTTTTTCCGGGATAAGAAAAGTAGCCTATATGCTATTCCATACTATCAGTATCTGTGCCAAATTTCATCCAGATACGTTCAGCTATTCTAGCGTGATTGAGTGATAAACATTCAACCAAGCTTTCGCATTTATAACAGTAGTGAGATTTAGGTTACATCATTCATGTTGAATCTACGAGTACCTACAATGTGAAAAACTATGTTACAAGTCGTACGTCGAAAGCGAAAGAGGCCAAGAGTATATAACAACAACAATAATACATTTATCCGTGTCATACAAACATTGATCAGATGGGGGCCATAGTCCTTTAATCGTACCATGTAACCAGACCACTTAAGCCACCCAAACTCATAGTCATATACTTTGTTTTCATATCCTGCAATAGTCCTGTGTCAACCGGGGATTGTCCTTGGATGACCTTGCATAGTGCATACAGGGGTAATTGTCGGTTGGTGTTTCATTTCATAAGGGGCCTATGCGAGTTGACTTCAGCTCCTCGTACGCCTTTCAAAGGTCCGGGATCCTAGGATCCCGAGTTCATCAAGAAAATATAAAACACCTAGCTTCTGCTTGCGAGTTCGTCCGCGTCAAATTTGATGTTTTAACATGGGAACCGTACATTTTTCCGGGATAAAAAGTTTCCTATGTGTTATTCCACACTACAATCTATCTCAATACCAAATTTCATCCAGATCCGTTCAGCCGTTTAAGCGTAAAGGGTAACAAACGTCCATCCATCCATCCTTACAAACTTTCGCATATAATACTAGTAGGATAATAATAAAATACATTTCCAAATAGTTTTCCTACACTACACACGATCACTATGAAACCACGTCCATATTTCCAGTACAATTTGCGTGCAGTCGATATCAATGTAGATTTGGAACACGTCAATCCTATTACCATTTGTCAAGATTATAATGTTGTGTGCTGTTTAGCAAATGACTAGGTACTATTATATTTTAGTGGCTAAGCATTTGCTAAGTATGGAGTCACGAAAGTCAGATTGTTTTGGAAATTAACGCCATGGCGTCGGCGCCTAGAAAATTACACAACAATTTTCGTGTACGGTTTTAAAATAAACCTTAGCAAATATGTGAAGCACGCAATAGCTTTATACTAATCTTGATTTTTTCATGCGTCTGCAGCACGTCATTCCGCGAAACATCCAAGTTTTTTTGTAAACCTGTTTGTTTGAGACGGAATGCTTTCTGTCACAGTATATACCAGTGAGACAGTTATAAAAAATTGGGCAAGTAAGAGTCGGGGTTCCGTACCTACCATAGTATAATATTGAGATGGAATAAAAACGCCAAACATAACACTTTTCTTGTTTAGCTTATCAAAGGGGCTTTGGTTTATAACTGAATTTTATTTTTATTGCCTAGTTATCGCAATAGCGGATATAGTTATGTACACACTCTGTGAATATTTCAACTCTACCTATTACGGTTCATGAGATACAGGCGTATAGCCCGCTGACAGACAGACAGCGGAGGCTTAGTAATAAGGGTCCTGTTCACAACCTTCGGGTACCGAACCCTAAAAGGAAGACTGATCGATTGTTTTTCTTAAGATAAACAAGTTGACCGATCTAGGGTGGCCTTGGAGACGCCGGACGCGTGATGTGTCCAAGTAGGCCAATTACCGACCGTATGAAAGTCGGTGTAGTGGAAAAATTCCTATGAGCACACCCGACACGTCAGTAATAATAGATGAACATGATAGAACACAATCCTACTTCCTACTAAACCTTCCTAATAACATTAAATGGATAGATGGATGGATAAATGGACGAATGGATGGATGGATGGATATTTGTTACTCTTTCATGCTTAAACGGGGGAACGGATTTGGATGAAATTTGGCACAGAGATGTACTGATACTTTTTCTCCCGGAAAAATGGTCGGTTCCCGTGGGATAATAAGTAGGTATATCAAATTTGACGCGCACGAAGTCGCGGACAGAAGCTAGTAGGTACTTCATAAAATATTAATCGTGCCGATATTCCGAATGTCTCCAACGATCGCCTGTCTTATAATCAAACGATATTTTTAGAATATTTCTGTGCCGTTGCTTGTAATGAAATTGCTGACGGAATGTAAATACTCCTTGATGTAAAGTAAACGTTTTATGAGCTCCGAAACTCTGGTGCCTGGTATATTTGGATTGGCCGTCGAAATGTTTACAGCAAATATTCTTAAAATATGGATTTACTATACGATGCAGCTAGAAACTGCTACAGAATATGCTAAAACAAAATGGGATTTATCATGATGCCATTGCATCCTACACATGCTGTTTTTTCCTCAAGTAATTTATTAATAAATCACGCAACAGTGTCTGACCGCTTAATACATGCATATCAAAGAAATGAATGATACATCGAAACGGAATCTTAAACAACAATGTTTGCCCTTTGTCGGAGATGACACCAAACCGCGCCAGATATTTTAACGACAGACAGAGACCGTACATAAAAAGACTGCGCACATCTATATGTAGTTTTCAAATAATAAATGTAAATACGTTTTGGCTGAGGACCAAGAAAGATGGCGACAAAAGTTTACTGCCCTGCACCAGATAAAAACAAGCTTCAGTTAAGATAACGGCGGCTAATATTGTGAACATTACACCACACAAACGCAGGAGTAAATACATTTGAAGATAAGGAGATAAGCTGTTGACTGACGTTTTAAATTAGACATGAAGGCAGGTGGGAAGTCCTGACTTACATGAACAATTACTCGAAAACAAAAGTTAGTTTTTACATCTTAATTATGTTTTAAAGTCATGATAAATCATTTGTGATAAGCTTATAAACTATTGACCTTGGATTGCCTAGCTACTCTTAACTCATTATACTTTTACTTTTATATTTTTTGGTACAAAATTCGCCACCAATTCTCCCAGATAACCATTAATGTCGTTTCAGATTTGATGTCTTGATCATTAAACCACTCAAAGGTGGCAAAATTATTTTCTGACGCAAGATGGACTTGGTTCAGACATAGCATGATGGAGTTTTAATGGGCACGCCACATGACGTGTACCCAAGTCCTATATTGATAGCTACCGTTTGTTTATTGATGAGACCCAGACAATGACAAAGCCAACACCCGCTGCAATAAAAACAGATGACGGTTATAGAATTTTAAACCGTCGAGACATTACTCAAGGATGCTTTTGTAATATTCCAAGATACTCAAGAACGACTTTAACAATACAAGTACGTAGAAAGAAGCCCTTTACTTGAAGAAAGTCTTATAAGTCAGGGTCACAAAGTCAAGTGGTTAAAAAACGTGATCAAGTGAAAAGGAACGGTATTTAACCCTTTTCTACGATCAATCATGCATGAAGCCGGAAGCTTGTCAGGTGCTTTAGGGCATTGTTCTCCCAAATTCGCTGACACCGACAAGCTATGAAGGTCTCTTGAAGCAAAGAAACCTCATCTATACTAATATTATAAACTGGTAAAGTTTGTGAGGTTGTAGGGGGGTAACCTCCGGATCTACTGAACCGATTAAGAACATTCTTTAACCCATAGAAAGCCACGTTATTTGGAGTGTCATAGGCTATATAACATGGGGCTGCGGGTTGTTCGAAAGAGATACCGCGCCCCCGGAACGCAAAGGGCACATGAAGGAACATAGACGGGTTTTAGTCAGTAAAAGTCTGACACTCCCTCCCGCCCCGCCCAGGGCGGGGGAAGTTATTTGATGATTTCCCGTCTATAAAAAAAAAAAAAAAAAAAAAAGGCTATATAACATCATGCTACGATACACGAGGGTGGAGCAGTAACCAAAGACGTAACTTGCCACGCGGATGAAGTCGCGGGTAGTTCGTATTTTATAACCACAACGCGAACGCAGTCACGGGCCACATCTAGTTATGAATAATAATATTTAGAACTTTGCGATATTTCGAGTGCCTCTTGCCGGTCTTGCAATAACAGTGGCTAATTTTGGCTCATGGACTACCTTGCGTGGGCGATCGCACAATAACAATCAATACAAACACAGCACAGAGGTGAATTGTAACGAACGCATACGTAATAGAAAATGTCGCCAGTCCGACACAGCGGCGCAGTGAAAGCGAAACGGGCCAAGTAGGTGTTCCAAACGCGATCGCTCTAGATACCACGCCACGAACAATGGCTTAATGTTATCGTACCGAGGGCATGCACGATAGTAATGTACGCAATCATAAGAAACAATTAATTCAATTCTTAGACAATGCACTTTTGATTCAATGGTATCAACGAGGACTAAGACATGTATTCCCTGCAGGGTTAGGCAGAGGTGTACGAATGAACACCCACAGTTCGCCGGTATGTTTAAGTCCCATGTAATAGGAGGCGAGCCTATTGCCATTAACCGGGCACAAGCCCTAACTCCGAGCTGCTACTGAGAAATATAAAAATATAATAATAATAACGAAGGCCTCTTCCCATACAGACAAGATACGAGCATTGATCATCACGATTGCTCAAGACGGATAGGCGATTTCAGACTTATATTAATTAGAAGTCTAGGTTACCTCACGATGATTTTCGTCACCGATGTCAGTGATGTCCAAGATAAACTTAGAAAGTTCATGGCCTCATACGTTACAGGTGGGTGCCTCAACCACGGGACCATCACGACATTTTAAACATAACCTAAATTAAACTATTATTAGGAACAGATTTCCATGGATGACTTCATTATTTACGTGAAAACGACCTTTCCGAAAACGCAAGCCGTGACGGTGACAGTATCCTGTTACCGACCAGCAAAGCTAAAGATGGTTGAACGCGTATTCAAGATGGTACTTTGAATAACATTAGCCGAATGTAAGACTACCAGTGCAAGACAGATCGCAACTTAATCATTAAACGGATTACATACCACGCTTGTATTCTCCGAAGGGTTAGGCAGAGACCAATGTCATGTACACTTACAGTTTGCCGATATGTTTGGGTTTCATGTGACAGGGGGCGAGCCTATTGCTATTAACTGGGCACCAAACCTAACTCTGAGCAACTACTGAGAATTTCACAGAAAAACACAATAACACTTTTAGATTTCACACTACGACTACTACACTACTACTACTTATTCACTTCGAAATAGGTAAAGAACTGGTTGATGATCAGACTGTCTCCTTGCTGTCCGTCACCAGTGACTCCCTAAACCAAGGTCCGTACCCCACAGGGGGTACCCTTAGCATGTAGTATATAAAGATATGTATGTTATATGTAGCTTAGTTAATTTATTAAGTTGTAAGCCCTAATTGGAGGACTTTATTTTTAAAGCACCACAGGAAAGTCCGGTTAAGCAGCCGACAACCTCCTAGGTTGATCAGCGAGATTCCATTCCAGAAAAAAAAGAAGTTTAAAAAACTAAAACCCGACTACAAAAAATTCACGTTCTAAAAAGTATGAAACAAGAAAACATTCTCATCTGAAAGCCGTGGTCGTATGCCACTTTACCCTAAACTTTAGTGCTAAAGATTCATGTTCTATAACTACATACATACAGTTTTACCTGAATTAGGTGGCATACGACCACGGCTTTCAGATGAGAATGTTTTCTTGTTTCATACTTTTTAGAACGTGAATTTTTTGTAGTCGGGTTTTAGTTTTTTAAACTTCTTTTTTATTTAAAATATTTTGGGGTTTAAATTTAGACATTTATATGCGTAATATTATTGGAACTGCAACATATATACACAATATATGAAATAATAATCTATTAAGTCTCCCAAACGAAATATTGGTTAGTTAGATAGGTTTATGATGCGTTCTAAAGGGTGCTATGTACAATTTACTTATATAATATATATATATATATATATTTGAAATGTGCTAATTAAGCCCTTTAGTTTGATATGCAACACGACCATATTTGGAAGAAAAAAATTTTTTTTTCACATCTTCTTGAGCCCCAGAGGGCGCCACATACAATTTATTGCAACATAATGTAGCCTATAACCAGCGGACGATCAAGACGCTTCTAATGACACCTCATTTGTCAATTTACGTTAGACGGTTTAGAAGTTATGAGGGAACAGATGAACATCCATACATACATACATACATACATACATACATACATACATATATACATACATACCGGTCAACCTCATAACCCTCCTTTTTGCTTCGCCGTAGTCGGGTAAAAAAGATAGAAAACGAAGAACCGGTTGTAATGGCGCGGCTTCGGGGAAGCCTATGTTTGGCTCTGGGTTGCTATAGGCTTGATCTAATACATAGAATAATGTTACTCCGTTACACTTACTATACTAGAAAGGTTTAGGTAGTTAACTAAATGTAAACAAAACAAACCACGTGACTCATGGATGCTAAACCTTTCACTTCAAATTTTAAAATCGTATTATTTAAAGTCGTATAATAATAGCATAGTATCGATGGCAAATAATAAAATATAAATAATTAAATAAGATATTTCCTAAATACTATGTTTGACCCAAAATTATAGCGTTAAGTGTTAAGTTCTCAATGGAGTGAAGTATCTGTACTTATTTAATCGGTGGTACTGCCTACCAAACCAATTCATTAGTTTAAAGCCCGGCCCTTGCCATAGGTAACACATCTTTGTATAGCTACCTAATCCAGTGATCATTAGTCAATAAAGTTCAACAATGGTTTTCCTAACAAATACAGAATGTATTCAAGATTCAGAGCAGTAGGTATTATTTTCAAAAAAAGGGATAAAATAAACCGGCGAGGCGGTGTGGGGCCGCGACTGTTCGCACTTTGTCGGACACCCAAACACACAGAAATACGTTCTCCTGCGATTGTCACACATTTTTCATTCAATAAGCGGTACCGAAAAGCCGTAACGCGCGAATCTCATGCGGTGTTAGCCCCGGCTGGCGCACTGAGAAACGGGTTGAGATTTTGTTAAGTGTGCGTGCGGCGACGCGTAGATACTATGACGCACACATACAAGCCGCGCGCGGTGCGTTTGTATGAAGATAACTTACTTCCCCTCTTTATACTATGATAATAGGCTCTAGTCTATATCAGAATTTGAGGAACTATCTGCCACATTAATAATAAAACGTTCAGTGGTATTATCAATCATTTTATCTAATTTAAACATTTTCTGTTCTTGTTTTATTACATGACCCTCGCAATTTTCAAAGGCGCCTGGTTAATCGACTAAACGTAATACCTGCAATTTTAGTTGCCATACTACATCACGGGCGTACTCTTCAATTTAGCGACGTTATCTAATTCATCGTATCTTCTAAAAGGTTTTGGGAACCTGTCTTTTTAGGCTCTTTACAATAGACAGATTACAAAATATTATACTATTTTATAAAACTAACAAAAAAGTGGTGTCCAAACAATGACATCTATGGAGAGTAGTTTACGAATAAATGATAAAGTTTAGCATACATTAATAAAAGAGAAAAGTATCGCATAAATCGAAATTAGAATTGATTTTGTTGTAACGTATTTTTAACCCCCGACGCAAAAAGAGGGGTGTTATAAGTTTGACGTGTCTGTCTGTCTGTCTGTCTGTGGCATCATAGCTGCCGAACGGATGAAGCGATTTCAATTTAGTTTTTTTTTGTATTAAAGGTGACCTATCGGCGAGTGTTCTTAGACATGTTTGATGAAAATCGGTTGAGCCGTTTAAAAGTTGTGGGGGTGAAAGTAGGGAAGAAAAACCGAATATCTGTAAATATACTCGAGTGGGGTCTCAAACTTAACAAAATCGACATTATAATAAGTAGATACCTATAAAAAGTATAAAATAAAAAATTAAATTAAAAATTTAAAAAACCCCCAACACAAAAACCTAAGTTCCCTTTAAAAAGTAAAAAAATAACAAAAAAAATACGTCACGTTGGGGGACCGATGTTGCATTTAGGATAAGATCGTCCCGAGCGGTCCCCCAACGTGACGTATTTTTTTTGTTATTTTTTTACTTTTTAAAGGGAACTTAGGTTTTTGTGTTGGGGGTTTTTTAAATTTTTAATTTAATTTTTTAAACAAGGAAGTGTCAACTATAAAAAACCTTTTCGACGATTTGTTTACCTTTAGTTAACTACCTAAACCTTTCTAGTATAGTCAATATTAGTCGGACACGGGACAAAATTTGAAACGAGTCAATTAACACGAAAAATGAACATCTAGTCAACTAGACCAAAAAACTTGGGAAAAGTTAAAACTATTTTTTTACACGACTGCCCCAAAAAAAGAGTGATTCCAACTTTTTTTGGTGTTGGCCTTACTTGGGGAAAGGCTTAATAAAAACAGATACTAATAAAATAGTTTGTTTAACCGCGTCAATCTGTAGTACACCCAGTCGAACGTTTTTTTTAAATGGTAACCAGATTATTAAGAAATAGAACCTATAGTGGCTTTATAACAACACGCTACAACCTACGGAAGCGGAACAGTAATCAAAGACGTCACTTACGCGGGTAAAACCAGTTACAAATATAAACGTATATCCAAGACAGGTCAGAAGCTCACGATTGGCATGACTGAAGATTCAGACTGATATGAAACTGCCATAACATTACTTCAATGCCAACCGATTTAATGCTCTAACCTATTTGAGATAAAGTCGAGTAGGTGTGACGTAGAAACGGATGCAAGTTACTGCACAAACATGTTTTTCACATTTAAAGGTCGAAATATGAAACATTTTAATTTAGTACTCTTAACTAGTTCATCACTGAATCCGTAAACAAGATACCTATTTAAAAACTTGTAGCGCTGGTTTTTGCGAAGTTTATTTATAGTCTTTACAAATAAACAAAATTGAAGTGTCTATTTGTAATGTCAAAATAACAGCGTCTTACTAAATGCATATGAACCAATATTTAAGTGTTATCTGTCTGTTTGTTCCGGCTAACCTCCGAAACGGCAAAACCGATTTTGACGGGTTTTTACTGGCAGGTGACGGATGTTATAATATGGAGTAATTTAGACAACCGAAATTCACGCGAACGAAATCGCGGAGTTAAGCTAGTCATCAATATTAATATGAAGATTATTTAAAACAGTTATTTTCGAATCAAAAGATGAAGCTTGTAGTAAGAATAATATGAAAGAGAAGGGAGTCAATGATACCATGACGAAGGAAAAAAACGTGTTACGCCGACCCCAAGTAACATGGGAGGACAGGAACATGATAATTTTCTAATCTACGGATGCAGCTTGCCATTTAGAATAATCACGATGTGTTAACATGTATTGAACTATTTATTTATTTAACTTTATGCAGTGTACACAGGCGGAACCGAAGCAATCATAGCATATTATGGTCTGGATAAACCCAGAATATATATTTTTGTCGATATCTGAGGACTCAGAAACCCTTATAGATGCCCTCCGCCTGGGGAGAACGGAGGGTTATGTCGGACTCTTGCCAACTAAGACTCCACGGTTCCTCCTGATAACATGAGTCGGGAGCCCAGTATTCGCTCATGATCATGATCATGATCCGCGCCCCCGACTGGTATTAGACCGCCATTGGCGGGCACTTTCGCAATCTATGCTACCTTGATACATGTTACATACATAAACTCACTCCTTTTTCCCATGGGGGTAAGCAGAAACCACAGAACGCCACCTGCTACGAGCCTCACATACTCCTTTCGCCTCGTCCAAATTCATACATCTGGTCATACAAGTACGCCGGTTATGAGTACTGCACACCCGACGTTTCTGAAGAACCTCACCAATAAGGTCAGGGTAGGTCTTTCTAGGGCGTCCCCTCCCGGCGTTGCCACTCAAATATGCCACATAAATCCCTTTTGTTAGTCGCCTTTCACTCATCTTCTCAATATGACCGAACTATCTAAGCATACCCTTTTGAACCTTTGTCACTACATCCTCTTTTAAAACCTACAAAAAAAAATGGAACAACATGACAAGAAACAAATGACACAAAAACTCTTGCAGATAACAGACGCCAATCGACTCTCTAATTAAATAAACTTCAGCAATCGTGTCTAGTCGAATCACGAATACTGGGACCACAAACAGTCCCAGTGTGAAAGCTGTACTCCATCAAATTGGACATACTGTCATTCAACTAATGAGGTTAATTGCCAAGGACAATTTATCTCTTATTCAATTACCTGTAAAGTTGAATGTCCATTGCACATTTGGAACGTAAAAAAACGTAGTTCGAATGATATTAATTATGTTGTTAACGTAATTAAAGTAGTTAGCTAATGTTAATTTACACTGAAAAAAAAAAAGTAATTGCATGTTTTTATACCTAAGTTCATGATCATCCTGTTAATACAGGTTGTAAAATGACTGTTTCGTTCGTTAGCCTAGTGGTCCTAAGCGCGACTGCAACGTTACGAGGTCTTGGGTTCGATTCCCAGGTCGAGCAAAGTGTTATTGGGTTTTTCTGTAAAATTCTCAGTAGCAGCTCGGAGTTAGGATTTGTGCCCGGTTAATGGCAATGGGCTCGCTCCCTATTACATGGAACCTAAATATAGTGGCGACCTGTGGGTGTAGGTAGATTGGTACACCTCTGCCACACCCTTCGGGGAATGTCAGCGTGATAATATGTTAAAAAGACACAGTTAACTACGCAAACTGCCCATAAATATGAACAAGTAGAATTATTGCCAGGAAGCGACTTTTATTTCTGGTGTAAAAAATCACTGTTTATAGAAGCGCAATGTAACACACGCAAAACATTGCGCTTACAACCTTTACAGTTGGGCAGGGTTGATAAAAATCATGATTTTTATAAAAAAATCAAATAAATCAGATTTATTTGATTTAAATCGGATTTATTTGATTTAAATCTGATTTTTTTGATTTTTTAAATTATCGGATTGTTATCAGTATGAAAGACAGTTATTTATTAAAGAAACAACATATTTTTGTTAAATCAGCTTATTAGTTCTTTTATTAAGTCATTTTTTTATTAAAAAAACGAAGTAGCATATTAATTTCCCTATTTAACAAAAATATTGAATTAAATTTATAAAAAATGACATTACCGAAAATCAACAAACATTATTATATATTTTTAAAGGTACTTACTTAATTAAAACACTTCCATTTTGTAATATTTAACAAAAATTAATAATTAAAATAAAAAAAGTAGATTCGAATAAAAAGAGAGGTTTCAGGCGCGAAACCTCGGTTTGGGGGTATAATGGTATAGGCATATTAGCGATGCACATGTATGGGTATGCCGTAGTTTATATCAAGGGAAGACCCTTGACACTTTCTGGCTGTTTTGGTTGCAGAAAAAAAAAATGATTTAAATCATTGTTTTTTTTTTAAAAATCATTTGATTTTAATCGCGATTTAAATCACTGATTTAAATCAAATGATTTAAATCATATCATCCCTGCAGTTGGGTGCATCCAACAGTAAAGGGGTCGTGGTATTTAAAGTTTAGTTAGAACATTTCAAACTCGTTTTCCTAAAATAGAAATTTGACCTTTAAAATCTCCGTAACTGGGAGGTTTCCAGGGACGGAAATAAATATCGCAATGATGGAAATAATAAAGTTACTTTTGACATCGTTAAATATCTTTTACCCCTTTTACACATACATACAATCACGCCTGTATTCCCCGAAGGGTTAGGCAGAGAAGTACCAATGTACACCCACAGTTCGCCGGTATGTTTTAGGTCCCATGTAATAGGGGGCGAGCCTATTGCTATTAACCGAGCACAAATCCTAACTCCGAGCTGCTACTGAGAATTTCATAGAAAAACCCTATAATACTTTTTGCTCGACCTTGGAATGAACCCAAGACCTCTAGCGTAGCAGTCGCGCTTAGGACCACTAGGCCAAAGAGGCAGTTATTACACCCTTTATTGGTGTAGAAATCCATGTTCAGCATTAGTAGACATTTTATAAGCGTGAAAAGTGTTTTTAACTGGAAACCATAACATTTCAAGCGAAAGTAATCAACCGTGGAATAATAGATGAAAACCGAAGAATATAAATAACTACATTTCCATGAAACGCGGCCGAATCGTGCACATGACGGATAAAATGATAGTGGTAACAAGGAAACAGTTTGATCGTACAACATAATGTAATCAGAACCAGTTTGTTTGCCGTTCGAGATAATAGGCAAACGTCAGAAACCTGCTCCGATTGTCTGTGACTGGACTTCGTTCTTAATTTGAAATGAGTATCACACGGTTCTTTTTTCGAAAGGCAGAGACAACTTGGAGTATGTAGACTCTGTGGTGCACGTTGCATCCTACTAGTCCTATCCTATCCTAAGAATAATATTAGAAATGCGAAAGTTTGTGAGTATGGTGATGTTTTAAATTACTTTTTCACGCTTAAACGGCTGAACGGATCTGGATGAAATTTGGCACTGAGATAGATTGTAGTGTGGAATAACACATATGGTACTTTTTACCCCAGTAAAATGTACGGTTCCCGTGTAAGGTTGCCATCACCTAAATTGCCGACGCTTGACAAAAACTTCAAAACCCCGGACATTTGGGTGAAATTGAGCTCTTTTCCCGGACATCCCAGAAAAAATTGTTTTAATGCATCGCTTATCTTTCACTTAATCAATCCCGATTAAGTAAAACCCTTGACACTAAAAGTTGACAATCCTTCCCGGACCTCCCCCGGACGGTTGGCAACCCTATTCCCGTGGGATAGTAATCAAAATTGACGCGGACGAATTCGCGGAGAGAAGCTAGTACTACATAAATGAATTAGGTGCAGAAACTTTCCATACAGAACATGTTGCCATCGTTAGGATAAATGGTCATGAATAGTAAAGACAGGTTGCGCAGGCGCCGCGACCCTAATAACGCGATTAAGTATAATGATGACTGATGACACAATTGCTGCATCTCATCGGAGACTTACAAATTCTATGTTGTTTTTAGATGGATGATTCTTTTGGATATTTATCATTCATCGTGCCTTTTTTTTTCAAATTAAATTTGTTTCGTCATTATTAGTTACCTGTATGTTGGTCAGGAAAAAAAAAGAATTAATTTAGCATCGTATTTATAGAATTGGTAACGGAAAACAGTTATTATATTATGCAATTTATGTCATCTAGGTACCTAGCTTTTTTTTTTTTTTTTTTTTATAGACTGGAAATCATCAAATAACTTCCCCCGCCCTGGGCGGGGCGGGAGGGAGTGTCAGACTTTTACTGACTAAAACCCGTCTATGTTCCTTCATGTGCCCTTTGCGTTCCGGGGGCGCGGTATCTCTTTCGAACAACCCGCAGTAGGTACCTAGCTAAGGAGCTACCTAAGTACCCATTATGGTATGTAGTTTGCGATAAATTTCGATATTATACGGTTTCGCAATTTCGCATAAAATTATTAACTACGCACAAAGAAATGTAATTAGTATTTTCTTGTGTGATTGGGCTTAATTAAGTTTCTTGCATTAAAATTTTAACTACTTAGTCTCGGCGGCAATTCATAGCTGTTGTTTTTCTTTTTTTTTATGGTGCCCCATTATGGTACCCAGTCAGTAAGAAAACACGTTATTATAACAGGTTCAGATATTCATAACATAACATACCATCACGCCTGTATTCCCCAAAGGCTTAGACAGTGGTGTACTAATGCAGTTCGCCGGTATGTTTAGGTCCCAAGTAATAGAGGGGAGTCTAGCCATTAACCAGACAGAAAACCTAACTCAGAGTTGTTACTGAAATTTTCAAAACCCCAATAATGCTTTGCTCGATCTGGGAATCGAACCCAAGACGTCAAGCGTAGCAGTCGCGCTTAGTGCCACTAGGCTAACTAGGCAGCCGTAATTATATTCATATTACGACTTTTTCTTGAAAAAGGAATAGGCAGGTAGATCGCCATATTATATGTAAATGAATGCATTGCGTAAATAGTTTACCTAACGTACTTACTTAGTCCATGCGTCTTATCAAAATGCAAGCCGGCTGCATCATATAACACTCGACCTTTCCTTGAAGGTCATGGACTTCGTGAAGTTCTACCTCAAATATTTAGGTTTGTACTGCCCAAGGCACTATGGGTAGTTCTACTTATTTTTTATGGTCACCATAAAGTTGCCAGCCTTGAATAATAAGGCATAAAGGATTAACAATGCTGATATTTTTGTGGCCTTCAACCTTACACCCCTAGGTAGGAGGTTGGGGTGTGTGAGGTGTAAGAATGCCTTATTACCTTGGTATACACTAAGGAATTTTTGCGTTCAGCCTAAATAATTTAAAAATATTTTAAAGCATTTTATTGTTGAGTTGGTTGAAAATATTTATCATGTATGTAATAATTAATGATTTATACAGTAGGAATGTATTTATTACAATATTAGGTATTTAGCTAATAATAGGTTTCCCTGTTCAACTAGGATGAGATTTTCTAGATGCTTGTTATTGCTAATTATTATATGGGTTCAGTAGGGATTTAATTAGTGAGAAATCTTTGCTGGAAAAAACCTCAGAAAAATTCAAATAATGAAACATTCATAGAACATGTAATTAGTGTACTAGCAGACCTAACAAAAAGTTTGCTAGAAAATCAATTTTGACCTTTTTAATAACTGGTTCATTATAAAGGTCAAAATAGTTTTTCTAGCAAACTTTTTGGTGCTTTTTGGGCAACTTTTATCATACTTTTTAAAGAACTTTGTACATTTATTAATAAAGGGTAGATTTAACTAGAATATGTTAATAAATACATATTTGATAGACAATACTTAATTCTATCATAACTTTATAGTCTGTCTTATCTAAATACATAATAATGATATTTTTTGTTAATGCCATTTATCATTTTACTAATACACAGATGACCCCAAAACAATAAACAAAAGAACTTTTAAACATGAGAATGTTCTCAAGTATTTGTTAACAAAATAATTGACATTGCATTTTTAAACAATAGGTATTTATGAATCCGTCGGTGTAGACTCGTCTACTGATAATTTGAACTGAACCTTGCTTCCAATTTTAAATATAGATAAGTAGGTATGTAGGTAGTATGTTTTTTTTATATTAACAGATAATAAACCAATCTATTTAGCCTATCTACTACAGTCAACAGATAAAGGTGATATTATATTTGAATGATATTTTTTTGATACATATTTTTGAAGTGCTTTTTTTATGGTTTTGTAAAAGCATGGAATTTGTAAGAATGCATGGATTTTGTAAGACTGCCCAGCAGTGGGCAAGAATACAAAACACTAAGAAACAAACAATTATGCATTATCTTTGATATTCTTGATAATAAGCACCTATTGTTATTCATAATTTATTGTTTGTTTCCTTTCTTTTGTATATTTGAATAGAAATGCCTTATTGGCTTCTGAGCTCATTACCATTATTTGCAGATTATTAATAATGATCTTCGATTTTTAATATTTAAATAAACTGTTAAAAAAACAAACAAATACTTACAGCAAATATAGTGTTCTGCAATCCAAAAGGTATTGGCGTCAGTCTCGCGAAAAATACAATTTTGAAGGCTTGCGGGCCCGAGATCACCTTCAGCAGGGCCCGCGCCGTCTCGTTCTTGAGCAGGCGGTCCAGGGGCAGGTAGTTCCGCAACGCTTTCAGGGTGAAGTGAGCCACCGCCACACCAAAGTTCGCGCTCACCAGAACAGTCACTAAACCCTTCACAATCCCGAACAAATATCCACTAGTTATTATTAACACTAAATAACCTATCGTCACTGGAAAACTCACGATCAAAAATAAACCCATAAACAACAAAAATATTATCCACGGATCCTGTGCGTCCACCCAGTACAAAATAGTCTTCAAATATTCTTTGAAAAAATATAGCACTAGAACCAGGCATGTGAGCAACAGTATTGATACTACAATGTTAAATAAATAACTATACGTTGTCTTATTGTTAATTTTAGCCCATAAACTTTTCTTTCTTGTGACCGCTGAGGGGTCGGGCTGGCATTCTTCAACGTCGACAATTTCCATGGTGACTTTCGTTGATGACATTTAAACGCAGGCTAGGATTTTTGTTTGCCGTCCTGAATTTTCCACGGTATATTATTCGCCATGGCCTAATTTAGGCGAGTGTTTATTTCACGTTTACGCACGACAGAGACCAACACCAAAATTCAACGAGTGAACGAACAGTTCGAACAATCAACCACTTTGACTTCTATTCACAGACTAAAAATAAAAAATTCTAAAGAAAGAATTGTCATCCAAAATATGTCAAAGTTTGACAAAAGCTACCAGTGTTGTTGATTAAAAATAAAATTTAATAATTTTACTTCATTTTTTTAAATTAAATAATTTACCCAAATAATTATAAGGACAATGCATTCGGTACCAAAAAACAACGCAAGTCCGCACGTGTATTGCTTGCCAATTAAAATTTTGGTTAAAAACATGCTAAAATCTTGTCACTGGTGCAGGTGCACAACACTGTCAACCTGTCTGAATTTGATAGTTCCGTTCCAGGTTTATCAGCGGTATGTTATAATTGAGACATTAGACAAGGATGAAAATAGCACACCCTTGCAGGGAAAAGCGAGATCGAAAAGGTAATGCTTTTTGTACAAAACCTACCACACCACAGCTATGGAACGATAATCTTCCACAAAATCACATCTGTGCACCGTGGAAGATTTAACTTTTTCTAAATAAAATACGCGTGAACTATCGATAAATACAATATTAATGATTTGACCCCAGTAATATTACACGGTTTAGATTAAGGGAAGGGTTGTTTGGTAGATTTTTATTCATTTGTAGTTTGAAGACACGACATAACCATGCCGCCGAAGAAGGCAAGCAGCGGTGGTAGTGCTGCTGGTGCTAGCAAAAAGACAGAAGCGAAGAAAAAGGATAAAGTCATTGAGGTGATGTATAAACGATTTTCATTATAAACATTAAATCAAAGATGCTAAAAAATATTCCCTCTTCATTTCGCTCTTGATTGGCAATGATGACCACAGTTGGTAATGTAGGCCACACGTAGTAGTCTAGTACTATTAAAAAAAATCTAAATAACCTTTTTGAGAAAAATCCATGCATGGCAAAGCTAAATAAAATAAATAAATAACATTGAGCAACTTTTCTTAATAGTTTTGCAATACAGTGCAAGATATGCCCGTAATCATACACCAACATTAATCTTTTTTTTTTGTTCTTACAGGATAAGACCTTTGGGCTTAAAAATAAAAAGGGTGCCAAACAACAGAAGTTTATCCAACAAGTTGAGAAACAAGTTAAAAGTGGCGGCATACATCCCGCCAAGCCTATGGATGACAAGAAGAAGGAAAAAGAGGCCAAAATGAAGGAACAGAAAGAATTAGCAGCACTGTTCAAACCGGTGCAAACACAAAAAGTTGAAAAAGGTATGTAGGTACTCATAGTCCTCATCATTCTCAACCCGTTATCCCATTTAGGGACATGGATTCTGAGCCCTAACCTAATTGAACTATTTGTTTCCTTGTTTCTGGCTATAGCATCTTTTAGGGTCAGTTCACATCGAGGCGCCACGTGTCACTGCTCCCACATTTTAATACAGCAATTGACAGACAAGATACACATTTCATTGTCACAATTCAGAATATGTTACACCTTCTGACAATGAACTATGTATCTTTTCATGTAGTCAATAAAGTTAAATTTTGACCTATTAACAATGTCAGTTCTGTAAAAAGACTACTGTTCAGTAGTGCAGTTTAAAGTTTGTTTTGATGTTACAAAAGTTTTTGCAACAAACAATATTAACTAAGAAACTGACTTAATGTAATGATTTTTAATAAAATTAAATATTATGTAAGATAGATCTTTTCATTGTGATTCTATTTATGTAAAAAAGTGAAAATTTGTAAAAATGTATTTCCAACATTGTTAATAGGGACCACCGCTATTAAAAGGTGTGGGCAGATTCGCGTCGCGCCTCGACAATGGCCTCTGTTATGGAAGAATCCATTGCGTCATTTGGGTATTGGTGCCTGAAATAAAATCCCAAAACTGATCTCATATAAAACAATGTTTTTTCTAGGTACGGACCCCAAATCTGTGGTATGTGCCTTCTTCAAGCAAGGACAGTGTACCAAAGGAGATAGGTGCAAGTTCTCTCATGACTTGACTATTGAAAGAAAGGTATGTCTCACAACATTCATTCTCTCATTTTTAAAATGAAATTTTAGTGAATACCAGGGTTCCTAACCATTTTCAGTGGCGTACTTTGTCATGGCGCCCTGACCTTTTTCTTGTCAGGGTGGAAAAGTCAGATAAGATTAAAACCACCCCGGTGTTACCTTCGCACCTTACGTGCGTACGCGCTCCCGGGAACGTACGCGCCTACCGCGATCTCCGATAAAAAATATATAAACTCACAAACACACCTCAGACCCGTAACCTGTATGCCATGCAAATATTTATGCAGTGCGGAACTTAAACCGCGAATTTGCTGTCTATGCAAGACGGCAGCAAATCTCTCGGCCACAGTGCTAACTGCATCGTATTTTTTAAACAACTTCAAAAAAGGAGGAGTTTCTCATTTCAACTGTATTTTTTTTACAATACATGTTGATTCAGTACTGATCTAACAATGAGGTCTGAAAGTACAGAAAGTCTTGGCAACTTTTTAAATTATGTATTTAAAATTTTGTTTCCAGGCTGAGAAACGTTCCCTTTACGTGGACATGCGAGATGATGACGACACTATGGACAATTGGGACGAGGAGAAGCTGAAGGAAGTAGTGGAGAAGAAGCACGGAGAAGGTGATAAGCAGCGGCCCACTACCGACATAGTGAGTTATCAGCAAATGTTTACCGATATCATTTGGATTTGCGTTGACGATAAGACTTTTGTTTTCACGTTTTATTTTTGCTATACATAATATGTTATATGTGTATATGTTCAACCATAATCAAATGCTAGATTTAATGCCTTAAAAATTAAAAATAAATTTAAACCAATTCATTAAGATTGGGTACACAACTAATCAATTGAAGCACTTTTTATGAAGTGTCAGGACGCAATTCCACCATAGATTTTGTATGACAATACTAAATTATGACGTCACAAAGTACCAACTATTTATTGATTTCAGAAAGCAAAAAAGCAACTAAAAATTGAATTTTATAGTTATTTAACAATTCATAAGGTTTTCAGGGCTAAACTATTTTTTTTTAATGAATTCTTGGAGTTATTATTTAATAGTGTCATCTACCCAATTATGCTCAATTTTAACCATAATGGTACCAAATTTTTATGGTACTCAATCATTAATACCAAATAAATTCCAATTACAGATCTGCAAACACTTCTTAGAAGCCGTAGAAAGGTCAAAATATGGTTGGTTCTGGGAGTGTCCATCTGGTTCCAAATGCATATACAGGCACGCGTTACCAGCCGGCTTCGTCCTCAAACGAGACAAGAAGAAAATGGAGGAGAAGAAGAACGAGATCTCTTTGGTGGACCTCATAGAGAGAGAGAGAGCGGCCCTTGGACCGAACCAGACCAAGATCACTCTGGAAACCTTCCTCGCGTGGAAAAAGAAGAAGATTAAGGATAAGCAGGTTTGTATTTGTGGATTTTATTATGTTCTTGTGATACTGGGAAATCTAGGGAGTTGGAAATTTTATGTGGCTGGGAATCACTTGTGTACGCATGCACATGGGACTAAGGGTAATCAATTGTTTCCCAAAATTTAACCGTTAGCTACCAGTGTGCTGCACGCGAACCGTCACCTTTTTCATCTTGTCAGTAAAAATAATGTTTTAACGCCATCTATTTAAAGCCCGACTTTCACAAAAATTACTAAACATATTTAGCGGTATAATAATATGTTTAAATTATCATTTTGTCTCTGTCACCTTCTAACATTGTGACAGGGCTGCAATGATGTTCTAAATACGTTTAGGCGCTAATTGTATTTAGTGATTTTGGTGAAAGTGACCCTTAATATTAGAAGTATAGTATTAAAAGAATTCCTTATTCAAATTTATTTTTTTAAGTAGCCAACAACAAACATGCTCCTATTCCTAAATCTCCAAATCATTGATCTCTACAGGAGGCTCTAACCAAGGCGGAAGACCAGCGCCGCAACGACTTCAAGGCAGGCCGCGCGGTGGGTCTGTCCGGACGAGAGATGTTCTCCTTCGACCCCGCCCTGGCCGCCGACGCGGACGAGGACGACGACGAGGCAGTCGACCTCGGGACCTACGGAGACGAGGACCAAGACAACACGGAGTACAGAGAAGTGCAGTTCGATCTTATCGGCATGGAGGCCAGCGAGGTGAGATGGTATTCTGTTCTGTTTAGTCTGTATTGTACCATTGCTGAGTAAAAGTTTCTTCCATCGCAGAGTGCAGATTTGAGGACTTTAATTTCTATAGAATTTGTCGGAATTAGTACATAATGGTCTTTTAGTATCTCCATTTAAAATATTACCTTTTTGCATAAGTGTAATGTTCCGATGTATTACATAAGCCAAGCTGATATCCCAAACTAATATACTATAAAGCTGAATATTTTTATTTTGTTCTAACGCGCTTAGTCTAGTCCAGTCCGAAAGTTCTACTAGTCCGAATTTGAAAATTATTTCTTTTGCGCTACACCCGAGTACTTTGGCTATATAATTTTTTTTTTATAAAGAAAATAATTATAGATCCCTATGAATATTAACACTGATGAATTCGCGAGAAAAAGCTAGTGATTTATATACGTGACATATTGCATGGCTTTTCTCAAGTCCAACTGTAAAATGTAATTGATCATAACCTTAATACATTGTGTTAGTAATACTATAATATCTATGCTATTGACAGGCGGACGACACCGGCACCAAAGCGACAGAAGACCGATTACAGCAGCTCAACCAGGGTCTGGAGAACGGCGACGGCGACGGACCGGAGGCCCAGAGCTCCAGCGACGCCTCGCCCTCCGACGACGCCGCCGCCGCTGTCCCTATCAACGAGAACCTGTTCCTTGATGAAGACTTGGATGAAGAACTTCAGAACCTCGATTTGGAGGACTAGGATATAATTGTTTGAACTGGCTGAGTTTGAGTTTGTCGCTATCCTGTTGAGGGAGAGGAGAGTACCAAAAAAAAGCGAAAAATGGGTCTGTTTTATGTATGTACTAGTAGTAGCTATATACTCCACGGTGTGACCCGCGTTCAGTTACGTCTTTCATTACTGCTCCGCCCCCGTTGGCTTTAGCGTGACGTTCTATAAGTATAAATCTTCCTTCTTGAACCACTCTATCTATTGATTAAAATCTGATGCGTAGTTTAAAAGATCAGAGGGACAGTCAGCGAAAAAGTGACTTTGTTTTATTCTGTTCAGCAATGTAAACGCGGACCGTACATTTTCTCCCAAAAGGATGGTAACAAATTTAAAGTTAGCCTGTTTTGTTATAGGATGAGAGAATCACGTAGTGACTACGTGCGGACTCATATAGGTATATATCACGATAATACAGACAAAGTCACAGTATATAGGTACTTTTTGCCCAAGGGCACTTCAAGAAACGCACCAGTTTTATTTAGAAGGTTAATTTCACAGAATGTTATACAAAAATAACTGATAAAGTGTATAGAACTTATTAACTTATTTTACAAGAATATCCCTTTACATTTTCTTTTATTTATTTGGCTCTATTGTGATACATTGACTCGTAGAATCTAGCTATCGCTAATAAGCCTCGTTCAACATCCATTCATTCACTCACTCATTCAGTGATGCATTGTCTCTGTCAACTTCAAACGATTGACATTAAAAAGAACAATATTTTAAATTCCTTCGCAAAATGGAGGTCATTTTGACGTGGGTTCGTGGGTTGTTTTGTTTTGTCAGAACTTAAACCAAAATTGAGGTTGGTAAAACAATGGAAAATAATTTTGTTTTATAATGAATACTTGATCGGTGAGACACGTACAGAATGTTTACATAATGATCAACAATTCTATCTGGAATTTACTTTTGATAAGCAAATCTTGATAGTTAAAAACAATGACACACGCAAAGTATCAAATACAAACTTTATTCATCGAAATAGGGTCATCCACATTATAAATGCTGATAAAATTATAAATACTATACGTTCAGAAACGAAAGTAATGTACCTATTTGTAAATAAAATAACGTATTTTTAATTAACATTCGTTTTATTATTATTTTCTTTATTCATTCGATAAAAATATAGATTACATTTATAAATATTAGTATAAAAATAGAAACATTTAAAAATATAAAGAATAGTAGCCCCCGGCAACGGAAATAACGTTATTATTATTAAAAATGTTTTGTAGTAACTACTTTCATATTATAAAAAAGGTGCCTATAAACTAAAAACAAATTGGGCAATTGGGTGGTATTATAAACTGTAAAAAAAATGATGCATCAACATTTTTACATACCAGGGCAACCTCTAAAAAAAAGAAAAAATAACGAATATAACAACTGCATACCATATTAAAAAAATATTACTATGAAGACTTCTTTCCAATCGCCAGCCATCGCGCCGGATTTTCGATAGTAATATTGTCTATCTGTTGTTGCGAAAACCCTTTGGACTTCATCTTTGGAAGAATGTTGTGGATGATGTGGGCGTACCCGTGCCCGCCAAAGCTGGTCTGTAAATCGGAGAAGAATATTCATCAGTTCATTTTCTTCTGTGTAAAGACCGATGAAGAACTGTATTGACCGGGAAGAGATCTTCGGCAACGACTACGTGCTTTCGATAGCACCGGGTTGTCACACCACTAACTTCCAAACTCCGGGCTGCTACTAAAAAAGTTCACTGAGACACTGTGGTACTATGGCAGAAGTCATGTGCACCTTATAAAAATCCCCCATCTACAAGATAAGCCTGGGTGTCTACCAACTTCTCCTACCCTCTTAATATAATGTCAATATTTTGTATAATTTTAATATTTTCTCTGTTGGATTTTCAACTCTCGGCGCTTAGCAGAGCGTACTATCTTAATTAACTTAAAACTCACCAATCGATGTTTCGTATGAATATCGTGTGACATGAGTATCTTGTCCTCTCGGCCGTCGTCCACCAATAGTGAGATCTTCTTTATCCTCTGAGCATCGCTTAACATATCCGTAGTTACTTCCAGTTGGTAGTACGACACTTCTGTGCCAAATAAGTCGAGTTGGCAGTACGTGCCTAGCTCGGCAAATTCCAATAGAATATCGTCTTCTACCAGTGTGCCTGAAAATTGTAGGTACCTACATACAATCAGAAGTGTATCATCAGCATCTACACCACAACTCCAGAGAAAAGACCAAGCTACGGGCTGTTACTGAGAAATTCCTGATGGTAAAAACACAACACTGCATGTCCGACCTGGGCCTTTAACCAAAGACCTAAAGCTTAGCAGCCGGGCTTGCAACCACTAGACAGACGAGTCAAAAGTTGTTTAAATAAAAAAATAAAAAATGTTGGAATTAAAATATTTATTCCAACAACTTCCTACGTAGGTAGGAAGGCATTTAACGAATTGTAGGTATCAAATCGAAAATTAATTAATTGTCAAGGAGTTAATCAGTCAGAAAGTTGAAGCTAGACTGTTGTGCCAAACAGAAAGTTTAAAAAAAAAATACGTAGGAATACCTAAATACCTACCTAGTAGGTTACCTAAATATAGAGTTAAGCTTTTTTCTTTAATAAAGATCGTTACTTACGGTCCAAATGCGACATAACGACCTTATCAGCAGAGCCCCCGGCCTCCAGGTAAAGACGGATGATCTCGAAGGGGGCTGCCTTATTCCTGTGAGGATGGAAGCTCACTCCACAACCCAGCTGCGGCTGTAACTCCCCGGCAGCCTGAATGGCTCTACGTTCAAAATCTACAAGTATTACATACAAGGGTTTAGTCACGGTAATGTTTAGTTCGGCTAATACACTGACTGGCAGGCTATATTTTTATTATACCGGTGTAAGTGGATACAAGTGCCAGTGGCGATAGGACTCGACTCTATACAACTCGTTTCCTACCGGCCTTCCTTTGGAACTTTGGGACAACAGCTACTCAATCGCAGTCGAAAATGGCCCAATCCAAACTATTGAGAATTCAAATAATATAATTACTAGGTATGCACTAGCACTACAGATATTTTCTATTAGAGTACTTAGTTGATGGTGAACTACCAACCGGGCCTTTGCGAAATCTATTCTCTTATTCTATCTATTAGTCTTCCTACAGCTGCTATGATGATGATGAACTAAAAACATGCAAACACCTATCGATTATAAAGTGTTCGCCAGCAACATTAATAAAATGAGGCTGTACCAAGTCAAATACTGACCTCTCAAAGGCCACACACTGGCGATCTCCCCCATAAAACCAGCCTTAACATCAGGGTGTTTTACACAGCCCTTGGTCAGCTCCTGCAGCATATGATTGTACACGTCTTCCGTGGACTGTTGTAGAGTATCGCTGGTTTGCAAGTCTGCGATGTAGTGTCCTGTGCCGGCCACGATGTGGACGTTGCTTGCTTTCGATACTTCCTGATAGAATGTCAAGTGTCGGTTGATACCCTCTGTTGTGTTTTCCACAATGGTACCTACAGAAATTATTAAATGTAAGGATATTTTTACACAATTTAAACAATAATCAAATAATAAATATAACAAGCTATTAACAACGAGGATCTGGTTGACCGGTTGGAGGGCTTGATTCAGAAAGCGGTACTTCTAGACACGGAGCGTGTTATTAGGAGATTCCTTCCTCAGGCAGCAGTAACTAGAGACGTAACTGAAGGCGGGGGTTACAACGGGGGGGGGGGGGGGGGTTACCTATATAGCTAATCTAAAAAAATATGAAGAATCTAGCGAACTGCCCGCGATTTTTTTCCGCGTCTCGTCTTTGGTTAGGTTAGGTTAGGTGGTTCCTAGCGTGATGTTATATGGCCTATGTTACTTACGAATAATGTAGCTATCAATTAGTGAATAAAAAATTCTCACCTCTTATAATACCTACGTATATTATAACTTGTATAGTCTTACCTCCGCCAGCGCTTTTGTATTCAACAACATCGTGTATGACTGCTTGTTGCGCGTGATGATCATCCAGTTTTAAGTTATACCTGGAGGAGTACGGGTATTGTCTCACGAAGCCAATCGTTTGCAGGGCTAGTTCGGGGGTGAACTTCTCAGCCAGTGCAGGGGGCGGTCGGCTGTAGAAGTGCTCGAAGTTCATAGCCAGGTGCTCGTGGGTTAGCGTGCGACCTAGCGCCGAAGGGCTCACGTCTCCGAGAACTGGAAAAGCGGTGATGATGACAGGAATAAAGAGCTGTTGCTAATCTTTAATAACCGTCTAAAATAAATTACCTACCTATTATTATCACTTTGCTGAAGTAGATACATGTAAATTAAAGCTTAAAGTTAAAAAGTTAAAAACTAGATTTAATTTTTTTTTTAGAACCATATCAATCTCAATCTTTTCGCCCCTTTAACATGGCTTCATCAAAGCACGCATCGCGATACCTTTGGTAAGGCCATGGCTATTCATATAGGCTGCCTTCTCTCTCGAACCAAATTAATTCCACGGACTCTCCCACCGCCAGCCCGTATCGATTCTTGAGTGACGAACTATGAATTTTTTATTACTGATTAATATCACTTTAGTGACAAACTGACGACTCAGTTCTTCCCACGACGCCACCGCACCGGACAATGCTGGGAAGTAGATAGGTATTCTGCCTACCCTCTTTCCTATTGCGGTATCATAGTGTCGACAAAACAAATATTTTGTTAACTTATTAGAAATATTATCTCCATTCAAATAGCATTATTTCTCTGTCTCTTTCTCTAATCCTGAACCACCATCATCCATGAGAGAACATTATGAGGACTTAAGCCAGACTCTTCTTCTATATCCTACTTTGCAACGGATTAAAAACATTTACAGCACTAATAACAATCAGAGATGCAAAATTTCGCACCTACATGAAGATAAGGAAAGTAATTGTAGGTACTTACCGGTTTGCACTACAGAAGTCATTTTGAAGAGAAAACTGTCTGCTCCGGTTACCGACACACAGTAGAATGTATGTTGTTTACTGTTCCTATCACAACTTATCAATGTAAATACCTACCTACATTAAATTATTTAATTGGTGATAATTTAAAGTAGATTTATGTTCGTGTGTGTTGACTTATTATGCGCAAGCACATTGTACCTATATTGTTGTTTATTGAGCAAAATAATGTAGTATAGAGAGACAAACTATAGGTAGTGGGTTACTATAACCACTGCTGGGTATGTCTGTAGTAAACGAGGTCATGTTTACGGAGCAAAATATAGACAGAGCTGCCATGTATAAAAATACAAATATCTTTGAGGTTAGATTTGACTTCCAATATATTGCGTAAAGTGGAACGCAATGAGCGCCAAATTCAAGATTGTCACCATTGCTATAGCGACGAGAGTTGTTTATGAGAGACGATTTCTATCAACGGTTTCCTCTCGTATATTCTGAACAAAATGCCTATTATAGTTAAAGATTTCACTTGGTCTCAGACTAAAGATACAGTTCACATAAGAGTGCCGTTAAATCCTGTCAGTCATGAAAAAGTTGATCTATTCCCAACGGATAAATATATCAAGGCAAACTTCAGTCCATTCTTGTTCGAAGTATTTCTCCTACATGACGTCAACATTAAGAAAAGCAAATGCTTTGTGAAAGACGATTTAATTATTTTTGATTTAATGAAGACTGAAGAAGTAACTTGGGAATGTTTAGAAAAAGAGCTTACAAAGGATGAGAAAAAGAAGTTGAGGCAAGAAATTATTCAGAAATGTCAGGAAGAAGCACAGCAGGCGTCAGAGGACAGAAGAATAAGAAAGACTAATTTAGACAGGTACTCAGTTCAACAGGCAATGGACATAGACAATCATCTGCACAATTTGATGGATTCCAGGCGGGACTCGGAGAGAAAGAAGGCAATGGACGAGCTAGAAGATTGGAGAGTTTCCAAGGTTCCTGCCATTATGGATAAAGAGGATAGCAAGGTGCCAGCTCTGCAACAAGAAGGGAGAGGAGTAGAAATAGTTGAACTACCTCCCGACGAAGAACAAAGTGTTGAAGATGAGAATAAACAAGAGAAAGAAAATAAACAAGAAAAAGCAAATAAAGAAGCTATGCTAATAAAATGGGTTCCTACAGTGCAGAAATCTCCAAGAAAACAACCTATCAAAACTCCAGTCAGGTCCGAGTACGTTGAGAAGAAAAAGCAGGAGACTGCAAAGAGAGTACTGCCAAGGTTGAGGCAGAAGATAGACTTAGAAGTTAAGCATACTCCCCGGTCTTTCCCCACGCCTAGCAGAGAGTCGTCTGCTGCCGAGGAACAAGCCTGGTTGAAGAATATTACACTGGCTAGACGAGCGACTGGTAAAGAAATTGTTATTATATTACCAGCCTATAATTGTCCCACTGCAGGGCTTTTGCCTTATTCACATTGATCACCAAGTGAAGAAGCCACCATTGAACACCAAGTTTGCTTCAAATGGATTGGTGATTTCAGATATATATTTATTATACGTCCAGATTTCGTCATTCAATTTCACATGTGAGCCATGTGAAATTTAAGAAATCACATTGGCACCCCTTTATCCAACACAAACTTCATGCATGGAAGACGTTTACCCACTGTACCATCACAACAAATAAAAAAAGTTAAGTAAAAAACTGGACAAGTGGAAGTCAGTCTAATGTAATACCGTTTCCGTATGGGCAACATTCTACGACATTACCATTTATTTAAAACAAACTGCCCGCGACGTGTTTTGGCCGCATTAAGTTACGATTTTGGTCATAGCGTGATGTTATAAAATATAGCCTATCACACTCAAAACTAACGTGGTTTTCTATGGGTAAACGAATTTTCTACATCGTTTCAGTAGATCCAGAGATTACCCCGGACAACCTCACAAACTTTACCTCTAGATTGACCAACGTTAAAAAATAATTTGCAGGTTTCATGTCTGAGGATCTTCGGCCGGAGGAGCAGGATCCTCAGTGGTGCAAGGAGAAGGGTGACGAGTTCTTCAAAAACGGCAACTTCCTCGGAGCCGTCAGCGCTTACACGCACGGCATCACACTGTCTGACAAACTGCCCAGCCTGTTCGCCAACAGATCCGCTACGCACTTCGCACTTGGCAATTTTAATAAATGTGTAAGTACATCTATCTTTTTGGGGTTCACCACATGATACATGAGGGTTGGCATACGCAGACCGGAACGGCACAGCAAGGGTTTTTTTTTTTTTGCAAATTAACATCCAAATGTATATGTATAGAAATACGACATAAATTGCTATGCTTTAAAATGATGCCAACTGTCCCGGTCTGCGTAGGCCTTCAGCGTACAGCGACCTCCAAGGTATAGAATAATTATTTACACACCGTCTTTTAATTTACTGGCCATTTTTTGTGTGGTGAAAGAACGTCTTATGCTTATGAACAACTTTTATCATGGGACCAAACCTAAAATATGAAAATAAAAAAATCTGCAGTACAAATATGCACAACACGATCAAAATTTATAGATCCACCAAAAATAGGCCAGTTCAATAAAAAGTCGGGCCTTTATAATACTCTTAGGATAAGCAGGAAAATTTTCTCATAACATGACGTAACTCGATTTAGCTTCCTAGCTTACCTAAGAAATCTATCGTATTCTCAGGTGAACGACTGCTCAACAGCCCTAGATCTCATGAAGCCAGCTTGCGAGAGTAACCGGCGCAGTCGAGCGAAGTGCATCGCCCGCCGCGCAGCAGGTCTCGCCCGTATGGGGTACCTTAACAAAGCCATTGATGAAATGAAGGCGGCCGCCAAACTACTGCCTGACGACGAAACGATCAAAAAAGATATCTTCGACATGGAAAGAGCTTGGGAACAGAATCCCGATTCTGATTAAAAACGTAATATTAATATACCAGCCTTATTATTGTCCCACTGCACGGCAAAAGCCTCTTCCCATACAGAGAAGAAGCGAGCATTAATCACGCTTGCTTAAGGCGGATTGGAGAGTTCAAACTTATATTAATTTATGAGTCCAGATTTCCCCACGATGTTTTTCTTCACCAATGTTAGTGGTGATGAGAATAATTATTATTAGGTTCTCATGCCCACTTTTGCGAGAAGGTCTCCAGCAAATCTTTACAGGTATTTTTTGCTTATGCCACGTCTAACCATGAACACGACAAGTGAAGATATAATTAAAAAGAAACAGAATTTTACAACAGTTACAATATAATTATTAGGAATAAAATTATAATACATTAACTGAATTCATTTTACTCTTCATTAACTTTTTTGGGTAGACCAAGATTTTTAAGTAGAGCATGTGGTGAGGGGTCCCTTCCTCGGAACCTTCTGAACACCTCGCTGGGGTGGCAACTGCCTCCCACTGCCAAGAATGTGTCTCTATACCTCTTCCCCACCTCAAGAACATCCTGGTCGCCTTTCCTGGCTTCTTCAAATGCACTGTAGATGTCTGCGGCTATCATTCTGGACCACAAACGGCAATAGTATGCACCGCCCCACTCCTCTGAGAAGATCTTAGTAAATGAAAGTGGATGAGAGTCGTACTTGTCGAAAGGTAATGCATGGTATTTCGGCCACATTTCCCTCACGATATCTCTCCAGAAAGCTTTTTTGGTATGCAGTTCCAAGTCAAGTTTGGATAGGTACAGTTCTTTGCACAGGTTGTACCCTGACATGTGACCTCTGATGTTTTGAAGGTTCTTCACTATTTCATCTGGTAAAAGCTCACCCGTTTCGCAATGGCTACTCACTGACCTGATAGTTTCTGGATCATACAGCCAGTGTGTCATCACCTGGCCACAAACTTCAGCAGCATCCCATTCCACATTAGAAAGTCCAGCAACCTCAGAATAGTTTGCTTTGGTAAGTAAATGACGAAGTGAATGACCGAATCTTTGGAACAGTATGCCAACCTCATTGAATGAAAGTAAAGATGGTTTGTCATTATATGGAGCTTGGAAATTAAATATTAATGCGGACAGTGGAGTGGTAGCCATGGTTGAGCACTTATTTCTAATGGCGATATGCCATCCAGCATCATCATAAATGCGTATCTTCTGGTCCTGACGCGCATATGGGTCGAGGTAGAAGTTTGCGATAGGATCCGCACTGGAGTCGTCATACACATCATAGAATTTGACATCCTTGTCCCAAGTATGAGGACCGGTTCGCTCCACAATTTGAATATTAAACAATTTGCTACACAAATTGAAAAGACTAGTAATTACTCTGGGTAGAGGGAAATATTCCCTTATTTTTTCTTCATCAAAATTATACAGCGACCATTTTTGTTTTCTTTGCCAATACGGTATGTCCCAGTGTTCTAATTTGACATCAAAGCCTCTCTCCTGTGCGTATCTTTGTAGCAATTCAATTTCTGCATCTTGCATTGATCTGGCACTTTCTAGCAAGCTGTCAAGTACGTTGTTGACGTTTTCAACGGAGCCAGCCATTTTAGTTTCCATGCTCATATCACCATAAGTTTCATAACCGAGTATGGAGGCTTGCTCTCTTCGTAGACTCCTTATATTCTCTAGATTTGTAGCAGTCTCAATTTCTTTATTGACATAATTGGAACATCGCTGTACATGTGCTTGCCAAGAATTCCAACGCAGCTCTCTATCGGAACAGTACTGCATGAACGGTTCATAGATATGCGGTTGTAGTGTAACTTTCCAGGGTCCTTTAGTAGGGTCGGATCCTACTGACATAGAGTAGAGTAAACTTTCAGGGAATTCTCTCATAATGCTGGGATCCGTTATGGTACTCGTGAACACTTTATTGGCTATATTGACTTTGTCCCTAAACATCTGCCTCTCTTTCTGTAACCCTGACAGGATATTGTTTAATCTTTCTCTTTTGATGCCTTTCACATCTAAACCGTTTAGCTTACCCTCTAAAATGTACTTATCAAGGAGCCTCTGTTCTTCATCGGTTAGTTTCTTAAGGCGGTTCTTTTCTGTGACGGCTGCTTGGAAGATGGGTACGCTGTTGAATTTCGTAGAGCGAGCTTTGTAGGCTCTCTCATGTATTTGTATGTATGACTTTGTGGGCATAAGGGAACTGTTACCAAGGTATAGCGTCTTTGCCATGCCCCAAGTGAGTTCTAGTTGGGAATCTAGCTTTTCCAATGGCTGAAATACTTCCGTGAAAGCATTTTTACATTTCTCTGATGCATGTTCGATCTGTCTGACTCCATTTTCATACTCTAGGCTCTGTTTGCTGATTGTTGCTATACATTTTTCGATTGATATGTCATTGAACTCTGGTAGTCCATTATCTGACAGTAGAGTATTTTCTGCATCTTCGCCTATTTCTGGAATACTGGAAACAGAGATATATCATAATTATAGTTAGTACTTCATCAAGTAATGACTGAAATTCTTAGGCACCTCACACTATTAAAATAGAATAGATAAATGACTTGTGTAGTGAGTTCTAGGTATCAATCGTTTAAGACAAGATACTTCTGTTTATGTAATAGTGTGCTTATCTATCAATACCCTGGATTTAACTATTATTACGTAAATATAACGATTTAGTTCTAGAGTCTGAAAGACCGATCTGTGTGTAAAAAATCCCAACATTTTCTACTGAGACTTTCGAGCGAACACATAGAACACAATCTTACCGAAACAGAATTAGAAAATTTCATATTTGAAAATATTTTAAATTTTTAAATTTATATTTATTTAAAACTTAAAGATAGTAAAATAAAAATCAATGTTTCAGACTACTCACAGGACAACGTATCCAGCGTTGCGTTTATTTTGATAAAGGTGACGTTTAACATTTCGAGCAATTACACTTGTACGTAAAAACGATAAAGCCATAATTATAAAATTATTATACGTTTATTTCATCAAATAATATTTATTTCATAATCCAAAAGCCGCACATTGATTAAGATTTCTGTCTGACATTGACAATTTGACATTTGTTTGTGGCAGCTGATTTATTTATTCATTTTTCATAGACGCGAAAATGAAATAAATCTTCGAATGTCTATGATTCTGCGTTCGGATACATTAACGACTAAAAGTTACGAAATTCCATGGCCTCAGAGTTTTATTCTTTTCAGCTTGCCGGTAGAGTAGTAGGATCAAGGAACATATTTACAATAGGATAGATAATTATGTGCCATCAAATTATATCCAACATAATAAGGAATGCAAAAGGAAAGGAAGGGAAAGGAAAGGGGATTCTCAGTAGCAGCTCGGAGTTTGGATTTGTGCCAGGTTAATGGCAATAGGGTCGCCCCCTATTACATGGGACCTAAATGTACCGGCGAACTGTGGGTGTGCCTTGGTACACCTCTGCCTAACCCTTCGAGGAATACAGGCGTGATGGTTTTTTTTTAAATTTATAATAAGGAAAGCTATTCTATAATAGATCTCCACTTCCCGCCCCATGGCTAGTAAAACCAATGACCCTGGCCTGCTGATTCTAGACTTTGCCCGCCAGAGTCAGAGTTTTCGTAATGTAACTTAGATGTAATTTCAATAAAAGTAAAAAGCCTTTGTAAGTTGAAGTTTAATATTAAAAAGCAGGTACAATGTTATGGTTTACCAATAATAAAATCTACTTTTTCACTCTCTTTTTCAATAACTGCAGCAATATTATCTTCTAAGGATACGCTAACCATTTGACAAGAACACAAGGCATTGCATGTGGTACAATTATGTAGTTCCAAGTTAGTTTCTTGTCCTTCATGCTTCGAATTGGTTTCTTTGACTGGTGGATTGCAACAGAAATCGGTATCTAGGCCCATTTTCTCGCCGTCTTCTAAAGTTTGAGGTAGATGCTGATTCAGGGTTTCCGGCAACAGTAAACTTGCTATACCTCCTGCTACTAATAGGGCACCCATAATAATTAATGGAAGTACCATTATGTCGGAACCCTGAAATTATAAAAAAAAATATTAGTGAATGACGGGCTGAGCAAATATTGACAAAATATTAAAAGATGCTATTGCAGTTAAGTACAGTACGCGTACGTTATTATGACACATAGAATTTTGAAAAGTGACATCACAGAGGTGTAGTTGAGGCCAGCGTCCTCCCAAACCGAACTTGTTCTAAAACTCTAAGTGCCATTAACGGACTTGTACTGTATGTAAGTAGCTAAGTACATAAGTACCTCATTATATTTTGTTTGATACATTACCAAATAATTGACGAGTGGTATAAAAATAGGGCCCAACATGCCGAGTACGGAGCTGAGGCTCATACCGAGGCCCCTAACCACTGTCGGATATAACTCAGACGCCATTAGCGGCAATACTACGAAAGAAGATGAAATACCCATCTTGCCGACGCAATACAAAGCAAGAGTTACGTAGGTTTCTGAAATAAATAAAGGTTTATAAGTTCATAATCCAAGGGTGCGGCCCGGTCATGAGAATAATATAATTCTGCCGACAATCTTAATGGAGACTAGCGAAGTACGCAGGAGATACTGTTCACAAATGTGTGAGTAAACACAGGTGTTCTCCCTCTTCCACACACAGATCCTTTCACAGATCGATGGGACGGAAATTCCACACAACCGGAGGAGAGATCAGGCGCAGGATCATCGGCTTTACATGCTTTTCGAAGCAAGGACACAAGGGGGTGTTACACCGCCAACTTCCAAACTCCGGGCTGCTGCTGAGAAATTCCTAATGAAAAAACCCAATAACACTTTGCCCTACCTGGGAATCGAACCCAGGATTCCATGCTCAATATTTTCGCCCGTATATAGGTTTTATGCATAAATTATATACTAACCGTGTTGCACCAAAAATGTAGTCAAACAGGCAACACCTCCGACTACCATACTCATACACAGAGTCCACCTTCTTCCAAGCCTCTCCATGGACGGCCAGAGGAACAAATAAGTGGGCAGCTCCACGATCCCAGCCAGAAAGAAGTTCAGAAACTCGTCTCCCCCCAAAACAGGAGCATAATACGAGAGGCCAACATATACACTTGTGTTCGTAAACCATATAAATGTGATTATAATAGTTTTCTTCCTCAGATTAGGTGTTCTAAATAAGTCCAAGATTCCATATTTTCTAGTTTTCGTCTTTTCAATGTCTTGTTGCAATTTGTCGGTCTGGTACTTTCGGTGGAGTTGCACCATGTAGTTCGCTGGCAAGGATTTGCCGTTAATTCTGTGAAATGTAAGACTTTTCATAAATGTTTATAGAAAATGAAATTTTATAAAGTATTATAATAGCATTACTCGTATACTAGCTTTTGTCCTCTATTTCATACGGATTCCAATTTATTTCGATAATAAAATACAGCATATTTATATCACTCAGAGATACCGTCAATTCTTTCCACCAATAGTTGCAGATATTATAGCGCGTTCAAACAAACACAAAAACCAAACGAACTCTTCAGTTTATAAAATTAAGTATCCCATAATTATATTTATTCCCAAGAAACTTGACAGCGTATTTTAGCAAATGGTTTTCTAAAAACTTTGATCAAAATAATCTTTCGAATCCAATCTGACCTGGCCATATTTCTCAAGATAACTTCAGCTTTCTCGAACTCTCCCCTTGCTAGTAGCCACCGAGGGCTTTCTGGCATCGGCCAGAGATATAGGAAGAAGCAGACGAAGGGCAGCGTGGTGGCTAACGCTAGGTGGCGCCAGTCTCTCACCAAGTAAACCACGCCAGCTAGTAGGATGAGGCCCGTGGAATATGCGATGTTGGACAAAATCGTGCAGAGCGTCCTGCTTCGTGGTCCCACCAGTTCTATAGCTGGAAGATGGAATAAAGTGTTAATTAAGCCAAGTTTTACTAAAATAATGTTCTTTCCAAAGTTTCTCGGCTACCCTTGAGTTTGGGTTTTTTGTTTATTTGCCATGATATCTGCCATAGTTAGGTTTACATTCTCTGAGACTACTACGATTTTCATGGGGGTTGTGCCGAACATAAAGACGGTGGCTTTGGGTTAGAAATAGAGTTCTGTAGACATTTTTTGGGTACGGTAATCCAATTTTAAGGTGTTGCATTTAAAACAAAGTGTGGATTTAGTTACCTAAAACATAAGGCGTAGTCATAATAGCGGGGACAGTAAACCCCACTCCAAATCTATAGATGCACCATATCACGTAGTTCTGAGCGAAGGCTGTAGCGACTCCGAAGATGCACTCAATGAGGAGGTAGATGAAGAAGGAGGGTTTCCTCCCGAGGGTGTCCTGGAGGTAGCCGAAGATGTAGTTGCCAATGATGCCTCCAACAGCAAGGAGGACTAAGCCGAGGGTTGGGTAGAAATCCCCGTTGCAAACCAGGTTCCACTGTTAAGTTGTAAAATTATTTGTAAATTTAATTATAATAGTATTTATATTTCGTTGATTGTCTTTATAACTTTTTCTCGATTAAGTAATTCTATGAATTTAATTGTATGTATTCTGGCACACATATTGGCACTATTGATTATTTTTATAACAACTATTTTATTGATTGAGAAATTATTAATGCTCTGCATCTGGATGTAAGTTTAGTGACCGTGAGGTCTTTGGATTGATTCTTAATTCTTAAGTCTGGAGAAGAATGGGCAAGAAACTCCATCCATCTATCATAATAAGGTATTAAAGATTAGTAGCCCAATACCTACCTCAGTGACCACGGTACTCTTATAGACGCTGTTCTCGTAAGTCCAGCCGTTGGTGCAAGGTATGACTTCTGCTGAGGTGCTTTTCGGGAAACCAGCTCCACTGCCTTGGTAGTTCTTAGCAATGTCACTGTAGTTCAGTTTGTACATGGTGCACTCAGAATACTGTAGAACGCCATTCTTTAGTTCCATTGGGATACTAGAAAATTCAGACACGCAAAAAATAAAATTATAATTAGCCAAAATGAGAAAATAAAACAAAACAACAAAACCAATATGAGAATGAGTACTGGGATTTATAAAATGTACAGGAAATATTAATATACATACAACAGTACTTTTTTTACCGTTTTTCTGAAATTCGTTTACAATCACAGGTAGAATAATCCACTTCTAATAAATTATATTATGTACATTTAAAAAAAAAAACGTTGCCCCGCTCTAGAAATTTCTTCCGCATCGTGGCTGTGTTCACAGAAATATAAATTCACATACACAAACAACCCGACCCGGAACTTCCTGTAGGCCATACAGATATTTGTTACTTCCGGTATCGAACCTGCGACACGCAGCCCAACAGCCTATCGCTCGTCAGTAAATAATCGAGTCATATGCGAGTCCCTACTTGACTTACCTCAAATTCTTGGCAAGACCAACATCCGATATTATGTCTAACTCGGGTACCCTGCACCAGTGTTCCACATGGGCAGCCATGAATAACTGCGCGTACGCATGGAACCCACAAGGGATCACTGCTGGGAGAAGGATGAGGTAGATCACCATCTTCTGGTACCTTCCGAACTGGCCCACATCTTCTAAGATGGCGTCGAAATCCATGCTGGGAAGATCTTGAACGGTATTTGTCAAAATTAGTTTGCTTAGGAGTTGCTTTTTTGTATACTTACAGGTTTTAATAAGGTATTGTTTGTTGTTATTATCATAACTAGCTTGTATTGTCCCACTGCTGGGCAAAGGCCTCATTCTGTGTCTTCCATTTGTTGCGATTTTGCGCTACGACTTGGCAATTTTTAAGGAAGCCGACCAAGTCATCCCGCCATCTCTTCTGTGGTGTCCCCTTATCACCATTTCGGGAAACCAATCTTGGGTTATTAGCAATAATTTCTTTTGTATATGACTGTTAAAAAAGTGCCTTTTAATGGTCTAATTCAAGCCCGACCAACAGATTTTCTAGAGGGTTTTTTTTTAACACGGGTAGCGCCGGTCCCCCTCTTTTAGCGGTAGGTATCTACTATTATTATACACAACAAAAGATAAAGATATTTAGTTGAATTGTAATTTATAAGTCATCAGATTTCAAACTAATGGTGGGTAAATTCAAATGCCCTTTCGGGTTACATCATGGCTTGCAGACATTGCAGAGATTGGGGGGCCAGCTTAGACCTAATTGAATTAAATAATTTAACTTTGATTCAACCTTAAAAAAAATCATCTGGATCCATCACCTGCATCTAATTAATTAGGTATAGGTATTCTTCTCAGATTTTTCAAGCTGCAGCCATCCTCAATTAGGTCAGTAGATCTTGCTAAAAGTTGTTGGTAACTTACCTTCTTTCAATGCGGTTTAACTTAGAACTGCACTGTCTTCATAGACCACTCTATCGAGCGTGATTGTCCAGACTGCCAGGTTGTGTAAACGTCCTGACTAGCTACCTACTTCACATATTTAGAGACCCTAAACACTGCCGCGAGTACAGGCTGATGTGAAATGTGAATATGGTTTTTATTTTCAGATGTAAGAAAACCTTTCGGAGTATTTTGATGCCTTATGAGCCCTTCCCCCTTTTTGATAAATAGGACATTAGAAAACTTACAATATAGGTATTGTTTAAATAATATATTTTATAATAGCTTGGGAATATTTTATAATTCATACATAAACAACCAGACCCAGAGCAACATTAGGACCACATAATTTTTTTCTACGACTGCAAATCGAATTAAGTACTCCAGGGTCTTATGCATTTTGTGCGGAGGTTGTGGTATGTTTCATGCCACCTACTAGTAGTAGGTTATGATGTTCAATTGAAATCGATGATAGAAAATCTATTTAGGAACGAGAGCCTTTTATTTTAGTGAATAGGCGGAAGGGTGTGTCGGACTTCTCGTCGGTTAGAGAGTCACTCTGAGCATTCTTCCGCTCCCAAGATTGAGAGCTTAGTAGTACAACCATACAACAACGGACATAGACTCATTTAATGACTGACATTATTTCTCTTGATTTGTAGGTAAATAAATCTGTTGTGCTCTCGTTTCTGAATTCGAAATCAAACTGCCTGTAGATAAAATGGGATGCGCGTGTGCAATTATTTCATTCATCGTCCAGTCAGTCAATTCGATTAGTGATATAATTGGAGCGGGCAAAGGACTGTTCCCTGAATGCCCACCCAAGGTCGGGAGCCAGCGACGCCCCTGCTATGCACGTCATACATTGACGACTGTGTTGAAAGAGATACAAGTTTGAAGGATGATATCGAGTAATGGATAGGTAAGGACTGATTAAATTGAATCAGTGGATGTAGTTCTCAAGGTTTTGTCATGGTCTATGTATTTATTTTATTAAGTTACTAGGTTATTGACTATGTAGTTTCGCAAGCTTTTAATAGTTTTGTAGGCAGACAGTCAGGTAAGTTGAATACATAAATATAATATAGAATAAGTAGAAAAATTACATTGAAGACTTCTGAAATTTAAGTTATTTTTCACTTTGTACTTTGTAAAAGCGGTTGTTATTCCGTAAAATACTTTTTTACCAATTGATACCTTACTTCCATCCAAATCTGGTAACACTAAATTTTATAATCAGCAAACATTGTATTGTCTTTCAATTCATACACATCCCTCTCACTGATTATACATCATGTAGGTATTGTTCGTCTTTCAGGAATTCCATGGTGTTCATAGGATCTTCGAATTTCATTAGTGTCTATAATAGATAGGTAACTAACCAGCAATTCCATTTAAATAAAAAAACATCCCAAAAACATAACCCCCTCTTATTTGATCGGTTAAAAATACAATCGTGTTCGATAACTTTTTATTTTATTTTTAAACAATAAAATTAAGAACATTCAGTCAGATTCAATTAATTAAAAGTAAAAAAGTAAATAACATTAAAGTAATGCATTGTTCTGTTTCTTTAAAAGGGTAATTAATTAAATTTCCACTATTTTATAATAGTGCAAATCTATATGCAAGGCAGTGTGAAGCCATAATCGATGGGTCAGTTATATTTTATGGCACATTTTTCTGAACCATTCTGGGTCGTTCTTGGCAACAGACTCTGGTCTTCCATCCTTGTGTCTGTAGTGGAACTCGGAGACGCCTCGCCCTGGTACGTTGTTCACGATGAACTTGCAGAAACGTTCGACCATTCGTGCGTCCCATTCGGAGGAAACGTAGTGTATCGCTTCGTACTCGACTAGTACCTGAATAAAATACATTACATGAATATTGTCTCCAAGATTTTGTAAAACCAAATTGAAGAAAAAGAGTGTCCATGGAGTTTCCTGCTCGTTCTTCTCCATAGAGATCTACGCTTTGGAACGAGCAGCTTTAAACTGTAACTTCTTGACATTCAAAAGTGCCTGTAAAAATGGTCTATTGAAATAAATGCTTTGACTTTGACTTTACAAGCGTTAAAATTATATTCTCTACACCGAATTTTTCAATGGAGACTAGCGTAGAAGATTATTTAGTGCACAATACACTGTGAGCGCAAATAGATGCACTTTTTCGCTCGTGCACTCCCTCTTTCTTCATTCTCATATAACATATTCCGATGGGACACTAATCACGACCGGGGAGAGATCAGATACGTGTCCCACTGCCAACTTCAGATCTTCTGGCTGTTACTGAAAAAATCCAATATCATTTTGCCGGTCCTGGGAGTCGAACCTAGGACGTCATCATGTTCATCAGTCGTACTTGCGACCTTGAAACCAACGGGGCAGTTAAGCATTACAATATCAGCAAATACCTGAACAGTATATTCCTCGTCTCCTGCCTGGAACCTGAACGCGTAGTCTCTAGGAGCTGTCCCATTTTCTCCATGGTGGTAGAGCTTCAAGTCCACCCATTTTACCGGCAACAACTCGCCGTTTGGAAGTGCTATGTGACCCAATTCAAAACTGAAATAGAAGGAAGTTGTTGAACTTTCAAATATTAAATGTCGATTATTATCGCGGATAAAAAGTATCCCATGTCCTTTCTTGGGGTTCAAACTCATCCCGTACCAAATATCATCAAAATCGGCTCATTGGTGAAGTCGTGAAAGCATAACAGACAGACTGAGTTACTTTCGCATATTATTGGCCTACTTCAGGGCAAGGGCCTCTTCACATACAGAGAAAGCATGAGCATTGATTGATCATAATCATTATTTTAATTAGGTCTGAAATTACCAATCCGCATTGACCAAGCGCGGTGATCAATGCTCATGCCTTCTCTAGATGAGACGAGGCCTTATTACAAAAGTAGGTACCTACAATTATAGAAAAAGAATTAGCCTTGGATTAACGGTGGTTTACAACTCTTACTATCCACTTACTGATCTTATATTTACTATAAGATATAGCGACATATATCGTTCAGCATAGATCGTGCTATCAAAGCTCTCCGCGACATTAGCATATATATAAAATCCGGACAATAACCGTCGGGCAGTAGCCCGCTAGACACAATACCTGCCTGGTCGGAGGATCCTCCCTTTTCAACGGTGGATGAGAAACTTTGCACCCTGTTTCTCATCCCTCCCGAAGATAAATCCTTATTTGAAAGATGGACAAAATGCTGATATTGACTTACTTTGAAGCCGTAGACGGCTGGCATACCACTCCGACGCAGATGTAAGAGCCGTCCTCCAGGAAGATGTGGTGGAACGCGTACCTGTGCATCAGGGTCCAGTCGCGCTGCTGACCTGAGGAATGCACAAGAATTTCCAGCTTTTGAGTGGCTAATACGTTGGGCTACCATCACCTTAATTACCGCCGCCGGGCGAAAACTTTAAAAAACCCCGGACATTTGGGAAAATTTAGATATTTCTCGGACTCCAGGGAAAATATTTTATAGTAATAAGTCATCTTTATTTATTAGCTTATCTTTCAATTTATCGGGATTATCCTATCACAAAAAGTGTCCGGGTTTCATTGAGACATTCTAATTCGTAATAATAGTGTGGATTTTATTTTATAAAGCTTGCTGTATTATTTAACTTACCAAAGCTATGATCCCTGAAGGAAGGAAGTGTATATTCAAAGGATTCGTTCTCGATCTTGAACTTGCATTTCAATGTACCGAACTGTTCGTAATGAGACTGATGAGCACTGTAAAGGAAATGTATGATTAAAATAGAAACAATATCGTCTTGACCGTTTTTTTTAATGTCATTGGATGGCAAATAAGCCACGTAATAATCTACGTATAGACAACTGCAGAGGCCTTGCAAATGCGTTGCCATCCCAGAGACAGTTTAAAATGTCCCATGTGCCTGTAACTACAACGGCACCCATACCCTTTAAACTCTGCGGGTTGTTCGAAAGAGATACCGCGCCCCCGGAACGCAAAGGGCACATGAAGGAATATAGATGGGTTTTAGTCAGTAAAAGTCTGACACTCCCTGCCATCCCGCCAAGGGCAAGGGAAGTCATTTGATGATTTCCCATCTATAACAAAAAACCCTTCAAACTGGAACACAGCAAAGCTTCTTTGCGGCAGTAAATAGGTATGGTGGTAGTAATTACTGGACAAGCTCCTTCACAAAGAGCTCTACTACTATTAAAACTTTATTTAAGTACTTACTCCTTGAGGTGTTCAAAGTACTTCCTGCTCCATTTCTCCAGAGCTATCGACCTGATGATGGCCGGGGGATGAAGGTCGGTGTCGAAGTCGATGTACCTCGTGGTAGCGTTCCATTCTCCGAAGAAGTCTACATCAACCAACTTATCTGGTTCGTTTTGAAACCTGTCAGGATATTCATACATAAGTGATAAATTGCAGCAAACCGCTGCCCGCTCGTCGTCTGACAATCGAGGTACGACTTTTTGTCGGTGAGAATGGAACATTTGTATTCTAATATACCAACCCACGTATCTCTAATATACAAAAATTCGGTCCTCGAAACTATGTTTTTTTTAACCCCCGACGCAAAAAGAGGGGTGTTATAAGTTTGACGTGTCTGTCTGTCTGTCTGTCGTCTGTCTGTCTGTCTGTGGCATCATAGCTGCCGAACGGATGAAGCGATTTCAATTTAGTTTTTTTTGTATTAAAGGTGACCTATGTGCGAGTGTTCTTAGACATGTTTGATGAAAATCGGTTGAGCCGTTTAAAAGTTGTGGGGGTGAAAGTAGGGAAGAAAAACCGAATGTCTGTAAATATACTCGAGTCGGGTCTCAAACTTAACAAAATCGACATTATAATAAGTAGGTACCTATAAAAAGTATAAAATAAAAAATTTAAAAAACCCCCAACACAAAAACCTAAGTTCCCTTTAAAAAGTAAAAAAATAACAAAAAAAATACGTCACGTTGGGGGACCGATGTTGCATTTAGGATACGATCGTCCCGAGCGGTCCCCCAACGTGACGTATTTTTTTTGTTATTTTTTTACTTTTTAAAGGGAACTTAGGTTTTTGCGTTGGGGGTTTTTTAAATTTTAAATTTTTAAATATCCGATTAATCGGTCCTACGAAGACCTTCCATATGCCATGGTTCTCATCACTGTTGCATAATAGGCCCAGGGTTCATATAAAAAGGCCCATATTCCTTTGTCAAGAACAGCTGATTTTAATATAATCCTTTAAACACCTAGGAAGGTCCAATCTTTTCTAAAATTAGCAAATTGAGCTCACCACATCTGCCCCTTATACGAGACGGTCCATTTCTCCATGGGCACCACGGGAGTAATCTTCAGTCCTTCGGCTCCAAACTCTCCGATTTCAGCGCCAAATAGTACCGTATCAGGTAGTTTCTTGCCGCATAGCAGGCCTTTGCTCGGGAGCTGGTGAAGAGAATTAATGTCAAGAGTACTGCTGGAAGAGAAGTCCACGGATTTTGCCGTGCGCGAAGTAAGTCCGGTCAATCAAAACTCGGTTAGATCCGCGCGTATGTATATCGTTCCAAGCAGTATAAATTCCATGTAAAAATGAACCTTAACTTTTATGTAGAAGCCTGAATTTTCTTTAGCAGTATGAAATGCACTCCGATGTAGCCTGCTTCGTGGAAATCGTACATAACGCAGATGTAAACGAAATCACGGATTAATTAGCTATATAATCTATACTAATATTATAAAGCTAAAGAGTTTGTTTGTTTGATCGCGCTAATCTCAGGGACTACTGGTTGGAATCGGAAAATTCTTTTAGTGTTGGATAGTCCATTTCTTGAGGAAGGCTATAGGCTATGTAACATCACGCTACAACGCACCAACAGGTGCTGAGCAGCGAGGGTGAAACCGCGGGGAACAGCTAGTTAGCTATATGTCCTTTTCCAGATATAAAACTAACTCTTTGTGTTCTTTTATTACATTCGTTTCAGTAATTTTGTCGTGTTGTGGTAACAAATATACATAGGTATATAGATTTACTGTCGTATTTATGATATACACAAATGTGGATGTCCCTACTGACTAGTTTTGACGTTGTATTTAAATCGGATGAGAATTCGTTTTTTTTTATTATTTCAATGAGCAAGAAAGGATGACTCTGAAATCGTAATTATTGCATTTTTAGCTACTTAAACATCCAATCAAAGTTCAACAGTTCATTGGTCCTAAAGTAAATGTTTTATCAAAGCAAAATGCTTATCATGCTTACGCCGATGTAAAACACTCCATTGCACATGCCCATAGGTCTGCGCTCGCAGCCGGCTATCACATACACGCCCTTGTTCTGCTCGCTGTTCGCTGATATGAAGAACACTGCGTCGAAGGCCTGAAAGTAAATAAACATTTACCATTACATCACGCTAGGGTTGCCATCACCTAAATTGCAAACGCCGGGCAAAAACTTAAATACCCCGGACATTTGGGTGAAATTTAGTTCTTTTCCCGGGCATCCCAGGATTATTATTTTATTTATCGCTTATCTTTCAATTAGTCGGGATTCGCCTAACACTAAAAGTGTCCTAAAAGTGTGACATTTTTTGACAACCCCTACCGGACGTCCCCAGGACGCCCTCTAAACTAGGACAAATCCGGGAAAACCCGGACGGATGGCAGCCCTACATCACGCTTACGTATTCGCAAACACATACACATACATACATACATAAACTCACGCCTTTTTCCTATGGGGGTAGGCAGAAACCACGGACCGCCACCTGCTACGATCCTTACACACTCCTTTCGCCTCGTGCACACTGGTCATACAAGCACGCCGGTTACGAGTACTGTGTACCTGACCTTTCTGAAGAATGTCACCAATAAGGTCTCCCGTCCTCCCGGCATTGCCACTCACATCTGCCATATAAATCCCTTTTCTTAGTCGCCTTTCACTCGGAAAAACATCTTATTTGTATACTTACTTCCATTTTCCTCCACTAATAAATTGAATTGAATTTTTGGCAAATAAATGATTCTGATTCGCTAAGGGTCAGACAGAGCTAGGTTGCGTCTGGTGTTGCTAGGTGCAGTGTGTATTTTGAAATGGAAGGTTTTCTTTATGTCATTGGATGGCAAACAAGCCGACGACCCACCTGATGTTAAGTGGTCACCGCTACCTATAGACATCTGCAATATCAGAGACCTTGAAAATGCGTTGCCATCCCAGTGACAAAGTTGAAATGTCTAATTACCCTTCAAGCCCTAAAAGCCATACAAACGAGTCACTAAAACATTGCAATGATTCGTTTGTCCAAATATGAGTTGTATGAGTATTTTAAAGGTTATGAGGTACCTTAGCGTGACTGCTCAGCGGCTGCGCTCTCTCCATGAGAGCTGGGTCCGCTATAGCCTTCACACCCTGCCCCGCCCGCCCGTCGGGGCCAGCCGCGGTATGTTTGCTTGAATACTGGAATAAAAAAATACTTTTTTAGAAGGGCACCTCATTAGTTTACCTCTAGTCTATAGAAATGAAAATGAATGGCAAAACTAGACTAACGGCTGGACCTATGTGATGTGGCTATTTGTTTTTTTGTTGTGTTTTTTTTTTCCGTACAAGGTTTTTATGAACGGTTTTTTTTAACATAATATACCATCACGCCTGATTCCCCGAAGGGTTAGGTAGAGGTGCACCAATGTACACCAACACTTCGGAGATATCTTTATGTCCCATGTAATAGGGGGCGAACCTATTGCCATTTACCGGGCACAGTCAGACTCTTACTGACTAAAACTCATCCGTATTCATCCTAATGCCCTTTGCGTTCCAAGCCTCGTGGCTCTTTCGAACCAATTCCGCAACACCTGGCAAACACAAGGTACCTCAGAAGTTCTACTTGATAACAATCGTTTCCTACATAAGATTGGTACCTATTTACTAAGTACTTAGATGATTAATAAAAATGGTACGTACTAATTACTATTAACAGAACCGCATCCGCATGGGCAATGCGTGAAGACTGTTCATTTATTGTTAATTAATATCAAATCAGTTTATCACACACCTGCGTTGCTACCTGAGCTCTGAACTACTGATAACAGCGGGAGATACTGATATCAGCAGCGAGGTATTTAATCATAGACATGTGAGTGCAGCTGGGGATTTGCACGTATATACCAAACTTTTTTTTTTTTTACCGCTGGGAAACCGTCAAATGACTTCCTCCGCCCTGGGGGGGCGGGAGGGAATGTCAGACTTTTACTGACTAAAACCCATCCATGTTCCTTCGAGTGCCCAGAGAGTATCGCTTTCGAACAACCCGCAGCGGGCAGGCAGCGGCCCTTAGTGGCCCCTCCGAATGTTTGCTGACAACTCTTTGAGGCGCGCGTGGAACACGAACGCGCTGTCGACACGGTCTGTCGAAGTCGAAGAAAGGCGAAAGTCCTTCAGGATGTCACGTTTAAATGGTTGAACGAATCTTTTGGCACTAAGATAAGATTTTAGTGTAGAATTAGACATAGGATTCCGGATAAATGTGTTCGGTTCCCGTGGGGTAATAGGTATCTTTGACGCGAAGAACCGATCATCCTGAAACTTTGCGTTGTCAGGCTCGCAATGTTACGCACGCAAAACATTGTGCTTAGGGTACGGGTGCATGCAACGGCACAGGGATTGTGGGGATATTTAATGTTTAAAAATTTTCTTTGTAAAATGTTCAAATTGTTGTAACTAGAAGGTTCTCAGATATAGGCTGGAACCAAAAATGATCGCGATGTTCGAAAGAACATGTTATTTTCGGCTTCGTTAAGTGCTTTTTACACCCGTTTAACTCAAGAAAAGTTAGTGTCTCTAATTGTTTATCTGCTTAGGAACTGTTTCCATGAAAAATATCAAACTAATCAGTTAAATAAATGAAAGCGATTGAAAGTAGTAGGTAGTGTGGGGGTTTTGGTTTCGATGCATTCCTGGTCGGGTATAAAGTGTTACCTATTGAGTTTTTCAAACAGAAAGTTGTCAGGTAGCAGCCCGGAATTTGGAAGTTGGTGATGCAAAACCCCCGTGTCTCGGAAAGCACCTAAAGCTGTTTGTTGGTCCCGGATGTCATTCGTAGATCATTGACAGTCCTTACGGATAGTCAGAATCCAGGAAGTCTGACAACCAGTCCTACCAAGAGCTATCGTGTTGCCTAGTAACTGGATTGCGGAGGTCAGATAGGCAGTCGCTTAATGTAAAACACTGGTATTCAGCTGCATCCGGTTAGACTGGAAGCCGATCGCAGCATAGTTGGGAAAAGGCTAAGCAGATGATGATGACAGTAAGTAGGTACCCACATCTACTTCAGTAACAGCCGGTTAAAACAGGTACCAATCTCGGTTAACAACAAATTAAAGATAAACTCACCTTTCTAAAATAATACAGGATGGCGAACAACACATATTTAACGTAGTACCACTTCCCTGGGACCGCATATATACCAAGTATAGGCTTCGGGTCCTTCCTAAGCCTATTATAAATAAATAAAATTATACCGAGACCAATAACCCAAAGTGTGAGTGACATTTTGTTGGGCTGGCGTACCTACACTGAATGTGGAAAAACATTGATAACACTGATATAAAATTATATAAATGATAAGAGCTTGTACATTGTTGTTCGGTAGGTAATTAAGTACCTCGTAGACGGTGTTGTTGTTATCGAAGACTAATGAATTGTCTGCAGTGGGTAGGTAGGTACCTACTTAAAAAAAATCTCAGTATCTGTAAGATAGAAGATTCTCGTCTTGTTGACAAATGGAAGTTTTTTTTGGATTGTGTTTTGCAATGTGGATTGCAAGTTGGACGTTTATTATCAACTAGCTATATACCTACCTACTTCGCGGTGTCACCCACGTTCAGTTAGGTCTTTGGTTACTGCTCGGCTCCCGTTGGTCGTAGCGTGATGATCTATAACCTTCCTCTTGAATCACTGTATCTACTGATGAAAACTGCATTAAAATATGCTGAGCAGTCTAGATAAATAGATATCTAAGATCTAAGCGTACAGAGGGACAGACGGCGGGAAGCGACTTGGGTTTTATATTATGTAGAATTGCATTTATGATATACACTGACAGGGTCTGGCGGAAATCTAATAATAATACCAGTATATTATTGTCCCACTGAAAGGCAAATACCTCTTCTCTCCAAAAGTCAATCTCAATCGAGACTATAGCCAAGTACCCAGGAGATATCATAGTAGGTACACAAGTGAGTGTGTAAACACAGGTGTACTCCCTCAGGCCCTCTTCCCTCACTCTCATAGTCCGATGGGACAGCAACCCGACACGACCGGGGAGAGTTCAGGCGCAGGACCAAAGGCTTTACGAGGTTTCCAGGGCACGTCACACCGCCATCTTCTAAATCCGGGCTGGTACTACGAAATTATCAATAACACTTTGCCCAACCTCGGGATCGAACCCAGGGCTCCAATAGCGGTTGCGCTTGCAACCACGAGACCAACGAGGCAGCCATATCAGGATAGATTTATAGTGAATTGTGAAGTTTATTCAAATGAAACAACAATTAAGATAAAGAATTAATATTATTTATTCGTAACTTTTCATACATAAACAAATACATACAATACTTAATAGGTTCCTACCTCCTAACGTCGAAATGGGTAGTAGACACCACCAATCAATTGACGTCTTTTTATGAGCTGTCAAAACGCGATCCCCACAGATTTTGTATGACAATAACGAACTGTGACGTCATTTATTTGCCAATTGAATTGGCTATTTATTGATTTCAAAGCGACCAGAAATCTAATTTTACAGTTAATTGATATATCGTCGGGTTTTTAGGGCTAAAAAGGGGCTGTTTTTAAAGAAGGGTGCGTTTTGGAATTATTGTTCAATGGTGTCTATTACTCAATCATATAAGAACTTTCATTTGTTTATTATACCTTCTTAGATACACTAAGAATTATTGTTTCTTTTTTGTTATTTTTCCAAGGATAATATTATGCAATTATTATGTAATACTACTTACCTACCATGAGTTTATTAAATGTCGTGTGAAATTAGTAGATAATTCGATTGACGATTTAATAAAATTCAGTCCGTAGTTACATTACTCATCGTATATTTATAAGTAGATACATTTATTGCCAATAATGGAGAGAAACAGTGAGCTTACCTTACTGGTGAAATGTGAAAGTACTTCATTATATTGGACCGAGATCCCAAAATCGCTCGTCCTACGTTATTGCAGTAGTGGTAAAACTTTGAGTGTAGATAGAGAAATATTAAGGAGGCAGTAGTAGAGCTCTTTGTGAAGCAGGTTGTCCGGGAAAGTACTACCACCATAAATATTTATGCTGCACAGCAGCGTTGCTGTGTCCAGGTTTGAGAGGTATGGGTGCCAGTGTAATTACAGGCACATGAGACATTTCAACTTTGTCTGTGGGATGACAACGCATTGGCAAGGTCTCTGGTATTGCAGATGTGTATCGGCGGCAGCGTGTGTGAGTGACCATTTATTTAACATCAGGTGGACCCTGGGCTTGTCTGCCAACCGTCACATTTGATCTTAAGCGAGCTAGGTACCTTTCATATCTGAAAGAGCCCAGTATTGCATACGATATATTCCTCTGTCTATCCTCAAAATCTTAGCGTTTAAATGACATAAGTTCGTCAACTCTGGGATCTCAGACCACATTTCTATCTACCCTTTGGGTAAAGCCAGACGAACGTAATTTTTTGAGGTGTGAGTCGCGTAATTTCTGCTACATTCGGTTTTATACAAAACTCCTGTTTCTCATACACGGCGACGCAAAATGAGTTGCCAGTTTCAGTAGAAACTAAATTACGGCTCAAAAAACGCGGGTCTTAAAGGCCGTGTTCAAACCAGACTGACTGTGCAGCCGCCGAATGTGAGCAGGCTCACTGTGAGCCCCAGTGTAAACGTGAAAATAAGCGGTATTGTGAATATAATAATGTCAGCGTCTACGCATAGCATAATAACGAATCGTCGGTTTGATGTGAACGAAAAAGTGAATATGTATGGAAATACAATAAACTGCGTAACGTTCGCTCATTTTCAGCGGCTGACAGTCAGTTTGGTTTGAACATGGCCTTACTCACAAAATTACGTTAGTGTGGCCTCACCCTTTGGGGGATGGCGTGATGTTGTTTTGACTAGCTTTTTATTACAAAAAAAAAAACATATAACAGTACACTTGGTTCCCAAGGGATGTTTAATATATAGCATGGTACATAGACATTCCACTAACGACAACAAATACAAAGATATAATATCTATTTGTCAGTGGCAAACTAATTTAATAGCTATTTGAATACTGTATTGTCAATTTTTAGAAGAATTATCAGTACTTACGTAAATGTAGTGTTAAACAGCATATTTATGTAAATTTAGGTCTATATTACACATAGTATGTTATATACCAGGCATTCCCAACCTTTTTTAATCTGTGACCCCTTTATAGGTTGTTATTTATTTTTGCGACGTTTTTCTATATGAAAATATTTGTGTGTAGCCTACGTTAGGGTGTTACTACACCAATAGATCTATCGTCTATCGATCAATGGTAGAATGGATTAGTCGTACGATTGGTGTAGTAGAAACTATCGATCGACGTCGACTAATCCATTCGACCATCGATCGATTGGTGTGGTAACATTATTGTAATTTATTGAATTAAATAAAATTCCAAAGATTGGGAACAATCTCATTTTTTTTTTTGTAATATATTAGTATAATTATTGTACTACAAACAATGAGACAACCTGTGGGTTCCGTCATGCGTCACCCCCAGGACAGCACAGTTGGGAACCCCGGTCCTACACAATTTTAAACACATTAAGCACATAAATCTACAATAACACATAATTACAATAGATACGATGTTAATCTAAAAATACTGTTTCATACTTGGCTGGGCGTCAATCTTGGTTTCTAGAAACTTGACACGCCCGACCGCCTTGCTTACTGCCACAATAGATGTTGTTCTAGTGCTAGAAAGAGATGGAGCTATAATGTAAATAGCGGCATCCCATTCTCGCACTGGAATATTTTCTTATTTATAAAAAATGTACTCAACCCATGGTAATAATTAGGTTTCGCATCTGTGCTATTCACCAGGTTTGTGTAGAAAAGAAAAAAAAAACAACAAAAAATACTATTAATATTTTACATTTATTATTAAAGGAAAATAACAAAAACCTTAACATAAACTCTAAATGTATTATAATTATAAATTATTTAATTAGTTCTTAAGTAGGAGTAATACGGTTGTTATCACCTTTATGCCTTTAGTAATAAGGTTGAATGTGATGTACCAAAAACATTTGTCAGCTGCGATATAACATTGTTCCTAGATTGTGTTCTAGATAGGAAATAGGCATGAATTTTTTTATCGCATTTGCTAACAAAATATGAAAATACCGTCGTAGAGCTGACAAAAAGTTAAATTAAAATCGGCTAAGAACTACGGTCGATATAAGCATCTATTAATTACGTATCGATTAGACAGAGAGATCCGACATGAACTGTGACGTCACATAACACTACGGCCATATGAACTCCGTGTTAAATTTCTAGAAAGCTAGAAAGAGATGGAAACGAATCTTCGACGGCTTATACCTTTTTTAATTTAATAGTTATTGAAAAATAGTTTTACTAAACTGTTTATTACATGAATGAGGATTTTTTTTTAAATAAAAATAATCATGCTTATTCCCTATTGGACAATTAATGATATTTTGAAATAGTGATGTAAACAACCGTACTAAGCCTATTGTGATAGTGTAGTGTAGTGCTGATATCACAAATACTGTTTGTCTTCCATTACATACAAACACAATTTTATACGGCAACTCTATTACTCTATGGTATCTATTGTACGTCACCTTTCGTTTTTTTTTTATCTATGCTAATTAATATGATCAGAAATATCGCACATAATTTTTTTTCTGTTGCTGAGGTTATAGGCATAGAACGTTAAAGCAAAAAATAATTGTTGCGCAACAGTTGCGCCACTATTGATCACATTTTTTTTTATTCAGTGAAAAGTTCACCAGTTTAAATAAGGACGAAGCTTGCGCATTTGAATAAGCTAATGAGAAACAAAAACATTATATTTTATGTGAATTTTAGTGTTTATGCTACAGAATGTTGCCAACAGTTGCGCAACAATCTTTTACGTACAGTAAGTAGGTTTAAACATTAGCTAGTAATACAGAGTACAGTGCAAAGGCGACCTTATCTACACGACCTATTTTCTAGTGAGATAGTATTGCGAAAATGAATATTTTTAATCGACATGATCCGCCTTCTTTTCAAGTTTTCGGTGTTGCCTATCACAAAATGGGACTGAACACAGCATAAAAACAAAACTAAAATTGAAGAGCGAGTGCACACTGCGATACAATTTTTACAGCACGATTTTTGGTACATTTTCGTTGCGATTTTTTGCCATCTTTCCAAGCAATAAGTTCACTTGTCGCACATATTTCTGCGACTAAATTATCGTTAGTAATAAAATCGCAGTGTGCGCTCTTTCCATGCTTTGCGCAAATCCAGTAATGTACTGCTAAAGGCAATGTTGATTACATTTACTGTAGAATGATAGCCTATTTAGATCTATTGGTATAACTAATAAAGCAACTATATTTTGAGGTATTTTTTTAAAATAAAAGCCGGTAAACAAGTCGAAAATATAGTATTATTTGATGAACATGTGGGGTGCGATGAGAAGGGCTTTTAAAACGGGATATCAGTGAATTAGACGCGATGAATATTCAAAATGTTTGCCGGTTATTGTTATTTAGATTTATAAGAGATTATATCTGCATAAATGGTGAAATTACAGACACACGAGACATTTATTTAGGCGATTGGCACATTGCCCCGCTTCACGGAGCGTAGCGCTTGAGTGCGTTTTCTCACGTTGTTAGTAAGTATCTGTGTTTGTATAGAAAACACGCGTAGTGCAACACACTGAGAACACGTTCACGCACAGTGTTGCAGATCACCAGAGCTCCGTCGTGACGCACCACAGAGCGTAGCGCGGGGCAGCGTGCGAATCGTCTTAAACTTAGTCTCTGGGATGGCAACGCATTCGCAAGGTCTCTGGTATTGCAGATGTCTATAGGTACCGGTGACTACTTAACATCAGATGGGCCGTCGGCTTGTTTGCCAGTCGCCATCTATCTTTACCCTTTTTGTTTGTCCCTTCTAGACGGATCATGTATTATTTATTACTGTATAAAAAGAGCTTCGGTCCAATCATGATAAATGCAGTAACGTCAGCAAATAATATCGGAAAAAATGGACGTCAAAATTTGGAATAGATTTTTTTATTAGGAATAATTAATAATAAGTTTTCGATAGTTTTAATTGGAATAAATTATTACAATTAACGTATAGAGAAGCTGCCTGCTTTGTTTTGGTGTTCGCATAACTTTGGTAAGTACAAGAATTTTGGTTAGCTTCGTTGCACATAGGTACGTATATACATACATTGTATTAAACTTATACTTTTCGTTCACTTGCCATCTTTCAGAGGGTGAAAGCACTCACGAATATAAACAACTTTCATAAAGCAACCAACTCCGAAATATGAAAAAATAAACAAAAGCTGTTCCGTACAAAAATGCATTACAACACGATCAAAATGTACAGAACAGCGGATTTTTCTTCCCTTATTTCTGGGTTGGTCCTTTAGCAAAAGTTGTTCGTATTTAAGAGTACTTTCATCCCTTAAAAAAAGGCAGGTGAATGAAAAATAAACTTAACGTTACGTGTTAAAGAATGGAGACATTGTTAAAGACAAATATTATTCACTGCTTTCTATCAAGCGACGCCACGTGACTAAACCGATAAATCCATAAAACATTAGAACCTAACTTGTACTCCTATCACAAAATTAAGTTTTTTTTTAGAGTGCGTCTCCACCGCTTTTATTCCTTAAATAACAGAACAAAATGTAATGGAGATAGTTGTGTTATAATTATTTGGAAGGACACTAAATGAGACACAATAAAAGTTTTATTGTTAAGCGAATCAGCCTGCTTAACGAACGAGGGTATAACTATGCATAAAGATGTAGATACACTGTATCTATAGCTCTTTATTCCAAGTCAATAGCAAAAGATTTTCAAATAATGAAAAAAGTAGTGTTTGCAGTGAGAACACACTTTTATGCGAACACCAAAACACAGCATGAATAATCTAACAAGAATCAAAATCAGCACACATACTCAATACCTAAGTAGTACACTCCGCATCTAGCGTAGCCGTATACGTTGCGTAAACGCAACGTAAACGCCGCGTCGACTAAAACTTAACGCCACATCAACACAACATTTTCTGCTACAATTACAAAAACGCGACGTAAACGCAGCGTTAACGCAAAATGCGAAGGCACGCAAACCGAGGTTCTTTAGTTTGTTTCCTATTCTCTAACAGCTCCGATGATGGTAAGAATGTACAAGAAGATGTTGATGATGTCGAGATACAGGTTCAAGGCTGCGAAGATGTATTCCTCGGGCGAGATGCTGTACTTGTGCTTACCCCCCATCATGAGCTGGGTGTCGTACACGAGGTACAGGGAGAAGATCAGGGCTCCGATGGACGCGTAGACTAGGGTCACGATCTTGTTGTGGGGAATGAATATGCAGACTATACCTGGAATTATAGAGATAAGTTTTGGTTAGACTTTTTGCCGAATCTATGCTTTTATTTAATCTGAGATTTTTACAAAATAATTTCAGTGTTTATAATTACATACTATTAAAATTTAATATTTTGTCACAATAAAATAAATAAATATCTTGGGACAACTCACACACGGCTATCTGATCCCAAGCTAAGCAGAGCTTGTGTTATGGTAATCAGACAACTGATATACATACTTATATAATTTATAAATACATACATATTATAGATAAATCACACCCAGACACAGAACAAACAATCATGCTCATCACACAAAGTTTGTCCTGGGTGGGAATCGAACCCACGACCTCCGGCTTAGCAGTCAGGGCCGATAACCACTAGACCAACAGGCCCAAAAAAAAAAAAAAAATAGCTACATAATTAAATTATTATTGTTCCAAAATTGTCCTCGGAAATAAATTAATATGAAAAATGCCTATAAGTGGCAGAATTAAGGGTGATAATCGTACATATTTCAATTAAGCATCGGCTTGTGATTGACCGTACTATTAATAAGGCCATAAAATCTTTATCACGTCAATTATCCGTCCAGCAGACATAATGGTTAACCCATTCAGTGCGGGCGACGCGCATGCGCGTTTTACTGCCGTTTGCATGCGCGTTGTGCACACTGTATTAATTAAACAATCACAATCTATATGTGGGTCATAGAAAAGGGTAAAAATTAAAATGGCAGTGAAAAATAAACTTTACATGTAGACTCTTAAAGTTCCCCGCGTTAAACTGCCCCGTTGGTCTCGTGGTCGCAAGCGCGACTGCCGAGCAAGGGGTCCCGGGTTCGATTCCCAGGTCGGGCAAAAAGTGTTATTGGGTTTTTCCATAAGGAATTTCTCAGTAGCAGCCCGGAGTTTGGATTTGTGCCCGGTTAATGGCAATAGGCTCGCCCCCTATTACATGGGACCTAAATATACCGGCGAACTGTGGGTGTACCTAAATTGGTGCACCTCTGCCTAACCCTTCGGGGAATACAGGCGTATGATGGATGGTGGTCTTAAAGTTCCTTTTCCGAAATCAACTTACCAAATACAAGTAGTACGACGGTAGCACATAACAGGAATCCGCCCATGACAGTGAAGTCCCATTTAGTTTGGAAGGCGAACAGAGTCAGCGCGAAACATACTGCTGCCGTTATACCTACTGCCATCATTACCTGGGAACAATAATGTTTTATTAAGGCCTGTGATTTTTACGTTAGCTGTACTCCTGATAGGCTTTTTTTTTTATAGACGGGAAATCATCAAATAACTTCCCCCGCCCTGGGCGGGGCGGGAGGGAGTGTCAGACTTTTACTGACTAAAACCCGTCTATGTTCCTTCATGTGCCCTTTGCGTTCCGGGGGCGCGGTATCTCTTTCGAACAACCCGCAGCACTCCTGATAGGCTTAAGGACCTTTTGGAAGGGGGAAGTAAATTCAATTCTTTTTTGCATATAACATTAAAAACAGGCATTTCTAATTGAAATAGATAAATGATTTGAATTCGGCTAGGGATGTATTTACGGGGTGCATAAATACATCACAAAGCCGTGGGCTAAGCATATTATTATCGTCCATCAAACTAGTAACAGTAAGTAAAAAATTTTAGTGATAAACGACTTGTATTTTCGTTTTTGCAACTTTTGCGCTATATAACTCAAAAGGTTATTCCTGGTCAGTCATTGTCTGACTGATCGAACTATCGACTGCCTAGAAGTTGGTGGATTGCTGTGCAAACTGGCAGGCGGGACAGTAAACGATTTTAAATTTATCGATTGAATTTAATAGTTATCCAATCGAAATAAGGTGCATTTTTTAATGCTCGGTGATCCGCTTCGGAGCAGCATTGCAATTAGGGTTTCGTATATATTAAAATAAGCTTCTAAAGGTCTTACCGCATCAACTTGGTAGACACTGGACGTAACTCCGAGTAGGAAGCTCTCTGCCACAGTGAATATGCCGAGGAATATGAAGTTCATGGGCGCCTGACGCCGCACGTTGTGGCAGCACGCCATCACGATCAGACACACGAACACCACGGCGAACGCGACCCAGCTGCAGACAAGGTGTTTAAGTTAATACATACATAAACTCACGCCTTTTTCCATTGGGGGTAGGAAGAAGCCACAGAACGCCACCTGTTACGATCCTTATATACTCCTTTCGCTTCGTCCACAGTCATACAACTGGATATACAAGTGTTTAAGTTAATAAAGAACAAAATGTTGCAATCCTGTGGATAACGGTTCCTATGGATATTCGGTTAGAAGGTAAACGACCCAGGGGACACAGCCCAAGTCGACCAAATAACCAAAAGCCTAAACACGACGAGCATAGATGCCATGGATCGAGGCAGGTGGACGTAGCTCTGTCGTGTAGAATCTGGTGGACGGGAACATCACGACGCTCAGCAGTGAGCTTACGACTCGAGAAAGAGGATAACGGTTGGCGCAGTGGCTAAGCATTTGGCTGATGTGCAGCGCGTCGTGGGTTCAATTCCTACGTAGAACAAATTATTTGTATGGCCTACAGATCCGGGTCCGGGTCGATTCCGGGTTTGGCTGTTTGTGTAAGTTAGTTTATATGTTTGTTTGTAAACGCACTTATGATACAGGAGAAATTACTAGAGTAGGGCCATTTTTCATTTTTGGTATTGTTACGTTAATCCAAAACAACTAATATAAGTTAACATAAGTTACAGAGATATTTATTTATTGGTAATTTACAACGGTTAAACCAATGTATCTAAGCTAATAAAAGTTTAGATACTTACAAAAGCCAGCCATTTCGATGAGCCCAGTTTTTAGTAGGTTGGTGGAACAGGAACAGAGCAATGAAAGACATCGTCACGAGCAGCTGACACATCAGGATGGCGTACACCTGGAATTGAGAACACACACAGGTTAGAACGACCTCAAAGCATTTACCTATTTAAATTAAACACTATACGATCAACATTGTAGGTACTTGATTAAGGACCAAGAACAAAATCATTTAGAAAAATGGGCTAAGATTGTTTTTTTTTTAAGTTTTTAGTTTTTTTTACATATCTGGGTATAGCGATGCTCAATAACACGATTATTGAACGCACTCTGCGGCATTTTAACGTCTCAGTGTCAGCTACGATTGGAGCATACAAACCTCAAATAAAATCACATAATTATGTGCGGTCTCATTTGTGACGTCGTTTTTCAAGCGCTTATCGGGAACCTAGTACATTTCTGAAGCGAAGATTAAACAGGTGCTTTCAAATGGTGTACAGTAGCAACATCCATAGTCTTGCCTGTATATCAAATACCTTATTTGACAGTACACATCAAATAAAATAAGTGCCTTTGGTGTTGCAAGTGTCCATAGGCAGCGGTGACCGCTTAACATCAGGCGGGCCGTTAGCTTGTTTGCCACCTTATGTAGTAAAGAATAAATAAATAAATAACCTATGATTTTGATTCGATACAACTTACATCAAACGTATCGCTATTTTGAACCTTATTGGTACCGGGATGCGTTGTTTTTAACATTATATTTGCTTATCATAGGGCCTTAAGTTCCGACATGAACCCTTTGAGTCGGGGTCATCGCACTCAGTTAAAGTGGTACAAAATAACCAGGTTTCTAAAACCCTGCAGTATTACCTTGCGGATGAACGCCCTCCGTATGGACTGCTCCGTGAAGTCGAATCCTTTGACCTCGCCATCCTCGCCCACGGTGTCCGTAGGGGGTGCGTACCCTTGCGGCTGGAACAGGAGGAAATAACACATTATTATATCAATTGAACTTGAAATTACTCAGACTATTAAACATATAACAAGAATTTTGTGAAATGCTGGCCATTCACATAAAAGTAATACTATGGACATTATGGAACTCTGAGTCTGAAATAAAGATTTTATTATTATTATATAAAAACCGGTCAAGTGCAATCCTTTAATTTACAAATGCGGCCATAGTAATTCACTCTCTGTAAAAATTTCAGGAGCTAGGCGGGCTACTAATAATAAAATTCTAATGGGAAAACCTAACATATTGCCCGACCTAGGAATCGAACCTACGACGCCACTCTCAGCAATCGCGGAGGCCAGTGGGGTAGTCGTATTACAGTAAATAAACCTATTAGTATTGAAGTTATCTAGAATCTATGATTTATATTCCTCTATACGAACACCATTAGTGAATAAAAATCAATATCCATTAATAAGCAGATTAATTAATAGAAGTAGCCAAGGTCACGGCGCACAGTAATTATGAATCCCATCTACTTTCTTTCTATATTTAGTTTTGTACCTATGTCAATATTGTTTACAAGCTGTGTCTATGGCTATCCCAAGAACTCATGCACAGATGCGCTTACGTAAACTAGTAAAAGGAAATAGAGAGAATCATTATCATCATCATCATATCAGCCGCACGATGTCCACTGCTGGACATAAGCCTCCCCCATAGATTTCCAAAAGGACCGGTTGTAAGCGGCTTGCCTCCAGCGTATATACAGAATAATGTTAAAAAAATACGATACAGACTAAAATAAATTAAGCTAAATAAAAATAAAATGTCTTTATAAAAACAAAATGTCAAAACCTTGTGTTGTGTCTTTGTCTTGTGTTTTAAAATGTCTTTTTAATTTAATTTTATTTAAGCTTTTGTATGGAAGTGAATGTTGGGTATGGCAAACGAGGCATGAAAGTAGGATTAATGCTGTGGAGATGCGTTCCTTGTGAAGTATGTGTGGTGTAACTTTGAACGATAGAGTGAGGAATGAGATTATACGAGAACGTTGCGACTTAAAAGAGGATGTAGTGACAAAGGTTCAAAAGGGTATGCTTAGATGGTTCGGTCATATTGAGAGGATGAGTGAAAGGCGACTAACAAAAAGTATTTATGTGGCAGATGTGAGTGGCAACGCCGGGAGGGGACGCCCTAGAAAGACCTACCCTGACCTTATCGGTGAGGTTCTTCAGAAAGGTCGGGTGTGCAGTACTCGTAACCGGCGTGCTTGTATGACCAGATGTATGAACGTGAACGAGGCGAAAGTAGTATGTCAGGATCGTAGCAGGTGGCGTTCAGTGGTTTCTGCCTACCCCCATGGGAAAAAGGCGTGAGTTTATGTATGTATGTATGTATGTAAGCTTTTGTATTTAAGTAGGTTAAGTAAGTTATGTTATGTGCGTCGCTTTCATGCGAATAAATAGTTTTTCTTTCTTTCTTTCTTTCTTTCTTTGCCCAGTTGTAAGACATTACATTAAAAAAACTAAAACTTTAAGGTTCCGTACCCAAAGCGACTTTTACTAAGACTCCGCTGTCTGTCTGTTCGTCCGTCTGTATCTTTTGAACCCTAATAAGTAAACACTTCACAGAGCGTGTATTATTATGACTGCTATAGCAACAAGTAATTAAAATAAAATACAATTAAAATGGGTTCCCATAGAAACGAGTTGTCTGTATGTTGTATTAAATAGTTGGCCGGTTTTTGAGATAAACACATAAAGCATATTCGAACATTTTGCCATTTAAAAAAACCGCTTTTATTTGAACTCTTGCCAAGTTGGCCTAATATTGGAGTTACTATGTAATGCATCAAAGAATATAGGCTAGTTATGACGTCATAACATAAAACTTGATATAGAGTAAGTAACCTACTACATTGTTATGTTTTTTATAAGTAGCATATTGCATGTCAGCCAAGTTTAATTTAGTCAGCGAGGACATAAAGACATGCATGGAGAGGCTAAACTGAACTGGCTAACCTGTGTCAGTTTACCTATGGAGAGGCTAAACTGAACTGCTGAAGACATTTTTTGTCTGTTAGTTTAACCGTGCAAATCTCCGGAATTTTCAGTAGAAATGGAAAATATATTTTGGATATGATAGCCAAATTCATGAAGCTTTACGCTACGGCGCACGAGAGCGGAGTAGTAACCAAAAAGGTAAAATGTTTTTATACAACCTGTTCGAACGTTCTCGTATTGGTATGAGTTTTAATCTAAATAATTAATTAATAGTACGCAGCACTAATTAATTGTATAGGTTAAAATGTTATCCTTGTATTAATAATTGTATAGGTTAAAATGTTATCCTTGTATTGCAAAATAAATGACTTACTTACTTACTTAATAATATAACAAACAAAAATTTGGATTTCCCTATAAAAATATGCCTAATAGCATGGATGTAAATAACCATGCAACGCGTTGTAAAGGTACAGTCGAACAAATTATTTGGTTTACAACTTGGCAACTAGTTAAATACCGTTTTGAAAGTGTGTCATAAGCTTAAAAAGTTATTAAAAGAAAGAAAAGAAAGAAAGAAAAAAGGAATGAGTTTATTGACACGAACCATGTACACACAACACACAAGCAATGCAGTGGAAAAACTAATATTTTTCAAATTTGACTATACCTACTTGTGCATTATACCAAATGGCTTTAGCCGCTTAGGCACGGGAACGACGGGTATCAATGTTACTTTTTGTATTCCATATTAACTTTCTAAGTTTATCTTGGACATCACTGATATCGGTGACGGAAAATATCGTGAAAAGTCAAAGTCAAATCATTTATTCCAATTATACCGTTAAAAGGCACTTTTGCAACGTCAATTGATTAAAAATATTAAATCTAGTTGCCCATTCTAAAAGGTAATTTCGTATGGAAAACGTGGATAAAGTCTGAAATTGCCTATATGCCTTGAGCAAGCATGGTGATCAATGCTTGTGCGTTCTCTGTATGTGAAGTGGCCTTTGCCCTGCATTAGTAAAAGGCTGGTACTATTATTATATGTATACCAAACAGCTTGTTCGTTTGTACTTTTAAAAGCTCACCGAGAGATAAAGCTGCAAAGGCGCCTGGATGTCTGGAACGAAAGATCGATTCGTTTACGCAACGGGAATCCAAGGCTTTGACCTTCTTTAAGGTTAATCCAATGGAGCTTCAGAGGTTAATTGGCGGAACCGCGAGTTTCAACTAGTACTTTTATACACAAGCAGAATGGAGCAATTTTTGCTGCGGATGAAATGTTTATGACATTGACTTGCAATTTAGATATTGCGGTTAAAATAATATACACATACGAGTACATAAGCTTGTGAGTTTAAAAAGAAAAAGGAAACGAAGGAATAGGCTTGCCTTTTCCCCATGGGGGTGGGTAGGCAGGAACCTCAGAACGCTGCTGCGATCCTTACATACTCCTTTCGCCACGTCCACGTTCATACATCATACAAGCACGCTAATTACTCCGTACCCGACCTCTCTGAAGAACGTCACCAATAAGGCCAGCGCCAAGTATTCAAAAGTAGAAACATTTAAGGTTAGCTACCTATTCATAACACTTATCTGACTCCACAGTCCTTAGACCTTGCACATATACACCAATCACGAGCACAGACACTCCAGAACACGCATCAAGCGATTTAGAACTTTAAAAGGATCTAAAAAAGCACATTTTAACAAGAAAATTCATGTTGAATTCACCTGAGACATGACGGGAAGCGTGCAATGTTATTCCGTATACTAAGTTGTGTGTTTATCACGGCATATCAGTGGAGTGATAAGCTGATATGGAGGTGGTTTGGGTACGAGGTGTGGAGCGACACTGATAATGTTATTAGTAATATTTTAGGTGAGCTGTTTTTATAACGGAACTGTAATTAAAATTTAATGATTTTGCCATTAATGGTTTAGTCACTGTTGGTAATGATCTTTTGATAATGAAGATTTTTTTTCGTACTTATGATATTATAGAAGTTCGAAAAACAGTCGTTACGGATAGTCAGAAGCCAAGAAGTCTGACAACCAGTCTAACCAAGAGGTATCGTGTTGCCCAGTTACTGGGTTGTGAAGGTCAGATAGGCAGTCGCTCCATGTAAAACACTGGTATTCAGCTGCATCCGGTTAGACTGGAAGCCGACCGCAACATAGTTGGTAAAAAGGCTAAGCAGATGATGATGATATTATAAAAGTTATCACACAAATAAGGTTGAGAATTATGTGCAAGATTTCAAGGCATTTATTAATGTGCATACAGTTCGTAACTCTATATCTGTTGTATTTAGAACTATTTTCAATTAACAAATGACAACGGTTAAATATATAAATAAATAAATAAATATCTTGGGACAACTCACACACGGCTATCTGATCCCAAGCTAAGCAGAGCTTGTGTTATGGTGACCAGACAACTGATATACATACTTATATAATTTATAAATACATACATATTATAGATAAAATCACACCCAGACACAGATAAACAATCATGCTCATCACACAAAGTTTGTCCTGGGTGGGAATCGAACCCACGACCTCCGGCTTAGCAGTCAGGGCCACTAACCACTAGACCAACAGGCCCGTCAAAAGCATATCAGTCGTAAAAAATTCTGAGGTTGGTCTTGAAAGGGTCCGCTAAATAAATGTTCCAATAATAAGTCGGTCGTGTACAATACACCTGTAATATACATTAGCACTTGTCAACTTGTATCAATGTCTGGCATTTTACACCATCAAATCATTAAATAATGGTGATGACCAATAATAAAACCATTAGTAAATGTGGGTGTGAAATAAGTACCTCAACTAGATAATTGGGTAGAAGACACCATTATCTAATAATTTCACGTCGTAACTTCTCAAAGGCCCCGTTCCCACTATGCCGGACCGGTAGATTTGCCGCGCCGGTAAATCTGCCGGAAGGGCTAGTGGCTGTACAATTTATATGAAGCTGTTCACATTATCCCGGATCCGGCATTTTTGCCGAGCCCGGCATTTTTACCGAGCGTTTTGTCACTAGGAATTTCCGGTAAAACGACCGGACCCGGAGTAATGTGAACGAGTTTGTCCGGTATCTGTCCCCCGCTCTCCCCGCTCGTGCTCCCCTCGCCCCGCCCGTGTTCCACACACGTCATTCGGCTAGCATTTTCTGGTAAAATTTTAGAGATGGTAAAATCATCAAATGACCCCCCCCGTCCAGGGCGGGGCGGGAGGGAGTGTCAGACTTTTACTGACTAAAAACCATCTATGTTCCTTCATGTGCCCTTTGCGTTCCGGGGGCGCGGTATCTCTTTCGAACAACCCGCAGCCCCGGCAGGCATTTGGCCCTTAGTGGCCCCTTCCAGTGGCTGACACCTCTGTGCGCGGAACATGGACGCGCCGTCGACACGGTCTGTCGTTAGTTAATAACGTACGGACGGTGAGCTACCCATTGCTCACCGTCCACAGACCGTGCCTACGGAATCCGCCAGCGGGAGGCGCAATGGTGCCGTTATTGGCAATCCATTGCGCCGGCGGACGCGGTGTCAGCGGTGGCTGCAGGTGCAGCCACGGCGACGGTGGCGGCGGCGGCCGCGGCGGCGGCGGCGGCGGTGCGGGGCCTTCCCCCGGTCCTGGCGGGTACGGCGCAGGCCTTGCACCCAGCCCGGTGATCGGCCGGCCTGTTAGCCCGCGCACAAGCGTCGCAGTGCGGCGGGGCATCACAAGCCGCGGCCTTGTGACCGGGCTGACCGCAGCGGAAGTAGACGTTTAGCATGGATATTCAAGCAGAAATTTTAATTACGCTTGTCCAAGAGAGACCTGTTCTGTGGGATAAGACCGAAGACGTCTATAAAGACAAAAACTTAAATTTAGCAGCAGTTAGCATCCAAATTCAACTGTGAATTTCTTCCGGTATCCGGTGTAATGTGAACACTCTGTCCGGCATCCGGTTTTCGGCAAATCTGCCGGTCCGGCATAGTGGGAACGGGGCCTAATGAAACACTTTATTTTAGCCCTGAAAATACTTCATTTTCAATTAACTGTATAATTATATTTTTAGTTGCTTTGATATCAATAAATAGTTCAATTGAGTTTGCAAAAAAGTGACGTACTCAATACTATTGCCATACAAAATCTATATTGGAATCGCGTTTTCTCAGAAATTCGTCAACTGATGCACAACCAATCAATAGGCAAATTGTGAACTAGTACCTACTTACCCTTTTTTTTATAGATGGGATATCATTAAATAACTTCCTTCGCCCTGGGCGGGGCGGGAGGGAGTGTCAGACTTTTACTGACTAAAACCCATCTATGTTCCTTCATGTGTCCTTTGCATTCCGGGGGCGCGGTATCTCTTTCAAACAACCCGCAGGAACTAGTACTATAATCCGATAATTGTTAGCGTTCTTGGAACATACGGTTCTTACATGGAGGACGAAAAGAGAAGCTAAACCTGTGTAAGTATGGCCGGGGTTTTTAAGGACTTATTCCGCTCTGGGCGGAGCGGAAGGGAGTGTCAGACTCTTACTGACTGAAACCTATCCGATTTCCTCCTAATGCTCTTTGCGTTTCAGGGCCGCGGTAACTCTTATGAACAATTTCCGCACAGACCAGCATACCTAGACTTTTTCACAATCATTCGAAAGGCTTCCGTGTAATATCGTACATGGATGCTATCAACGATTCTATCTAATAGCTAATGACCGCGACTTCGTCCGCATGGCAGTCAATGTCAAATGCGTTTTTAGCTCACGTCTCCTATTTCATACAAACTATCTAGGTAGGTACTATGAAAAACAATTTTCAGTATTCGCGAATGCAAATACAGATTCAGTTTTTTAATCTAGCGTCATTTATCTATTTGACAGCTGACTTGCCGCGCAAATTGCACGCACACATTTGCATCACATACCTATATTTTATTCCGAGAATTGCCGAGCGTGCCCGAACACAACCGATTGCTGTTTGTTTACCCATTGATACATCGCAAACAGAAACATTTTGAGGTTATTAAGTGTTTTTAATGTTCAAATTCGCGGCATATTTGTATGATTTTTTCAAATGCGAATGTAAATAATTAAGCGAAATTATACTTGTTTGCCGAAGCAGGTAAAATAGACAAAACATGGCAATAGGTATACCAGTAAATAATAGTTTACTCATTCAACCCCATCCCTAACATTGGTCCTTCGAGTCGGATGACCTTACACCAAACAGCTTCCATATACATAATAATATGTCTCTATTAGACGTGATCTCTATATTTACCATTTCTATTTATATCGTTTTCAGAGTTGCCAGATTTTTTTCGAGCAATTCGGGATTTCGAAATGTTTGTAATAAAAGAATCAAGATTCATTTTATAAAAGCACAAAGACCTCCCCCGCCCCGCCCAGGGCGGGAAAAGTCATTTGATGATTTCCAATCCGGAAATAAAAGACATTACAGTTCACTAAGAAATATCGAAGTTAGCATTAATTTTCAGAAAATTTATATTATTATGTGTGTTTTTCCGTCTCAATAATGTTTTTATTTTTTAATATTTAAACTGTCTGGTTTAAAGTCTGTTGAACATTATCGCAGTTCTTTCAAGAGCTTGAAGAATTTAGACTATCACAACTATTTTGAAACAAAAATGTGCGCTTATCTATGTCATCATAATCATATGATGCTATTTCACCGATAAGAAATTAGTTTATCTCTAATCTGTTGGCAAAGACCACTAGTTGTTTTGATAATATAAACTGGATTAGTGAATGTTTTAATACTATAAGTTTTTTAAACAGTTGGCTTGTCTGGTTTAGTATGTAGTTGATGTCTACTTTTGTCTGATATTATGACAATCTGCCCCGTTGGTCTCGTTTTGCAAGCGCGGCTGTTGAACGTGGGGTTTTGGGTTAAATTCCCAGGTCGGGCATAAAGTGTTATTGGGTTTGTCCATAATTAATTTCTCAGTAACAGCCTTGAGTTTGAGAAGCTGGTGGTGCGACACCCACGTGCCTCGGAAAGTACGAAAAGTCGTTGGTCCTGCACCTGATCTCTCCCCGGTTGTGTTGGATTGTTGTCCCATCGGACTATGTGGGTGACGGAAGAGGGAGTGCATCTGTGTTTGCGCACGCACTCGAGCACTATAATATCTCCTGCGTACTGGCTAGTCTCCATTGAAATAGGTCGCCATGACCGTGACCTCGTACGGAAAAGTGCTATCACCAAACGTGAGTCTTTCGCAAAGTAGAGTTGCTGTGTTCCGGTCCGAAGAGTATAGGAGCCGGTGTAATTACAGGCACATGAGACATTTCTAACTGTCTCTGGGATAGCAACGTATTTGCAAGGCCTCTGGTATTGCAGATGTCTATAGAAGACGGTAACCACTTAACATTAGTTGGCCCGTCGGCTTGTTTGCCATCCAACGATTTTTATAAAAAAAAAGACAAACAAATCCTTTCTATAAAAGAAAACTAGACTAGTATAAAAGACTTTGATATACTATGAGCTTGCAACAATAGGGTGGTCCCCCACACCCTCGCCTACAGAAAAATCGATATAAATTACTCACTAGTCTAAAGCCGAATGGTAATGCTTGCATTTGAAGAAACGTACGTCACTACACGTAATCAATTGGCTCGACCATTTTTCCAACTGAGTCATGTTTTCATTATATTTACACCTGTCAATGTTGTGTCGTGGTATACTAGATTCGATTGGTTTGTACTATGTTATATTTTTAAGTGCTCCGCGATATCTCATACATATTTATCAAGTCCAAAAACCAAAGTGCGTAAAAAAATTATCTATTCATCTATACGAAATTATCAAAGTTGAAATGTCTGTTTGTAATATCAAAATAGCAGCTTTTTACAAAATTATTTAAATTAAAAGATTTTTTTTTTTACTTTTTGTCTGTCTGTTTGTTCCAGCTAATCTCCGAAACGGCTGGACTGATTTTGACGGGACTTTCACTGACTGACATATAGCTGATGGTGTATGAAGTAAGTTAGGCTTTTGTTTTAGAAACAGAATTAGGGTTCAGCGCAAAAAAATGAAAACCTCTCAGGTAAACGATATTCAAATGAACGAAATAGCACGAATTGAGCTATTATTCAATAGAAACTGGATAGGAAAACCTAGTCTAGAAGTCTAGAATAAAAATGGTTGCATGACAGATACACACATTAGAGAAAGAAATAGGAAAACCTAATGTGGAACATAGCAATTTTAACAGTCCATTAAAATCTAGAGCGGGTCAAATTTTCAAATGGGTCTTATGCGTCGCGGAGTCGGCTAATAATCAAACTCTTCAGCTTTATTATAAGAGTATTACTAGCTTCTTGCCTTCTTCTTGTGCCCGGTTAATGGCAATAGGCTCGCCCCCTATTACATGGGACCTAAACATACCGGCGGACTGTTTGTGTACATTGGCACACCTCTGCCTAACCCTTCGGGGAATACGGGCGTCATGGTATGTATGCTTCTTCCCCTGTTGACGCCGCCCGCGTGTCCTCGCGCGGTTTTGTTAATTATTATAAGTAGGTATAGAAGTATAGATTAATTTCTAACATTTTGGACTGGGTTTGTATTCGTGGGGCAATATTAACCTTTTGAACGCCAGAGCGTAAACACATCGGCGCCACTGCTACGCCAAGCTACAAATTCAGCATTTCGATTAGCATTGTTTTTTTCTAGTGAAATTTATTTATTTATTTATTTATTTATTTATTTATTTATTTATTTATCAGATGGAAAACCAACAGCTATACATAAAATGAATACGACAGTTGAATATGCTACATTAAGCCCATTACAGGTTCTCACGGGTAGCAATACAATAATTACATAGAGATCTTAAGGATCACTAGCAGCAGAGCACAACAAAAAATATATATATTACAGTTAAGTTAAAGTCTAATACACACTATTCACTTTTGAAAAAGTCAAGGTTTAACTGATTTCGCGCTGATGAGCCTTTAGTGTTAAACACATCAAACGAGAACTCTTTACACATTAAGTTAAGGTCTTTACTCGCTCGCACTAAATAAGAATTTTGCCTGTAGTTAGATGAAGAAAAGGGGATGGAGACAATGAATGAAATATATAGAAATGTAAGAAATGAATATATCTTTGTGCTATTTTACAATATTTCATTAATGTAGTTTTAAATAATAGGAAAGAGAAACACAAAAAACTTAATTTAGGACATTTTTAAGTAGAAGATAAGTACTTGAAAATTTCGTTTTCTTGACGGCTGTAGACGTCTGTGGCGTGTTTGACACGTTTTCGTTTGTCGGCTATAGCCGTCCGTGGCGGTCACAAGGTTTACAATTGTGACGTATGTACTGTTGCCACCGCGGACAGGGGAATGTGCGGTCGCAGGGCAGGCAGCACATGGCGAAGGAGCCCGCCGATATATGGCGGTACCATACCAGACGGGGGCACGAATCATGCGTCAGGGGCATACCGGGTTTTAAATTTAGACTCATTGTGAGTGAGAGTCAGACATAACAAAGGTTGCCAAGCGTACTTTAATATCAAGTTGTATTTCGTAGGGTATTGTGTTGTACTGTATTTTTGCTTCTGCGTATCTCAGGTGGATGGATAAATGTGTATGTTGCAAGGTTGCAACGCCGAAAAATATAGTTTTTACCAAAATTAATTAATTTATTTGGTAAAAAGCAGCAAATATATGTCTACTTTTTAGTCTTTCAATAAAATATTTTTTTTAAAGCTTATTATTTTAAATACTTCGATAATCAACCGATGTGATGTTGTCAACCCTAGCCATAACCACACCATAACTATCCGTTTTCCCCAGACAAAGTATTGATGAGGATTACCCACAAAAAAGGTACTTGCTACCTAGTTGCCCAATACGATGAGTAATACTATTATCTTAATTGACCATGACATTAGTCATTTATGGCTTTAATAAAGTTACATCACATATTTATCACGTTTTTTATTATGACTAAATAGTAACTTATCATACTGTGAATCCCCTTACCAAAGAAACCCCCTTACGCAGGGGTCCCAAACAGGCCCCGCGCCCGGGGGCTTCATCGTAGGGCTATCCTGAGGGGGTCCCGCGATGTGGCTACGACAGTAGGAACAAGTCGCATAGATTGTAGCACATAGTATTATAATAAATAAATAATCTAAACGTCTGTTAGCGCTACACACAAATATCTTCTTATAGAAAGGCGTCGCAAAAAAATACAACCCCTAAAAGGGAGTCACCATATAAAATAGCTTCAGAACACCTGCCTTAGCGTTTGTATATCAGAAAGAATAACAATCCTAGGTCAAACCGGAATACTGTTTCACACATTAGTATTTATAGCCTTGAACTCAAAATATAACATAATAAGTGCTTGCGTGTGCCGCGTAGGCGTCCGATGCAAATACAATAAGGCTGTTAAAATTCATTCAATGTTTTAAACATTCTCACTGTTTACGGATTAAAAACACTTTTTCAGACGTGTGCAGAAATAATTGAATTCGGAGGATACATCAAGAGAATCCATACTAATATTATAAATGCGAAAGTGAGTTTGTTACGCTTTCAGGGTTATACTACCTAGTACCTACTGAATCGATTTTGTTGAAAGGCACAGTCTACGCTTGAATTCCGAGAAAGGACATACAGGCTACTTTTTAATTCGCAACATCGTATAACCGACATTCAATTAGTAATCGGGCGTTGACCAATTCGGATTACCTGATTTGGGAGAAAAAGAAATTTGACCTTCTATAACTCAGTAACTAGAAAGTTTCCAGGTATAGTCAAAATCAAAAGTCATAGGCTCTCTCTGTTAACTGTCTTTCTACATCCATCATTTGTAAGTAATAAAAATTTCAAAAAAATGGCCTATCATGTGTGTAAATTTGCAAAAACTGTTAACTAGCTTACCTCGCCATATCCCGTGCCTGCGCCATACGCTGGAAACCCTTGCGGGGGTGGTGGGTATCCCTGCTGTGGGTAGCCCCCCGGTGGGTGTCCCCCCGGTGGTGGGTAGCCGCCTTGAGGATACCCTCCCTGTGGTGGCGGCGGGTAGCCCCCCTGCGGGTACCCTCCTGGTGGGTAACCACCTTGCTGCGGATATCCGCCTTGGTTTTGATCTGTGGGTATCAAAAAATCAAAAATTATTACATGAATTTAAAGAAAGAAGAACAGTCATGACGGCCATTTAATTTGTCCTTTAATTTCATCATCTTTTATGAATTTGAAGCGACAGAAAATTCGGCTGTTATTAAGAGAATCAGTATCAGACCATTTTCTATTTGACCTTAAAAACTATGACGTCAGCATAATATTATTCATACGTGTATGTAGTACATAATTATGTAATTAATTAAGTAAATTAAAATTCAATATTGAGGAAACGGAGGATAGTCAAGATGTTGTTTTTGTAGTAGGCAAATATTTTCAATTTTGATTTGTACTCCCCACCACCAAATTTTCTCAAGAAACAAATTGTGTACGGATCAAAAAGTGTAGGGGTTTGCTACCTATACAAATAAAAATAGAAGTATTTGTTTGTAATATAAAAATAACAGCTTTTTACAAAATATATTATAAACGTTTACACGGTACTGGCAGGTAGCTGATGTCGTGAGGAGTAACTTACTTTTATTTTAGAAAAAGAATTTGGATACCAATGAAAATTCCCGTGAGAAGTTGATAACCTACAATCACTCAAACGAAATCGCAAGCTTATGCTAGTTTTAAAATAAAAAATCTTTACAGTACTGAAACAAAAAAAATCACAAGCTGCCTATGAATTGTTGATTAAATCCGTTTGGCGTAATCAACGCTTTAGCTGGTGTTTTTAACAGCATCTATTTAAGGTGTTAATTATATTATGATGTCATGTCACTACTGCATTATAACACGATAATTTTGGCTATTTTCGTTCTATGACCTAATATTATTGTTTCCACTGAAAACAAGCCTTTCTTTAGACACTTTCAAAGATAAAAACATGTCTTGAGGTGAGTAGTAAGCAGGTTTGAAGGTTTATAATTAGGTAGATGACACATCTGCGGGTTGTTCGAAAGAGATACCGCGCCCCCGGAACGCAAAGGGCACATGAAGGAACATAGACGGGTTTTAGTCAGTAAAAGTCTGACACTCCCTCCCGCCCCGCCCAGGGCGGGGGAAGTTATTTGATGATTTCCCGTCTATAAAAAAAAAAAAAAAAAAAAGGTAGATGACACCACTAATCAATTGACGCACTTTATAAGAGCTGTCAAATCGCGATTCCCACATTGATTTTGTATGACAATACTAAACTATGACGTCACTTTTTTTGGCATCTCAATTCACTATTTATTCATTTCAAAGCAACTAAAAATCGAATATTTAGATTTTGAAAAATTTATCATCTACTACCCAAGTATAGTATCTTTTACCCGCGACTTCGCCCGTGTGAATGTCGGTCATCGCAGACGCACTCGAAATCGCGGATTAAAAAATGGCCTATGTCCTTTTATGGGGTTCAAGTTTACCCTGTAATCAATTTCATCAATACCAGTTTAGTGGTTTAACCGTGACAGCGTACCTAACATACTGAGTTACTCTCGCAATAATTTCGTATGAATTTTTTTGAATTATGAAAAGTATGATTCTATGAACAAGGTATCGAGCTTCATCATTGAAATGTACTTATTACCAATAACTTAAAAGGCAGTCATGACTGGGTGACAAAACCATTTCTGGAGCTAAAAAGTTGCATGTATTTCATCCTTGGTTGAAAAGAGAATTTCTGATAAAGTTTGACCGACTACTGCCGGTACCGGCAGGATGTAACCTATTGGAATTTATGTTACGTATAAAAGAAGGGCAAATGCAATGACGAGTCACTTGTGGTGGGATGTTTGATGGATCTCAATAGTTTACTTTGAAAGTGCAAGTTAAAATACATGAAAACTTCGAAGCCCTTGAAATGTAACTGTAAGCCAAGTCGCGTTCTATAAGAATATATGTATAACAGGTGGAAGGAACTGTTACTATTAGATTCACTAGGTACATGATTCTAGACCTCCCAGCAAAGATATTTTTGGTCGGTAAAAAAGAATAATTATTAGCAGTTACATACAAAAGTACAACACCCACACGGTCAAAATGTATAAAACTGCAGATATTGGTCAGTGGGTCATCTTAGGGGCGGATTTTCTCGGAATCCATGGCAACCGTTTCGTTATAATAACCCTTCACCCCATACTTTAGGGCACAATTTGAATCAATGTAAAATCTAGAATAGAATTAAAGCCAATTATTATAAATGAATTAAAACTGATTTTAATTCTGAAAGAGCCCATAGTAAGTCCTTAGAACGAGACTAGGCTTTGACATACATGAAATCATTTGGACATCACATAAGCAATAGACAATGACATTGTACACTGCAGTGAAGAAGGCAAGGGCTCCCATGCAACTCGATTGCTACCGGCTTTCCTTCAGAAGTTCGAAATAACAGCTACTCTACCATGGCTCTAAATGAGTTCATTTGGAAATTCGAAACAGTAAAAACCGTAACTAGGGCAGTGCCAGTGGTACCTAAGCACAGGGTGCAGACCCTGGAGGGGCGCAGAAATGACCATACCAGGACCAGATTTTTTTTTTTCAAGGGCGCAGTTACAGATGCCCGCACAGGGCGCATAAAAGGCTAATTACGTTACTGGCTACTCTACCGCCATTCAAAATGGCACAACCAGCTGTGTCTACTGTTTCTTAAAAATACAGTATTATACCTAGTCACAATGCAAGTATTTTAAATGCATCATCATCTAAAAAACGTCTATAATTTTCAATACACAAGATTTTAAACCATTTTTGATTCAGCCTCCTTCGCCACTGGCCCATAAACAATCACAGATTTAAAAAACGAACACAATTTAGAACAATATTTAAATTCACAAACACACCTTTTGCTTCAGACATGACGCGCACACTTGACAATAATGAATGAAATACCAACACAATTCATTACAGAGGTGTAGATACTTGACACTTAAGCCCACTAGCGCCAAAAAAATATGACACTCAATTTCTTAATACTGTTAGAGCATATTTCTTAAATGACATCATATTTCAGACTTTAGTAGTACTAAAATAAGTGTTAAATTAGACTGTGCAAGTGTTCATGTAAATAAGTGACTCGAATAGCAGCGTAACATACACAGTGACTGCATACCGCAAGGGAGCGAAATGTGCCTCAAAATACAATTTGCAATTTGTTTTAATAGCACTAGAGTGCAAAATCGCATGTGTAGATGTATGTAGAGAGTATACGATAACAAACGATAATGAAATGTGTGAAGGTTGGCAAATGTTCCAACGGTTATGAGAGGGGGTTCCCCGACAAGTTTCGTGGAGCCAAAACATTTATTTCTGTTTTGCTCTGATTGCTATTTTTAATCTCTACTGAGAAACGGTTACATATCAGCGGTCACGTTCTCGTCATTGGGGTATTTGGTACTTACAGAAATATTAGATTATATTGGCATATACCTACATAACTAGCGCCTGCCCGCGACTTCTCCTGCGTCAAATTTCATGTATTATCCCACGCGAACCGCGCATTTTTCAGGGATAAAAAGTATACTATGTGTTATTCCACATTACAATCTATCTCAGTGCCTAATTTCATCCAGATCCGTTCAGCCGTTTATGCGTGAAAGAGTAACAACCATTCATCTATACATCCTCACAAACTTTCGCGTAAATAGATTCTGGAGGTATTCCTCGTAGCGCTCCCGTTTTGAAGCGCGCCCATCTAAGCGCTACTGTTTTGTTCCTCGAAGCGCTCCCACGTGTAAAAATAGGGAAAAGCATGAAGTAAACGTTATTAATTATATCGATAATTTTTAAAAACTCATGTGTGCATCATCGACTTCGAAGTTGAACCAATTTGACAACACGGTTGGCGCAGTGGCCGAGCAATCGACTGCTGTGCTGCGTGTCGCGGGTTCGATTCCCGCACGGAACCAATATTTGTATGACCTACCGATAGTTATTCCGGGTGGCTGGCTGTTTGTGTATGTGAGATTATATGTTTGTAACCACCCACGATACAGGAGATAATCCTAGTGTTTTTTTTTTTTTTTTTTTATAGACGGGAAATCATCAAATATCTTCCCCCGCCCTGGGCGGGGCGGGAGGGAGTGTCAGACTTTTACTGACTAAAACCCGTCTATGTTCCTTCATGTGCCCTTTGCGTTCCGGGGGCGCGGTATCTCTTTCGAACAACCCGCAGATAATTCTAGTGTGGGGTAACGTTTTTTTCTAAAAAAAAAAAAAAAAAAATACGTAATTGAGAGAATAATATCTTTTTGATTTATGGGAAACATAATAAAAAGAAATCATAAGCTTTCTAAACAATAAAAATATATTCATGAATAGGTTATGTTGGCAGATTATAAGTATTCATCTATTTGGTGGACTAAAGGATTTACAATAAAACAAAAAAATAAAAAATAAATACCAAACCCGTGCGAAGCCGGCACGGGCCGCTAGTTGTATATTATAACAATGTGTTCTACTTATTACCTACTTATTATCGATAATTTCAGTTAGTATAGTCCCATCTCTATCCGAAAGTTAATCATGGGAGCGCTTCGAGGAACAAAACAGTAGCGCTTAGATGGGCGCGCTTCAAAACGGGAGCGCTACGAGGAATACCTCAGATTCTGTAACGATTTTAGTTTGACCAAGATTTATCATTTTTCGTTAATTATTAAAATTGTTTTTTTTAAACCTACTAAAGTTGTTGCTGCTTGTGCATCTAAAATGTACCTATGTATTGGTGAAAAATGGTTAAACTCAGTCCAGGAGTTTCGTAATTTATTCGGTACAAATAAAAAAATATTTTCTCTTTTATTATTAGTAAAGATTTGAAGAATTTTACTCACATAGCAACTGTGTAATCTTACGTAGATAGGTAATCTAATTTAAATAAATTATTGTTTAAGTCTGCGATATCAGCAAACCTTATCTGTGACTAAATTGAGTACTTATCGCGAGCAATCAATTGACATTCTGTTTATGAACTGTCAAAAAGGGTCCGTGGGTTACGCTCCCAGGCGTCGAGGCACCTGTGGTGGACGCACCCGATTCGATTTATTTAATTCAAGTCAATTTTTGATCAAATGTAACGTCAGGCACAAAACTGTTTTACAAAAATATTAAATGTATATTGTTGGTATAATGTTTAATATAAAAATCATAATTATATATTTAAAACAAACAAATGCTTTTATATTGGTAGTATGCTTTGAAAAATTTAAGACTCAGTAATTTTTCATTCTTTATTTATATAACTCAATAAGAACACTTGTAAAAAAAATTGTTTACTATATACCTAACACAGTTTTCATCACCTATAATCAAGAGAATCATTTAACCTAATTAAATAATAAGTCTCACATGTAATACAATAAGAAAATGATTTAAAAAAAACAGTCTTAAAAATTACTGAAGAGCAACTAAGTTTATACATAGTGAAATATTATTTTCATCTTTGTAACAATAATAATTAAACATAATCAAACTGTGTAACCAAACAAATGAGGATAATTTAACCTGAATATAACAGTCAGTTTTAATAACAAAATAATCAAGCTTTCAAAATAACTGTATGTGAAATGTATCGATTTTTTTTAGCGTAGTAGTAATCTACTGTGAAAACTTAAAATTTTATTTAAAAAAAAACACAAAATATATACAAGCAATAATATGTACAAGCAAATCATCACTTTTCACTAAAGGTGTGTAAGGATAAGGTTAAGTGGCGATCGTATAGTCTCTGCTATGTGATAGATAACTTTTGTTTAGCAAGGAAAAATACTATATTATTATGATGAAACGCTTTTTTCGTTTACTGTACTAAGTGAAAAAGCACAATAAAAAAATGATATGAAATTAATCGAATCGGGTGCGTGGACCACAGGTGCCTCGACGACTGGGAGCGTAACCCACGGACCCGTCAAAAAGCGATTCCTCGATAACTTTTTATGAAAACCACAAACTGTGACGTCACTTACTTGCAAAGTCAATTGATTAACTATTTTCTTATTTCAAAGCAACTGAAAATTTAATTACACCGCTGAAAGTTAAGCGTGTTTTCGGGGCAAAAATAAAGTGTTTTTTTTAATTCATTTGTGACTTGGAATTATTGGATAATGGTGTCAACCAAGCAATTGTTAGGTATTTGAAAAAGTATCAAGAATCTCAGTAAATTACGTTTATTAACACTTGGTATCGATATAGCACTTAATTGAAACCTAAGTGAATTTGTAGCCTAACACTACTTGGGGGGCCTATCTAATTAGTCAAAATAAGTGGTATTTTCATAAATTAATCACTGCCGTTTTCAATAATAATGTATACAGAATAAGATATTTTTAAATTACAATATGCAATAAGGGTTGGGGCCCTTAATTTCCTCGGAGCCCATATCGGCCATATCTAGATCCGGCCCTGACGTACCTATACTGTATGACGTTATTGATATAAATGTTATCAGGTAATTCTGTACAAATAAGTTTGAATCATAAACATGTCGTATTTACAACTGCGTTGCATGACGGATCGAACCTTTTGTTTAACGTGTTTTAATTTTAATCTGAAGCCAAGTATAATGGAAATAGGCGAATTACATGTGACGTAAACATACCGGCGAACTGTGGGTTTACAATGGTAAATATCTGCCTAACCCTTAGGGAAATACTGGCGTGATGGTATGTGTGTAACAGCCAAGTATTTTGCAGATAGTGACCAAGTGACTCAGTTGAGGGGGCTGGGAAGTTCCAAAGCGTCTGCTACAGCCAACTGGGTCATAAGAATACAATTCGTCATCATCCTCTTGGAACCTTTGCCCCAATTTGTTTAGCGTTGACGCTTGTAGGAACTGTCTTTTTCTTCCATACATCTGTGTTTTCTATTCTCTAGTTATTATTTATTTGTTAACAATTACGGTAGATCTAGCTTGAGCAACAGTCCTACATTTTTTTTTATTGGGACCACCCTCCCTCACTGTTCCCAACCACTGCATTTCCTGAAAGCCAGAATCAGCAGTGGCGACCACAAGAAAAGCACCGAGGCAATCGAGAAACTCAACGAGTTCCGAAAAAATGATAAGTACAACTGTCTTGGATCCCCCAACGAAGTTAATCAGAAAAGAGTCCTACATTTTTGAACTGCAAGCAGCCATAATGTCACTCCTCACTAGTCACACACAATTCATTTCTTATTGGTCCGTCTCTTATAGCCATCAGTCAACACGATCCCTTCAAGTACTCCTCATTCCCATTTCTTATTGGTCCGTCTCATATAGCCATCCCTCAACACGATCCCTTCAAGTACTCCTCATTCCTCCCTTTCTTCAATAGGTAGGCACTCCTCATTACTAAATTCAGTTTCAGTCGCCTTTCATTCGTTTCTTTTGTAGAGCATAGGTGTTAAAGTTAGTGCATGACAAGCGCTTTATATACTGTATTGTCAATTTATATTTCGCCCTAATGGCGTCTTAGATATCGATCTGTGTTTGACTCAGAGCCAAGCCATATGAAGGACAGCCAAATGTTTACTTTGTTTTTATGGCTGGCGATATTATGACGATGGTATTAAGAAGCATTATGCCCAAAAGTGACTGAGAAGTTTCTCTTTCGACAGTATTTCTACGAGTTCAGAATATTTTGGCTTCCTGAAGATAGATATAGTGCTTAGTAGTAGAGCTATTTGTGAAGGAGATCGTCCGGGAACGTACTACCACCATACGTATGGGTGCCAGTATAGTTAAAGGCTCAGGAGACATTTCAACTTTGTCTTTGAGATGGTAACGCAGATGTCTGTAGGTAGTAGCGGCGACCACTTAACATCAGGTGGGCCGTCAGCTTGTTTGCCATCCAATGGCATAAAAAAACGTTTTGTTTCAAAATAAAGACCTTATAAGTCTTCAGGATAAACGTGGTCATACATTAAGCCCAAGTACTTTTTAAAAACATATTTTTTTATTACTCCTTTATAGCGGCAGTTATACACGTTTTGTAAAAATCAAATGTGTATCTATTGAGGTCCAAAAGACACAGTCCTGTCCTGACAGACAGACAACGGAGTCTTATTAATAGAGTTCTGTTTGGTACGGAACCTCAAAATAATTAACTCTAACCCTAGATTCGAAAAGAAGACTTGCATCGTCTAGCCAGCAGCATTTTAAGTCTGGAATCTTTAACTGTTTGGAACAGCCTTTAAAAAATGACTAATTGGCCGATGTTTATGAGTAATGATTTCCTAAAACATACCTATATTACGTGGAAAAAATATTGGAATAATATGGCTAAGTTTTTGTTTGTTAGTAAGTTTATCAAAACGGACCTTTCTCTTATCAATACACGTAAAAATGTACTGACCACTCATGCATGATAAATCTATACAAATATAATATAGCTTAAGATTTTTTTGTTTGTGTATGTGTTTGTTTAAACGCACTAGTCTTTTTGTATAATTATGATAGTCAGATCCATGAGGAATAGCACAGGCTATATAACTTCACGCTACGACACAAGGGAGCGGGCCAGTAACCAAAGACGTAACTTAACGCTGGCGAAAAAAAACACGTGGACGTATTCGCGGGTAGATGCTAGTTTAATGATATAAGATTATTCATTACGTCATTACTAGACTTTAGTCCGCAATCGATAACACAACCGTTACTAAATAAGTACCACCTTAGATATGGGTACTCAATAAAAACTGCATTGACGCATGACAAAAGAAACGGTGACCGATAGAAAACTGGTAGGCGTAATTGGATATTTGACACATTTACCAAGACACTACTTATACACTTCAACTTTGCCCTAAAAACCCGATTAATATTCAATTAACAGTCAAATCGGAAGACCATCTAACGATTGTATGCATACTGACGTGGCCAATCTAGAAATCTCTTAACTGATTACGGACCATTATGATTCAAAATCATAATGGTACGTAATCAGTTAAGAGATTTAATGCCCCGTGGCATTCTTCACCCATCCCAAACGCAGTGCCCGTGTGGAGCATCATCACAGGACATGCGTCACCTCCTTAGTTGCCCGTCGTGCAAAACCACCTGCACCATCCAAGATCTAAACGAGGGCAATGATAGAGCTGTACAGCAGTACAGGTTGCTCAATACTGGCCGGTCAAAATTTTAAACGACTCCATCGACACGAAAAGAAGAATAGTCAAATTAGATGTATAGTTGCTTTGAAATGAATAAATAGGTAATCGATTGAGTTGGCAAAAATGTGACGTGACAATTTACTTTTGCCATACAAAATCTATGGAGGAATCGCGTTTTGACAGCTCATAAAAAGCATGTCAATTGAAATGACAGATAAAAGTTGCCCATTATGACAGAATGTCTTAGAAAACTTTGACATACACTAGATCCATATGGGGCAATCCTCAAGGTAATAAACTAGTCGATTTAGCGAAGCGCTGCTGCCCGACCCCATAGAAATTAGGATAGGGGCGGGCAAGACAAATGGTGGTGATTATTTTTGTGGGGCAAATCCTACTATACTATTATAAGCGCAAAAGTTTGTAAGAATGGGTCGATGTTAGTTACTCGTTTACGCTTTAACGGCTGAGCAGAATTAGGTGAAATTCGGAACATATAATACGAGGGGTAGCCAACCAGTTGATCGCGGCTAATAATAAAATCGATCTCAGATGCAACGCTCACACTAATCGTTAAGATGTTATGCACTAAAAATATTCATCAAATCTGTTTTTTCCCACTTAATAAAAAAAAACTATTCTGTTTATTGTTCATTAAAATTGTATGATAGGTATATATGGTAATTATGAAAAGTAGGATTCTATTTTTATAATATAGGTAGATCGTACAGAGTCTAGTCAGTAAACAGTAATTTTCGATCTAATCATGTTGGCCACTCCTGGTATTGATATTGAATTAGCTTAACACATAGGATATTTCTTATCCCGTTTTTTTGTTCCCATAGGTAAATGAGACAGGCGGAGTCGCGGGCAGAACCAAGTGTTACATTAAATTTAACTAGGTTCGTTAACTATGTTATGGGTTTCATTTTTATTAACGTCATTATCACACAATTTCAGGAAATGCTGTAAGTATGAAAAAAATAAATGGCTATTGCTGTTTATCAGTTTTGACATATTACAGTTCCTATGATGAAAAAGTAATATTTATACAATATGCGTCATATACATTGGGAAATACCTTATGCTCACAAAAATATGTACATACTTAACGATTTTTAAATATTGTGTAAGAAACTCGTACAAAACGATGCACGCACATACGTTGCACTATAATTAAAAACTGTATAAGTGTGTGCGATCAATTCTTTTTCTTATATATGCTTGTGTGTGTTTACTCTCACGAGCACACACAATACATTCACGTGAAAACGTGACGTCACACACAGAATAGTTGTGCAATTGTGTGCGTACATACTGCGTCTGTGAGCTACTCTTCAAACCTATGCCTACAAATAAGTAAAATTGAAGTGTCTGCGTGTTATGTCAAAATAAAAGCTTGAAAAAAAATTGTTCACAGGATATTTCGAAAAATAAAATGTCTATACCTGTATGTTTGTTTCGACTAGAGATGGGCATTTACCCGGTAAAAACCCGAGGTTCGGGTAAATACCCATTTTTACCTATTTTTACCCACCCGTTTTGAATTTATACCGGGTATAAATTAAAATCACTTTAATTATAAAAAAGTATCAGCTAAAACCGATACTGTGATACGTCTGCTAAATAAAAATGCCTTTCCTATCAAGTAATTAATTGAAATTGATAAATATCTACTTAAAAACTACTATTTACGTGGTTATCAATCATAAATGTTAACAGAGTGAACAAAATTTAGACCCGCAAGATTAAATTACCAAGGATCACATTACCTTAATTTAAACAGGGTTAATAAAAGTGAATGAGTGTTTAAATACAACAAATTATTTGCATTTGCAGTTTGACGGGTGGACCAATGTTAATAATGAAGGAGTGGTAAACTTTATAGTTTCAAATCCTGAACCTTATTTTGTGAAAAGTTTATGCACGGAGGATAACAGGCATACTAGTTTGTACCTAAGCGAAGAAATAATAAAAGTAATGCGTGCTTGTGGTGAATCAAAATTTGTTGTTTTGATTGTTGATAATGACAGAAACATTCAAAAAGCTTTTAAATTAGTTAAAAAAAACATTCCACAAATAGTACCCCTTAATTGTGCGGCCCATACATTACACTTATTAACACACGACATCATTATAAATGTGAAGTTGTAAAAGGATTTATCGAATTAGGGGTAAGGTTCACAATTACGTCGGAGGGGGGGGGGGGGGGGGGGGGCGGGTTGGGGGTGACTGGGTGTGTGGGGGGGGAGATGGCGAGTCCTAACGACTAGATAGATAATAGAATAGATGTCGTAAAAACAATTGAAAAGAGCCAAATCTTGAGTTCTTTATTAATTAATATTATTAAAGAAAAAAAATCCGGTGAAACTTAAAAATTGCCCCTTAAAACAAGATGGGGTAGTTGTTTCTCCATGTTCTTTCCTTAAAAAGTTTAAGTAGAACAAAGTCAGCCTTGCAGGCAGTGGCTATACACGAAGACACAGTGCTTCCTTCAGAAACCAAACTTACTCTTTTGGATGATAGTTTTTGGAACATGTTAGAAAATTTAATTTCTATTTTAGAACCCGTCACCAATCCAATTTTTAAACTAGAAGGAAACCAATGCAACCTAAACAATGTTTTTCCCATATTAGTAGAGTTCAGCCGATTAAGTAATGTTTTACTTATATTTAAAGGCAGTAATGAATATTTACCCGGTATTTTCAATTTATACCCGGTAAAAATGGGTATGTTTTATTTTTTACCTATTCCACCCATTTTTACCTACCCGATTTTTACCCACCCGCCCATCTCTAGTTTCGACTTATCTCTTAAACGCCTGGACTGATTTTGATGGGACTTTCATTGGCGGAGAGCTAAGTCTTATAAGGAGTAACTTAGGCTTACATTTATTTTAGAAAAAAATATTACATAGTTATCCGCGCAGAAAAATGTTATAAGCGACATTTACGCGAACGAAGTCGCGGGCATAACCTACCTAGTCTATGCTATAATAAGATTATCTCATAATGCAAGTATACCGTTTATTGGAACTACCGGTCATTAATGGAGGTCATTCTGAAGTGAGTCAATGTTTCGTAGTAGCGAGTCTAGCGAGGACGTTTGGCTTCACTTTAGTTGGTAGAAAGTGAAATGACGGGATTATGTATGTATAAATTATATAAATAGGCAGTAATTTATTCAAAGTGGTCATCTATACTAATATTATAAATAAATAAAGAGGAAAGATTTGTTTGTTTGTTTGTAACGAATAAACTCAAAAACTACTGGACCGACATAAAAAAGAAAACACCAATAGATAGCTATGTTATTCCCGAGTAACATAGGCTATGTAACTTCACGCTACGACCCACGGGAGCGGAGCAGTAGCCAAAGACGTAACTTAAGGCAGGTAGAATAAGCCACGCGGATGATGTCATTAGTTCGCTAGTGTATGTATAAATAGTAATTAATTCAGTGGTCTTATAAAATTAATTTAAAACAATAGAATGTCTCAAATATTAGGTCTTCTTACTCAGAGTCCGGTTGAAAATTATTTTGTGATTGTATTCTAGACATTCATGTAGATTATATAATCTGCAGACGGACAGACGGTCGGTAGAGCAGACATCGTGTGAGAGTGGAGTTCACGTTTAAGCAAACGTAGTTTGTGGCGGGCAGCGGAGGGATGCGGGCTGCCCAGGACCGGGATGGTTGGCGCTCTTTGGGGGAAGCCTACGTACAGCAGTCATGGACGGCTGGAGGCTGATATGATCTTTAGAAGTAGATAGTGTCTTATGTAAGTGAGCGATTTGGTCGCAAACACTAAATCGAAATACGAGAAAACAATAATAATAAAGTCTAAAAACGACCCCTTTCGTTCTCATTTAATTGTATTTAAATATAGAACCTGACTCGGTGTTGCCTGCCTTCAACCTGTAATATATTAAAACGTGTGGTAAGCACACCGAATGCTCTTTAAAACTATGTGACAGACCACGCAAAAAAAAACTGCGATCAAAAAAGCTATTTTGCGAGAATGATACTTTCTAAAAGAGACTTTCACATTGAGTAGAACGTATACGTAGTATGTATTTAAATAATATGGCTATGTTCTTTAATACTTTTTCTAATTTCGCATATGACGAATTCAAAGAGGATAATGATTGTGTTGTCAGTTGACATGCCAATGACATCTTACTTACTCTTCTATATGAGAAACTTTTGATGGATGGATGTATAGATGTATGTTACTCAATCACACCAGAACGGCTGTACGGTTCTGAATTAAATTTAGCAGAGATCGATTATAGCCTGAAATAGCACATAGGCTACGCTTTTTATACGGAAAAATGTACGGCTCTTATGGGATATAATATCAACTTTGACGCGGATGAAGTCGCGGCCAGAAGCAAGTATCTTGTAATTTTAAAAGCGAAAGGTCACTTGACCCATGAACCTGAAATTTGACAGGTAGGTAGGTAATTTATAGATACGAGACATTAGGTAAGAACGGATTTGACTTTAATTTCTACGCAGACCAAGTCGCGGGGAAAAGCAATTATTTGATTTATGGTAGGGATTGTAATCATTGTATTAGCAAAAATTGAACTTGCTAAGGTTGATATTTTCTCCTAGAAAACAAAAATATAGTTTAATAACAACATCTTCACGACCAATAAAGCATAGCGAGTACGACACGACACTAGACATTAACAGACATCACGTAGTGTACAACAATAAAAATCCAAGCAAGAAATAGCATTGACACAATACATGGAAGTTAAACAATTACGTAATAATTGACAATTACATACAATCGTGTGAATACATGTAGCAAAGGTTTTATTAAGACCACACACAGGTGCCGTATCATGAAGAGTTATGGCCTGTGAAAACTGGGGGGCGGGACGGCAGAGGATTTTAAATTGAATATTTATTCAATCGAAATAAGGTATACATTTCAATGCACGGTGATCGGTCTTGGAACATCGCAGCCCAGCTCTTGAAAGGGAGATTGAGCTATGCAGGGTGTTTTACACCATCCCTTTTTCGCAATGGAACAACCATAGCTTTGAAGTTAAAGACATTTAACACACATCCTTTCGTTTTCCAGATCCGAATCTCAGATATTCGGATCGGGGATTCGAAGGAGATTCGGATCTGGGCAGCTCTAGATTAGATCGCAGTCTGTGACTAGATACGACACGGCAGGATTTACAAGTGGTTGTCTTTATGAATGAGGTATTGGAATAGACGTCAGAAAAGATATGGTGGGGTTGTGTGGCTGAGTTTACTGTGTGTTAATTAGCAGGAATGGAACCAGCATATAATATCTCTATCAGCCGCCATCTCATAGCCATATCATGTTTTATGACAAATCCTAGTTTTCCCTGGTCCACATTTTAAGAAAAAAGTCATAGCTACTTAGCTAGCCACGACCACAATGCCATACACTTTACTCGTCTAACACTCTTGGAGGCATAGCCACGATCTTAGACTATACGTCTACTATAATATGACAAGAAATAATTACAGGATCTAACAAATTCTTATCACTTGGCCTGATTGATAAGTCTTTTATAAGTTGAAACATTTAACAATAAAGAGAGTAAGATAACATTCTAGAAACTTGCAACAGACACAGGAGTGAATGAGATCACAAATCATTGTTATTTATTATTAGTCACCAGAGATATTGCCACACAGAAAGATAATATTATATCTATGTGACTCTGTGATAAGTAGAAAATATTGCCGTTGGAAAACCCTGGTGTTTGAACTTGGAAGCCTATTTACATGGAGACAATACCTTGCACATCTATACTGGGGAGTAATCTCTGAATCTACTTAACCGATTTTGAAAATTCTTTTACCTATACAGGATAAGTTTTTAACCAGTGCGTAAATTTTTTTTGGAAGTTCAGTGTCAGTAATAGAACACATTTCCGTGTTTAGTTAAAAAAAAAAATAAAAAAAATTTCATCCTTATCCGAGTTTGAAATAAGCAAAATATGGACATAATCTATTCGCCATACTATCAATGAAAACTCGCAGCCGCCGCCCGGGCGCAAACCAGATCTTGTAGGCTTATTGCGACCAGTGACACCAAGGCTCAACTTTACTATTTATAGGTACAACATGCAATAGACTACACAGTGCCATCAAATAATAATATCTATTGTTCATAGAATAATCTCAAGAGATAGAATGGATGAGTAAGACTGATCAAGTATTTGCTTCGAGTTGAAATGCATTTGATGCACTGTTTCCTTGGTTGCAAGTGCAAATGCTGAGAATCCTGTGTCAGGCAAAGTATCATTATACCATCACGCCTGTATTCCCCGAAGGGTTCGGCAGAGGTGTACCAATATCAAAGCCGCCAGGCAAAGTGGTGGTGGTGTCAGGCAAAGAGTTATTGGGTTTTTCCATTAGGAATTTTTCTGTAGCAGCTTGGTGTATGGAATTTGGTGTTGTGATCATTATCATGCCTCAGAAAGTAAAGCGGTTGCTCCTGTGCCCCTGATCTCTTTAGGGAAACGAGTAAGGGAAGAGAGAGTGCTCCTGTGTTTGCGCACATACTTGTGCACTACAATATCTCTCAGGAATTCAGTCAGAAGAATATAATTAATACATGTTAATTCAGTTGTTTGAAAAGTTAGATTTCTTGAAACTTTTCTATAGTGACGTTGTTTAATATATCTGATTTCCTTAATACTTGTTTTCCGTGAAGCAACAATCACCTCTGATAAGAGTTATAGGCATTATTTCAGATGGTATTTACAATAATGATAGATCCATGTAACTTGAGTAGTTTGCGTATTGTAGTACAGAGATAATGCTAGCAAGTGCCTGTGCGGGGTGCAATGCAACATACAATGTCAATTAAATGATAAAAGACCTTATTTGCTCAGCGTTATGACTATTTATGAAGTAAAGGATTATTAGGTACTAATATAGTTTGCCAATGGATTAATATGATTTTAAATACATAAAAAAATTGTGTTGGTTTTTCATAGACAAGGAAGTAATTTAAATGTTATGCCCATCAGCATTGTAATTTCTATATCTGATAAGCTTTTCCCTATTAAAATTGTAATCTTTTATCATCAAATTGAAACGGTAAAAATAAAAAATATAATTGACCTCCCGGATAAACACCTTGGTTCTGCCACATTGTCCCAAGCTGCAGAAGAAAGAAAAAAATATCTATGGTTAGTAAAAAAATAATTAAAAAGGTACATACACATGGTGTTGTAATTTGGCTGGTCTTTCGAATTTAAGTTTTCGGTAGCCGTTTTGAATTCGCTCCGGAACTTACACACACTGATAAGCTGAAACAATGTGGGAACTAGTTATCTTTGATGTACACATACAATTTGTGATGAATATTTATTGTAACAATTTAGCTAGTAAATGATATTATTATAAAATCAGAAAGTTTAATGTGGATATAACAAGCACAGCAATTCTTTCTCTCCATGTAATGTGGATTGTGGCTGAATGAATGTGTATAGGATTTTTTCCAATCACTCAATTCTTGCAATTGTTTGTTCACTTGTTAGGATTTCAGAGGTTTTTGGAGTTTATCCATGGAGTGTTAAGGAATGAGGTGCACATTAACATCCACCTTAATAGGCAAGGGTTAGGGTTATTTTTTGACTTGCACAAGATTTTAAGCCGTTAATAAATAAAAAGAGAGATGCCATTAACACTGCACATTAAGAAAGCTTTCTCCATCCTAAAAAGGTAAGAAAATGGTGCTCTTAAAATACAGGTAAATTTTTGTATATGTAGTTGTGAGCACTGTGAACTTATGCTTTAATTAAATAAATAAGTATGTTTTATTAATGGCGTATCAATGGCATGTAAGTCAAAAGGTCAATTTGTTTTCATAACAGATTGGAATCATCAAAATAAAACATGTTTTTTATCTAGAAACACTAGTAGGTGCCTGCTTAAATCCTTATTTTTAGTTCCGTAGGTAACTTAAAAGGAAAAACGGAACTCTTAAGCCGGCTTTTCACTGCGGGATGTAATATATATTACATCCTGGAATATATATTACATCCCGCAGTTGCTGTTCACACTGAAAGATATATATTTGGTTCAAACAGTTCTACAGTCTGCACCGTTCCGTTCAAAGTGAGGGCGAGGCAGGGGGGGTGCGTTGTCCGGGACGTGAGGTAAAATATATATCTCCTCTTTATCGCCCATTCGGTCGAAAAAATATTTATAGTTTGGGATATAATATATATTACAGCTTAGTGTAAAGAGGTTTCTTAAATAGTATGGTGAGCGATATTAAATTATATCTCGTGATGTAATATATATTACATTACATCCCGCAGTGAAAAGCCGGCTTTATAAGTCCACATTATTGATCTCTGGTAGGTACACATACATGATACATGTTAAAAAAACCTACTCTAAAGCAGGCAGGTATAGGTTATTCTGATTTTGTAATAACAAATTTATTAATTAAGGTCAAGGTGTCGAAGTCCGGCATATTTTATTGCAAATTGGATTTGATGAACACCCTATGACTGTTTTTTTTACTTAATTGTAAGTTTTATATATTAATGATGACTTAAGATTCCTTATTTATCAGTTACTTCTACAAACATCAATGTAACTAATATCAATATAGAAATAGCCGCGTTTTTTTAAGAGGTGGGCACTAGACGGACTTTCCCGAATAATTGGGGTAACTCCGTCACAAGCATGATTTGTTTGTAATTTGATCGATATTTGCAGCAGTCGTATTCAGAAAATATTCGTAAATGAAAATTAATCAAATACATGCTTTCAGTTCCACAATATAAGGTAGGAATCACAATCTATAGCGGTAAAATCATGAAGTGGGGTAAGTCCGGTATATTTGCAAGGGCGGGGATCGTCAACATTAAAATCAGTACAATTTTTTTTTTATATTCTCTTTGTAGGGTATAGGTAAGTATGTTTATGAGGTGAAATGCGATATGAACTTTCATACGTTTTGAAATTTAGGTGTACAAACCAGATCCAGATGGTCTTTAAACAATAGAAAAACGAAATGGTAACAAACAAACACTTGGTTATACTAGTACTGTTTTGGCAGATAGCATATTAATGAAAGGCAATAATAAAAGATATTTATTTATTATTATTATTATTTATTATTTGTTGTTGTTGTTCTCTAGTAATTTTGAGTCATTTTTGTTATTTTACCTGAAGAATAAAATAAACTAATTTTAAATCGGTTAAATGACTGATGAAATTAATTACATTATATTTCTAGTGAAAAGACACTATTAATATCATAACAGTACCTATTCATAATTGGCGAAAAGAAAACCTGCAAATAAGTAGCGTTGACTGTATAACTATAAAACAATATTCAAAGAAAACACTCATACCAGAAAAGGTTATCAACATCTGACTTGGGGCAAGATCGGCACATGACGGCCTTTCCCTAAAATACTAGACAGTCTTACCCCAATATTTAATTTTTAAGTTAAGTTTTTATCACAACCAATATTTCTATAAATAATGATTTAAATTCGACTTGGATATAATAAAACAATAAAATGTAATACAGACTCTACACTTACCACTACAAAACGTAAAAATCTGTTGATATTAAAATTTCACGTTAGGTAAAACGTCGACGCAACTCACTCGTATTTCAAATTGTCAACGACAAAAAAATTTGGAGACCGATTTTTGCTATTGAACTCCACACTACGACATCTATAATTTAAAGGTAGGACGAACTAGTGACTCAGTTTTAGCGACCGAGCTACCAACGTCGTAGCTATTCAAAAACAGCTTAGAAAGACGTTGTACGGTGTTCCCCCGTAGACGAACTTCCCCACCTTGACCTTAGTTACTTTAATTTTTAATTACATAATTATATTTTCCTGTTCAGTAACTGCTTAAAACTCGGGTCAGTGGGTCGTCTTACTATTATTTTTTTTTATTTTTAATAGCATTTTGAAATAATGAAATTGTGGTGTAAGATAATTTTCTTCACATTACATTGGCACCTCATTTATCGGATTATATACAGCGCAACCCGGCAGAAAAATATCATAAAAACCAACAGAAAGATCCAGTTTGCGTTGGAAAATGGAAAAGCACCCTGGAAAGTACTAGACGGAGGCGCACGAATGTCGCAACAAATGATCGATCTGTTTCCATATTTCGAATATATTATTATAACAATACCTGTAGTAGTAACTAGCTGCTTCAAATAACAGACACAAACACTTCCCGAAATATCACGAAAATCCGATTATAACTTTCTAGCGTATGTTGTACGTTTTATACGGTTTAGTTAGAGAGAACGTGAGCACATCACATCAGCACAAAATAATATTTTGTTCAAATGTATATGGACTGTTTTCATTTGCGCCATTCAAAGAAAATCTCAGCAATATAAATAAAGATGACTAATATTCGAAGCGCACTATTGGTGGAAATGTAAATGTCACGCGTGATCATTGGTTAGAATAATATCAGCCAATAGCCTTCGGTGTCGTTGGTATGACAATGCGTGATTGGATGGAATCATTTTCGATTGTTTTCGTTCGTAATAGAGAATTCTACCTTTAAATAAAAAAAACTTTTTTACAAAAAAGTTGAAAAAAGATAACTGCCTTCAACAACTAAAAAGGGAAAAATAACTTTAGCTTTGGAAGTCGGAGGCAATACAAAACAACAAACAGAAGCCACCGACTTCCAAAGCTAAAGTTATTTTTCTCGTTGTCTTCGGTTGTCTTTTTAACCGACTTCAAAAATAGGAGGTTATCAATGAGGAGCCACAGGCAAAACTGAGTATAGATGCGCCAGGAGCAACTGTACCGTGTTTACTTGTCAAGACAAGATTGTGATTGATTTTTCGTTAATATTCTAAGTTAAATTCATTAAAAATGTACTCTTTTCTGACTGTCCCTCAACTTAAAGATGAGTTACGTAAGAGGAATGCGACAACTGCCGGTAAAAAGGCCGATTTGATTGAAAGGTAAAGACTTAAAATGGTTGAGGTTATAATTGATTTGTAAGGTTTTTTTTTTGTTTCTATGCACTAACTATGACCGGAATCAAAATTTTGGTGCCGATTGCGACATCCACGAGGACTCTTTGTACCAGTATCCACCTACAAACACATTCATAGATGTAAATGCAGATACTCCTCTACCAATGATCAAAAGAGAGGTCATACAGGATTATTTTGAAAAGTAGACCTATATTCAAATAATAAAACTTTAAGAAGCTGTTTTCTATATACATAAGATAGTAGATAATGTAAGAAATATATTTATTGAATTAAGAACTTAGGTTCATCAATAACTGACTGATAGTAGAATATTATAAGTAGAACCACTGCGATGACTCACCTGTATACTTGCTTTTCCCATGATAATCGTCTTCAGTAAAATGCGCAGCACACAAGCGTGCAGTATTACTTGCCTTAAAGTTTTTAATACGTAACGCCGATTCCCATTGTTTTCTGCGTTTATTATCCTTAGGAAACAAATGTACTCCTCTATTTTTACAATTTAACGCACTATACTGAGGCATCTTTCTCAAGATTAGTGAAAAAATAAATAATAATATTTACTGAATGCAAAAAACCATACGATTTGACAACTGTTATGTCAAAACAGGGTACAGTTGCTTATGCGCCCTCTGTCGTGATAAAAAGTTAGTGCTCCTCCTCATTCGACCCGTATGTATGTATGTATGTAATATTTCCAGAACTGCCCAGAATTATTATGTTAGTCTATATCAGCGTCTGAACATACATACATACATAAACTCACGCCTTTTTCCCATGTGGGTAGGCAGAAACCACGGACCGCCGCGCCACCTGCTACGATCCTGAACAATATAACATTTTATGAAACACTATTTTTTTAACAACTAATTTTTTTAAATGAATTTCCGCAGATTGATTTTCCATTTACATCAATACATAGGTCTGGTCTTTCATAATATTAAGAATATCTTGTGTAAAAAGATAATAGTAAGACAAAAATGGCAAGCATGTATTTTATACCAATGTCAGGTTGTCAGCTGTCAGTTATGTGTCATCTGTCAAGCTCCAAACGTCATAAAACTAAAAAGTAACCTAAAAAAATACCAAATAAGCGCTTTGCTTTTAATATTTTTAAGTATAATAAACGATAACTGTGTCTTAAATCATGAATCTTGTATTAAAAAATGTAGGAATTCTATCGCAAACGCAATGTTAGTAATTTCCCTACCGGTTTTATGTGATAGAACGTGATAATTATGTTGACATTCACCTGTTTTATTTCATAAATTTTATTGCAGTGATATGTCGTGCCCTAAGCAGCACTCCTGTTGTGTGTTCCAAGCAATGGCGAATAGAACAAGGCCTGGCTGGTAACCGTACCGCAGACGGAATCCTAACGGACACTCCTGACTTCACCTATTTAGATGGAAGACCAACCCCCTTACTGGTATGTTCATTTTAATTGCTTACTTATGCTTGATTGAAGAGGATTTATTTAATGTTAACATTTAAAATTGCAATATGCAGAATAAAATATCTCACCTCTATGTACAAAGAGAAATAAAATTCATAAAGTATGTGACCAGCTGAGTTTAATGTTGTCTAACATTAAAGTCAGAGTTTATTTTTAAAGCATGTCTCCTATTGATTATTAATTCCCTGTGGAAGTTATTAAAAAATATTCTTCAACACTCAACAAAAGGACAGCTTTCTATCAGTGAACAATTTTTTATAATCAAACCTTTACTTCCCGAGATTAACTCTGGCAAACAAAAAAAAAACAAACATCATTCTTTATAACATTTGTATGGATTGACTAAAAAAATGAAGCCTTTTATTTTTTTACAAAAAATCATGTGGAACATAATATTTAAGTTACAATATAGTAAACACCATGTAACAAAGAAAGTTAATTTTAATATTTTCTTCACTGGCAATGGTAGTTTAAGTGAAACTGTTTAATTACAGACTCAGACCAACAAAAAAAGAAAGACGGCGCGCCGCGAACATCAAAAGTGAAGCCACCTTTTTTTAATTTGCTGTTGTTTTTGCAACTTTTCACTACACAGGAAGGCATAATTCTATGTTTTAAATCTAAGTTTACTTGACGGCGACTCGTGACGTACTAAGAGCGATGAGCATGGTTTTAGTGTAGGTGTGTGCGTGAGCGTGTATGTTTACTTGTAGGAGCACGGTTTTATGGCTTCACTTTCGATGTTCGCGGCGCGCCGTCTTTCTTTTTTTGTTGGTCTGAGATTACAGAATAAAAAATATGAAAAGTAAATTAAAAAATGATTGTATTTTTTTTCCTTTTCCAGCAAAAACAAAAGAAAAGGATGCTACGTCAAAGAGAGTTTGCCTCAAGAATAGTTGAGCTGTGTTCCGAACTGGACTTTGCTAAAGAGAGACACCATAATATGGAAGTAGCCAAGGAGCAAGAGAGAAAGAGTATCCTAGCTAACAGACTGAAGCCTAAAGGAGCGGCTTTGAAAAAGAAGAAGTAGATTATTTTAGTGTTAATGTATGTAGGCTAGCTGTAAATAAACTTCCTAATAGATTTTTGAAGTTTTACTAAAGTTAATTAAAGTTTTTAAAAAAATACGACACGTTTTGCGCAGTGGCTGAGCGATTGGCTGCTGCGCTGCGTGTCGGAGGTTCGATTCCCGCACGGAACTTATATTTGTACTAGCTGTGCCCCGCGGTTTCACCCGCGTTAATCTACAAGGACCCTATCAAAGCGGACGTCTTCATTATAGTAGCTCCTATCTTTAATTTTAGTTCAATCAGTCGAGAATCTATGAAGATTTATACAAACTTTCATCCCCTATTTTATCCCCTTAGGGGTGGAATTGATCAAAATCCTTTCTTTGCGGTCGCCTACGTCATAAAATCTACCTGCATGCCAAATTTCAGCCCAATCCGTCCAGTGGTTTGGGCTGTGCGTTGATAGATCACTATGTCAGTCAGTCAGTCACCTTTGAATTATATATAATATTTAGATGACCTATAGATAGTTGTTCTGGGTCTTGCTGTTTGTGTATGTGAATTTATAATGTTTCATCCACAATACAGGAGAAATTCCTAGTGTAGAGTGTGTCATTATCTGCTTAACCTTTACCCAACTATGTTGGGGTCGGCTTTCCAGTCTAGCCGGATGCTGCTGAATACCAGTGTTTTACATGGAGTGACTGCCTATCTGACCTCCACAACCCAGTAATGGGTTACACGATACCCCTTGGTTAGACTGGTTGTCAGACTTCTTGGCTTCTGACTATCCATAACGACTGTCAAAGATCGACTGTCTGAAGACTGTCTAGTGTAGAGTGTGTGCTAGTTACAAATAAAATAAAAATTATGTTTAGCTGTTGTACTGAATCAATTTTATATACGGCATCATGCAGTGTAGTACAATCAATGTTTTTGAAATAATTCAATTAGCTATCAAAAAAACGCTTATTGTTTCACCACCTTTAATTTAAATATTTTTTTAGTAGTCCTTTACACATAATGTAAAGTGACTACTTAACTTATAAGATGAGAAAGGTATCGCCCTTTTTTATAGTTGGGAAATCACGAAATAACTTCCCCCGCCCTGGGCGGGACGGGAGGAAGTGTCAGACGTTTACTGACTAAAACCCATCTATGTTCCTTCATGTGCCCTTTGCGTTCCGGGGGCGCGGTATCTCTTTCGAACAACCCGCAGCCCCGGCAGAAGATATCGCCCTGTAACAGAGAGACATGGACGGATAAAAGAGAGCAGCAGGACTCTGGTTGTACAGACTGACAAATTTTCGCAATCAAATTTAAACCATATGCTACAACGATAAAGTTGAAAATCTATTAAAGAAATTTGACAGATTGTAGTAGCTTGATGTGCACTTTAGCTACAGAACCCATTAAAAGCTACAAACACTGCCCTCTATACTTGAATAGCGGATTCATGTCAAGCGGCGCGAAATTAATGGGTAGTTCCCTCACAAAAATCTGCGGGTAGTTCGCCGGGATGGTTCTGCGGCGACTACAGAGAGCAGTTAGTTTCATCTTAAGCCAATAGATGGCGCTAGGTTTCCTTATCCTGTTTGAAAAGTCGAGATATTTTTACTTTTTTTTTAAAGATTTTTTCTTTGATTGTATATATAGGCTTCGGCAGCATGCAAGGGGATGTACTTGCACCCTCCCATCCCCCTTTCCGCTGTCGGGAGAAACAATACATAGGAAAGTTTTTTTTTTAAATAAGTTACTGTTTGAGTTTTTTTTTTTTAGCCCATACTGTCCCACTGCGGGGCAAAGGCCTCCCCCAATTCCTTCTATTCCTTACATTTTCTTCCTTCTTAACTGTTTGAGTTTGCTTGCTTATTTTGCAGGCTATACAAATATTTATTCCGTACGGGAATTGAACTTGCAACCTTCAGCCACTGCGCCTGCCGTGTCTCTTATCAGACGGATATTTAAAATGAGCTGTTTATGATCCCAACCGCTGTGCTAATTCTGTTATCTATTATCCTTCGATACAATTTTCTGACCCATAGCGTTCCTATGGGTAATTCAATTTGCCACTAAAATGGACGCGATATTAGCCCGAGCCTGTATTTAAGCGGATATTATTTTGTTGATGGTAAACCATGGTTAACCGTGCGGTTTTATTTTGTGGGTATTCTACACTGGTATTTACCTACGGGCAACCTACCATCTAAATAAATATATAAATAATATAAAATTAAATATACCATCACGCCTGTATTCCCCGAAGGGTTAGGCAGAGGTGTACCAATGTACACCCACAGTTCGCCGGTATATTTAGGTCCCATGTAATAGGGGGCGAGCCTATTGCCATTAACCGAGCACAAATCCAAACTCCGAGCTGCTACTGAGAATTTCGACCCGGGAATCGAACCCAGGACCTCTAGCGTAGCAGTCGCGCTCAGGACCACTAGGCAAACGAGGTAGTTCCTACCTTCTCTCAATACTAAATTAATTCGGTCAATTTAATTAAATAATTATGCCAAATGTGTTACATTAGCACCAGCAAAAACAGTTTTTAATGTACTTACCTACGTTCCAAAGTTCGCTTTTTTATAAACTTGGCTGATGTCAAGCAAGCCGACGTTACGCGATGTTAAGTGGTCACCTCTACCTATAAACATCATACCAGAGGTCTTGCAAATGCGTTGCGATCCCAGAAACAAAGTTCAAATAAATAAATAAATAATATCTTTGGACAACTCACACACGGCTATCTGATCCCAAGCTAAGCAGAGCTTGTGTTATGGAAACCAGACAACTGATATACATACTTATATAATTTATAAATACATACATATTATAGATAAATCACACCCAGACACAGAGCAAACAATCATGCTCATCACACAAAGTTTGTCCTGGGTGGGAATCGGACCCACGACCTCCGGCTTAGCAGTCAGGGCCACTAACCACTAGACCAACAGGCCCGTCAAACCGGAACACAGCAACTGCTTTGCGGCAGAAATAGGTATGGTGGTAGTACTTCCCCGGACGAGCTCCACACAAAGAGTTCTACTGCTACTAAATGGTAATGCAATGATTATGCTTAGAATAAATTGAGAATTAATAGAAACTTCCCAATCGTTTTGGAGCTTATCCGGTACAAACAAACAAACAAATCAATAAAAATATTTCCTCTTTATACTTTCATTAGTCTAGTGTAGCCTAGTCTAGGAGACATTTACCTACAAAAAAAGAAATTTAAAAAACTAAAACCCGACTACAAAAAATTCGACCACGGCTTTCAGATGAGAATGTTTTCTTGTTTCATACTTTTTAGAACGTGAATTTTTTGTAGTCGGGTTTTAGTTTTATAATTTTAAACTAAACGACCATATTTGGAAGAAACAAAATTTTTTCACATCTTTATTGCAACATAACGTAGCCTATAACCAGCGGACAATTTAGACGCTTCCAATGACACCTCATTTGTCAATTTACGTTTGATGGTTTAGAAGTTATGAGGGAACAGATGAACATCCATACATACATACATACCGGTCAACCTCATAACCCTCCTTTTTGCTTCGCCGTAGTCGGGTAAAAAGCTGGTGCTTTTGTAGGAAAATGACTCCACATAATACACAACAATCTTTTCCTAAGTTCTTAAGTAATCTGGCAAGCCTATCGAGTATTTGACGTAAGAAAACCGGCTTCAATAGAGAAGTCCATTGAAAGACGACCGATGCCTTAACCTGAATAAGTCCATTGTTAATGTGAGCGGTGTCTCACCTTCGGTTTGACGTGAATAGAATCTGCTGGTTCGTACATGGCCTCGACTATTTACTTGCCAGTGACATGGTTTTAATAGAATTTTCTGATACGTTTATTTGAAAAGGTTATAATGGATTGACTTCTGGCGCGATTGTCGTGCTGTTAATCTGACACTCGATGGCTAAGAAGGTGTTTTATAAAAGGGATGTAAAAATATACATCACATAGCCGTTGACTGTGTATACCTACTGCCCATCAAATTAAGCAAGATTGAGTAAAAAATACTGCTGGGGAATAGCTTTTACTTTTGGTGTCAAAAATCACTGTTTCTTGTAGCGCGCGAGCTAAATCATTGTGCTTACGGGTGCATTCGACAGTATTTAAAGTTTAGTCAGAACATTAAAAACTGGTTTTCAATAAAAAACGTAGAGAAAAGTTGAAATTTTGAGTTTCAATAAATCTCATTCTCATTAAGAAGAAATAGCGAGAAAGAAAGAAATATAATGTACTAGCTGACCCGCCACGACTTCGTTCGCGTGGTATCCTACTCCTACCCTACCCTACCCCTACCCTACCCTACCCCTACCCTACCCTACCCCTACCCTACCCCTACCCTACCCTACCGTACCCCTACCCTACCCTCTCAACTATCCTATCTCTCAAGTTGGATCGAACTGCACATGGTGTGCGAATTTTATTATAATCGGTTAAGTGATTTAGGAGTCCATTGAGGACAAACATTGTGACACGAGATTTATATATATTAAGAATGATGACACAGACCATGTGCACATAAATATGATACTAAGAAGGCTCCCCAATAAAATATCAAAAAATAGGAAAATAAGAACATTATTGAGAGCTGCGCCAAACGCCCAGTTTAGCAAAAATGCCAGACCACAGTCATGTGCCTGACGCTAGTTTGCAACTGGCCCTTTGTGTGTGACGAATTCACCCCTTTCAAAACCACCACCTTTATTCATTATTTTTATAATAGGTAATGTTTTTCATACAATAAGGATTAAAAAATACATAAACAAAATCCTGCCCCAACAAAGATTAAATAAAGTTTCAATGGGATTGCTTTAAACCGTGTTTGATTACTCCCTGTGTAGTCAGTAAGTGCTCTCAATGTCTCATGCAGTCGTTATGGATAGGTAGATACAAGATATATAGTTTCATCAAAATGAAGCGACGGCACGGTAATTAAAATCTTAGCTTGGTTAAGCCGAGGAGGCAGGGACGGACTTGACACGTAGGTAGGCAGCCATTTTAGAGTAGATAGTAATTAAATGGAGGCGCCTTCGCCGTGTGCCTAATTGTTTGGCAAAGTTACAAATAGTAAGATGGTTAAATCCTATTCGCTTGGTTTCCTTGCCATGTTATGTCATGTGAGATAATTTGGTTTTGAATTTAATGATGTGCCACGCAGTGTAGTTGATTAGACGAAACATATTTAGTTTATGTTGAATTATTTAGTAGTAGTAAATTATGTTGATTGTATCGACATGTACAACTTACCTATAGGTAATTAGGTACGTTTTGACATGCCTAAATCAGTTCCCATTCAAGGTTTCTTTACGCATAGGTATCTTTTGGTTCAATAAAGTACATACCTAAATACTTAAATAAAATAAAAAGTACTATTACCCAAGTCCTGCCCTGCGTCTCGTTGCAATCTTGGCACCCGTAATTAAAAAGTGTAAAAATGAAATACATTGTGAGAACACTGCACTTGCTGTTGCCTGTTGATTAACTAGGTATTAAGTAGGCCTAGTTTTATGAGTTAATCTACCTTAATCTAAGGGCAAACAATCCGTACTAATATTATAAATGCGAAAGTAACTCTGTCTGTCTGTCCGTCTGTCTATCTGTCTATCTGTCTGTCTGTCTGTCTCTTCTTCACGCCTAAACCACTAAACCGAATTTCAATGAAATTTGGTACAGATATAGTCTGGGACCCGAGAAAGGACATAGGATAGTTTTCATCCCGGCAATCCCCCGGGAACGGGAACTATTAATCCACGCGGACGAAGTCGCGGGCAAAAGCTAGTATGTAATATTTTAGTTCTGTTATTTAGTATACCTAGTTGCCGGGACTAGAGATTAAAATTTGGTGGGCCTGCACATCCGATTTCTTTTAGGACCGATTATTTATCGCACCGCTTAGTAGTTCTATAGTTTCGTAAGGCCAACTTTTTCCCATGAGGGTAGTTAGAAACACAGAACACCACCTTTTACAATCCATACATACTCCTTTAGCCTCGTGCACGTTCACACAAGCACGCCGCAAACGAGTGCTGCGCACCCGACTTTTCTGGAAAGCCTCACCAATAAGGTCAGTGTAGGTCTTTTTAGGGCTTACCCTCCCTGCGTTGTCATTCACATCGGCTATATAACTTCACTTTTGTTAGTCTCGTTTCTCGTTTTGTTAGTCATCCTCTCAACATGACCGAACCATCTAAGCCCAGTCCATACTATCTGCTTAGCTTTCCCAACTATGTTGGGGTCGGGTCCCAGTCTAACCGGATGCTTCTGAATACCAGCGTTTTACATGGAGTGACTGTCATAACCAGTCTGTATGCAGCTAAATACTAAACATACCGCAAAATGGCTGAAATTGTTCCTAAATAGTTTGTAAAGCTAGCAAGCTTATGGTATAACGTAGTTAAGGCTTCGATGCTACTACTTTCAAGTACTTGTGAAAAGTTTTGTGTGCCAAGACGGAAAGTTTCGTTGATACAACACTATCCGATGCAGCGAAGAAATACTAAGCCGCTTACAGTTTTATTCAGTTTTTATCTTCTGCTGCACATAAAGCGGATTCATCAAGTTATAACAAAGTATAATTTTTAATCTGGAAAATCTAGAGTATTAACACAGTTCAGTAAAATGCTACGAAATATATCTACCTACATGCCTTTTCGTTGCTGTTCTTTCTTTTCTTTTCTTTCTTTTCTTTTCTTTTCTTTCTTTCTTTTCTTCTCTTTCTTTTCTTTCTTTTCTTTATCTTCTTTCTTTTCTTTCTTTTCTTTCTTTTCTTTCTTTTCTCTCTTTTCTCTCTTTTCTTTCTTTTCTTTCTTTTCTTTCTTTTCTTTCTTTTCTTTCTTTTCTTTCTTTTCTTTCTTTTCTTTCTTTTCTTTCTTTTCTTTCTTTTCTTTCTTTTCTTTCTTTTCTTTCTTTTCTTTCTTTTCTCTCTTTTCTTTCTTTTCTTTCTTTTCTTTCTTTTCTTTCTTTTCTCTCTTTTCTTTCTTTTCTTTCTTTTCTTTCTTTTCTTTCTTTTCTCTCTTTTCTTTCTTTTCTTTCTTTTCTTTCTTTTCTTTCTTTTCTTTCTTTTCTTTCTTTTCTTTCTTTCTTTTCTTCCTTTCCTTTCTTTTCTTTCTTTTCTTTCTCTTACTTTCTTTTCTCATAAAAAGTTCACCTTATACGATAAAACAATATCTAATCACGTTAAGTAAATCACAGTAATCCAGAAAACATCGTACCAAGTTGTATATAAGAACCTAAATTGTTTCAGTATTGTTCACAAATTCTTTCGTAACAATATATTTCCCGCTTACCTTGTTATTGAATCCCGAATAATGGCGGGAAATTCCGAGCGCTCAGTTTTAATATGTGTTTGAACGGTTCGCCTTTCAATCGTGTGGGTGTGGGCAAGTGTACATGGATTACATTTCAACCGTATATTAATTAAACTTGTCTATATAAATATATATAATATACTCTCACGGTTGTCTTCCCAGAAGGGTTAGGCAGAGGTGTACCAATGTAAACCCACAGTTCGCCGGTATATTTTGATCCCATGTAATAAGGGCGAGCCTATTGCCATTAACCGGGCACAAATCCAAACTCCGAGCTGCGACTGAGAACTTCACAGAAAAACCCAATAACACTTTTTGCTCGACCTAGGAATCGAACCCGGGACCTCTAGCGTAGCAGTCGTGCTTAGGACCACTAGGCTAACGAGGCAGTTGTCTTCACATGGGATATCCTATTTTTACTTAATTATGTAAATTACAGAGAGACCTTGTGTGTACCAGTGACGAGGGCTTTATACAACTCGATTTTTACCGGATTATTCATCATCATCTTCCTGCCCTTATCCCAAGTTACTTGGGGTCGGCGCAACACGTTTTCTTCTTCCATGCCGTCCTGTCAGCCGTCATACTATCACTGACTCCCTTCTCTTTCATATCATTCTTCACACATCCATCCATCTTTTCTTTGGCCTCCCTCTTCCTTTCCATCCATCCACAATTATGTTCAAAACTCTTTTGGTCACATGTGTGTCATCCCTCCTCTTCACATGCCCATGCCAAGACAAACGGTCCCCTTTCAACTTTTACCGGATTATTATTGTGGTGATATTCATCTAGCCTTAGTGTGCCCCGGCGTAGGGTCTAGAACCCAACGCCAATTAGAAATTTGTCACTCGGACCATACGTGTCTCGGAAAGCACGTAAAGCCGTTGGTCCTGCCTCTGTTCTCTCTCCGGTCGTGTTGGATTGCCGTCCCATCAGACTATGAGAGTCAGGGAAGAGGGAGTGTACCTGTGTTTGCGCTCTATAATATTTCTTGCGTAGTTGATAGTTTCCATTGAAATTGGTCGCTGTGGCCTAAAGGTCGCAAAAAATATTAACATACGTGGACCATATCGTAAAACTAGCCATAGTAACTGACGGGAGAGGGAAAGGAGGGTCCCCCGTCCCAGCGGCCGCCGCGGTAGACGCTCCGGGCGTCGGGAGCCGCGAGACGACTCCCGGCCACCGTAGGCGCGGGTCTGTGGACGGTGAGCAATGGGTAGCTCACCGTCCGTACGTTCACTAAACAACGACAGACAGTGTCGACGGCGCGTTCGTGTTCCACGCGCGCCTCAAAGAGATGTCAGCAAACTTGGATGGGGCCACTGAGGGCCGATGCCTGCCGGGGCTGCGGGTTGTTCGAAAGAGATACCGCGCCCCCGGAACGCAAAGGGCACATGAAGGAACATAGACGGGTTTTAGTCAGTAAAAGTCTGACACTCCCTTCCGCCCCGCCCAGGGCGGGGGAAGTTATTTGATGATTTCCGTCTATAAAAAAAAAGCCATAGTAACTGAAGAATTTTATTACGTTTTTAGATTTTAGAAGAAAACGATTTCAGCTTTCGAGCCCGCCAACTCAAACTCACACCACACACCAATAAGTAAAACTCAATTAAAACTTTAATTAGGCGCCCAATAAAATTAATTGACCAATGAACGAATTTGCCACTGTTTCACGTTTAGGAAAACTCGGCAAAAGCAATTATTAGCTTTTGGTAATTTGGTCTAAAACAGAATAAGTAAATAATCCAAATATTTTTACAAGAACTACATTATGTAGATTCTTACACATTCTTCTCCATATGAAACTATCTTTTGAAAGGGGCCTACTACATAGATTAAATTATTTTTCCTTGGATATGAAGTTCAAATCTGTTTTTTCATGATATTAAATTTAGTCTAGTTCTAATAAATGATTTTTCTTTGTGTTTGTTATAAAATCAGTAACAGAAATAAAATATATTAAAGTAACAATCTTGATCGCTGCAAAACCAACAGTGTGCGAAACAGCGAACTTACCCGATGCACTGCCGAAGTATGGTTGCATCTAGCAGCATTATGAACTCATATTGAACTCGAAAAGTATTGATGGTTTTCTACATGCAGCTTATTCAAAGACTGTTGTAATTATTTGCTATTTTACTCTTTCTTCGCGAAAGTTGTGCGCCAATTTACTTTACATTTTCTCATAACAGGGTCATGCCACGGTAACGAAGTGACACGTTTATAAAGCAGACGCGAACCGTTCAGAACGGCGACGCAATCCGTTCAGAAAGGTGACGTTAATAGTCTTTGTGAACACGATGTGTTTACTTTTACATCTTTTATCTATCTACATATATACAAATAAAAAAAAATTAAGTGCCAGTTTGTAATTTGAAATTAACAGCTTTTCACTAAATACATACCTATGAAAGTATATACAGTACCTATTACATCAAAAAAGTATTTTTTTAATTGTTTGTCTTTCTGTCTGTTTGTTCCTTCTAATCTCCGAAAGGGCTGGACCGATTTTGGCGAGACTTCGGTTTAAAGAACTTTATTCTCATTAAAACAATACAGTCACTTACATGAGAAGAATATAATATAATAGACTTTCTATATTCCTCTCTTATTTATCTTTTTTACTATACTATACTATGAAGACAAAAGTTTTTGTTTGTTTGTACCGGATAAGCTCCGAAACTATTGAACCGATTTTAACCATTTTTTCACCAATAGATACCTAAATTATCAGAAAGTAACATCGACTATATAACATGACACTACGACCTACTGGAGCGGAGCAGTAACCCACAACGTAACTTAATACGGGTGAATAAAACCGCGCGGACGAAGTCACGGGCGGAAGCAAGTTTAATATAAACTAGCTTCAGTAAATTAGTTCTTTGTGTTCGTCGTGTTTTCCATGCCTCACAAGAAGCTTCTTTAAAAACTTATTTTTAAATGAGCTTCTTGTGATAAGTGAAGACTTATCTTCACTTATTATAAAGAGGTAAAAGTTTGCTTTTTTATTTTTTTGTTTGTAAGAGCTACTGTTTCGATTACAAAAATTATGTCACTAATAGAAAGTTACTTTATTGCCGAGGGCCATTGGCCAGTTAAGGTTCCGCACCCACAGGGTAAAACGGGACGCTATTACTAAGACTCCGCTGTCCGTCTGTCGATACTCAATATCTTTATTCTCCATAATTATGTATTCTTAGGTGGTAAATTTAAATATATTTGTATTTTGTTTTGTTTGATTGAGTTTAATTGTTGTTTAATTGTTTGTACGAGTATTTTGTTTGTGTTTTTGATTGATTGTTTTGTTTCTTTTTGTCCGTCTGTCACCAGGCTGTATCCATGAACACTGCTAGTTACAGAGTTGAAATTTGCACAGCTGATGTATTTCTGTTGCTGCTATAACAACAAATACAAAAAAAAAACAGACAAAAATAAATATTTAAGGGGGCATAATGGTGCCACATGGCCGGATTTTTTTTATGATATACCTATAACTTGTCTTTCACGAGGACGAATTCGCATGCAGAATCTAATTCTTTATAAAATGACAATATACAAAAAGTCATTTATTTACATATTCTTATTTTCTGCTAACCTGTGTCGTTTTCAACGCAAAAGTGCGATAAATAAACTAAGTAGTTAACCGGCTTGAAGTCAAACGTATTTTAAAAGGCACAGCACTGAATGAAACTAGTATAAAACGCTGGTTTACTTAAGGATTTCCATGACGTTAGCTGCAGAATTTTAGTTGACTGCTAGAATGCGAGGTGGGCGTAGTAAATATCGTGCGGTAAGTCAAACTACCATTTTTTTTGTAAAGTTTGTGGAATTATGACATCATAACATCACGCCTGTATTTCCAGAAGGTTTAGGCAGAGGTGTACCTAGCAATGTAGACCCACAGTTCGCCGGTGTGTTTAGGTCCCATGTAATAGGGGCGAACTTATTACCATTGACCGGGCAGAAATCCATGATTTATGATTATGGGATTATGTGCCATGTCATAATATCATGACAATTAAAGCACAAAGCAGCGTTCCTGTGTTCCAGTTTGAAGGGTGTCGGTGTAATTACAGGCACATGAGACATTTCAAGTTTGTCTCTTCTCTGAGATGACATCGCATGTGCATGGCCTCTGGTATTGCAGATACCTACAGGCAGCGGTGACCATTTAATATCAGATGGGTCGTCGGGTAGATTGATATCCAATGATTTTGAAAAAAAAACACAACCGACCGTCAACGGTTATGTAAAGATTTATCAGTGAAAGTTTTCTATAATCTCTGGAAGTCCTAATTTGTACTTCCAGAGATTACCTCTTACAAGCAAAAAATAAGGAAACTTTACCTCTTTATAGTATAAGTTTAGATTGTTTTCCATCATGCGTATAATGTTAAGATATAAAGACTACAAGTTAGGTGCAATCATGGAGTCTGTAGCCAAGGAACCAAACTTCGTAATCAACACAATAAACAAACGTAATCTGACTTTAAGGCGATTCTCACACTCCGTGGTACGTGACCACGGAGCTCTGATGATCTGCAACACTGCGCGTGAAAGTGTTTTCTGTGTGTTGGAATACGCGTGTTTTCAATACAAACACAGAGTGAACAGGCTTCTTCAGGGTAAGCTCACTCCATCGTAGACTTTGTCTATGTCACCTTTGACCAAGATTAGAGTCAAGAGCTTACCCATCTCGAATAAAAAATAAACCACAGATACTTGCAAACAGCGTGCTTCTGCGCTACGCTCCGTGATGCGGGGCAGTGTGCGAATCGCCTTAAACAAAATTAGAAAGGCGATAATATAATCTTTTCATATTTGACTTAATTTTCATTTTTTTCATTATAGCTCGTTTAGTTCTAGAGGTAGTGGGAGGCCAAAGATAAACGGATGGATTGCGTGAAGAATGATATGAAAGAGAAGGGACTTCCTTCTTTTTGATGTGATGTCATAACGGATAAAAGCACGGAATTGAAAAAGAAAACGTGTCGCGTCGACCCCAAGTAACATGGGATAAGGCAGGAAGATGATGATGATGTTCATTATCTATAGCTTGTGTTTGCTCGTGAAATGATTGTTATGAATCTAGACTAATATAATCCTTTTCGAACTTCGGTTACAACGGCATATCTTTACGGATATGATTGTTTCTTGTTTTTTAAAATCATATTGTCTTTCGACCTAATTTATACTCCAGCCATGGTCAAACATGTTGACCCACAAAATTATTTGTAACACCTTAATAAGCATCATACCATGCATATTATCTATACATGTTTTAGCTACTAAAATAAGCTGAATCTATTACACGGAAGACAAGCCAAGTACTCAGAAGATATGACTAAAGTTGACTTTCTGTAGATTCTTTACTACGTTAATCGTCGAAGTTTAAAAAGTTGGAAAGCGATGCAAAGTGGGGTATTCGCGCATGGCTGCCCTCTTGAAATGGCTTAACTTAATACCAACGGTAAGCACTACCTCAGAGTGACTTGACTTAATAAATATAGTCACTTATATTTCATCTGAGGCACTGGGCTTGAAGAAAAAATATTTTTGGCTCTTGGAATTTTCTTTTTTCACTTAGATTTTGAAAATATATCATCACGCCTGTATTCCCCTAAGGGTTAGGCAAAGGTGTACCAATGTACACCCACAGTTCGCCGGTATATTTAGGTCCCATGTAATAGGTGGCGAGCCTATTGTCATTAACCGGGCACAAATCCAAACTCCGAGCTGCTACTGAGAATTTCATAAAAAAAACCCATTAGCACTTTTTGTTCGACCTGTGAATCGAACCCAGGACCCCTAGCGTAGCAGTCGTGCTTAGCACCACTAGGCTAACGAGGCAGTCAAAAAGTCAAAGTCAGTAAGATTTTGAAGTGTCTAAAATAAGTGTGTGTCATGAAAATTGGTTCAGCCGTTTCAAGGTTATCAGCTCTTTTGTTAGCTTTGGTAGAGATCTTAATTCTTCTGTTGGAGGTTACTTAATTTTTTTTTAAATTTTTGGCCTAGTAATTAACCCTTATTTTATACAGCCTTTAAAACAATTCATTATTAACTGAACTATCAATATTTTAACCAAATATTTCCTCTTCACTTGACACGTGTTTACGGCGACATAATAGCAGTTTGGTTGATGATAGTCAATTGTTTGCGAAAGCTATTCAGTTTTCAGTAGGCTCAGTCAATAGCTATTGTCACAAGCGTTGACAAAAACATCCACCCGTGCATATAATATTATCTTCACGTGTTCATGGACTGAATAAAACAAAATATCAGGTGGATTTTAAGTGTTGTCGCGAATTGTGAAGCTTAGGTACGTGTCTCGAGAATGAACACTTAGAGAAATTCTAAAGCGACACGTGATTACCATTTGGATATTTACGTGAAGGTAGTAGCAGAGCTCTTTGTGAAGGAGCTCGTCCGGGGAAGTACTACCACTGAACCTATTTTCTAATAATAATTTAGTTTTAAGCTATAAGATTTCCTTATAAAATATTAGAACAAATAAAAAAAAATATAAAAATGTACCATCACGCCTGTATTCCCCGAAGGGTTAGGCAGAGGTGTACCAATGACACCCACAGTTCGCCGGTATGTTTTTAGGTCCCATGTATATTGTATGTCCCATGAATAGGGGGCGAGCCTATTGGCCACCGGGCACAAATCCAAACACCGAGATAGATAAACCCAATAACACTTTTTGCTCGACCTGGGAATCGAACCCAAGACCTCTAGCGTAGCAGTCGCGCTTAGGACCGCTAGGCCAACGAGGCAGTTAACCACTGAACCTATTTTCCAATAATAATTTAGTTTGAAGCTGTAAGTTTTCCTAATAAAATATTAGAACAAATTACACAAATACAGTAGAAATGCAAGCAATATTTTTAGCTGAGAAAGATTTTCCAAAACGTTTGGAAGGCGTAAAGACCACGCGACCGTAGCTAATACAAGCTACGCCGTAGCTAATACAAGCTACGCCGTAGCACTTTGTGAGCTACGCCGTAGTATTTAGCTACCTCTCGAATCTCTGCTATTTACCGCGCCACAAGTTAATTGAAGATGGAGGCATGTTTATAGAATATTCAAAGATTTTGAGTGTGCTTTAAAATATTCGTTTTCAGTCTCTTGTATCTGTGAGTATTTATTTATTTACTAAAGAATGAAAATCTTTGCCAACGATAAGGGCCTCCGCCCACGACCGATTTTTTTGGACCGATAATCGGGCAGAAAAACGGGCCCGTTTTTTCAAAAATTTCAACGCCCACGACCGTGTTTTTGTCGGTGACTTTCGAGGGAGGAGCTTAAATAGCGGTCAAATTTTATATCGCAACTTTTATTTGACAGAGTTACCGATAGTATAAAAATAACGTTAATAGATTTAAGGTTATTTAAGTTACAATTTATCGTTAAATTGTTTATTGACGATATTTTTATCGTTTTTTTTAAACAATTGATCCTTCTAAGATGGAAGTAGCGCAGGACGGAGGTGTGGCGGGTCGCCCACCTTAGCGTCGCGCTAATGTAGTGCCTAACAATACCTTGCCCGATTCTTACGAATGAGAATTATACACGCTTACTTTTACATCGTTCTGAAATCAAAAGCCATGAGATCCATCATAGTACCTAACAGAAGCTATTGGCACTATTATTTTCGATAAATAACAAAAATAAATAAAATAACACGAACATTTGTGAAATAGTAAGAACGCGAAGTAACGCTTCCTTGCAGTCAAGGCATATTTGTGTGAAAACCTTATCGACTATACATGCGTAAGGTAGCCTTTAAAGAATACATTAATCGATCAGACAGGAGCGCTACTAACATTTAACTCGAATTAACAAAAAAAAAGTGACGAATTTCCAACATCTTTGAGACGTCTTAAAAAAAAACACGCAATAATAACTATTACTCGACTGGAGTTCCAGTGCTTCAGCTGCAGAACAATGTAAAAGTAACCGTATATGTTATTATTAAACCTGGTAATCGAACCCACGACTTCACGCTGATCAGACGCGCTTTGCGACCACAAGCCCAATATAGTTAGTCAGTGACAATTAATATAAATGTACAAAACGGCAACTTACCTAATTTAACGGTAAAAATAACGATTAATTCATATTCTTTATTAATGTTAATTAACATTATATTACTGGTAATGTTATCAAATAACGTTTTTATAAAGTTACTTTTTTCAAAATTTTCGAGTTCATGGAAATTAACGTTACGTAACGATTATTATTTTTTGATTTCATAACGTTAACAAGCCCTGGATTTAAGTCATTACATATTTAGTAAGCTTAGTCGTTGAAAACGAATGTTATTTTCATTCTTAAGAATTTATTAAATTCGTTTGATTATATATTATTTTTTAATCCATTAACGTTATTTTTATATTAACGGTAACTCTGTCAAAGGTAATTTTATAAATATTTACCGGTATTTAAAACCCTGCGTAAATCAACACAATATTATTTACTTATTGAAATCACAGACGATTAATTTAGAAAAAAATTATTTACCATATTATTAATAAATAAATAAGCTTTTTAATAATAAATTATTGTTATTATTCAAATGCTTCAAACTCATAAGTACTAACTTAACATAACACCACAATTGTACACTTAATTCGCAATAACTGCTTTTGACTTTAGACTTTTGACTTTAGCAATGACACAACGTTCTTCCCTAGTAAATCCATGACGCATAGGGTAAGTGCCCCAGTGAATGAACACACCCCAGTGAATTAACAAATCCGAGTATTTTCCAAAAAATAATAAACTAAGATATTACCTTCTACCCAACACAGTATTTTTTTTTGTAATTACTGCTCTTTATTCTAGCATAGTAACAACATTCATGTATTGCGACACTGTTCGTTTTAAAATGACGAGCGTTTAAAGTTGGCAGTGCTGGTGTAAATTTTCTTTGTTCGGGCAAGAATTTAGAACTTGGGTCAGACGCAAATTTTTTGATATCACTTTGCAGCCGTAATTAAAGTATGTACTAGAAGTTATTTATAAATTCGAGTAATGGGTAGTTATAATACATGTATCAAATCAATTTCCTTGCAATTTTAGCTAGTTTTAAGTAAATTATTGAGTGTTCCAGCATTGGCATTAAAAAACGTTTGAAATCCAGTGAATAAACGACCGTTAATTCACTGACCAATCGTTAATTTCATGAAATCTAGTGAATGAACTATAACATTTTCATCATGTTAAAATATAAGCTTTCGTCATAAAAATGTAACCAATAAATAAATGAATACCACATTTTGAGTTAGTAATCATCATTTTAGAGAACGGAGAACTAACAAATAGGTCAAAGCTCTGAGACTCTAACAACTCCCAAGCTCATAAAGGAAAGACGGGAACAGAACGGGCAGTCTTCAGTGGGTGCAGGTTCAGTCGGAATAAGCTCGGCTTATAAGGCAGATCCTGAAATCCATCAAACGCGACACACCTCAAATGCTGACGAAGCTGGAGACTAACGATGGCAGGATTATCTTGTCTAAACTAGAGCTTTTAAGGGAGGTAGAGAAGTTCTAAAAACCCGTCTCTAGTCCAACAAAAGACCCAAGAGCTAGACTGACCTGACACTACACCGATGAGTTCCCGGACGTCAGCCTATATGAGATAAATATGGCTTCTTAACAACTTAAGGACAACAAGGTGCCGGGGAAGACGGAATCACTTCTGTACTACTGAAGAGGCCTATGTCCAGCAGTGGACATCGTTCGGCTCATATCATGATGAATTGATTGTTGACGTTGGCTAGGCTTATGAAGGTATACAGGGTGGAAATTTATTATGCTACCTGGAGGGAAAGTACTCTAAATACTTGAGTTAGCAAATTTTACTGAAAGGAAACATTCCTTTATTTTTAAAAAGAAACAAAACTGCATTTAAATAATTTTGAAAATATTCTTGCCACACCCGGGAATCGAACCGACTAAAATTCGAAAAAATTGCATCCTGTACTTTTATGGCACTAATACATAGGGTCAATCATAAGGATCAAATCCCTGCAAACATGGTAAATTAAAATAAAATAAAAACATGGAATTTTATTGTAAATTTATTTTATTCGGACGAAACAAACGAGTAAAGTAGTTGCTGGAAATGAGCTTCATTTCTTGGATGCATGAATTTATTCCTTTAAAAAAATCATTTTAAGTAACTTTTGGTAGCGTAGTAAAATTTTCAATATTCACCACAACACCCTTCTAAAAGTTATTCAAAATGAATTCCTACAAATAATGAATGTGTGCACCGAAGAAAGTGAAGCTCATTTCCAGCATGCAATTAGTTACTGTACTCGTTTTTTTCGTCCGAATAAAATAAGTTTAGATTGAAATTTCATGGTTTTTGTTAAATTTAGTTTACCAGGTTTGTAGAGATTTGATCCTTGTGATTGACCCTATCGATAAGTGCCATAAAAGTACAGGATGCTATTTTATCCGATTTTAGTGTGTTCGATTCCCGGGTGTGGCAAGCGTATTTTCAAAATTATTTAAATGCAGTTTTGTTTCTTTTTAAAAATAAAGGAATGTTTCCTTTCAGTAAAATTTGCTCACTCAAGTATTTAAAGTACTTTCCCTCCAGGTAGCATAATAAATTTCCACCCTGTATAATGATTAAGTAAGAGATTGAAGGCTTACACTTTGTTAAAAAAAAAATGATTGTAGCAGATTTAGAGGCTAAGGATTTATGTTCATTTATTTATTCCATTTTGAACTGCATTTGATATAATAATAAGGATTTTTTGTAACTATTAATTAAACAAAAACTTGTGTTCATTCACTGGTTCTAATGCTGTACATTTACTGGAAAATTTCATTCATTCACTGGGGTTTTAGGGTATTTTTCAATATATTAAGTCGTATATTAAGTGTTATTTATTAAGTCGATAAATAAATAAATAATAATAAATAAATAATATAAAAAAGTATACAGGTTATGTCGTAAAACCAAGTTAAAAAATATTCTTTAGTAGACATAGATTACCAAAATATGAAACCGCATACTTTAGAGGCAACATAATGTAATGATTTTTTGAAGTCTGAAGATTGCTTAAGTGTTCATTCACTGGAGCATTTACCCTATTTTCTATTTTTCACCGATAATCGGCGGCCAGGATGCGTAGATTTTGTTTTTGGACCGTTTTTTTCTCGGCCGTGGGCGTTGATGTACTAGAATCCATACGTTCCATTCTCGCCGAGAAAAAATCGGCCGTAAAAAATCGGTCGTGGGCGGAGGCCCTAAAAGCCAAAAAAGTCGAAGTTTAAATAAAAATTTGATCAGTAAATTCGGCTTTATTCTGCCAAAACAAACCAATCTACTTCTGATTTTGCCCATTTTTCAAACTATTTACTTATTCGAAGATCGATATTTAATGCCAAGTAATTTTAAATCTATTCTAAGAATACCTTTTGGATGTTATTTGCATGTACAACCTCCGCCGCTTTATTGAATAGTAATGTAAATCAGTAATCACCAATTCTACTAATCAAAAATATTTAAAACTAGCTTTTGCCCGCGACTTCGTCCGCGTGGATTAATAGTTCCCGTTCCTGGGGGATTTCCGGGATGAAAACTATCCTATGTCCTTTCCCGGGTCCCAGACTATATCTGTACCAAATTTCATTGAAATCGGTTCAGCGGTTTAGGCGTGAAGAAGAGACAGACAGACAGACAGAGTTACTTTCGCATTTATAATATTAGTAAGGATGTAGTCCCAATCTCATCTCATCGATAATCAATATCAAAAATGCAAATGTTGAGGCAATTGTGACAGATTGAGACAGATCAGACTGCGAAAGTTTCTAAACCTACGAAAATTGCCCTCTTAGCATAATAATGCTGCCATGGTTGCGAAATTTGCTCAAGAGAGTTACCGCTGCCTTGGAACGCAAAGGGCATTAGAAGGAACTCAGATGGGTTTTAGTCAGTAAAAGTCTGACACTCCCTCCCGTCCCGCACAGGGCGGGGAAAGTTAAAAAATAAAAATAAAATAAATATACCATCACGCCTGTATTCCCCGAAGGGTTAGGCAGAGGTGTACCAATGTACACCCACAGTTCGCCGGTATATTTAGGTCCCATGTAATAGGGGGCGAGCCTATTGCCATTAACCGGGCACTAATCCAAACTCCGAGCTGCTACTGAGAATTCCATAGAAAAACCCAATAACACTTTTTGCTCGACCTGGGAATCGAACCCGGGACCCCTTGCACAGCAGTCGCACTTGCGACCACGAGACCAACGGGGCAGTTAAAGCGCGCGGGGCGGGGAAAGTTATTTGATGATTACCCATCTATAAAAAAAAAACATAACGACCATAACTGGCTATTCCAATTTTAAACAGAAACGGAAAAATGCTGAACCTTTTTAAAATTGGAACGGAAGCGGAAACGGCTTTGGCACAAACATCGCGGCATAAGGTTGCCAACGGGCACACTTAATGAGCCTCATTGCATTGATATTGCAGTTTTTGTGCCAATTTCATGTTCTGTTTGCTATTTTGTCATTGGATTAGCCATTGCTGTCTTGATTTAAGGGTTTGTAAGAATGGTGTCTCTTTGTTTTAGATTTAACTGAATGAAAATGACTAAAGCACTTATTTTTTATTACATCACACTATAGGTGCACGAGAAGGAAGTATCAGCTAGGGAACAGCGGGTCGAGGCCTGTCTGGGGAGCGGTGAATGCTTATGCGAATCCTGCACCCCCCACATGAAGGAACATAGATGTTCCTTCATGTACCCTTTGCGTTCCGGGGGCACGGTATCTCTTTCGTACAACCCGCAGCCCCGGCAGGCATCGGCCCTTAGTGGCCCCTTCCAAGTTTGGTCGTTATGATATGGTTGCTGACAAACGCGCGCAGTAAATGCGAATGTATCTTTGTCTGTCGGTTTGTAACCTTATAACTTTGTAGTTATAACTGCAAAACCGTTCATATTGAAATTTGACAAAAAGGTTGTTTGAGATTTGGATATAGGCTACTTTTTAACCTGCGATTTCTGCAGCGTTTGCGATAACCAAAACTGAGTTATCCCACTAAAATTATAAATGCGGAAATTTGTGAGGATGTATAGATGAATGGATGATTGTTTGTTACTCTTCCACGCTTAAACTGCTGGACGGATGTGTATGAAATTTGGTCCATACATAGATTCTACTACTTTTTGTCCCGGAAAAATGTCTGGTTTCCGTAAGTTTTTAATTCTGACGCGAAAGAACTCGCGGGTAAGAGCTAGTGATTCATAATTCTACTCACGCTTCCAGAAGAAAAGTTTCCGAAATAGAAAAGTGTCTCCAAGTAGAGGTTTTAAAACAAAATGCGACATAAAATACGGCAATCTCGTTAGTGTGAAAGAGACACCATTAATTCTCCATTAGCCACAGTTTAGTTAAAGAGTGTTGTACTATCAAACACTATACTACAGCTCTTAACTGAAGCACTCTTCCGTATTAAATCCTACCATTCCAAATTAAACCTTAACTTAACTATACAAGATTCAAATTCCTTTGGCAAAAAACTGGTTTGACTTGTGTAGCTCCGGATATATTTTTTATTCAAAAATAAACTGTGTCACCTGGAAATAAAGTTGTTAGTAAAATGGCATGAGCTTGCTTGGACAATGCTTAATGAGGTGTGGAGAGCAAATTCTGCTTGTTTTCCGATGAGCAGATGCAGTGATTTGGAATGGTTACAATAAATTCAGCATAAATATTGCTTAATTTATTTTGCAATATTTTGAAAGTCATCGTCGTCTTTTTCTTCTTCCATTTCGGCCTGTCAACTGTCATAATTTTACTGACTCACTTCTCTTTCAAAATATAATTCTTCACACAATCCATCCATATTTTGGGCCGTTGAGAGCCGTTTTACGTACCTAATACACAGCTTGAGCTAAGCAATAACCAAAGGCGTAAACTAAACTAAAATAATGAATAAATAAATCGTAGGAATTACTAAAACCATAAAAATGTAGTATGTACTTAATTTATTTAGTATCAACGCAATGGAGTCGCGGTTGTATTACTACAGTGATTAATTATGTTCCCATTACGGTGACCACGAGTTTTGTACAATGTATGACTTTTAATTAAATGTCCCGTTCGTTTCGGTTCGGATACGTATATTTTAATCATCAGTTTCTACGCAATATAATGTGACAGATTGTCAAGAGCACGTAAACTGCGATTGGGTGTTGTTAATTATGGATTAATGTTAAAGAATTTAAACTTTGTTAAAAGGACACAAATGGCTTCCAAGTGGTCAATTCATATTTTTTGTTAGTAGTCCCCCATGGAAAGTCCGGTATGCGGTCACGCCAGAACCTTTCAGCCCACCAGGCTGAAAGGTCCAGGCGTGACCGCATACTTCTTCATCCTTTCAACAGGGTTTATATCCTTTAACACTATCCTTTAACACGGATGGCTAATGAGCGATCCTTTCTTCTAGGAGTCACATTGCCCCATGTTAACTTGCCCGATGAACGGTCGAGTGATTGAACGTATGCCCTAATAAACGTTTGCCCTAAAAATAAAGGTCGAAAGCGAGGTGTCATAATAATTATTATTCTTTAAATTCATATTCATTTATTGAATTTTGAAGGTTATCTTACAATAGTCCTATTGTAACAAATAATATATGGTTGACAAACCAAATCATGGGTGTACAGATTTCGGCAATCAATCTTTGTCCTTAAGGGTTTCACATTTGTTCGCACTGAATTAATATAGCTCGGTAATTTCCGTTGCGACTGCGATGGCGTACGAGTGTGACTCGCCCTTAATTACGTTCGGCTTCTATTGTTTTGTATTACCTACTCTACCTACCTATTCAATAAAGCTTGTGTAGAGCCGTAAAGGGATTATTGAGCCATTGTTCCCATCACTGGGAACAAGGGTATGACGCTAATCCTGAAATCTCGACAAAAAAGCCGCTGTATCAAAGCAATTTTATTGTATTCACATAACATAATATACCACCACGCCTGTATTCCCCAAAGGGTCCACAGTTCGCAGGTATGTTTAGGTCCTACGTGAATAAAATTTTAATTGTATTCACATAAATCAATAAATTGTATATGGTTTATTTCCCTGACTGTCATTTTTTTAGGATAAAAATTAAATTAAAAATTTAAAAAACCCCCAACACAAAAACCTAAGTTCCCTTTAAAAAGTAAAAAAATAACAAAAAAAATACGTCACCTTGGGGGACCGCTCGGGACGATCGTATCCTAAATGCAACATCGGTCCCCCAACGTGACGTATTTTTTTTGTTATTTTTTTACTTTTTAAAGGGAACTTAGGTTTTTGTGTTGGGGTTTTTTTAAATTTTTAATTTAATTTTTTATTTTATGCTTTTTATAGGTACCTACTTATTATAATGTCGATTTTATTAAGTTTGAGACCCCACTCGAGTATATTTACAGACATTCGGTTTTTCTTCCCTACTTTCACCACTACTAATCACCACAACTTTTAAACGGCCCAACCTATTTTCATCAAACATGTCTAAGAACACTCGTACGTAAGTTACCTTTAATACAAAAAAAACTAAATTGAAATCGGTTCATCCGTTCGGCAGCTATGATGCCACAGACAGACAGACAGACAGACAGACAGACAGACAGACAGACAGACAGACAGACAGACAGACAGACAGACAGCCCTCTTTTTGCGTCGGGGGTTAAAAATAAAGAAAGATTGTTTATTATTTATATTTATATTGTTAGTTTTATTATAAGTAGATTTGTATTTACATAGATCTAAAATCTATGAAACAGCTGGTGTATTTCTTGATTGTTTTGATGATTAGGTAAAATTATCAGTTTTCGGGTTTAAGGTTAACAAATACTAGTGTACACAATATTGTTTCGTCTGGTTTTAGAACTTTATAGTTTTTTAGAGTTAAGTACTCAAAGTGCCTTTTAATGGCCTACTTGAAATAAATGATTTGACTTTGGTACGGAACCATTCATGAGCAAGAGAGCGCGAGCGATGTCAGGGGCTGTAATTTGTATGATAGACTGATAAATATGTAAACATAATTCACTTATCAAAGAGAGCAAAATTATCATAATATCTTTAATAGAAAACGTTCAACGTAAACAAAGACCTAATTATTAATATGTAAAGAATAATTTTGCGTTTCAAAAAATGTAATTTGTTCTTAATAAGTTAATTTTAGGATCAGAGTTTTTATTAATACAAATTAGGCAGCTTCGGGCAAGTAATTTTATATACATAAATACTAGGACTGAAGGTGGCCCACTACATTCTCAAAAAATATACTTGACATTGTGTTATGTGTGTATTAAAAACAACTCTGCCTGTCAGTTTGTTTGTTTAAACATTACTACTAAACCACTGAACCGATAATGACTTAATGTATGTGATTCGATCATTTACTTAAGTGACTTTTCGACATGGCAATAGGCATGACACATCACACACATGAGCATGACATATGACACATGACACGAGGCTTGCTTGGCATTGCTTTTGCGTGGTGATTATTGCTTGGCCTTTGCTCTGCTGAGGGACAATAATAAGCAGGTGTTATTATAGGTTTTGTAACCTTTTTTTTAAATGAGACAAGCCCGTCACCCTTTTCCCAAACCACTGCAACTCCTGTAAGCCAGAATCAACAGTGGCGACCAAAAGAAAAGCGCCGAGACAATGAAGCTCAATGAGTCCCGGAGAAACGATTCAACTGTCTTGGATCCCGCAACGAAATTAATCAGAAAGATTAGCGGAGGAGTACCTAAAGGTTTTGTATACTTAATATTAAATTTAAGTTCAATAAAGATTTACATAATCTATGTAGGACGTAGGTATAATTATGTAGATAGGTCGGCCAACCAAAATACGGGTGGTAGCCGACAATGCCAAATTGTAACCTCGCCCGTCTAACCACAGTCTGGTGACGAGGTTAGCACGAAACGCTAATATGTAGTATATATTATAGTTACCTTATACTATGTTGTGGTCAATTATGTCATATCAGGTGACCTAATTCGATCAAATCATTTCACTTACTTCTTCACATGAGAAGCGAAGCTGAATAATGTTGAATGTTCTTCTCAACATTGCGGTCGCTTTTTTGGGAACCTTCAAGTTCACGAGGCATTGAATTAAAAAAAATAGGTGTCTCCGTATAGTTACTTACTGCTCCACTCTCGTTGATCATAGCGTGATGCTATATAGCCTATACTGTTGAAGCGCCTGATCGACACTGTACAGCAGAATTCTTTCGTTTGGTCTATGCTCGGTGTACAAATGTCAATGATATTGTTTTGTTTTTTTTTGTATGAATTAAATTCTTCTTGTCGTAAGTGTCGTGATGGCCTAGTGGTTATGATGGAGGCGCCCGCCTCTCATGCACGAGGTTGTGGGTTCGCAACCGGGCACGGGCAAGTACCAATGTGACTTTTCTAATTCATATGTACTTTCTAAGTTTATCTTGGATATCACTGACATCGGTAACCATGTCAGAGGCCCTTGAGGCGGTTTAGAAACTCTGACACTAGGGTGTGTGGGGTCGTAAGACCTTACTGCCCACACGATAAAGAAAGAAGAAAGATTCTTCTTGTTCAATTTATCCATTCGTTATTTACTTCTACGCACTCCTAATATTCCTGCACATGGTCCTTCATATTATTTATCATGGATCTGGCTATTATAACCATAATTATTCCAATCAGACTGTAAGTTCCAGAGTTAAGCGCGGTTAAACATACACACAAACGAACAAACAAAAAATCTCTTCATCTCTAATATACCTATTGTGGATAATTTTAGATATTTTGTACTTGTGTACAAATTAAGTTATTTATATAATTGCATTGGGTTAACTTTTATTTTGTTTTTGAAAGTATCAAATGTTCTTTCTTTGTTTTTATTTGCACCTACCGTGTTATCTCTTCACCACCTTTGGTTGACTGGTAGAGAATGCCTAAGGCATTAAGTCCGCCTTTGTACCTACTTTTTTGTTGCATAAAGTTTAAATAAATAAATATATTAATGTAGATATAATATAATATAACACGGATTACAGGTATTCTTAACTACGTAACTTTTTGTCAAAAACACCTTTAACTTCTTTACTAAGATATTCTAAACCAAAATCTTTATTTATTAATCATATTTCAAAACTTCAAGCGAAAGTCAAAACTTTTCAAATACAAAAACAGAAAGTGTAAGCAAATCTCCAAAAGTTTAATTCTTAATCCGGGATTAGCAATTTCACGAAGCTTCTAATTATGTTACCGTTATTATATAAACGGTTGTATTTTGTAATTGTTTCTTGTTTTCATTGTTTACTTCTAAATTCTGAGTCTTTGAAGTTTAGTATAATTAATTCATCATCAGTTAGCCTTTTTGCCTACACTGCTTAACGTTTCTGTAATCTCTTTTATATTTGACATTTAAAGGTTTTTCAAAATATTAATTCACCCCCGACATAATGCGAGTAAATATCGGTTATTTTGAAAATTCAACCATGATTCGAAAGACACGTGGCGCCATCTATTATCATAATTACATTATTGTTGTTTTCCTCAGAAACAGTACTTTTTTTCGGGATGAAAGATTATGCTCGTTTCTGTAGACTTGACAACGTATATGCAACATTTCAGGATGATCGGTTTAGTGGTTTGCTCTTGAAAAGGTAACAAACAAACTAACTTTCGCATTTATAAAAAAAATATTAAGATACCATGTGAACTCACCATCTTCCTGCCCCCAAGTCACTAGGGGTTGCCGTAATACATTTTATTCTTGGGTGCCGTCTGTCAACCGTCATACTATCATTGGCTTTCTCTTTCATATCATTCTTTACACAATCCATTCATCTTTAATCGGAATAGAGAGTGTACCTGTGTTTATGCACACACTTGTTCACTATAATATCTCCTGTGTACTTGCCTGTACGTCGATTCTGTAAAATTCAGACATGAACTCGCATCTCACGTCGCTATTCAATGACATCAAATATTCAATCAAATTCAAATTACATTGTTTTATTTGACACTAAAGTGCGAAGTGAGCGTCGAAGTGACGATGGAATTACCGTATAGAATGCCACTGCTGGTCTCCATTCAGATAAGCTTTTTTTTTTTTTTTAGAGATGGTAAAATCATCAAATGACCCCCCCCCCCCCCCGTCCAGGGCGGGGCGGGAGGGAGTGTCAGACTTTTACTGACTAAAAACCATCTATGTTCCTTCATGTGCCCTTTGCGTTCCGGGGGCGCGGTATCTCTTTCGAACAACCCGCAGATTCAGATAAGCTGCCGTGACTACAATTCGGTCGGAAGAATATTATGTTTGTATGTATATCCCTGGACTAGCTAGCTCTAAGCCCTACCTCCTAAACTAAAACCATTCTCCTAATACCATGGTCATTAATTATGTTAATCCTAAGTTAGTCCTAACAATGCACCAAACAGGTTTAGTTTCAAAATTATTGCATCTAGAAAGTGAAGTTTAGCATCCTCTTCAAATTCTATTAGGTTGTTATCGAAGACATAAATAATGAAATAAACTTACAACAACGGTCATTAATTAATAAATCCTTTTTTTAGTTGATTACGTTTGAAAGTATTTCAGAATACATCTCCTCCAAAGAACAGAATTGCCACATTTTTTAATCTTTATTCCTTTCTAATTTCTCCTTTTTACAAACATATCAACTTACATACACAAACAGCCAGACCCGGAACAATTCTATTGGTCATACAAATATATCTTCCGTGCGGGCATCGAATCCACAGTACGAAGCGCAGTAGCTAATCGTTCATCCAACTAGCCAACCGTGTCGTCACTTAAAAACAAAACTTTGTGTTACTATGAGAACCACTAGCATATAGTTACCTCCTAGAATTTAACGAGGATGCAAAACTTCACCTTGCATACTCTATTCTGCTATATCTTTCTAATCCATTCATATAGTCGTAACCCCTCGGTCTTCTAGTCTTATTGTTCGGTCGACACCTGAGCTTTTAGCGCGGTTGGTGTTCCCGTTATCTATGTTAGTTTAGAACTATCGGGACGCTTGGCAATTGAGCATTGGAAAAAGTAGTGTTGGCATTTTTGATACTTGGAAATGATTTTGAGAGGAGGTCTTGGGTTCGATTCCCTGGTCTGGTTCTGTCAAATTCTCAGTGGCTCCTCGAAGTAAGGATTTGTGCCCGGTTAATGGCAATAGACTCGCCACTATTACGTGGGACCTAAACTGGCGGGCTGTGGATGGTGAAGGGTTTGGCAGAGGTGTACCAATGTACACCACTGCTTAACCCTTCGAAGAACACAGGCGTGATGGTATGTCTTAGATTAAATAAGTGCAAGCCGCATCGACGCTTCCACATTCACAAAATTTATAAATAAAAAAATAGTGTAATGTAATAAATTTTGTCCCCGAAATAGGCAGTAGTACCAGTTATGACCGTAATCACATAGACCTTATTAGAAGTTTCCACAAAGTGCTTCGTTTTTACATCACAGGGAAAAAAATACAGGAAATAGTATAAAACTTGATGACATAAACGAGTGTTCAGGCAATGAAATGAGGCAGCTGTCGTTTGATGCAGATAAGCCGCTCGTTACAAGCTGCATCGACGTGCGGCTTATTATGTCATACTGTCCTGTGGACGATCGGCTTTATATACCTACTGGCTTCTGCCCGCAACTTCGTCCACATCAAAGATGACATATTATCCCACGGGATTCGTACAATTTTTCGGGATAAAAACCCAATGTATAATTCCGCACTGTTACCTTCTTCTTCTTATCGTGTGGGCAGTAAGGTCTAACGACCCCAAACACCCTAGTGTCAGAGTTTCTAAACCGCCTCAAGGGCCTCTGACATGGTTACTGATGTCAGTGATGTCCAAGATAAACTTAGAAAGTGCATCTTCTTCTTCTTCTTCTTATCGTGTGGGCAGTAAGGTCTAACGACCCCAAACACCCTAGTGACAGAGTTTCTAAACCGCCTCAAGGGCTTCTGACATGGTTACTGATGTCAGTGATGTCTAAGATAAACTTAGAAAGTACATATGAATTAAGAAAAGTCACATTGGTACTTGCCCGTGCCCGGTTGCGAACCCACAACCTCGTGCATGGGAGGCGGGCGCCTTAACCACTGGGCCATCACGACACTTACCTATCTGACTGACTATCCGACTGTTACCTATCTCAGTGCCAAATTTCATTCAGATCCGTTCAGCCGTTTGAGCGTGAAGAAGAGACAAACATACAAACTTTCGCATTTATAATATTAGAAGGATATGTTTGAGATAGTGTATTTTTATTGCTGGTGTTAAGTCTGATGGCTTTGTCGTTGTCCTTTGTAGCATGATGGCTTAGTTGATTTTGCTGGTTCGATACCGGGCAAGTATCATTGTGTCATTTTCAACTCATATGGTGGTACCTAGCAGTACTCGTAACCGGCGTGCTTGTATGACCAGATGTATGAATGTACACGAGGCGAGTGTGTAAGGATCGTAGCAGGTGGCGGTCCGTGGTTTCTGCCTACCCCCATGGAAAAAAGGCGTGAGTTTATGTATGTATGTATGGTGGTACCATTTAACTTTATTGTGGACATCACTGATATCGGTAAAGGAAAACTTTGAGAAGAAGCCTTTTTTTTTTTTTTTATAGACGGGAAATCATCAAATAACTTCCCCCGCCCTGGGCGGGGCGGGAGGGAGTGTCAGACTTTTACTGACTAAAACCCGTCTATGTTCCTTTCATGTGCCCTTTGCGTTCCGGGGGCGCGGTATCTCTTTCGAACAACCCGCAGTGAGAAGAAGCCTGGACTTATATTTAAGTCTGAAATCGTCGAACCGCCTTAAGCAAGCGTGATGATTAATTCTCGTGCCTTGTCTGTATGAGAAGATGCTTGCCATGCAATATTAAGCAGGTATTATTGTTTTATATCCATACAGGCGAAGTCACGGGGAAAAGCCAGCAACATTTAATTTATTCTGGTAAACATAATACCTATGATGAACAGGGAAAAAAACAAGATGAGTTTCGGATCATTTCCCTCAGTGAGATGAAAAAATATCTGAAGATCGTATTTCTATTTTTAATGTTTTGACTGCTTTAGCCTAGTTAGTGGTCCTATGCGCAACTGCTATGCCAGAGGTTTTGGGTTCGATTCACAGGCCGAGCAAAGTGTTATTGGGTTTTTCTGCGAAATTCTCAGTTGCAGCTCTGAGTTTGGATTTGTGCCCGGTTAATGGCAATAGATCTAAACATACTGGCGTACTGTGGGTGTACATTAGTACACCTCTGCCTTACTCTTCGGAGAATACAGGCGTGATGGTATTTATTATTTAACGAAAGCATCGAAAAAAACAACACGTTTCTTGTGTTTTTTTTCATAAAAGCGGTCAAAGTTACGCTCTCTTTGGGCTCTCTCTCTCTCTTACTCTTTTTAATTTCAAGTGTCTACTTATTTGTTAAAAAGATGTAGCCCTGTAATAAACACACTCAGACGCAAATCGACGGATAGCGAAGCCCTAACGATAGCCCTATTAATAGGGTCTCGTTGGCAACAATATCTGTAATCCGGATTGAAAGTGTTTTAAAAGATAAATATCCTAAAATCTTTTGGCATATCAACATAGAACTTACTAAAAAGATTTTATCATTATTGACTTACTTACTTAACTTGTTCTAAAGGTTAAGAGGAGGTCGAAAAACCCATTTTTATTATTCAAATTTAGAAACCTTACATTTGAATCATTTGTTCTTGAAAAAATTATACCAATTGTAATTTTTATGAATTTCTTTTTATATCTTTGGATGGCAACCAAGCCGACGGCCTATCTGATGTTAAGTGGTCACCTCTGCCTATAGACATTTGCAATACTAGAGGCCTTGCAAATGCGTTGCCAGGTACAAATTTGAAATGTCTCATGTGCCTGTAATTTCACCGGCACCGATACTCTTGAAACTGGAACACAGCAACTCTGCTTTGCGGCAAAAATAAGTGTGTGTGGTAGTACTTCTCCGGACGAGCTCCTTCACAAAGATGTTTTCAATAAAAAGTTTTTCCTTAGTGAGAATTTGGCAGTGAACACCACCAATCAATTGACATACTTTTTATGAGCTGTCAAAATACGTTTCCCCATACATTTTGTGTGGCAATAGTTAACTGTGACGCTACTTACTAACCAATTTAATTGATTAACTAGTTATTGATTTCAAAGTATCTAAAAATGATATTTTTACAGTTAGGTAATAGAAAATAAATTATATATTTAAGGTCCCTACTGAATACGAAATCTCTCCTCTATCTCAAATTTTAATGCGTTTACAAACATTTATTTATTTATTTATTTATTTATTTATTTATTTATTTATTTATTCATATAAAGAAGTACAACATCTGACAGATGACTCCAAAACGATGTTATACACACAAACTAAACTATATCATAAAATAAACAAACATAAAATTCAACCATACAATAAAATAAACAAAACATTCACATCTTTATCCCTCTTTCAATGCCTCTTTGCGCACCAGATACAAATTTCGGCAGGCTATCAAAAAGGTCTTCCGACGTCAAATTATTAATTATACGCGCAGCTCTAGACAAAGGCGCGAACTTAAGTAGGTTCGTCCTTGCCCACGGCACCTTCAACAACGCGGGGCGGCGGCGCGCCCCCACGTACCCGTCCGGGACGTGCAGCTGGAGCGCCTCCCGCACATCTGGATGATGGATCAGCCCGTGCAACACCCTCGCCACGTACTTCACTAGCGCGACATCCCTTCTCACCGCCAGCCTGGTGTACCCGACCATGCCCAGTACGAACAGACTCGGGTACATCAAAGGGTAGAATGGGTAAACACCATACTGTTTTAAATATAAAAATCTCAAAAATTTATTTTGTATTCTTTCCACCATAAGGCTATATTTGTCTTCATGTGGATTCCATATAATGGCACACGTCTCATCTAAACTTATATACACAAACAACCAGACCCGAAACAACTACTTGAAGGCCATACAAATATTATATTCAGTACGGAAATCGAATCCTAGACACGCAGCGCAATAGCGAATTTCTTAGCTACTTCCCCTACCACCATCATCATCATCATATCAGCCTAGGGTTGCCATCACCTAAATTGCCGACGCCGGACAAAAACTTCAAAACCCCGGACATTTGAATGAAATTTAGTACTTTTCCCGGACATCCCAGAATTATTATTATTATTTTATTTATCGCTTTTAAAAATAAAAAAATAATAATTAATAATAATTTATCGCTTATCTTTCAATTAATCGGTCTATCTTTCAATTAAACTAAAAATATCCGGGGTCTTGCCGGACATTTTTGACAACCCCTCCCGGACGTCCCCGGGACGCCCTCTAGACTAGGACAAATCCGAGGAAACCCGGACGGATGGCAGCCCTATATACAATATTAATATAATGATAATTTCGAACTATACTATACATTTGAATACTTAGATAAATACATAAGCTCACATATCTTTTTATAAGAATTGTTATTTTAATTGTTATTAAATTTAATATCTTTATTTATATTAATACAAATAAATGATCTCAATAGAATTATAAGTAACTACTAACAATACATTTTAATAGGTACATAAGTTTACAAAATTTTATAAAAATTGTGTTATTTTTAATTTTTAATTTTTATTTTATAAATTTTAATTTTTAGGTTAATACCATGTTGCTGTGCCCTAACAGGGTCCATAATTGTACCGTAGCTGTAAGCTTTTTGTAACATCTTTTATGCACATTATGGTACGCAAAATAAATGAATATGAATATGAATATGAATATGAATATCAGCCGAACGACGTCCACTGTTGGACAAAGGCGTCCCCTACAGATAATGACCGGTCCTGCTTCACAAACCATGATACTTATCAATTTATTTTCCAGACTGATATTAAGTTAGCCATGATCTCGTTAATCAATTATCCCGTTAATTAACTTGATAAGTTGTAAAAGAATTTATCCCTAACGGTAACTTCTTTTTCAATAAAATTACGTAAAATTTTTGGTGGAAAGGATTTTCTTGATGAGATTGAAAAATTGATGAAGCGGCGTTTTTATAATTAAATCGTTGTGTTTTGCAGGCAGTACAGGTACAGGCAAGAGCATACATATGTTTTGCTAGCTTTATCCATATTCACTTCATCGTAAATTGTAGTACATACTGTACATATTTCATTTTTTACATCCAATCACGACTGCATTCCCCGAAGGGTTAGACAGAGGTGTACCAATATACACCCACGGTTCGGCCTATTTCCATTATCCGGGCAAAAATCCAAACTCCGAGCTGCTACTGAGAATTTCATAGAAAAACCCAATAATATTTTTTGCTCGACCTGGAAATCGAACCCAGGACCTCTAGCGTAGCAGTTGCGCTTAGGACCACTAGACTAACGAGGCAGTTATTTTCTAAAATATTGACAAAATTAAATTGTGATGGTGTTACGAATTATAGAATTTCAAATAAAGCCTTTCTTTTTTTCATATCGTATTTCACAAAAAAATACACTTTTGTTTTTCATTTGTTTATGCTCATCATTCAGATTCCTAATTCAAAGTGGTCATTAATTATATCCCGTCGTGTATTTTGCCTACCTCTTGATTTTTCTACCCCCTTAAGTCAAGAAGGGACTCAGGTAAACTAAAGTATCAAGTCAAGATCCTCGAGACAACGAGCTCTTTAATTAGCTTATACAAAAAACAAAATGTCATACTTAGCCAGATTTCTTCTTCCACGCAGTTGTAGAAAAAAAAAACTAATAATACTAGGCTATTGTCCAACTGCAGGACAAATGCATCTTCTCATATGTATAGAAAGGGCACAAGCATTAATCACCACGTCTAGTCTACGCTCAAGGCGTTCGAAAAAGATACCGCACCCCCGGAACGCAAAGGGCACAAGAAGGACCATAGATGGGTTTTAGTCAGTAAAAGTCTGACACTGCCTCCCGCCCCGCCCAGAGCGGGGGAAGTCATTTAATGAATTCCCATCTCTAAAAAAAAACTCAGTGCGGAAGAAGTAAAATGATGATTTCCCATCCTTAAAAAAAAGTGATGTAAAAAGTACATATAAAATAGAAAAAAGTCCAGTTTCAGTAAGTTTTGTTTAAATGCCTCTTTAGTTAATGAGTCGTTAGAGATAATTACTCATTAAAAAAGACGCTACGTTAAACAGTTGAAGGTGCTTTAGAAATTCTATTTATGTATATCTCAGAAAAATCTTGTCGCAAAGTAGTCATAATATTAAGCTTTACTAATATTGTCATAAGATTTCTACTTACTAACCCACTACGGGATGTTACTGGTTACTTTCAATTTTTTTTTTATATAACAATATTCAAAAATTTACAAATGCATGAACCTATAATTGAATATTCTATTCATTAGCATTAGTTACATTTTGTGGAAAGTAAATTTATGAGAAACTAGCTTCTACCTGCGATTTCTGTTGTACTTGTATATAAGTTGATATATTACCCCACGGCAACCTTGCCTTGATAAAATGTAGTCTATGCGCTATTCCAGACTATAACTAATATTTCTTTGTGTCAAATGTCCATCCAGACCCGATAAAATCAGTTGTTTACCAAGTCTTATCAAAATCGGTGCAGCCATTTCGGAGATCAGCCGGAACAAACAAGCAGACTGTCAGACAAACATGTTTTTTTTTTCGTTTTAAGTACTTGTAGGTACCAGGTAAACATTCATACATACTATCACACCATAACCCTTGTATTCTCCGAAGGGTGAGGCAGAGGTGTACCTACTAATGTAGACACACAGTTCGCCGGTATATTTTTAGGTCCCATGTAATAGGGGGCGAGCTTTTTGCCATTAACCGGGCAGAAATCCTAACTCCGAGCTGCTACTGAGAATTTCATAGAAAAACCTAATAACACTTTGCTCGATCTGGGAAAACAAAAATTGGTGCACCTCTGCCTAACCCTTCGGGGAATATAGGCGTGATGGTATATTTTTTTAAATAAAATTTATCTGTTAACCGCAAAATCAGCTCTCACAGATGTATTAATATACTACATCCATTTCCTGTAGATGTTTGGATGTTAATCACATGTTAAAATTATGGTAATATTATAATATATGGTGATGTATGCAAATTGTTCATTATAAAGTCAGGGGTGCCGATTATGGGTAGCGAATTATCTCCTCTTGAGAAGACTCGCTTCGTTTTCGTTAGCGGATGAAATTTAAAATAACCTGTTGTCTTTAAGGAATTAAAGCATTTTTTATTTTGATTTTATGATCGGTCTTTTAAACTAATTTATTTAAAAAAATATACTATCACGCCTGTATTCCCCGAAGGGTTAGGCAGAGGTGTACCAATGTACACCCACAGTTCGCCGGTATATTTAGGTCCCATGTAATAGGGGGCGAGCCATTAATCGGGCACAAATCCAAACTCCGAGCTGCTACTGAAAATTTCATAGAAAAATCCAATAACACTTTAACTGCCTCGGTGGCCTAGTGGTCCTAAGCGCGACTGCTACGCTAGAGGTCCTGGGTTCGATTCCCTGGTCGAGCAAATAGTGTTATTGGGTTGAATTTATTTATTTATCATTACTTACAACTATCGTTACAGGTATAACCCAATGCTGTGTAAATAATAACAGCTCATTTTCTAAAACTTATTACATATAATATTGTCCTTGTGAATTCACTCAGTGTACAAGCAAAGCGGGTCTGGCTGTTTATTTAAGTGAGTTTTATATGTTTGTAAACGCACCCCAATGCACCCATACAGGAGAAATTCCTAGGGTGAGGGAAGGCACTGTGAAACGAATAAAATGTACCCACTGACAATATTCATGCCTAATAATATACAAGGCCTTGATTTGCATTCTCGTCAAATTCAAGGAGTTAACTAGCTAGCTCGTGATTCTTAACACGAATCAATATTTTTTGACGTTGTTTTCCAATTCGAACTAGCCATTTCGCCAGAGGGTTTAGGCACTATGCACGCATTGATATAGCCGCGCGACAACTCTGCCTACCGCATACGCAACTGAGCGATGCTGATTTTTGCAAAAGAAGTATTCTGGACTACTGTTATTTGATAGTTGCAACTAAAAAAACAAGTATTATATGTGTTTGTGTTGTGTTTGTGTTTTGTGTTTGTTTTATTTTGTATTATTAGATATTGGCCAGATATCGTAATTATATTTGATTACTTCTATTTTTTTACGACAAGCTCCTAAAATTTGACGAGGATGCAAATCAACAGCTTGTATTGTATATATGATGCGTCTTTTTACAGCTCCAATTATTATGCCCCATACGGGAATCGAACCCGCGACCTGCAATGGAAGCTCTCCGTCAACCGGGTTTTCCAAAAATAATCACCCGATGATTTACGTCATGTATCGAGGCCCCACAGAGGTTGATGACGTCATTATTACAGAGATGAAGTATCGCCGAGTTGTGTTTTATGCAAGTGACCCGATATTTTTAATGAGTGTAGGATGTTGGAGATCATTATATCCAAATAACTGGTTCAGCTTTCAAAGGGTCAAAGGAATATTTATGGCTCAGCCACAGCCACAAAAACCAATGAACACTGTTATTTTTACGTGTTCTCTAATAATAATTATACCAGCGTCGTGAAAGCTGAGAAAGATAAACAAGGCTCGCGAGGTTGTCGACATGTGGGATGTGAATACAGCAATCATTGTACCGATAGTCGTGACGACTAATGGCATAATAGCAAAGAGCCTCGACCAACGCCTGAGGAGGCTCTCGTTGGGGGCTTGATTCAGAAAGCGGTACTCCTAGACACGGCGCGCATTGTTAGGAGATTCCTTTCTCAGGAGCCCTGACCGCCGGTGGTTTGGACTCTGTTCCTGATGCCGCCGGTGGGTTATTATCCTTACTTTCCTTATTTCCTTACTTTCCTTACTAATATTATAAATGCGAAAGTAACTCTGTCTGTCTGTCTGTCTGTCTCTTCTTCACGCCTAAACCACTGAACCGATTTCAATGAAATTTGGTACAGATATAGTCTGGGACCCGAGAAAGAACATAGGATAGTTTTCATCCCGGAAATCCCTCAGGAACGGGAACTATTAATCCACGCGGACGAAGTCGCGGGCAAAAGCTAGTATTTTTTATATTTTTAAATGTTTTTATTTTTTATATTAATATTTAAAAATGTATTTAATATGTATTAAAAATAAATAAATGGAATAATTATGCCAGCTTATTATTGTGTTACTGCAGGGTGAAGGTCTTTTTAAGGAACAAGCTTTCTTCTGCTTCTTAGCGTTTCGATGATAAACTATATTATAATGGATAAAAGTATACTATTATAAATTATATCGCTGCGGTTCAGAATTTGGCCATTTTGACTAGCAACGGTTGTTCAAGGAGGATTCGCGATTTCAGAGTTATATTAATTACTAGCTTCTTCCAGCGACTTCGTCCGCGTCTTTGATATATTATCCCATGGGAATTGTATTTTTTCCAGGATAAAAAGTAGCCTATGTGCTATTCCAGGCTATAATCCATCTCTGTGCTTTTCATCCAGATTCAAATCAAAGTCAAAGTCAAATAATTTATTTCAATTAGACCATTAAAAGGCACTTTAAACTTAAAAATAATTAAAACTAATGAATCTAGTTGCCCATTCCAAAAGGTAGTTTCGTATGGAGAAGAACGGGCAAGAAACTCTTATACATACTCTTTTAATTCGTTCAGCCGTTTAAGCGTGAAAGAGTAACAAACATCCATCCATCCATCTTTACAAACATTCGCATTTATAACATTACTAGCTTTTGCCCGCGACTTCGTCCGCGTGGATTAATAGTTCCCGTTCCCGGGGGATTTCCGGGATGAAAACTATCCTATGTCCTTTCTCGGGTCCCAGACTATATCTGTACCAAATTTCATTGAAATCGGTTCAGTGGTTTAGGCGTGAAGAAGAGACAGACAGACAGACAGAGTTACTTTCGCATTTATAATATTAGTACGGATTATAAAGCAGGATTAGTAGGAAGTAGGATTACTCCAGGTTTCTCCATAATGTTGCCCTTAACTTTGCTCAAAGCGGATTGAGGATTTCACAGTTATATCAATTATAAGTCCAAGTTTCCCAACGATGTTATTCTACCACTGTAGTCAGTGATGTCCAAGATAAACTTAGATAGTTTATACTAAACTTGCACACTAGTACTTGCCTGATGCGAACCCACAGCTTTGTGCATAAGAGGCACATCTCATCTAGTTAAGAGCCTATTTAGTCTAGATTTAATGTTTACACCGTATTTCCTTTAATACTGTCCTCAATAATAAGGAATATGCACGATTTGTTTATTTAAAAAATTAATCCTCACTTTAGCAAAACTATTTTTGATATACCTAAATATATACAGGATGACTTTGAATAAATGCGACAAAATGAAATGGGAGCTTCAGTTACAGTAACATAGTAATTATTTAATGTTTTTTCTACAATCTAAATTGTTAAAAAAAAAAAAAAATATCGTTTTAAAATGGCCCATTGATGTTGTTATCTTCATTTAAATACAAATTATCGGCATTCCAGAAAAAAAAATATGCAAAATAAATAAGAAAAATTATAGTATCAAGAAATCTCGTCCGACTCATCGCAGTCCTCAGTAATCGTCGTGGAGTACTACAATGTTATTAAACGTTGCCGTTCATAGCGGTCATTTACCTAATTTATTTGCTAGTGTAAGATAAGTATCGCGCGACGTTGCCAAACCTCGCGTGTGCGCCAGCGCAATGACATCCCTTCCCGGCGACCGCCCCGCCGCCCACCCTTCCTTCGTTAATTAGTCGCCCTAAAACATTTGTAGGTCATGGTCGCGCGCGCCTTCCGCAAATCCTACTTTACGTATCGCGAATAATTCGTATTGTTGTCTTGTGTTTGTGTAACAATGCCTAGGACGAGACGAAATAGTCGTGAACCGTTGACCAACGTACAGTATCTCGATATTGTCGTGTGGTACAACACAGTAAGATATTTACAAAGTGCATACGGTGATAGGTAGATAGGTCGCGGCGGCCGCGGCCCCATAGCATGGCCGGCACGATCACCTGACCTAACACCGTTAGACTTTTATTTGTGGGAAGAAGAGTCCGAAACTTTAGACGAGCTAAGAGACAAAATCATAAGTGCATTTGAAACTGTGAAATCACAAACATTAGTGCTATTAAAACTTAAGGACAATTTGCGGCGCCGTGCTCGATTGTGTTTACAAAACGGTGGTGGACATTTTGAACAATTATTAAAATACACGTAAGTTTATCTATTTAATTTATTGTAAATACTTAATAATTGTTGTAAATACCGTGATTCCAACTTTTTAAATACGCCAAAAATACAATACCTTTTTGATTTGTTATTGTGACAAACATTATTCAGATTATACCTAATACGTTATCATTGTTTTACTATTTACTTTTATTGTATTTTTGATCGTTCTAAGCCGACGAAAGTATGAAGGGAAATTTAGTCTCACAAAATTTTTCTTTAACCATGCGCGCGCGATTGATAAGAATCCCGATGCGCGGGCGCCGGGCTGACGGGAGGCGGAGCGATTCATTCATAGCGAGAATGTAGGTACTTATACTCGTATCGTGGCCGGTACACGAAAACGGTAGTGCGCGAAATTCTTTGATACTTGAAATTTTTTAACGTTTTTCGTAACACTAATAAAAGTTTATTAATTTTTCTTTTGGTATGATCAAAATTTTCTTGATAACACGTAATATTGTATAGTTAAATTTGTCGCATCTATTCAATGTCATCCTGTATATATAAAATATACCATCACGCCTGTATTCCCCGAAGGGTTAGGCAGAGGTGTACCAATGTACACCCACAGTTCGCCGGTATATTTAGGTCCCATGTAATAGGGGGCGAGCCTATTGCCATTAACCGGACACAAATCCAAACTCCGAGCTGCTACTGAGAATTTCATAGAAAAACTCAATAACACTTTATGCTCGACCTGGGAATCGAACCCGGGACCCCTTGCATGGCAATCGCACTTGCGACCACGAGACCAACGGGGCGGTGAACTATTTTTGATTAACTTTGAAATTAAAAAAATGTAAGCCGTCAAAGATGTGTTTCTATCTTTTTCTAACAAAACGCTTGAAGTGCTTTTGCGAGTAGTGGTAGTTGCAGCTATCGTCATTTCATTATTAAAGGTGTATAAAAGTAGACTCTCCGAGTGACGTACTCTCCGACCACTGTTACGTTCGGCGCACCCTGGGCAAGCTTTAACCAGCCTTTCTCAGGGCAAAATAGTCCACTTCATCTTCTTCTTCTTCTTTATCGTGTAGGCAGTAAGGTCTAACGACACACACCCTAGTGTCAGAGTTTCTAAACCGCCTCAAGGGCCTCCGACATGGTTACAAATGTCAGTGTTGCCCAAGATAAACTTAGAAAGTACATTATGAATTAGAAAAAGTCACATTGGTACATGCTCGTGCCCGGTTGCGAACTCACAACCTCGTGCATGAGAGGCAGGTGTCTTAACCACTGGGCCATCATGACACGCTATGAAGAAACCATCTTCACACACATTGAATTTTTCATCGACATTCTATAGTTTTGTGAAAAAGGGAAATTATGTATAACCACTTAAAGTAATCAAATTTATTGTCAATCATTTTATTTACAATAAACACTAGCTACTGTATGTTACAATGATAATATTCTTAAAGGCCTACACACACTGTGACGTGTCAATGTGGTACATTACCCGGACAAAGTAGTTATTGGCGAATTTCGAAGATTGAATAGGGGGCAATTCTAACAACTGTTAAGAACTCTTAATCTGTCAAAAGACCTTCTAAATTACTTACATTTTTGACATTAATTGTTGCTGAGATGATATTGCGAGGAGATTTTAAACGTTTTTATTTAGTAGAACTGGCATTATGATTAAAAAGGAATGAGTTTGTAATCCGTAATAAGAACGTAATTATGTTTTCAAAATTAATGTTTAATTACAAACAGGAGGATTTTTTTGTAACTCAAAGAAAAGTCAGATTATCGTCGCCCTTAATTTCTTTTGTTCTTTGCGTATTTAGATACACTTTTTAGTGCTTAATTGGGTTTAGTTCTGTCAAAAGAAACAGTCTCACGTCATAATTTCTCTCATCTTTTAAAGTAATTGTAATGTTTTTGAAGATTAAACGCTGTTAAATCTTTACTGAGTTTTCTAACCACCTGATGTTAAGTGGTCACCGCTGCCTTTAGATATCTGCAATACCTGAAGCCTCGCAGATTCATTACCATCCAAGAAACTAAATTGAAATATCTCATATGCCTGTTATTTACCATTCAAACCGTATTCAAGTAGTTTACATATAACAATTTTGAGATACTGTAGGATGTCTCGTTTTGACAGAGCTACGCTCAATTAAAATGAATAATGTCTCAAATAATTTACCATAGCAACATCGTCTGCCTAGGCCCACTAATACAAATTGAAAGCTCATACATTTTGCAAAATGCATATAATAATACTTGTAACATTGTATTTACAAAATTAACACCACTATATTCTTAAAGATACGTTCAAACCTGCCATGTAACGGGCAAAGTCTGTTACGTGAACATTGTTGATAACACCCGGTTAAATAAGGTTTAAGGTAATTACCCGGGTAATATCAACATTGCCTTGCATTAATGCATTATAATCAATATTATTTGAATACAACTGATAATGGGAAAGTTTAACAACTATTAGGGTAGGTAATTTTATATAATTTTTTCACAAATTATCAGTAAAAATAGCACATAAGGTATTATAATACGTTTTTTTAACAATAAAAAGGCACTGTTTTGAATCGTAATTCAAAAGACGTAAAGATATTAATAGGAGTAATAAAAGTGTATTGGTGTTCAGTCATGGTGTTTTAGGATAATATTTTTGTATTTTAATAAATGGGAGCTTTAACTATTTTGGACAATATTAATAGTTTAAACGGGGTGATTGTAAAGAATAGCTAGAACTGCAAAGGTGTTGATATTATCTTTTTAAATATTATGTTGGGCGCTACTTTCCATCGTACAAGACTAATTCTCACAATAATTATTTGTTTAATACTTACTTGATCTTTTTATAAAGTGTTATCTACTTTGATTACAGTGATAGCTCATTTTACAACCACCTTATTCAAATCAGTAAAGATTACAAACGGTTAATATGAGTACAAGAATTACAATACTTAGTACATAAATGAACATGTATATCAATGTTCCGCTTACATAGTTTTATTTATAATATTAAATACAACATCAAATCCTTAAGTGCATTCGCGCATTGATTATATACATTTTATATACTTATTACATTTACATAAAGAAAAAAATTGGATTATAAAGTTTGTGAAAGAATTAATCAAACCGTAGCTGCCTTTATCAAATTTCAATAATGATATCTTGATTTTCTACTTTGACCACATCGACCTCTAGTCAAAGTGGATAATACCTATCTGTTTAATAAATGCAGTAAGAGGAGGGCCAATGAAATATAGTTTATTTACTTTGACCAATAAGATGCATTTTCCAATATGAGAGTAACAATAGGAGACCCTAATTTCGACACTTTTGGTATACTTACAATCTTATAACTAAATTTAGTTGCTATAAATAGTATTTTTACGATAAATGAGTAGGTTTTGGCATGAATGGAAGGAATTACATGGACCCTGGATCAATTTGGATTGAACATAAAGTTTTACAAGTTGAAAGGACAGGACAGTAGATCAATGAAGGAGATTCTGGGTTTGTTTAAATTAAGCTTTTAATCATAATGTAAGTAAAATTCTTTTTCTTCTTTTTTCATTTGAAAAGAAAAGAAAAATAAATTGTTCGATTTTTAAATTGCATCATACCTAAGTCATTGTTTTTCGGCCATTTTGTTTTAACGAGTATGTTCATATTACTCGTCATGCCTTTTTTGGTTATTTTGTAAAATAACCAATACAAAACTGGTAATTGTTAACTTGTAATGATTTTACTTATATAACAATCTCCTAAAATGTGGGGAGGTTAACAGACAAAATTATAAATATGCCATTATATTTATATTATAGTATAATATAGAAATATTATCGAATAACTACACAAATAAGTATATTGGTGTATTTTAGGTACTACCTATTATATTACATAAAATTACGACACGTAACATTGTTATAAGTCATTAAATAATTATGTAAGTATGCGTGGTCCAATATTATTAGCATATTTTTATACAATATATATATTTATCTACATGATATAATATAATCACTTATTATTAATATATTGCTGATACGTCATTTTAATGATATATTATTAAAAGTATTCGGGGAAAATACTGTACTTCTCACTTAATATGTGTTAGCTATAACCTATATAATATAGACTTACCTAGATATTAAATTCTCTCAAAATTGGCACATAACGACTAGTAAATACCAATTTATATTTGGCATTTTATTTTTTTTGGTTAGCAACACAGCTAGTTATGTCATCTGGTGGAAGTGGGGTTGCCAGGGTAAAATAAATAAAGCCAGACAAAGTCAGGCTTTTTGAATGTGTGTCCGGTTTTTTTAGTAAAAAAAATTAATACATTAATATTATCATTTTAGATTTTTGATATAAAAGTATTTTATTTACGCAATAGTTCAGTTTAAGTGGCTGTATATGTACTTTAGGTATGGTATACTGATCGGCTTATGTTATCGGTTTACATTGATCATAACAATCCTAAAAAGAACAGCACGAATGAATTGCTCTTTACTCAAACTTATTTAATAAAATAAAATAAAGTGAGATGTTGAGCAGCGATCATTTCGAAATTACCCACGCTATTTCCAGTTTTTGTTAAACAAAAAATGAAGTGGCACAGTTGAAAATATCAGCCTACTATTGTCCCACGGCTGGGCAAAGTCTCTTCTCATACAGAGAAGACACAAGCCGATCACCCTTACTTAAGGCAGGTCCTCGATTTCAGACTTGTATGAGAATTCCAGGTTTCCTCACGATGTTTTCCTTCACCGATGACATTGATATCCGAGGTCTTCACCCTCTTAAGCTGGGTCCACATTTGTATCATTTCGGTGTATCGTATCTCCGTTTGCGTGGACGCGTTTTTACCAAATACGCCTTAATAATACGACATGGACAAAATGAGCGTCCATATTTATGAATGTATCATACTATACAATACTCGATACGATACGACTGATCGGGATACGTCAAGATGCTACAAATGTGGACCCAGCTCAACGGAGATACGATACACCGAAATGATACAAATGTGGACCCAGCTTTAAGTAACGAACCACCAGGCTACCATAACCAGCTGCATTCTTTTAACATTTAAGAACAAACAAAGAACACCTAACCTCACACAATTAAGTCACCTCACTGTCAAGCACTCTCAGAAGTCCCAATGTCTTTAGACGAACACTGGTCCGTCATTCTCTACTCACAGGACATGCAGATTCTCACAGTTTTTGAACTTCGAATCCTCCTTCCCAAAGATCCATGTGAACATCTGCCTGGCCTTCATACTTGCTCGGACTACTCCTCGGGATTTGTACCAGTGAGCTGGCGAAGATTCTCTGCCACCTTCCGCGGTGTATTGCTGCCGTTTTAGCCTGATCTGGTTGAGGATACCAACGAGAAGCTCGTCCACGTTGTGGTTGATACCGACTGATACTTCTATGAACTTCGCTTTGTAGGTACACGCGAGGCACTTGCCATCTGTTGGAAGGAAGAAATTATATGTTAGTTTAGTATGCGATGTAGTTTTGGAAGGGGGATCGGTTTTGTATGCTTATAATAACATAGCAGAAAAACTAGGAGTCCTAAAAAAATATGTAACCAAGCTACTGTTTCTTCCGTATTTTGACTATTTTTGATACTTGGATAACATGAAACAGCATTCATGCCAGTTTAGTCAGCATTTATATTCTGTTAAACTCCTTCGCTGAATTTAGGTGAGGTGAGTTGTCAACTTGCAGGTGTGCAGAATTACTATTTCGTGAAATGAAACAAGGTGAACTTGGGTGAAGTGAGATTGGGGTGAGTTGTCAATCCCTAGCTTATGGTGGGATTAATACTTAATCAGAATCCGGTGAATTATTCACCGAGGTTGATTTTTACATAATAGACTTGCTAAGGTGGGAGACAGCTCATCTTAAGCTCACTTCGCTGAGGGAGATTGTTGCACTGCTTTAGGATAATTTATTGTATATGTACAAGTATATACAGTGGGCTAAAATGATATTCCACTCGCTATCAATCAAACTGTAATATAATGCCAGGGACACGATCCCTATGTATAAGTTAACAAGATTATACGAAGAAGGGCATCATCAGACGCGGTCCACGTCCCAAGGGAAATTAGGTCTCCAAAAGACAATTATGTGGAAACTGTCCTTAATAAATATAATTTTAGACATGAAAAATTTGGTTAAGTTGACCAACTTTGGTTATCTTTAGGCCTTGTTTGGAAGAGACATAAATATTACACGAAGACCTATGTTTTGCAAGTTTTTTTTAAGTTACTAGATAAACTTCCTTGTTTAAAAGAATAAGTTTGGAGGTTCTTGCCTATTCTTCTCTGTACGGAACTATCTTTTGGAAGAGGCAACTAGGTTCAATTCTTTTTTCTTGTAAATGACTAAATTCAACTGAATATCGAAAAGAAGAAAGCTCATAGGGCATTAAAAACTCATCCGCAACGCTGTCAATGAGACAAGTGCCCAAAAGGCTGGCAGCATTGCCACGTGGTATGGCAATGCTGATTCTTTGGCCCAAGAAAAGGTCACGTGAAGAGTCGACCAATCGCTCGGCGATGGCCCGAAAAACTAGATGACCGCTCGGACCCCATGGCCTTAGTGTTTCAAGCCCAAACGGCTTAAACATAGAGCTTCGAAGAAGGTTATTACAGTTGCGTTTGAGGTTTTCAACACCAGTAGTAGATGTACATAGTTCGTAATTTAATTATAAATTTTGTGGTTGAAAAATAAAGATTTATTTATGTAGTAATTTATTTTTAAATAAAAACAAAAAAAAGAACACACACACACACACACACCCTCACAGGGATAATTATCGATTGGTATTCCATTTCATTGTAAAGCCATGTAAGGGGCCTCTGCGAGTTGGCTTCGGCCCTTCGTATGCCTTTCAAAGAGATACGTTACCGAATAAAAATTATTATAAATTATTTATTTTACCGAATAAAAATAAATATAATTACTGAAGGTCAGCTCACCTTGTGTGGAAACGGCTCGACTCCTAGCGAGGTCAATTTTGTTGGCCACCAGGATGGCAGGTCTTGCCCGGAGCATGTCACTGTCTATTAGCCTGGCCAGCTCCTGTTCAGCCTTCTGGAAGGAAGCCTTGTCCACGACGGAGTAGATCACCACAAAGGCATCTGGGGGTTCTGCGCGCTCAATTTCCTCCTAAAATTTGGGTGTTATTGAGTTATTAAGAAACAAAAGCCAGTAAAGAGTTCTTGGACGGATTCTTGGATAGGCCATTGCCTAGCTGTGGGATAGTATAAGCTAGAGAAAATAAAAGTAGATTCTGGTCTTTATAGAATAACACTTTATTGCTGGGGTGGCCGGTCGATGGCGGCTGTTACTACAGTTCGATCCCAGATGCAACGCTCACTATCTTTAAGTAGTTATACGCTAAACGTATACTACAATTTTGTTTTTTCCACCCTTAATAAAACTAATAGGTACATATTAAGTTAATGTTTAATTTTCTCAATTAAAATGTTATACAAGAAGGTATAAATTTAATGTTAATTATGAATAATAGGATTCTATGTTTGTAATATTGGTAGATTGCACAGAGTCTAGTCAGTAAACATTAGATCTTGGATCTAGTAAAGTTGGCTACCCCTGCAATATATTGAATAATAGCATTGCTATTTTTAATAAAATAAAGTCAATTTACGACGATAGTCTATTAACTATTAATATTTTTCTAAAAACTCTTTTAATTTGAACCACCATTTATAAGTAGAATATCGACCAGTCCGCCACCCCAACTATACGATTAAATTTTTAAATCTTAATTAAAAATCACTTTACTGTTCATTCATTAGTTGAAGAGTTCAGTCAAACTTCTTAATTATTAAAATTTAATTTGGAATGTATTTACCTTTGTCGTAGTACAGTTCACGAAGTATAGTTCCGATTCTTCTCCGTTCAGCATAATGGACACCTTTTGTTCTGACCCGTCCGCGTCTGTAAAGATATTTTTGTATTTAGTTTATTTATATAAGAACTAGCTTCAGCTCGCGACTTCGTTCACGTCAGATTTGGTATATAGTACTATCCCATGGGAACCGTACATTTTTTCGGGATAAAAAATGTCCTATGTGCTATTCCACACAACACTCTATCTCCGTGCCGAATTTCATTCAATTCCGTTCAGCGGTTTCAGCGTGAAAGAGTTACAAACATCCTCACAAACGTTCGCATTTATAATATTAGTAGGATACAAGCGGACCTGACAGATATTGGTCTTCAGTGCCACCTACTGGGTCCAATGGAGGCTCTAAACTATCCAGGAAACCTCTCAAACACATTTCGTAAATTTCTTTAAAAACAATCCAGCCGTTTAGGAGGATTTCAGTGACATTTACACGAACCTACAAAAGTTTAAAGATTTTTTGTTTGTTTGTGTGTATTGTTTAACGCGCTATCCTTTTGAATTACCATAGAAAATATTTTGTATTTTATGATAACCAGATTAACGATGTATAGTATAAGCTATATAACATCACGCTACGACACATGGGAGCGGAGCAGTAACCAAGGACGTAAAGGAACGCGGGTGAAACCGCGCGGGGTATAACTACCTACCTAAATAAATCAACATAAGAATATAATAAACATAACTAAATTATAACTTTTATTTTAAAACAGAACTATGCTAAGACAAAATCTAGAAGAAACTAGACTACTTTACCTCGGACAATCTTTCTTTAAATTCCATGAAAATTTTCAATTTATTTTTAAATTATCTTCAAGCAGATCTATCTATTCAGCCAGTATTCATGAAGTGAAATCTAAAGTTTTCTCTCTCTTATATTCTGCGCAAAGTAAAGGAAATTGGATACTTGTAGGAAACTAAATGTCCAATACTATTGCATTTTAATAGATGAATTATGCTTTTATTGGTATACATTTTATGAAAAAATAACTAGTGAAAGTTTTGAGTTTGGTGAACTAGGGTTTCTCGATTCAATGTAGCTAAGGATATAACGTTAGATATTTGTGTTACTTTTAAGATTTTAGATATTAAGTTGTTGCTGCATAGCCCTTTCCTCTCTCCTATGTTTTTGCTGTGCCCGACAGGGTCATAGGGTAGTTTAGCCGGTTTGCCGGCCACCTCTGGTTTTCGGCCAGTACGTTGTTATATTAATATAATAAGGACACTTTAACCTACCCATTTAAAAAAACAACGCCTACTTAATGTATTGGTATAAACCCTACAACTTTTGAATTTTGTAGAATTTTAATGATCCAACTGTGTCGTTTGTGACCCTCCGAAAGTCTTACAGAGCACGCGTGTGTCGAAATTAGTGAAAAAAATAGTGCGCGCATAATTTTTGCAAGCTAAGTTACAAAGTTGTTTATCGGTTTTATAAACATAATTATTGTTCTGTGCACGGGAGATAAGTTTAATTAGTGTTATTTTAATTAAAATGGAAGAAAGATAATGTTATTTACATTTAAATTTGATGGCCGGTAAACTAGATAATGATTTGGGGGACTATTTACTTCTCGGCCGGCCGGCCGAAAACTAGAAGAAGACCGTTTATATTTAATTGATTCTTTTGATTATTAAATAAGGAATTCTTTAAAAAAAAATGCTTTATACACAAAGTAGAACCGCTTCTCATTTGTGTAGTCAGATGTCGGCCGCTTGATTTGAGCTAATTATGTGGTAATAACACTTAATAGTAATTGAATATTTGACGGCCGAAAATTAGAATTTTAATATTTACCTTTCGGCCTAAGCTAATCGATAGGGTCGAAAACTAATAATTTACTAACTGATTCTCGGCCAATAAAAGCTAACGATAATAAATCAACTAACTGAATCGAAATCATCACTCACACGAACAATACAGACATAAAGGGACTTCCTCAAAATTTATCTTATTAGCTAGTTAGAAAATTAAGCAAGTTGATCAACGGCCGGAAACTAATTAATTTAAATTTGTTTTTCGGCCGTGTTTGAAGGGATGGTCGAAAATCAGTTTAAAAAATCGTATTTTCGGCCAGTCAAAAAGCAGATTTTTTCCATAATCTCAATTATTTTTGCTATGCCATATTATCCTTTTTCCTTTTTGACCAATGTTCCTACTATTATGTTTAAAATGTTTCTATATGTTTAATTTTTTAATTAAAATCGTTGATTCATACGTATTTTTTGCTTTTAATCCCTTATAGAACCTACTAGTTAGCAAATATAGATCATTTTTCAAATAGCAGATTAGTGGCCGAGAACTAGCAAAATAATGGCCGGAAACTGAAACAGGTGGCCGAAAACCGGTGAAATCGCTATTTTCAGACATTTTAATTTTCAGTAATTTTAATTTAACGCTGACGAGTAAAAGGTCTACAAATATCAAAACTACATTATATTTCGAGTTCAAAAATATTTAAGAAACTAGTCTGCGACTTTAATGTCATGGAGAAAAATCGTCACAAAGTCACACGTTCGCTTAAGTGGCCGAAAACCGGCTAAGTTACCCTATTCATATTCATATTCATTTATTGCAAACCATAATGTGTATAAAAGGTGTTACATGAGGCTTAGAGCTAAGGTACAGTTATGGACCCTGTTAGGGCACAGCAACATACAATTAAAATTAAAGATAAAAATTTAAAATACAGAATTAAAATTAAAAAAATAAATTAAATTAAGAAATTAGCCATTACAGTAATAATCATAAAATAACATATCAGGTAGGTAGTGAGTTATAATTGCAGGCGTGTACATGTAAGAATTTAAATATTAAAATTTATTTATCGTCCAAGAATTCCTTTAGAGTGTAGTACGATTTTAATATAATGGGTCCATAATTGATTCTGTACTTTTATATTAAGACCATTATCTACATTATGGAATGCAATAAAAAATTGAGTATTGAGTATTAAGGAATAAGGTTGTATTAATTGTAGGACCGATTTTTGGACCGTTCAATAGATCAATAGTTCCGGGGACCGACTTTTTTTAGGACGTGAGCGTTGGTGTATTAGAATTCATATGTTCCATTAGTTCAGTTCTCTCCGAAAAAAAAATCGGTCGTCGATTCTCTGACGTGGCTGATGTGGCGGATGTGACGTCTGACGTGGCGGATGTGACGTCTGACGTGGCGGACGTGACGTCTGACGTGGGCGGGCAGCGGACATTAGGTTGCGAGTTAATTACTGGGAAAGTACCAATTTTGTCTTTTTAAATTCATAATTATGTACTTTCTAAGTTTATCTTGCACATCACTGAAGGCAACCATCGAGGAAACCTGAACTTATAAATAAATATAATTCTGAAATCGCCAATCTGATTTAAGCAAGTGTGGTGATCAATGCCCGTGCCTTTTCAGTATGAGAAGGGGCTTTTGCCCTGCAGTGAGACAATAATAGGATGGTATATTTTTTGTTATTATAGTTTTTGTGTTTTATTGATTTGGTATGGTAGATATTTAAGTAGATACTTTTCAAATTAAATAAAACTATTCCCTTATCTAACTGAATAATTGATTACATAGCCAGGAACAATCCCACAAACCTCTCAAAGCACTTTAACTGAGTGCGATGACCCCAACTCAAAGGGTCCATGCCGGAACTTAAGGCCCTATGGTCAGCAAATATAATGTCGACAATAACGCATCGCGGTACAAATAAGGTTCAAAATAGCGATACGTTTGATATAAGTTGTATCTAATAACAACCAAAATCACAGGTTGGTGGCAGACATAAGGTGGCAGACAAGCTAACGGCCCGCCTGATGTTAAGCGGTCACCGCTGCCTATGGACACTTGCAACACCAGAGGCATCACTCGTGCGTTGCCGACCCCGTAAAAACCTCAAAATTCCTTTCTTGAATAACCCTATGCTGTAGTAATTTTTATGTTTCCAGCGACGAATTGTTTAACAATAATTCTAGACCAGGCGCACGCCCCCCGCAACCCGCACACACCCCGGTAAGTAAGCTTTTTGTTATTTTATTTAGTCGAAAATGATAACTTGAGAAAATCCTTCTACAATTTTAAAGAGTATTTATAGACTTGTCTACAGAGCAAGTTGAGAGGCTAAAATCGGTCCCGTTTGCCCATAAGATGTGAATCTCTATTTAAAAAGAGGTATGTTTGATATTTTTTTCTCTGTTACTAAAGTTACTTAATCATGTAATGAAAACTAACAAAATAAGGCTTTCATCATGAACTATTCAGAACACCAACTCACATTTTTATACGTTTCGTAATTACTGACAAAAATAGAGATCACTGATGCCAAAATTTCCAATTCGTCCTCTTAAATTAAGAAAAAAATACACGGCTCAGTGGAATCATTTTAATAATCATATGTCTTTATTTCATGAAATGCTCTATAACATCATTACATAAAATTAATGATGTAGCTTACGGCCAAAAATTTTGAGATCGCTCCTTTGAGATTTTTTAGCATGATACTGCTTTATTTTCATAAAATACTCGTATTTATAGATAACTCTTTTCTTTAAACCCTTGACAAAACACTTAATTTTTTCAGGTTTGTAAAATGTACCAATAAGCTAGACTAAGCAACAAAAAAATGAGTGTTTTCGGTGTCCTGTGTTCGGTGGTAGCCCCTTAAATCCGGGATAACCGTTTTAAATATTCCTTACTTGGCAACAAGCACTTCTACCCTAAATCATGCATTAAGTTCATAAAAATAAAGGCTATATTCAAATAGCAATAAAAAGAGCTGTTGTCTGTCATTGCACCCTTGAGCCAAGGGCGTTAAGTAACTGCTTTCTTTTGAAATGAAGAGAAATTGTGTTTATTTTCTTTTCTTTATTTCGGTGAGCGAGAAAAATCCTTCAATAGTTACATTTAAATATTATATTTATCAAGTATACGATGAAAGGAATTACAGAATAGATGTAAATCTAACATACCATAGTATTACGCCTGTATTCCCCGAAGAGTTAGGCAGAAGTGTAACCAATGTATACCCACAGTTTGCCGGTATATTTACGTCGCATGTAATAGGGGGCGAGCCTATTGCCATAAACCGGGCACAAATCCTAACTCCGAGCTGCTACTGAATTCATAGAAAAACTGGACCTGGGAATCGAACCCAAGACCTCTAGCGTGGCAGTCACGCTTAGGACCACTAGGCTAACGAGGCAGTTCCTACCTAAAGTATATTAAACTATACTTAACTGGCAACAGGTTTATTAGCTACAAAACACACTAATTAACGTCCACAAAACATTAACCAAAATAAAAAAAAACAGCCGATCATCGAATTTCAGTGGACTTTGATTCATGACGGCTAATAGCATTGTCAACTCGTTTCGGATCTCCATCTATCATGGCTGCCTATCATGGCGGATTGGGAACACTGACGTGAGGAATGACGTCAGCTGAGGGGATCTACAGCCAAATTAGAGGGTAGGGTGCGAGTAAATAATTCTAATGTGTAAGTGTTAAGTGTTTTTGTGGGTGTGGTGCCAGTGTCGGCGGAGAGCGGAGTTAAAGAATTTTTTTTTGATGAGGGTGTGTTTGTGTGTGACAATAATATGGAACTTTAAGAGGTTAAGCTTATGTGCATCAGCTCGTTTTAATAATAATAATCATATAGGAAGATGAAGAAAAACTGTTTTTAATTAGGTACTTTCATCAAAGTTCTGCTTAACAACGACGTATAGAAAATTGCTATCTAGTGATAAACGATGATACCGCTATATTCCCAAACACCGTTATAAGAGTTCGAGGAAGTAAATCACGCTGCCTGTTTGTTACATATTTTATTTATTTTATTGACGGGCCTGTTGGTCTAGTGGTTAGCGGCCCTGACTGCTAAGCCGGAGGTCGTGGGTTCGATTCCCACCCAGGACAAACTTTGTGTGATGAGCATGATTGTTTGTTCTGTGTCTGGGTGTGATTTATCTATAATATGTATGTATTTATAAATTATATAAGTATGTATATCAGTTGTCTGGTTACCATAACACAAGCTCTGCTTAGCTTGGGATCAGATAGCCGTGTGTGAGTTGTCCCAAGATATTTATATTTATTTATTTATTTAAGATATTATAACAAATCTTATACCCGTTTTCACCACCACTAGATGACGCCTAAATATTATTGCATTGTAAGATTTTCATCGCTCGTTTATGCAAGTGACACGTGACGGACTGACGGTATACTTGCACAAAGAACTTTCACAAGATTCCGTAAACGAGTTAAAAATAAATTAGCACAAGTATCTGAGCCACTTGCGGACACAACGCCGCCGTCACGCTGACTTGCACAAGTCTAAACTTGCACAAGTCCTACGTACCTATGATTTAAGGAGCTACATTCCCCGCTTACTAAGGGGCCCCAACTCAACATGAATAGTAGATAATTCGAGGGCTCGTGGTAATTGGAGCCAGCTTGTGACGTCACTGCATTTCTCGAGAGACCATTTGACGAAGCTGCTGTGATTGAATTCCCCACGTTTAGAATATTTTGCAGAGATTTTACGACGAAATTGAAAAGTCTCATGGGTATTTTGGGGTGTTTCTGGTGTTTTAAGGTAGATTTATAGTATGTAGGTAGCCTTTTATGTTCAATCTAAGCTTTGGGCTTATAACGTATGCTTAGAAGAAATAAAAAAAAATAAGTTAATTATTAAAACCATTATTAAAAAAAAAGAAGTTTAAAAAACTAAAACCCGACTACAAAAAATTCACGTTCTAAAAAGTATGAAACAAGAAAACATTCTCATCTGAAAGCCGTGGTCGTATGCCACTTTACCCTAAACTTTAGTGCTAAAGATTCATGTTCTATAACTACATACATACAGTTTTACCTGAATTAGGTGGCATACGACCACGGCTTTCAGATGAGAATGTTTTCTTGTTTCATACTTTTTAGAACGTGAATTTTTTGTAGTCGGGTTTTAGTTTTTTAAACTTCTTTTTTATTTAAAATATTTTGGGGTTTAAATTTAGACATTTATATGCGTAATATTATTGGAACTGCAACATATATACACAATATATGAAATAATAATCTATTAAGTCTCCCAAACGAAATATTGGTTAGTTAGATAGGTTTATGATGCGTTCTAAAGGGTGCTATGTACAATTTACTTATATAATATATATATATATATATATATATATTTGAAATGTGCTAATTAAGCCCTTTAGTTTGATATGCAACACGACCATATTTGGAAGAAAAAAATTTTTTTTTCACATCTTCTTGAGCCCCAGAGGGCGCCACATACAATTTATTGCAACATAATGTAGCCTATAACCAGCGGACGATCAAGACGCTTCTAATGACACCTCATTTGTCAATTTACGTTAGACGGTTTAGAAGTTATGAGGGAACAGATGAACATCCATACATACATACATACATACATACATACATACATACATACATACATACATACATACATACATACATACATACATACATACCGGTCAACCTCATAACCCTCCTTTTTGCTTCGCCGTAGTCGGGTAAAAAATATTAAAAAAATATAAAATTATTAAAATTTATTATGATAAAAAAAAATGTAATAAATATGGCAACAAAAAAAAAACAAAAAAAAAATCTGAGAACATCTTTCATTACCAAAAAAAAAATGGGAACATTTTTTCAGTCGTGTTTTTTAAGATAAGCTGTTGTTGAACTACTAAAAAAAAACTGTAACATTTTAAAATAAAACGAGTAAATAGATATTTTTATTTCATTTTCTATTCTGTCAGAGCAATTTGTCAGTTATTTGATAGTGAAGTTCGGGGTCATCTCGCGTCACGTTCGCAAATACTTGGCATATAACAACTAATTCAATGAGTGTCAGCGACAATAAAAATGCGCATTCCTATGACAAAGTGACAATTGTTTTTCTAGGAATATTTGACCAACGTGAGCCAGACGATTCAAAAGACTATCATATTATTATACAGTTTCATACCCTGACCGTGCTAAGAACGTATCAGACAAAAACATAAAATAGATTAAGACTGTCTGATCTCCCAGTCAAACCATCTACCTAGATGGTTTTAGGAGACTGTTTTTGTAATTTATAAGATTTTAAGTTTGTATTGATTAATTAATTAATCAATAATAATAATAATGGCAACACTAGTCAACGTTACGACGTACAATTTTTTTTCTCATTTTTCTTCCTTCAATTTTAATATTTATAATACATTTCCTACAACATTACTCCATCTGCAGGCCTTAAATAATATTTGGATATATAATCAGATTAAAAACTACAGCAAAAACTACAATAAAATATGAAAAAACGAAGAAAATCAGAAGAGAATGACGGCTGTCAAGGCCGTCATTAGACGATATATGGAATTAATAGAAGAAAATATGTACTAATAACTATGTTGACACGCGCCAGAGCCCGCTTAATCGCACAGCCACCATCTCCGGACTCGTCGCCCAGCTCCGCCTCGCCGCCGTCGGAAACCAGCCCCACCGTGAGTGCAGTGACACCGACCGCGGCAGTTGCGTCGAGCTCTAGCGACGAGTACTTCTCTCCGCCGACGACGCCACCACCTGTACGTCGACGGGGAGGACGCCGGCCGCCGATCAGTTTAGGACTCCGAGGCCCACTGGCCTCTGATAGGGTCCCCGCTACCGGTGGAAGTGTGCAGCGCATGAGATGGACACAGTCTATTAATGAAAGTGTCATGCGCTCATACTTTGGGGCTACAGAGGGGGGAAGTAACCTGACTGCGTACCGTGGTCGGATGCTCTCTCTGTTTCAGGTGCTTGAGCCAGCTGTCAACGTTACGGCACAACGACTGTCGGATCAGGTGCGTGTCATCTTGCGTAATCATATGTTGGATGATACTGTGCTTGATCGCATTCGAACTGAGATGCAAAGGAGCCATGTCATTACTCCTCCATCGCAGACTGTGGATGTGGCACGGCCACAATCCATCCCAACATCCAGTCGTGTGGATGAGGAAAGTGATGACATGGTTACTCATGTAAGTACCCAGTGTAGTGAGGAATTGAGGAGTGCTTTGGAGGGTGCGATTCGGGAGTATCGACTAATGCCGCTCGAACTCAGACCACGCTTACCTCGTTTGCCCATGCATAACAAAAATAAGGCGTTGGTGTGTGCTCTGGATTCACAGTTATCGAATTATTTTGATAGCTGTGAAGACCTTGCTGATGCGCACTCGATTCTGTACTGTGCAGCTGTTGCGGCGTGTCGTGTAGCTCATGTTAGATTTCCAAATAATGATAGAGCTGCGCGACCAGCTGTACCAGTGTGGCAGTGCAGGATTGAGCGGCGTATTAGTGAGGCCAGAGTGCTCATTGGCAAATTAACCTGCTTCAGGGAGGGCAATACTCGCCCAAGAGTGATGCGCTTTGTGAGACGGGCATTCTCGGGGACTGATATCAGGCCTCGAGACTATATGTCCCAGGCCACAGAGCGCATCGACTTCCTGAAGCAGAAGGTGTATGCATGGGCAAGCCGTATTCGTAGGTATAAGCGGCGAGTGGAACGATACACACAGAATCGTACATTCCAAAGAAATGAAAGGTGGGTTTATAGGGATTGGGAGCGACCGGACCAAGGTGTGTCTGATACGTGCCTGCCGGATGATGACGCCATGTGTTCATTCTGGCGTAGCATCTGGTCGGTGCCTGTCAGCCACACTGAGGGTGATTGGACTCGGGATATCGAGCGAGCGTGTGATCCAATACCAGAAATGGGGGCAATTACCATCAGCCCCCAAGATGTAGCTCGTGCGGTCCGTCCATTACCTAATTGGAAATCTCCTGGGCCGGACGGGCTGCATAATTTCTGGATAAAATGGTTCAGAAGATCGCACGTTTGCTTGGCGTCCCGATTCCAGTCAGCCTTGGAATCTGGATCGCTGCCCCAGTTTCTAACGACAGGAATAACCCACCTGCTCCACAAATCAGGTAGTACTGCGGAACCCAAAAATTATAGACCGATCACATGCCTGCCGACGGTCTATAAGGTTCTTACATCCATTTTGAGAGCTAAAATTAACAAACATATTGACACTAATTCTATCATGTCTCCCTCTCAGAATGGATGTAGGATTGGATCCCGTGGTACTAAGGAGCTGCTCCTCATTGACATGGCTATCAGCCAACAGGTTCGCCGATCTCGGAAGGATCTGTCGACATGTTGGATAGATTACAAGAAGGCCTATGACTCGGTGCCACACACATGGCTCATGAGGGTGCTGGAGTTGTATAAAATTGATGCAACTCTACGCGCCTTCCTGATGTCGTGTATGGGGAAATGGAGTACGGTCCTTCGCTATCCAGGATGTCGAAATATCCAGAGGAATAGCGAACCGATAAGGATTGAGCGTGGTATATTCCAGGGCGATAGTTTGAGTCCGCTTTGGTTCTGCTTAGCCTTGAATCCCCTAAGCACACTGCTGGAGGATTCAGGTCTAGGCTATCGGTTGAAGAGAGGAGGTCAGGTAATATCTCATCTGCTTTACATGGATGACCTGAAACTCTTTGCCCCCAACAATTTGCAACTAACGGAGCTACTGAAGGTAACAGAAACTTTCAGTAGCGCCATCAGGATGGAATTTGGTGTGGACAAATGTGCGGTCATGCATGTCAAGCGAGGGGAGATTATGGAGTCCGAGGGAGTTCAACTCTCGGAATCCATAAACCTTAGATCCCTTTCTTCAACGGAGTCCTATAAGTATTTAGGTATGTCGGAAGCGTTAGGCATCAATACTGTTGACGTGAAGCAATCGTTGAAGGAGCGCTTCTTTGGCCGCCTGAAAAAAGTATTTAATAGTCTTTTATCAGGCGGAAATAAGGTGCGCGCCTTCAACGGGTGGGTCATGCCGGTATTGATGTACTCTTTCGGCATACTTAAATGGACTCAAACAGAACTCGACGCCCTGGATAGGAGGGTCCGTACATTGTTAACGGCATATCGGATGCATCATCCGCGGTCATCGGTGATGAGACTGTATATTCCGCGGAAGTGTGGAGGTCGTGGCTTCTTAAATGCTAAGACTCTCCACAACCGCGAGATATGCAGTCTCAGGGAGTTTTTCCTTGAAGCCGACGTGGGGATGCACCGAGATGTGGTGGCAGTGGATAAGGGCCTCACCCCGCTCTCCTTGGCTAAAGAGAACTGGCGCAAACCAGTAGTGCTGGAGACTAAAGATCGCGAGGAGGTATGGCAGAGTAAGGAGCTTCACGGACGCTTTTTCCGGGCCTTACATGGGCCCGATGTAGATTTCTTAGCGTCCGTATCCTGGCTTCGCTTCGGTGACCTATTTGGGGAAACCGAGGGTTTTGTCTGTGCAATTATGGACGAAGTTATCATGACGAATAACTACCGGAGATTTATTGTGAAGGATGGCACGGTTGACATTTGTCGGGGATGCCACCGGCCGGGGGAATCAATCCGCCACATTATCTCTGGGTGTTCTCGTCTAGCTAACGAAGAGTACTTGCATAGGCACAACCTTGTGGCCAGGATCATCCATCAGCAACTTGCTCTGAAATACCGCCTTGTAGAATCGGAAGTACCGTACTACAGGTATGTGCCCGACCCAGTTCTCGAAAATAGCAATGTCACACTGTACTGGGACCGATCCATCATCACTGACAGGACTATTGTAGCCAATAAGCCTGATATAGTGGTGGTGGATCGCTTAGAGAAGCGCGCAATGATTGTTGACATAACAGTCCCACATGACGTGAACCTCGTGAAAGCCGAGAATGATAAGAAGATCAAGTATCTTGACTTGGCTCGCGAGGTTGTCGACATGTGGGATGTGGAGTCAGCGATCATTGTGCCGATAGTCGTTTCAGCCAATGGCTTAATTGCCAAGAGCCTCGACCAACATCTTAGGAGGCTCTCGTTGGGCGGCTGGATCAAGGGCTTGATTCAGAAAGCGGTTCTCCTAGACACGGCGCGTATAGTTAGGAGATTCCTTTCTCAGGAGCCCTGACCACCGGTGGCTTGGACCCTGTTCCCGACGCCGGTGGGCTACTATATTTTATATTTTTAAATGTTTTTATATTTTTTACTAATATTTAAAAATGTAATTTATATGTTTGTTTAATTGAATAAATGGAATAATAATAATAATAGTCCGCAGGGCAGCTTGTGGCGAGCTGTTGGGCAGTAGCGACCCCACGGACCTGACCTCCCGGGAGAAGTCTTGTTCTTCATCTCTGGCTTGCCTTTATTGGCCGGCCGGAGTGAACACTGACGAGGAACAGAGCTCCCACCTCTCTCTTGCCTTCATTGGCCGGTTTGAGTGGAGATTCGCAAGAGCATTCGTGTTCGGGGGAAGGAAGTGTTTCACTAAGGTGCTGGTAGGGATCTTGACCGTACTTCCGGGATTGTCCTGATAGCCTTGAAACACCTCTCCACTCCTCAAGCACCTCAGTCTGTGTTGCCCTCTTGTCGCTACGTCACTACGTGCTAGCGGCCGTTTTAGGGGGCCCATTTATCGAGTGTGCTAGTCACCCCCTGCCATTTTATCTGTGTCATAAAAACATTGATTGGCAGGGGCCATAGTCTTTCCATAGTGTCAGGAAACTAGTCCATCTAAGCTACCCAAACCCATAGCCCTATTCTTAGTTTCCATATTCTGTAATAGTCCTGCGCCAGCCGGGGATTGTCCTTGGGTGCATTTGCATAGTGCAAACAGGGATAATTGTCGGCTGGTGTTCCATTTCCTTGTAAAGCCATGTAAGGGGCCTCTGCGAGTTGGCTTCGGCTCCTCGTACGCCTTCCAAAGGTCCGGGACCTTAGGGTCGCGAGATAAATAACGGAATCAAAATAATAATAACGATCTTTCTACTTTTATTTTAGAAAAAAAACCCAGATTTTGCTCAAAATGCCCTGTGATTACTGAAATTCAGACGAACGAGGTCGCGGACTTAGTAATACATACTAATATTATAAACGAGACTGTAACTTCAGAAAGGTCGGGTGTGCAGTACTCGTAACCGGTGTGCTTGTATGACCAGATTTAAGTATACAGAAGTACCTAGTATGTAAAAAGTAGTATTGAAAACAAAGAAGTGAAAGTAGTAGTAGAAGTAGTGTGTGTTTCTGTGGTTTCTGCCTACCCCTATAGGAAAAGGCGTGATTTTATGTATGTAACTTTGTCTGTCTGCCTACTCCTCTTTCACGACTACACACAAAGCTTATAACATGTTCCATTGCATGTCCTGGCATCTAACTTCCTCTAATCTCTGGGAATAAATAATCAGTACCGATCTAATCCTGCCGAGATTAATCCCCAATGAATCCAAATTAATTCCCTATAATTAGTGCAAATATTGCTGTTCTGTTGAAGGAATTAGGGTGATGCTCTCTATATGCAATGGCATCTGTTATATACTGACATATAAGGCATAGTTTGTTTGTTTGTAAGGCATATCTCCCCAGAGTTGCAAAATTTGTTCGAAAGAGTCACAGCTACCCCGGAACGCAATGGGCTTTAAAAGGAACACGGATGGGTTTTTGTCAGTACGAGTCTGACACTGTCTTCCACTCCGCCCAGAGAGAAAAGAAGTCATTTTATGATTTTCCATCCTTAAAATACGTATCTATGGAAATTCTGATCCGACAATAAAGATTGATAGAAAGTTATTTTATTGCTAAGTGCCATAGCCCATGTTTTATGGTACACTTGCCTTTTACGTGAACGAAGTCACGGGCCGAAGCTAGTGCCCCATAGAAAGAAAAGAAAGAAAAAAGTTGTCTATTGTCACAGAAATACGTGAAAAAAAAATAACTAAAGGCACAAAGCAGAAATTAATTAAAACACCGGCCTTTTTCAAAGTCAAAGCATATACCAGATACCTATTTTTATCTCGTTTTTCTGTTCCCGTAGGTGAGATTTTTCTATGAAATTCTCAGTAGCAGCTCGGAGTTAGGATTTGTGCCCGGTTAAAGACAATAGGTTTGCCCCTTATTACATGGGACCGAAACATACCGGTGAACTGTGGCTGTACATTGGTTCACCTTAACGCTTCAGGGAATACAAGTGGTTTTCTGTTCCCGTGGTATATTTTGGACTTTAGATTAATTCCGAAGTCTACACAGACGACGTTGAAGACAAAAGCTAGCTCTTAATATCCGTAAAACAAATCACTTATCATTGTTATTGCACGTAAAAAACAACATCTTTGTAACATTTTCTGAATATTATTTCAGTGAGCCATTTTCTTTCATACGTAATATTACAATTTTCCTATAACAGCAATATGCTGTAAAGATAATATAATACGGCCAAAAATATACAATCTTGCATCCTAAAAGATGTAATATGGGGTCGTATAGAGCTCTTACAAAACACATTCCCTTTTGCTTAATACCGGGATCCAGTATAGTACGTAATTGGTTTCTGCATTGTATAGTGTGTATAGTATGTATGTGAGGGTGTGTGTGTGTGTGTATGGTTGATACGGAAGTGATTGTGTGCTTAATTAGAATATAATTATTGTTAGTTTATAGTGCTTTGTGAAGGGAGTATTGTAAGACTTATTGTCTACGGTTTAATTATAATTAGGGTTGGTACCTATGTGTGGTTGTGATTTTGAAGTTAGATTAAGTAATAAGTACCTAGCAATATTGTCACATTATTATATATTGTGACAATGATATTTTAGGAAAATGACATCGGTCTTTTTATTATTAAAAATTTGCTTGTTCTTTTATTATTTTGGGAAAATAGTAAAACAACGTTGTCTAAACTTTTATGATGTACTAGTTTCTGTAAACGTTGTTCACATAAACTTTTCCAAAGAACAAATATTTAGCAATAATTCACATTATGGAATGCAATAAAGATTTGAGATTTAATAGATGTTTTTTTTTATATTGACGTCTTTTTTTATAAATTAATATATGTAAGTCTGAAATTATCAAAACATCTTAAGCAAGCGTAGTGACAAATCTTCGTGCCTTATCCGCATGAGAAGAGGATTTTTCCCTGCAGTGGGACAATAATATGCTGGTATTATTATTGTCCTATCTGTTCACATTTTCATTGACAATCAATTTAACAATTTCCATTTCGAACTCCCCTTGTTCCTGGTAAGCTCTGTATAAAATATTTTCATAATTGAACGACGTCGAGCGCATCAAATATCAATGCCACAAACAACGGTGTTACGAATTCAGCTGGGCCCAATATCAGTCGGGCCGAATATCAGCCGAGCCCAATTTCCGGGTGGGATCCGAACGACAAATGACATGAAAATTGGATAGCTTTAACGATCCCTCGCGGGTTAAATATGTGTTTGGATTTTTTCTATAAATTCACGAAAAAAACTTGGTTGGTTGACGAATTAAGGTTGATTATAATTAACAGTTAGGGCCTATGTTTATCAACATTTCATCAAACGATTACATATAAAATAAACAGTTAACTTAAGACTAGAATCGAGAGCTTAATCATCTCGAATTAAAAAAAAAAAGTATACTTTACTAATATAAGCTGAAGAGCTTTTGTTTGTTTGTTTAAATGCACTAATCTCTGAAACTCCAAGACGGTTTGGAATTATTCTTTTTGTGTATGATAGCCAGATTTATCAGGCATGTATAGGCTACATAACATCACGCTACAACACACGGGAGCGTAGCAGTAAACAAAATCGCGGGTGAAAAAAAAAACACGCTGTTTAAGTAGCGGGCAAAAGCTAATAATTAATATAGAAACTTATGCACGTGACTTTGTCCGCGCAGAATATGAAACATACCATAAAACATCCTATGACATTCAGCAATAATGTAGCTTTTTTGTGACTAATACTTTTAAAAGAATCTTAGCCAATCGGAAGCCATCTTAGCTTAATGCACCTCTCCTATATGTATATGTACCTGGTGAGTGTATGTCGAGCATACACTCACCCCAAAAAGCTAATTAGCCGTGTACAGTGACTCTGTGTTCCCGGTAGCACAGTATTGTACTACAATGGTTCTCGTTGGGCTGTCAATCGGCAGTCAACTGCGGGCGACGCGCACTACGCTATTATCGGCCGCGCTACTTCCTCTGATTGGCCTACATTGTGGGAGCTACTATTGGTGCAATCGAACTCGATATGTAATATTACTTCATTGTTACAAGTCAGTACTTTAGCTAGTTGTTAACTTTCTTGTGCATGCTGTGGTGTCACCGGCATAACACTTTTGTTAACTAAGTATTGTTTCTATGTGTGCGCCTTTTGTTGGAGATCCTAAATGAATAAATAAACAATCGCGCAACTTTTTTGATATATATCATTGGATGGCAATCAAAGCGACGGCTCACCTGATGTTAAGTGGTTACCGCTGCCTATACACATCTGCTAATCCAGAAGCCTTGCAAATGCGTTGCCATTCTAGAGACAAAGTTGAAATGTCACATGTGCCTGTAATTACTTTTTTATTTCATCATCATCATTTCTGCCGCAGGACGTCCACTGTTGGACATAGGCCTCCCTTATAGATTTCCAATAAAACCGGTTGGAAGTGGCCTGCTATTTTTATTTAACTGCACTGTCATGTCTCATTGCTGGGCAAAGGGGAGGCTGTTGCCAATTAAGTATTTATTTAATATATTTTTTTAAATTGTTCAACATTCTTGGGTAACTTTATTTTGGTGTAGGTACCCACTGGTTGTGTTTCGTAATAAAATTGAATACGGTATATTACATCGATCGGAAGTCTAGTATCTACATTCTGTAGCTATGTAATACGTTGGCAAATAAGCTGACGGCCCGAAGGCGGAAAGTGATTAACGTTGCTTAATGAGACCCATTTTTTCATGTAAAAGTCAATGATGCCTTCCGTCTGTGGAAAATGGAGGACTTTCTCGATCGCCTTCTGGCTGTAATTAGTTAGAGGATATATTTTGCAGAGTGGCAAACTGTCGGCTAAATGACTGTTTGTCTGTTCCGTTTTCGCTACTACTGAACCGATGGTGAAATTTTGAGTGAGGTGGGTTTGAACTCTAAGAAAGGACATTGGCTATTTTTCGACGGTAATCGTACTGAATATCGTAAAGCTGCGGGTTTGATACGGGACACGTAAGCTTTGGAGGTTGGTGGCAATACAAAACTACAAACATAATCAAAGCCTAAAAACTCAGAATCACAGCCGCCGACTTTCAAATCTAAAGTTATCTTTCAATTTTTAGGCGTTAGCCTTTTTCTAAAAAACTTTATTTTTATTTTTTCATTAGCTCTTTTTAAGCTGATCATAACATCAGTGACATTTGTGAAAGAAAACATTGTAAGGAAACCTGGATTTACGATAAATATAATAAAGTTCTTAACCATTTATTAGTCAGGAATTGCCAAACCGCCTTGTGCAAGCGTACTTTCTCTGAACAAGAGCAGACCTTTGCCCTGCTGCAAGAAAATAATTGGCCGATATTTTAATTAATAATTATTTCGATAGACGAATATTTTTGGACGTTCTTCTTTTCGATCGAGTAACAAGTGAGTATCGCTAGTAAACTCCTCCCATTTGACATGGCGCTCAATCATCAGCAACATGCCACATTGTCGTGATGTGCCTTTTTGATTTATGGCTTTCGGCTTTCGGGATCAGGGAACAATAGACTGTCGGCTATTTATCATGTGAGGGTACAGTCTATTGATTGCTTTGTTAATTACGTTCATTTAAATGCATAACCATTATTGGTACACATACATACATAAACTAATTTTCCCATGGCGGTAGGCAGAAATCACAGAACGCCACCTGATACGATCCTTACATACTCCTTTCGCCTCGTCCACATTCATACATCTGGTCATACAAGCACGCCAGTTACGCGTACTGCGCACCCGACCTTTCTAAAACCACCACGGCACCATTATTTGTAATTATTTATTAAATCTTTGAGCAACAAAAAAGTAACAAAGGCGGACTTATCTCTACCAGTCAACCAAAGGTTGTGAAGAGACAACAGGCCACGAGTATTGATCACCTGGCTTGCTCGAGGCGGGATGACGATTCCAAACGAAATGTCTCATGTGCCTGTAATTTCACCGGCATTTAAACCATTTAAACCAGAACACAGCAACGCTGCTTTTCGGCAGAAACAGGTATGGTGGTAGTACTTCCCCGGACGAGCTCCTTCACAAAGAGCTTTACCACTACTAACTTGGTTGGTTGGCTGTCGAAGTGATCTCTTTCTTTCCTTATTCCCACAAGGCCTCAAAGTTTAATATAAAGGGTTAAATATAAAGTTTCTTTGTTTTGTCTTTTCAAAGAAGTAGAAAGAAACTTACTTAAGACTTTTTGTTCGACAAGTTAAATAAGACATTTCTTATTTGACGTTTGAGGAAATACTGAGAATGAAAGAACAGCACTTTAACTTGGCACTGTAACTAACACTTAGCACTGTAATTAACCGTCTTTCTTTTAAAAGTAGATTAGTTACAGTGCAACATCTATTGGCTTGGCTTTTTTTATAATAAAAACTTTTCCCCACACTTGTTATTTTTCTTGTAGCGTTGGTGCGTTTACAAACATATAAACTCACATAAAGTAACAGCCAGACCCAGAACACCTATCTTTAATCTATACAAATATTCTATACAAATATTTGAATCGACCTCGCGACACGCAGTGCAGCAGCCCGTCACTCAACCCTTCAGCTCTAATAACTAAAATTCTCGAGTCACAATGTTAATTGCCATACTCCTCCGAAACGGCTTGATCGATAAGAAAAAATATATGTATATTCGCTAGGCCTGAGAATCGGTCGTAATCTATTTTCATAACACAAAAAAAATATGGCAAAACAACGTTTGCTGGGTCAGCTTGTATTAGTATAGATTTATTTTTACTCACTGTTAAACATTTTTACATCAAACAACATACATCTCTTTCGGTAACACTTTGTTCTTATATCCCACATTGATGAATAGATTAAGTCTTAATTAAGTATTATGTAGATCAATTCCCCAATAAATGGTGATGAGTAATAAACTCCAGGGATCGTCAACATGCTCGCCTCTGCGGCCAGTTGATTGAATTTCCCGTTGTCATCGACATGGGAATGTGTTGTGTGGCCCCGAGATCAGCGGGGTTGCACGAGAAAATTCAGACAAAATAAAAAGTGTCTGGGTTTTGTCATCGAATGACTTCTTTTGCTTTAGGCTGAGCGGAAGGGAGTGTCAGATTCTTACTGACTAAAACCCATCTGTGTTCCTCCTAATGCACTATGCGTTCCAAGGCCGCGGTGGCTCTTTCACCTTCTTTTTACGTAATTACCTCGGAGGACGTTAGTAACTTATTTATTCAACCACTTATTAATACTGTCATTACAGGTAAGGCAGTTAATTAATTTAAAATTTAAGCGTAACTCGTATCTTTCCGAAATTTTGTTGTTTGACGAGAAACTGACTAATCGTCAAGATGCTAAGTCTAGAATCTAAACTTTAGTATGTATAGTATAGATAGAGAATAATTGCACTAATATCTTGACTCAAGATATTAGTACCATTATTCTCTACCTACCTCAAATTTGATTACTGATTGACTAAAATATATTAAGACTCTTGTGCGCGCTCTACGTATGGTATAGGTCCCCTTAAAAATCGGCTAAGAGATTTCTACGCTTGGAGCTACGCCGTAGCTTGTAATATGCTACGCCGTAGCTACGATACCGTGACCTCAAAGTCTTTGAATAATGAACCTTATTACTTTCATGTATTGAAATTACATTTGCAAGATATCAGTTTCAAGCACCAATCTGTTATTATCAAAAAACCGTATACTAATACTATTATATTATAAAGTTGAAGAGTTTGTTTGTTTGAAGTCACAAATCTCAGGAACTACTGGTTCGATTACAAAAAACCTCTCCTGCACTATATAGCCTATTTAAATAGGCAAGTTATAAGCTATAAAACATCATGCTACGACCAACGGGAGCGTAACAGAAGCCTAAGACGTAACTTAACGCAGATGAAATCGTAGGGTAAAGCTACAAATCACGATAAAACTTTTTATACCTCAGTGATAAATACAAATCCACTCAAACCCAATCACTATCAATAATAGTTCTCACATAAAAGTTTCGTATCCACTTTATATCAATTACGCTTGTCCATTACTGGCCTTCGCGTGTTTTATGGCCACACCATCTGGGACATCCATGTCTTTCTGACTTTGATCTTGATTGGAGGTTATTTTTTTCGTTCCTAGGGCGGTGAACATACATACATACCATCACGCCTACATTCTCAGAAGGATTAGACAGAGGTGTAAGAACCTACCCAAATTTCGCCGGTATGTTTTAGTCTGCTGTAATAGGGGGCCAGCCTATTGCCATTAACCAGGCTGAAACCTAACTCCGAGCTGCTACTAAGAATTTCATAGAAAAACCCAATAACACATTTTGCTCGACCTGGGAATCGAAACCAAGACCTCTAGCGTAGGACCACTAGGCTAACAATAAATAACATCTCACAATTATCTTTCATAAGGACACGTAAGAAACAAAATGTCCCAATTTTTTTTAATAAACATTCTAAAAGACAATTTCGAACAAAATAATTTAATAAACAAAATTGTTGACGCGTAAACGATTTTTCCTCCCAACATTCCTTTTTTAATCAAAATGACAGAATTGAGATGAAAGTTACAAAATGTACAATTATTACAGTTCACAGATTTGACTCCTTGTAAGTAATTAAGGGCTTTCAAAGTTATATTGAGGACTTAGAACAAGTGTAATTTCGATGTCGAGTGTAATTTACACTTGTTTAGATTGTTACTAAGTTAATATTACTGTCCCGTTGGTCTTGTGGTCGCAAGTGAGACTGTTGAGCGTAGGTTCGATTTCGAAGTCAGGCAAAAAGGTTTTTGTATTTTGAATTTGTCAGTAGCAGCCCGGAGTTTGGAAGTTGGTGGTGTGACAACCCCGTGCCTCGGAAAGCACGTAAAGCCGTTGGCCCGCCTGATATCTTTCCGGTCGTGTCGGATTGCGGTCCCATCGGGCTATGAGAGTTAGGAAAGAGGGAGTGCACCTGTGTTTGCGCACACACTTGTGCCTTATAATATCTCCTGCGTACGTGGCTAGTCTGCATTACGATTAGCCGCCGTGGCCGGAATAAGCCTGGAGAATTACATTTTACATTAAATGAAATATTTACTACATTTAAACTTATATGCTCCAACAAAGTTTAAATATAGTAATCTATTTCGTTAAATAAGTAATAGAATATAAAAATCAAAAATTAAGTAAATCGGAAAAGTTGTTCTCAAAATAAAAGTTTACCAAGGATTAAAGATTAACTTTTCCTAGCAACTTCGCTCGCTTTAAAGTCAAAGTCAAACTTAAAGTTAGTTGCAGTTTCCTAGCTATAAACTATCTACTCATTTTAAATGTAGTATGTGACTTATTTTTTTACAAAAACGGTGATCAGGATTTTCTTCTTCGTAGCGTATCGAAAGCAAATAAAACAATAATCTATAATTTTGTATTATAAACAGGTAGTTTGTGAGGTTGTAGGGAGTAATCTTTGGATCTACTGAACCGATTTTGAAAATTCGTTTACCTATATTAAGCCACGTTATTTGTGAGTGTCACATGCTATATAATATCATGCTATGAAACACGGGAGCGGAGCAGTACCCAAAGAAGTAACGTATCGCAGGTGAAATAAGCCACGCGGAGTTCGCTACTAAAAAAATATTTATTTTTATTTATTTTTTTAGTTTTGCTAAAAATTCAGCTACGTTTTATAAAAGATTTTGTACCCAGACAAATACTTCTAAAGAATACTTCTTACTATCAAAATTTACCTCTTTATAACATTAATATAAGGTATAAAAAATACAGCATGGCTCGATTTATATGTACCTACTATCATACAAATTGCCCGCAATGGTAAAACCATATTCAAACCCTTTGGGTAAATACACCACCCGATGTTTACCGAAAGGGGAAACGCGCGCCAGATAGGCTGTAATCAGATTATGCAAATAGGGTTTTTAGTTTCATGTGTAGGCAACAGGACCGGTTGTTCGGGCAAACCGGAGGGGAATACGTTGGTCTCGTAAATACTAAAACGATTTAGTGACATGCACGTTCAGTTTTATAAAAATATACTCCCAATTAAATTTAGATCAACGGAGATTAGCAGGGGGTTAGCTGCTCCGTTGGTCTCGTGGTCGCAAGTGCGACTGCTGTGCAAGGGGTCCCGGGTTCGATTCCCGGGTCGAGCAAAAAGTGTTATTGGGTTTTTCTATGAAATTCTCAGTAGCGGCTCGGAGTTTGGATTTGTGCCCGGTTAATGGCAATAGGCTCGCCCCCTATTACATGGGACCTAAATATACCGGCGAACTGTGGGTGTACATTGGTACACCTCTGCCTAACCCTTCGGGGAATACAGGCGTGATGGTATATTTTTTTTTATTAGTCAAGAGAGTAGGAGATGGGAGGAGATAAGGGTAAGGGTGCTGGTGTAATTACAACTTTGTCTCTGGGGTGGCAACGCATTTGCAAGACCGCAGGTATTGCAGATGTGTATAGTCAGCGGTGACCCCCCCGTCGGCTTGTTTGCCATCCAATGATACGTATTTAAAAAAAATGGCCTTTAAAACAATTCTACTTTAACTTTCTTTAGATGTGTTAGCCTGAGAGATTGGCCGTCGCGTTGCGTGTCACGAAAAATAAAGAAAGAAAAGACTTGTGTTCATTTTTGAAAAGAAATGGTATAATAAAAAAAGGCAACAAAAATTTGTTTCCGCCTTCAAAAAATAAGGACAATGAGAGTAAGCATAATAAATATGACCCCTCAAACGATCGCGAGTGGCTACCGGCTCGATTCTACGAGCTCCTTATAATTTATGAGACCCTGGTACCTCCGGGGACTGTTATCTCACATTTGACCCCCAAAGGGGTCGCAATCAAAATAATGTTTATTTTTCTTATTCATATTAAGAAACCTTTTTTTTTGTATATCTTATTTGTTTTTAGAAAATGTTTTTGGAAATATTTTTTACATCATCTGGGTGTCTATCTTGAAAGTAGTGTGCTCTATGTGTATGTATTGAAAGCACATTATTGTTACGTTTGACGTATCAACACTATCAAACTGCCAATTTAATCTGGGATTAAAAATTACGTTTCACATTTCAGAGTAAACCCCCAGCTTACTAACGATACCTAATTACTTGCTTTGCATACACTCTCCTCAATAGTACATATGGATGCGCTTCTCACGGCTTATTATGGCCTAGTGGAATCGCACCTACGGTACGGAATTATATTTTGGGGTAACTCTTCGGGAAAAGAAACAGCATTCAAAGCACAAAAAAGATGTATAAGAGCTATCTTTAAATTGCAAACCACCGATAGCTGCATGCCATATTTCAAAGAATATAATATATTAACCCTACCCTGTCTGTGCATCCTAGAAGTAGCTTTATTTATCAAATCAAACCCGAATAAATTTCAACTACTTTCCGATAATTTCCCACGGAATAGGCGCAACAATAGTTTACTGTGTCTTCAAACAGCCAAAACAGCACTTATGCGCAAAAGTGTCTACTGCATGGCTCCGGTTATTTATAATAAAATACCCAAACAGTGGAAAGAATTACCCCTATTGAAATTTAAAAAGAAGCTACGACAATTTCTATTGTATAAAACTTACTATAGTATAAGTGAATACCTTAATGAAAAAGATTTTATTATATAGAGTATTTTAATTAGGATTGATAATAATAATATTGAAAGGCTTATGTAATTATCTGTTATTTTTTTCATTTTATTTTAATTTAGAATTTTTAATTCTGTGTAGGTCCTACTTGTAATTAAAATTTGCATGCCCTCATGGCAAAATATGGCTGAACCATTAAAATGTATCTGCATCACCTGTATTGTACCCATATTTGCGAATAAATTTATCTTTATCTTTATCTTGAGTCCCCGTGTTTAGACTGCCTCGTTGGTTTGTTGATCAAAGTCAAAACATTAATTTCAATTAGACCAATCAAAGGCACTTTTAAACGTTATAAGAAGAAAAAATAATTGAATATAGTTGTCTCTTCCAAAAGGTGTCGTATATAGATGTTTTACAGGATACCATAAAAAACAATATTGCCGGTCATTTTTCTTAGGCCATAACTTCAGCCAAAAGCTTTGAATGTCCGCGCATTAAAGATTGAACGACTTAGGAGCGTCCCTTTGATCTTAGGTCAGTAACTTTTGATCTAAACTAGAAACAGTTTAACTACATACCATTACCATCACGCCTGTATTCCCCGAAGGGTTAGTCAGAGGCAGAATACACCCACAGTTTGCCGATATGTTTTAGCTCTTTCTTGATTTTCAAATCTTATTTTTTTGTGTGTTTCCCCGCTTAATAACGTACAAAATATTACTCGTATACTGTTTTATTAATTAAGTCAGTAAAAATTTAAAGTATTAAGAAATACGAATCGGTGTTACGATTATGAACAAGCAAATATTGTTATTATTATGTAATTGGTAGATTAGACAGAGTCTAGTCAGTAAAGAGTAGCTCTTGGGTCTACTCAAGACGGCTACCACTTATCATCTCCTTAGCCTTTTTCCCAACTATGTTAGGGTCGGCTTCCAGTATAGCCGGATGCAGCTGAATACCAATGTTTTACATGGAGCGACTGCCTATCTGACCTCCACAACCCAGTAACTGGGCAACACGATACCTCTTGATTAGACTGGTTGTCAGATTTCTTGGCTTCTGACTATCCGTAACGACTGTCAAAGATCTACGAATGACAGCCGGGACCAAGATTGCTACCACTAAAGATTAAAAAAACAAAAATCAAAACATCATCTTTAAAGCATCAATAATCTTAACAAGATATTCGTAACCCGATAACACTGGAATAATGCAGTACATCCAACAATACAAACAAACAAACAAACAGACCGACGGACGGACGGACGGACGCAAAAATGTAATATCAGAATAGTTTCAAAAACGAACCAGCCGAGATAATTGCAAAGTTAACTGAATTTCTGCCGACGTGCGATGCAGTGAAGTGCACATGGAAGAAAATATGCAGAAATACCATTTTATACGACGTGTAACATATTAAATGCATCGTGAAAGTAACTTACTCAGAATAGGCTACTGAATCGGTTTCAGCTATTTCTAAAATAGATATCATCATCATCATCATATTAGCCGCAGGACGTCCACTGCTGGACATAGGCCTCCCACATAGATTTCCAGAAAAATCGGTTGGAAGCGGCGTGCATCCAGGGTAGGACTACCACCCACAAGGTGGACGGACGACCTGATTAAGACCGCAGGAAGATATTTTTTATCCTACAACAATTACACTAGTCACTCATCCGCTGGACAGTGGAAACAAACAAAAGTTAAGTCAAAAGGCTTTTTAAAACGCAGTTGTAAATAAAATCTACTGTTAGACATAAAATAGTACAAGCACAGGAGAGTTAATAGTAAATAAATAAATAAATATCTTGGGACAACTCACACACGGCTATCTTATGGTAACCAGACAACTGATATACATACTTATATAATTTATAAATACATACATATTATAGATAAATCACACCCAGACACAGAACAAACAATCATGCTCATCACACAAAGTTTGTCCTGGGTGGGAATCGAACCCACGACCTCCGGCTTAGCAGTCAGGGCCGCTAACCACTAGATCAGCAGGCCCGTCAAATAGTCAAATGTACATTAGTACATGTGTATTCCTTGTGTAGTACCACATGGAGTGCTTGCACTTTGGAGGACATTAACAGCGCTACTGATCCCGTGATAAACGTGGCCACCTACTGGACCCAAAAATTATGAGTATTTTATCAACTCGAAAAGAGATCACAAGTACAGAGAAAGAGAGAGGAGAAGGAGAGTTTTACATAAATTTTATTTTAAATTGCAATTTTAATTTCGTACTTTTATTTAAGCCGCTAAATTTTTTTTTTATGTAATGATTATGATTTGCATGCCATGAGACGGTGAAACATGGAGATCTGTGTTTTATAATGAAAACATTGGTATACCCTTTTTTTTTTATAGACGGGAAATCATCCCGCCCTGGGCGGGGCGGGAGGGAGTGTCAGACTTTTACTGACTAAAACCCGTCTATGTTCCTTCATATGTCCTTTGCGTTCCGGGGGCGCGGTATCTCTTTCGAACAACCCGCAGCCCCGGCAGGCATCGGCCCTCAGTGTATCTTGTATTTGTTAGTGTCTAGTTTGTGTCTTTTGTTAGTGGTGTGTGTAGTGGTGTGTCATCCAATTTTGCTGACATCCCTTTGAGGCGCGCGTGGAACACGAACGCGCCGTCGACACGGTATTGGTATACCCTAAATGAATAAAAATAAATATTTTGATTAGGAGTGGTACTACTGTCCCATTTTTTGTATAGTACAACTTTGTTCCATTAAAAAGGACAACAAAACCGAGGAGCACTGTTGTCCTTTATTTCTTTATTTGGCGTGAACTTCACAGCATTGTCGTTTCATAAACGGTCTAGTGTTTTTAGATTGCTTTCTTGTAGTACTCATTCTGTTCTGTAATGAAACGAGTGTTTTATGGCTTCTGCTTCTTTTGAGGTAAAACTACTACTGTATTGTTCAAGGTACCTGAATATATTTTCCTGGTAGGTATTGAAAATTATAGTTTTATAAAATTTTAGAAGGATGTTCGAGTTTGGTGTCTAAAGGTCAAAGGTGTAAACATGTGTGTGTCCCTCTGTCATACACAAGACAGGGATCTTTAAAATAAAAAAAGATAGGCAAATAAATTCACGTACACTTCACTTCTCTTATAGGTATTATTATAAGTATAATTAAAATAAAAAAAAGTAAAAAGGTTTAAGGGGCTACAAGAAACACGTGTGACTTTAATATTGTATTGTGATGCAGAACCTTTCAAGTAGTCCGACGCGAACTTGACTGGTTTTTCACGATTGGTAAAAACCCAATCATGAATCTTTTTCGTTTACCTATCTTTTATCACTTTTGGTAGATGGATTGCAGCAAAAACTCGTTCCTATCAAACAGTAACTAATGGAACCACATCGGCGCAAAGAAATATGGTTGGTTAAAAACCGTTTGACATCGCCTAACGTCAATTTAACTCGCTCTGATTGGCCCAATCGTCATTGCGCAACGTTTCGCTTTATAAAGAGTTTTATATATCTGCTTAGCCTTATTTTTGGGTCGGCTTCCATTCTAACCAGATGCAGCTGAATACCAGTGTTTTACATGGAGCGACTGTCTATCTGAACACTACATAACCCGGTTACCGGGCAACATGATACCTCTTGGTAAGACTGGTTGTCAGACTTCATCCGTAATGACTGTCAAAGATCTTGGTACGAATGACAGCCGGGACTAATAGCTTTATGTGCTTTTCGGGGAACGGGGGTGTCACACCACAAACTTCCAAACTCCCGGCTGCCACTGCTACTGAGTAATTCTTACTGGAAAAACCCAATAACACGTTTTGCCCGACCTAAGAATCGAAACCAGGACCTCGCGCTTGCGACCACTAGGCCAACGGGGCAGTTCATAAAGAGTTCTGTTACTATGTGTGACACTTCAGTATCCAGTTAGTACCAAGTTGACACTATTGTGTAACTTTATAGTACCTGAGAGTTCAACTTGTTCAGACAGAACAGAACTTGTAGAACAATGGAACAAGAGTTGACGACATTTCATTAAGGAAGATAGTGCGACTGCACTTTTGTTATATCTTAGTTTGTGACTGTTTTACTGCTCCGAAGGCCTTTTTTTAAAGACAGTATTGTTTTAATATTACTTTGCCTTATGCAGTTTTGGATTTTCAATGCTCGGCTCTGCACCGAGAGATGGTTATCCAATAACTGAAATTACAAAGTTAGTCGTATAGTAACCCTGATTAAAACCGCAGGAGGGCGCTGGATGCAGGCCGCATCCAAGTGGTCCTATTGGAAATCTATGGGGAGGCTTATGTCCTAAAATGATGATGATGGTTAAAATAATACTGTTATAAGACATATTACGGTGTTAGGCCAGAGGTTTAACGATTTTTTGTGCAAAAGAAGGTTTGTCTTAAATACATTGCCACATAATAGGAATTTCTTCTGCATCGTCTGTATGCTTAGAACTTTTTTATTTTATTCAAAAGACGTTGCCCCACGCCAGAAGTTTCACCTGTATCGTGCGTGCGTGCGTTTACAAACATATAAACTTACATACACAAACAGCCATACCTGAAACAACTATCGACGAGCCATACAAATTTTTGTTGTATGCGGGAATCAAAAACACTATACGTAGCGTAGCAATCAAGCACTCAGCCACTGCGCCGATCTTGCCGTAAAAATATAACCGAATGAACAGAAAACTGAATTTATTTCGATCTAAACACGTAATCTGACATTTGTGCTATTTTAGAGATTACTTGTGTAAACAATACAATGAGATGATGATCGAATCTAATCATATTTTCTTAGAATAGTTTTGTTTATGAATCTATTTATATGTTTGGAAGCTTTTGGAAGAATATTAGACATTTTCAAAGGCCATACTTCTACCTACCTGCTACGATCTTTACATACTCTTTCGCCTCGTCGACATTCGTACATCTGGTTTACAATCACGCCGCTACGAGTACTGCGCACCTGACCTTTCTGAAGAACCTCACCAATAAGGTCAGGGTAGGTCTTTCTAGGGCGTCCCCTCCCGGCATTGCCACTCACATCTGCCATATAAATCCCTATTGTTAGCCGCCTTTCACTCAATTGAAAGCCAATTTTTAAAGGTCAATTCCTGTAAATTAATAAACCGGTCAAGTGCACGTCCAACTTGCACACGCAATGTTCCTTAGCACCATACACCGTATTTATTTATTTTTTTATTTTTTTAAAGACGGGAAATCATCAAATAGCTTCCCCCGCCCCGGGCGGGGCGGGAGGGAGTGTCAGACTTTTACTGACTAAAACCCGTCTATGTTCCTTCATATGCCCTTTGCGTTCCGGGGGCGCGGTATCTCTTTCGAACAACCCGCAGCCACCATACACCGTATATAGGTAACATTAAGACATAAAAAAATAACCGATTTCTTGTTTGGTTTCCCGGTCAAGAAATGGGTTCTTTTTTTTGTTAAATTTTAACCAATTAAAAAAAATATATATATACCATCGCGCCTGTATTCCCCGAAGGGTTAGGCAGAGGTGTACCAATGCACACCCACAGTTCGCCGGTATAAAAACGGGGGGGGGGGGGGGGGGGTTGTTAAATTTTAATTTTATTTTTTTAACGGTAGTAAAGAAAGGCCTCCCTTCATCTTGAATAGGCGAGGGTATTTAACACCATACGTGCTTAAAGCTGATTGGTGATCTCAAACTTATATTAATTACTTGCGACTTCACCCGCGGTATATTACTATCCCACAAAAATCGTAAATTTTATGGCATAAAAAGTCTGTTATGTGTTATTCCTCACTACAATCTATCTCAGTGCAATATTTAATTCAGTTACGTTCAGCCATTTAAGCCTGAGAACACAAACATCCATCCATCTATCCATCCATCCATCCTCACAAACTTTCCCCTTTAAAAATATTAATTAGTAGTATAGGTCGAGTCCAGGTTTTCGGTCCAAGTTTAAATAAATATATTCTCTCCACCGTTTAAAATTTGTAGGTACTACGAACATGAAATAATTTAAAGTTAAACTAGTTTTTTGAACCGTAACGTTCATATTATTCAGTTAGCGGCGACGAGTTCGGGGAACAATTAATTTAGAAGTTGAAATTAATTTACATTTTGTTAACTAGGAAACTCAGACTGCGGTCGTTTTCGTGATAGTTAATATATAGCTAGCTATTACACGCGACGTCGCCCGCGTAAATGTTGGTTATCGCGGACGCACACGAAAGTACATAGTATTTTATATAGTACGATGGTAAATCCCCTACCTTACCTTTCGTGTGAGATACCGCGCCCCCTGGAATGCAAAGGGCACAAGAAAGAACATGGATAGGTTTTAGTCAGTAAAGTGTGAAGTCTGACATTCCCTCCCGCCCCGCCCAGGGCGGAAGAAAGCAATTGAAGATTTTCCATCCGAAAAAAAAAACCGAATCTACACGACTGCCTATCTTCACCAAGGCAGCAAGCATGTGCCTGTCAGTTCGACAAGTAATTAAGCTAACGATGTGTAAATTAATCTTCGACGTGCTTCGGTAACGTGCTTACAGTAACCATTAGCAACCGTATACCAACATTTGGTTGCTTGCAAATGGGTAACGGAGCTAAAATTATAGATTGTCATCAATATGCCATTAATCATCGCTTTTAAAGTAAGGACAACGTCTTGAGAAAACCTGGAGTCAACAGTCAGACTATTTTGCTATTGGCAACCTTGACAGTTAATGAGTCAAAGTCAAACACATTTATTTTAATTAAAACATGTACAAGCACTTTTGAATTGTCAAGAAGTCAGCCAGTTCATTCGAAAGTTGAAGCTATTTGTCTATTCTAAAACGTTGGAGAACTAGTAAGAAACTTCACGGATTCATTATTTGCAACTAGCGAACCGCCCCGGTTTCACGCGGGTGCAAAAATCCGACATATCGGTAAAAAAATATTTCATGTAAACCTGGTCCGGGAAATTATAAACACAACAAACAAAGTATCAGCCAAATCGGTTCAGCAGATCTCGAGCTTCGCGCTTAATGGCTAAATGTGACGTGATTTTCAAATTCGAGCTAGCCATCTCGCCAGAGGGTTTAAGCACTATGTACACATTGATATAGCCACGCGACAACTCTGACTACCGCATACGCAACTGGGCTGAATTTTGCAGGAGGAGTATTCTGGAATACTGTTATTTGATAGTTGCAACCACAGTTGCAACTAAAAAAACAAGTATTTATTAGATATTGTTCAGGTATCGTAATTATATTTGATTACTTCTATTTTTTTATGACAAGCTCCTCATTTTGACGAGGATGCAAATCAACAGCTTGTATAGATGAAGCACGTTCCTTGAGGTTTAGTTAAATGAAAAAATGACGTGGTAAAAGTTGAATAGTCTTGTTTGTAAAAAGGGTTAAGTATAAGTAAACTTCAGCTGATTGTGTGTTATTTTTGATACTTAATATTCTATTAGGGTGATGGAGGTCACGCGAATAACAAATAAAAAGAAATGATTCTTTGGGAAAGTTGTATGTTAGAGTACAGTCATGTGTCATTAATTAATTATATTGTTTTACTGCAGAGCAAAGGCCTCAGCTCATACAGATACATATAAGGATTGATCACCACGCTTGCTCAAGGCTGTTTGGCGATTTCAGACTTACATTAACTATAAGTCCAGGTTTCTTCACGACATTTTCCTTCACCGATCCAAAAGACCTTTATTCATACATACTATCACGCCTGTATTCCCTGAAGGGTTAGGCAGTAGTGTAGGTATGTTTTTAGGTCCCATGCAATAGAGGGCGAGCCTATTGCCATTAACCGGGCACAAATCCAAACTTCGAGCTACTACTGAGAATTTCACAGAAAAACCCAATAACACGTTTTGCTCGATCTGGGAATCGAACCCAAGACCTCTAGCGTAGCAGTCGCACATAGGACCACTAGGCCAACGAGGTAGTTCCTACCTTTATTCCTATAACATTAAGGCTAAAACTTACCTCTTTGTCTATCATAAGCATTAATACACTCGCTGGTCTGAAACTGGCTGATGAGGGCAGTCTTCCCGACTCCTGGCGCGCCGATCATCGCCACGCGGTGGCAGGCTACCGGCTTGCGTTCCTGAGATTCCGGGGCGGATTGTGCCGGGGACGAGGGGGCTAGGCTCCCGGAGCGCGATCTCCGGCGCCGGAACGAGTCTCCCCGGTTGACTATGCCTGGAAAGAAATTGAGGTGGTTAATTTTACGTACATTGTATATTTGTATATCATCATATTCTGTGGTTTCAGCCTACTCCCGTGAGAAAAAGGCGTTAGTTTATGTATGTACTAGCTTCTGCCCGCGACTTCGTCCGCGTCACAGTTGATGTGTTATCCTACGGGTACCGTACATTTTCCCGGGATAAAAAGTAGCCTATGTGTTATTCCAGACTATAATCTATCTTTGTGCCAAATTTCATCCAGATCCATTCAGCCGTTTAAGCGTGAAAGAGTAACAAACATCCATCCATACATCCATACATACAAACTTTCGCCTTTATAATAGTAGTAGGATGGTCAACAAAAGAGATAAGTAACCAGACTGTCTAGTATAGTTGATGTTTTCTTTCAAACCGGTGGTCGTTTATAAATAAAAATTAATATAATTAATAAACTGTTTATTTTCTATTAATAAAAATAAAATTCATTAAAAAAGTTCTATCGGTTTTTGAAAAACTTGGTATTCATTATGCGACCCTGGTTACTTATCTCTTTTGCTGACTTTACATATCGTCAAAGGGTATTACATACATACATACATATCATCTCGAAAGGTTAGACAAAGGTGTACCAATGTATACCCACAGTTCGACGGTTTGTTTTAGGTCCCATGTAATAGGGGGCGAGCCTATTGCCAACTAAATCCGAGCTGCTACTGAGAATTTCATAGAAAAACTCAATCACACTTTGCTCGACCTTTGAATCGAACCCAAGACCGCTAGCGTAGCAGTCGCGCTTAGGACCACTAGACTAACGAGGCAGTTAGTTTAAGTGTAACAATATCGGCACGTAAGTAAATGGGAGAAAAGCGTAGTGGAGATAATTTGGGAGGCCAATGTCTAGCAAGAAACATACTTATTTTATTTATTTATTCTTCCTCAGAATAGTGCCCCGAATTTCGAGATGGGACTGCGGTAGATCACGAAAAAGATAGTGGAAAGACAAAGTCGGCCTCCTTGAGAATTTGTAAGATGTAGTACAAAGTCGCGATAGGTTTTTTATTTTAAGAATGATAAATCATCAAATGACTTCTCCCGCAAAGGGCGGGGCAGGAGGAAATGTCAGACTTTTACTGACTAAAACTCATCCATGTTCCTTCTTGTGCCCTTTGCGTTCCGGAGGCGCTGTATCTCTGTCGAACAACCCGCAGCCCCGGCAGGCATCGGCCCTGAGTGGCCCCTCCAAATGTTTGCTGACATCTCTTTGAGGCGCGCGTGGAACACGAACGCACCGTCGACACGGTTTGTCGTTAGTTAACGTACGGACAGTGAGCTACCTATTGCCCACCGTGTCCTCAGGGAAAGTCGCGACAGTAAGGGCTTATTACACTAATTTCTCTCCACTAGAATAGAAATACAGCGGCGAACTGTGGGTGTACATTGGTACACCCCTGCCTGCATTGAACCGGTAATAGAGATATTGGTACATAATAAATAAGAATAATATAGCTCAAGCTAATCATTCCTCAAGCCGCCTTGGGGAAGCACCGTGATCTATGATCGTGCCTTCTCTGTTCGAGAAGAGGCCTTTGCACTGCAGAAGTAGATGTAAATATCTTTTAGAGTAACTAGTACTGTAGTGCGATTCTCTAAAATGCAAACTCGAAAACGAGTCTCACTAAAGTGATCGCGCTCACTTCGATAACGAACCAACTTGTCATTGGTTTAGTATTCGTTCGCCGTGGTGACGTAAATGCAAGACGAAATGCAATAATTAATATCGTAACACCGAATATTTAGTTTTAGATGTAAAAAAAGTATTTGGAAACTTTACAAATGCCTTTTTTACACCTAAAACGGGTACAACATCAAATTCAGTGTTTTAATTGCAATTCATTATTAATATTCTAGTGCAGCGGTCGGCAACGCGCGGCCCGCGGGCCGCATGCGGCCCGCGGCTCTCCTCCTTGCGGCCCGCGACAGTTTTGTAAATTAAACTATAATTCTTACATTTTACCTAAATTAATGATATTAGGCGCGTTAGCTAACGTATAAGAAAATAGTCACTCAAATACAGCCTCAAACGTTACACTGAGATGTGTATAAGTACGGTTATATAACAACTTTGAAGTTCCCATTTAAGTTTTATATAATTTTCTCTAATTTATTTTTCACTTATTGTTGCTTTATCGTTCACATAGTGCTACGTACCAAAATACGTACCCATTAATAAAATTTACATTAAAAAAAAGTTTGTGCATCACATGTAATACCTATATCGGCTGTATGGGACATATCTATCCTTGAACTAAAACCATGAATACTCTATTTTGGACTGAGTATAAGACAACAAGATGTTTTTATATGAAAACCATAAGTAAAGAGATATGGTGGTTTTAAATACTTTTCAGCTAAGTGAAAATCCGCTCTTATTCCTTCTGTATCGTCCTCAGCGGCTGCAAAAAATTTTTTTTGCCCTTGTTTTATGTAAAAAAAATATGGTTATTGCCATTAGGGTCGACTAAAAAAGCTACAGGCCAATTTTTCAAACTTGACCTGCCGAAAAAAGGGAAGAAATTAAACTTCGATAAAAAAATTATGCGACTACTTCTGAAGGATGACCTACCAAACAAAAAAAAACATCAAATTCTAATCATAATTGGCGAAAATATCGCGCAACAAACACACAAAAAAAAAACATACAGATGCATTGAGAACCTCCTCTCTTTTGAAGTCGGTTAAAAATTATGTGAAAGCGCGGCCCGTCACTACCTCATTTTGCCGCCATGTGGCCCGTGCCTGCCAAAAGGTTGCCGACCGCTGTTCTAGTGCATTAGTAAGCCATATTTCTTATTTTCATACAGTAATATTGACAAATTAATCAAAACAGGGAAATATTTGACAGCTGTTTGCGACGTTGCCAACTTTCTGGATGCACGCTCTTAACAGAATACCATTTTGTAACCTCACTGCGGATTCAGCTTTCGATTACGAAGTGAGGCTTAGAGAATGCAAATAAACGAATATGAATATGAATATGAATCGCACTGCTGTATATTACGTTAAAGTAAAAACACAGACGCCAGATATGTTTATCCATCAAAAAATACATTTTCAAAGTCAATATTCTTAAAGCGTGGTTACATAAACTAATATAAATACACTCTCTTTACAAAATGGCGCTGTAATATAACATTCAAAATGTGGCAACGTGTAAAAACAGTGTTGCCATGTAATGAACTCAAACTGTTTATTTTACGTCATTTAAATTGTTACAGGTACTTTGTTTAAGTGGGTTTGTAGAATATGTTTGTATGTGAAGAGAAATTTTCTATTTTGGTATTTGTTTTCGTTTAAATTTTATGGAGGTTTTGAGTTAAGTAAAAATGAATGAAAATAGTTCATGGTGTGTTTACTGTGATAACAATGCATAAAATACAGTCTCGAATTTTCTACAACCGTTATTTTCATCTAGCTCGGATTAACTGAAATTAACCAACTACTTTTCGAAATTATGTGCAAGAAATTAGTCCACGCAGTAATTGTTATCTCGCACTTAATTACATTTTAATTTTGAACTCTATATCTGTTGAATTTTAGTTCAATATCAATTATCTGCGCTGACTGTGGTGATTGTTTAAGCTTTTATTTAGCTTTTGTTACAAAATATGTCAGTCCCAGAAGTCTGACGATTGTTTAATCGGCTTTAAGTCAACTCAAGTAGTAAAACAAGGTGTAATTGAAAAAAGAACATGAAAAAATGTCAGCTGATCCATACATAATTTGCTTACGCGGTTGGCTTAACAAAATTAATAGGTTAGTATATAAAACATATACGTACATATAATACATATTTATATACCTACTTAAATATCTATACTTAATATTATAAAAAGGTAAGATTTTTTTGTTTGTTTATTTGTAACGAATAGGCTCCGAAACTATTGGACCGATTTTATCATTTTTTCCTCCAATAGATAGCTACATTATTCCTGAGTAACATAAGCTATTTAACATCACGCTACGACTCATAGGAACGGAGCATTAACCAAAGGCGTAACTTAACGCGGGGAAAATGGCGGATAAAATAACCCACAAGGACGAAGTCGCGGCCATTCCGCTATGTTTTATATAGTCATCATCATCATCATCATCATCTCAGCCATAGGACGTCCACTGCTGAACATAGGCCTCCCCTTTAGATGTCCACATATACCGGTCGGAAGCGACCTGCATCCAGCGTCTTCCGGCGACCTTTATTAGGTCGTCTGTCCATCTTGTTGGTGGACGTCCTACGCTGCGCTTGCTAGTCCGTGGTCTACACTCTAGCACTTTTCGACCCCATCGGCCATCTGCTCTGCGAGCAATATGGCCTGCCCATTGCCACTTCAGCTTGCTAATCCGGTGGGCTATGTCGGTGACTTCAGTTCGTCTACGGATCTCCTCATTTCGGATTCGATCACGATTTATTCATATATAAGTAAGGAGAATTTTAATCTTGTATACATTACAATTTATTTATATATTTAATTTTATTGTTTTTTAAATTTTATGTTGTTTTACGTTTGCTCAATAACTTGCACCTGGCTTGTTATCTCTTCGCCAACTTTAGTTGACTGGTAGATAATGCCTAAGGCATTTAGTCCGCCTTTGTACTTTTTTTCTTGCATAAACTTTGAATAAATAAATAAATAAATAAATGTATGGATCAGCTGGTGTGTCTAACAATTTCAGGTTTAGTCCCACAATAAAAGTTGTTCATAATGATGATTACGCTAAGCTTTCATCAGATTTTTAGTTAATTTAACGACTTAATATAATAGCCAACTGAAATACCAAATGGATTTTATACATAACTAGTTGACCCCAGCAAACGTTGTTATGCCATATATTTTTTTTAGGTATTTGGAAAATAGATGTTGGCCGATTCTCAGACCTACTCGATATGCACAAAAAATTTCATCAAAATCGGTCAAACCGTTTCGGAGGAGTATGGCAACGAAAACTGTGACACGAGAACTTTATATATTAGATATAAAAAAGCGTAAAAAAAACTCGTATTTTAATGAAGCGTAAAATGTTGTCAAAGGACCCCATATTTAGACTGAAATAAATGAGAGTCGTTGGCAATTACAAGTAATGTGCCGGAAAAGGAAGTTAGTGATGCGCGCAAACGACCCTCTGAACATCCCATGCTGGACCCTTCTGGTTTGTTTTGTAAAGGGATAGATTTTAAATTAGGAAATAAAAAAATATATAACATCATTTACAACATACCTACGCGTGGCCCAGTTTTTTAGCCTTATGCACGAGGTTGTGGGTTTGCAACCGGACACGGGCAAGTACCAATGTGACTTTTTCTAATTCATATGCACTTTCTAAATTAATCTTGGACATCACTGACATCGGTAACCATGTCAGAGGCTCTTGAGGCGGTTTAGAGACTCTGACACTAGGGTGTGTGGGGTCGTTAGACCTTACTCCCCACACGATAAAGAAGAAGAAGAAGAACACACGCGAGCGGAACAGTAACCAAAGATAACCAGTAACTTAATGAGGTTGAAAAAAAGTCAAAAGTCGCAGGTAGAAGCTAGTAAGCATAATATACATAAACACCAGTACGTCGATTCTGTAAAATTCAGACACGAACTCGCATCTCACGTTGCTATTCGCCTCACTTCGCTTAAGGTTTAAAATTACATTGATTTATTTGACACTTTGAAGTGCGCAGTGAGCGTCGAAGTGTCGGTGGAATTACCGTATAGAATGTCACTTCTTACGTGATCTCATACTTTATCTGTTAAAATTTCCCCGTCAATTTAGTTCAACTTGTGTAAATTCATACGAATACGAATACAGTGTAAATTCGAATTATCAACCGAGTTTTTAGAATGCCAATCAAGAAAGTCACAGCGGATTCAGATTCGAAGTTGGTTCTGGTTGTTTGGCTATATTATGTTTACCAGGTTTCGGAACAATTACCTGGACAAATATTTATTCCGTGTGTGAATTGAACACGTGACACGGAGGGCGCCAGCTAATTGTTTACCCATATTTACCTACAGTTAACCACACATTTTAACAAACAAAAATATTCCATTGTTGACTTTGTCTTTTTTACCTCTGACCTAGAGTAGAGTCAAGAGCATTCGCGTCTTAAATAAAAAAAGAAAATTGGGGCACTATATCACCATTATAAAGCAGCGTTGCTGTGTTCTGGTTTGAAAGGTGTGGGTGCCGGTGTAATTACAGGCACATGAGATATTTAAACTTTATCTCTGGGATAGCAACGCATTTGCAAAGCCTCTGGTATTGCACATGTCTATAGTCAAAGTCAAGTCAAGTCAAAGCATTTATTTCAATTGGACCATTTACAGGCACTTTTGAATTGTCAAGAAGTTACAGTAAGTTGAAGCTATTTGCTCGTTCCAAAACGTAGATCTCTATGGAGAAGAACGAACAAGAAACTCCATGGAGTATTATAAGCAGCGGTGACCACTTAACATCAGGTGGGCCGTCGGCTTAATTGCCATCTAAAACAATAACCTACAGCTAAAACCAGTCAACATTTTAAATCATAAATAATACCAGCCTATTTTGACCCACTACAGGGCAAAGGCCTCTTCAAACAGACAAGGCACGAGCATGAACACCACGCTTGCTCAAGGCGGATAGCGATTTCAGACTTATAATAACTATAGTTTCCTTACGATGTTTTTTCTTTCATCTATGTCAGAGACGTCCAAGACAAACTTTGAAAGTACTTAAGAATTGAAAAAGTCACATTGGTACCCAGTTTCAAACCAAAAAACCAAATAAGAGGCGGTGTCTCAACCACAGCGCCATAACGACAATGTAAAACAAAAATAGCACCATCAGATTCTTTCTCCCATTCGGTCCAGTGCGGAAACACAGTGCGTTTTATAGGTGCTTACAGAGTATTTGGCGCTTGCAACACTCGGGTACTCGTTTTACGAGACTGACGTCAAAGCGAGCGGGTATGACCACAATAATTCTGGCGTCACGTCATCTCGGCTATATTTGGGACTTGTGCACTCATTCCAACGTGAAGGGCCGTTCGTTTCGCTCATTTGGTTGTGGAGTGGAAGATTAGCAGTTTATTTTTACTTGAGTACTACTGCTACTTACTTTGTACTTTTATTTGTAATACTTTGTACGTTTATTCTACTAATATTGTAAACGAGGAAGTTTTTGAGATGGATGGATGTTTGTTACTCTTTCACGCTTAAACGGCTGAACGGATCTGGGCTGGAAATTTGGCTTGGAGTTTGATTGTAGTTTGGAATAACACCTAAAATAGTTCTACATCTCGGATAAATGAACGGTTCACATGCGATAATATATCAAAAGAAGTCGCGTGTAGAAGCTAGTAGCAGATAAAATAAAACTGGTTGCTAATTTAAGCTGCGATTTTGTTCGCGAGAATATCTGTTATCACGGAGTTTAATACCTGAATAAATGAAGTTCATTTTAAGTCCTTCACTACAAAAATAAATCTGTAAAAAAGTAATTAATACATAACCTCTGCCCAGACTTTTACGTTCTCACACGATGATTCGCAGCTGATACATTTTATTTCTTTCTTTCATTCTCAAACGAGATTTAGATTCATTAAGATTAATGGTAAAGAATATAAATTAGTTTTATTCCTGACACAGATGTGGGTACATGTTCTACCTGGTTTAATTGATGTTATAAAGTTAATTTATAGCGTGCGGTACAGCCATATGGATGACTAGCTTTTGCCCGCGGCTTCGCTCGCGTTAAGAAGTATTATTATTAATTAGGTATTTTGTTCCATTAGGTACTGATAGGTTCAAACTAATATGTTTACATCCTCCATCATCCCCTATTTTATCCCCTTAGGGGTTGAATTTATCAAAATCCTATTTAAGCGGACGTCTTCATCATAGTAGCTCCAATCTTTAATTTCAGTTCAATCAGTCGAAAATCTAAGAAGATTTATACAAACTTTCATCCCCTATTTTATACCCTTAGGGGTGGAATTTATCAAAATCCTTTCTTAGGGGATGCCTACGTCATAGTAGCTTTAAGCATGCAAAGTTTCAGCTCGATCGGTTTAAAATTGACAATGTTTCGTACAAACTTTCATCCCCTATTTTATCCTCTTGGGGGTAGAGTTGATGAAAATCCTTTCGTAGCGGATGCCTATGTCATAACATCTACCTGCATGCCAAATTTCAGCCCGATCCGTCCAGTGGTTTGGACTGTGCGTTGATAGATCACTATCTCAGTCAGTCAGTCAGTCACCTTTGAATTATATATATTTAGATAGATAGATGCAATGTTTCTAGAATATTCTGGAAATTCGTGGCCAGGAATCTATACTAATATAATAAAGCTGTAGACCACAGGAAGATGATGGATGCACCTGCTACGATCCTTACATACTCCTTTCGCCTCGTCCACATTCATACATCTGGTCATACAAGCACGCCGGTGACGAGTACTGCGCACTCGACCTTTCTGAAGAACCTCACCAATAAGGTCAAGACAGGTCTTTCTTGCCGGCAGCCGCAGCGTAGGACGTCCATCCACAAGGTGGACGGGCCACCAGATAAAGACCGCAGGAACGCGCTGGATGCAGGCCGCTCCCAACCGGTCCTTTTGGAAATCTATAGGGGGGGGGGGGGGGGGGGCTATGTCCAGCAGTGGACGTCCTTTGGCTGTTATGATGATGATGATGATAATGATGAAAGTTGAAGAGTTTATTTGTTTGTTTAAACGCGTCTTTGTCTATTTCCCTGGAACTAACAGTTAGATTGGAAAAAATATTTTTGTTGTATATATGATAGTCAGATCAGCCCTTGAGGCGGTTTAGAAACTCTGACACTAGGGTGTGTGGGGTCGTTAGACCTTACTGCCCACACGATAAGAAGAAGGAGTCAGATACATAAGAAATAGTATAGGCTATTCAACATCACGGTACGAGCGATGGGAGTGGAGCAGTAACCAAAAACGTATCTTAACACGGATGAAAAAGACAGACGAAGTCGCTAGCAGAAGCTAGTTATGCAAAAAGTTTTTACAGGGTGTTTGGCAGAACGTTGAACATACGAAAATGGTAGATAGGTGGGGTCATCTGCTACTTACTCAGCCTTAATTTATTTGGCCCTGGCACCCTGGATATTTTTTGTTTAATTTTTGCTTTCATCTAGTTTCACGACTTTTTTAACTTTTTTTTAATCTTTAATGTTGGCAGATTCTCATAAAATGATTGTTTTATTCAGATGTTAGCTTCAAAAAGAGTTATGAGTCCTCAAACTTACAGAAAGATGTAAAAAATACTTAAAATAAATATTTTAAAAAAATATCCAGGGGCCCAGGGCCAAATAAATTAGGGCTGAGTAAGTAGCAGATGACCCCACCTATCCACCATTTTCGTATGTTCAACGTTCTGCCAAACACCCTGTATATTACCAGCTGCACAAGTCTTACAATCAAATAACATTTCTAGCAATCCATTCTAAAGTCTAAAGTGCTCTGGAATTTCATTATCGGGGTTCACTGTCTAGAGTCTAGACTAGACGATAAGGAGCCTAGATAAAAAAACTAAGAACAGTCAGCAATAAAAGACGGGTTAACAATGTTACTTTTACATATCATTTTTAAATAGACACAAAATAACACAATTCACAGCTATTTATATCTAAGAGTTCACATACCATCACGCCTGTATTCCCCGAAGGGTTAGGCAGAGGTGTAACCAATGTACACCCAGAGTTCACCGGTGTGTATAGGTCCCATGTAATAGGGGGCGAGCCTATTGCCATTAACCGGGCACAAATCATAACTCCGAGCTGCTACCGAGAATTTCATAGAAAAGCCCAATAATACTTTTTGCTCGACCTGAGAATTGAATCCAAGACCTCTAGCGTAGCAGTCGCGCTTAGGGCCACTAGGCTAACGAGGCAGTTATAAGAGTCCATTTTATCTTAATTTTAGATCCATTTGCATTTCCTTTGATATTGTGCTCAATAATAAGGATTTAAAAGACTGAAATGTTTATCTACTAGGTATTGTTGCTGACTGTACGATACAGTATTATTCTTATCGTAGCGAAAAGGGAGAAAATGAATAATGAATAAGTTTCTACGGATTGATTGTAACACATAACTGCGTTATCTATGCTCGCTGCCCATCTATACCATCTAATATAATAAAGCTGAAAAGATTTTTTTGTTTGTTTGTTGAAACGCCTTCTTCTTTGGAAAAGATCTTTCTACCGGATTGGGAAAATTACATAGAACCTACCATCACGCCTGTATTTCCCGAAGGGTTAGGCAGAAGTGAAACCAAAGTACATCCACAGTTCGCCGGTATTTTCAAGTGTCATGAAATAGGGGGCGAGCCTATTGCCATTAACCGGGTACAAATCCTAACTGCGAGATGCTATTGAGAATTTCATATAAAAACCAAATAACACTATGCTCAAGACCTCTAGCACGATGCATTTATTGGAAAAATATTTATGTATATGGTAGTTAAATTAATGAGGAACAGTAAATTTAACATCACGCTATACGGCAATAGGAGCGGTATTCTATACGTACAAACGCTTCTCTTGAATTGTCTTGTGAAAATTAAATTGCCTGCTGTGCTGCGTGTCGCGGGTTCGATTCCCGCAGCGGACATATGTTTGTGGGGCCTACAGATAGTTGTTTCGATTCTGGCTATTTGGTTATGGGAGTTACGAAATTACTAGCGTGGGGCAAAGTTTGTTAAAATTAAAATTAAGAAAAGCGAAGCGAGTTCTAAGTGTACAGACGGCGAAAAGCGACTTTGTTTTATACTATGTAGAGATGTGAGTCCCCCAGACTCGTGTAGCAAGTGAGTGCTGACGTCATACGCCTTGAGTTTACAAACTTCTCCTTTACTTGTGTGCGGTGGTAAATCCGTCCAGTTCAGCTTTCATCATTAATAGATCAAGTTGTTTTACCGTCTTGCTATTCATAAGTTTGCTTACGGATTCGTAAAGTTGTGGAGAGATTTAGGGATTCTTTTTATTTATTTTTAGATTTATAATACGACTTTTTTTGTTTCTTTAACTTTGAATTTGTATCTAATGCTTTTTTGAACGAAAGTATAGGAATTTTTCACACAGAGGCTTTCAAATATATTTGTAACTAGCGAAATGCCCGCGCCTTCGTGCGCGTGGTATGTTTCACCCGCCATAAGTTACGTCTTTGGTTAATGCTCCGCTCCCATGGATCGTAGCGTAATGTTATATACTAATGTTATTCAGGAATAATGTAGCTATCTATTGGTGAAAAAACGGTTTTAATCGCTCCAGTAGTTTTTGAGTTTATTCGGTACATACATTCATACAAATCTTTCCTCTTTATAATATTAATATAGAAAACAAAAGATATAGAAAACAAAAGATATAGAAAAATAATAACAAATATAAGGATAATAAAATAAGAACATGTAGTGTAAATCAGCACCATTTAGCTCAACCATCTTGATGGGAACCGAACGATCCAAGCCACGCAATTAGCAATTTCATGTACAAGTAAGTACATTCCGTGGTACATAGGAAGGTAAGCGCTTGATCAAACTTGAACAGTGTTCGTAGTAAGTACGTAGGCTAAAACCGGGATAGATGCCTCAAGAGTATAGATGCCCTGATTGTAATTGCTCTAGCTTCGCGGCTCGATCGCGTGCTATTTCATTTACTATTGAAAGACTTTCCAACTACTACTAAGTGGACCGTGTTACATGTCTCTGTGCGATCGCATGGAAAAGCAAGGAGCGATCAAAGTTTTTTCGGGATAGATGCCTTGTTTCTCAGCGTGTCGTGAACGTAATTTATATAGACTAGACCACTATCCCATATATGGGATATATGTCCTAAAAAGTAGAGATCCACAAAAATCACTAATACGCTGGAAATATCGAAGATAATGTTTTTTACTTTTCATAAAGTAGATAAAGAACTAAAGTACTTGCTAGTTTTGCAAATAAAATATTTAGAATTTTGCGCTGGCAGATATTAAATGATTTCAAAAACTGTGGCATCTGTCCCGGTTTTACCCTAAACCACTTCCAAACGTTTGCGAGGCTTGCAAACAATTCAAGTATTCTCTCTTCGACCACAAGCTGATAAATAGGCTACAAGAAATACCTATGTGCACTAAGGATAAGCTATGCAAGTAACTTGCACTGAAACTATGCAAGTCTTGTGGCATTTAGTACTCACAGGAATCCTCCTTACCTATCTAGGTAAGGTGCAATTTAACTCAAATTTGGTCAGAGAACATAACATTTCATAAATCAGATAAAGAGTGTTTTAGTTCTACATTATGATAATAATTACTTACTTTCGTATGTGTGAATTTTCTTACAGATCCTTTTTTTATAATTAAATTTATGCATATTGCACTTAGGAGTATCGCAGCTTCCTATTAGTGAAAGAATTTTCAAAATTGGACGATTCGACGATAACTGCATTGTTTCGCCTGCGTTAGGTTATGTAAGTACATATTACTCGTAGGTTATTGCTTTACTCCCGTAGATCGTACCTGGCGTGGTGTTAATGTTAATGTAACCTTCTTCGATAAACGGGCTATATATCGCAGAAAAATCTTTTCAAATTGGACCAGTACCTTCGGAGATTAGCACATCAAACAACAAAAAAAAAACAAGCTTTATAATCCAAGTAATCCTACTAACCTACTAATACGAGTATTATAAATGTGTTTGTTGTGTGTTGTGACGATGGACGGTCGGATGGATGGATGGATGGATGGATGGATGTTTGTTACTCACTAAGTGGACGAATCTGGATGAAATTTGGAATTAAGATAGAATGCAGTGTGGAATAACACATAGAATACTTTTTATCCCAGAAAAATGTACTATTCCCGTGGGATAATATATTAAAGACGCAATCAAAGTCACGGACATAAGCTAGTTTTAGCATAGATTAAGAAAATCTTGATTACCAAATCACGGTAGACCACGTACCAAACGATAACCCACAACTAACTTCCATTACACAGTTGTTGGACTAACAAAACGTGTGTATGCCAAGTGAATGCCTAACTTGCTGACTTCGCAAATGGCCGGAATTTGTAAACTTTAGTTCTGTGCCGTCTACGAAACGAGAGGGAACATATGGCGCAATATTGTTTGTTTATTTATTTCATTTTGTTAAGAAAACTTAATAATACTAGATTACGTGGAACTGCCTCGTTGGCCTAGTGGCTCTGAGCGCGACTGCTACGATAGAGGTCCTGGATTCGATTCCCAGGTCGAGCAAAAAGTGTTATTAGGTTTTTGTGTGAAATTCTCAGTAGCAGCTCGGAGTTTGGATTTGTGCCCGGTTAATGGCAACAGGCTCGCCCCCTATTACATGGGACCTAAATATATCGGCGAACTGTGGGTGTATATTGGTACACCTCTGCCTAACCCTTCGGGGAATACAGGCGTGTTGGAGACAAAACGTAGCACCGTAAGCCACTGCGACGACCGGAGGGCGACAGCGGCTTGCGGGGAACGGGGGACCGGAGCCGAGAGCCGTCGCCGCCGCTGCTAACAAGCTCCACTACTATTTTGATCTTACGACACGGACCATAGGCGCCCGTTCTTATAATCGTCCAATATACGAACCTACTTATATTTTACAGTCCGCTATTTTATTTACCATCCATTCCATCGCTACCATCTCCGAGTATCACCAACAGGCGTGATGGTATTTTTTTTTTTACTTAAGGTTTTAGGGACACGGGTACGTAGTATTTCACGAAAGAGATGGCGGGATTACTTGACGGTGTCCTTGAGAATTGGTAAAACGTAGCGCAAAGTTGCTCAGATAGAAATATTGGATGGCTTTGCCCAGCAGTGGGACAGTATGGGGTAGTTATAATAATTAATTATCATATAGCTAAGAACAAAACATAGATGCAAAATTTATAAAGATTATGACCTTATTACATCTTTTTATTTTAATACAGGATAAGTTTTTAACCAGTGCGTAAATTTTTTTTGGTAGTTCAGTGTCAGTAATAGAACACATTTCCGTGTTTAGTTAAAAAAAAAATAAAAAAAAATTCATCCTTATCCGAGTTTGAAATAAGCAAAACATGGACATAATCTATTCGCCATACTATCAATGACAACTCTTGGCCGCCGCCCGGGCGCATGGCTGGGGTGAGGGGGTGGGGAATGCGCTAGCGCCGAGTGACAATAAAATATGGTTTTTAAGTATACATGTTTCGTAAGCGATAACTTTTTTTTTTAGTACTAAGACATATCAAAATAAAATATACGTGTTTAATAAAACGTGTTGAAGTTTATTATGGCAAAATTTACGCACTGGTTAAAAATTTTTCCTGTATAGGTAACACGTAACTTCGTCCGCGTCAAAGTTGAATTATATTATTCCAAAGAAACGTACTTTTCAAGCTATATTCTATGTCTGTGCCAAATTTCATCCAGATTCGTTCAGCCGTTTTGGCGTGATTGGGTAACTAACATACATTCATCTAAACTTTCGCATTTATAAAAGTAAGATAGTGTAACAAAAAGAACAGTTAAAAAAATATATGAAAAGGTATCTAAACAGTTACTACATAGAGTCCTTTTTAATTTACAGACCCGGTATTTGGATGGTTAACTTTGGTTCCGCAGTATAAAAACACATTTGACAAGCTCCAAAGGCTTTCGACCGATATTTTTTCACCGTTAAAGAAAAATAGTGCGAATGCACTAATTTGCATTTCAATAGAAAGCCTCGCATTCAAAATGCTGTAATTTATTCCGATTCAGGAAGAAAAATAATAAAAGGTGGACCAGATGTCCAGTCTACATACCTAGAGGTATACATCTGCATAGTTTAACGTCACTCCTATATTCCGCTGAGGGTGTAGGCAGGGTATATAGTCAGAAATATGATTCACATTTCGTAATTTCGACGCGCCGTGTTAACGTTTGAAAGTCAATAAATTCTACTAATTAAAAACGTTCGTAATCTGGTCGCAACCTCATCTCATCGATAATCAATGTCAATAAACAATCAAAAAAAGTCTTCAGCTTAATAATTGGATGGCAAACAATTGAACGGCCCATCTGATGTGAAGTGGTCACCGCTACCTATACACATCTGCAATACCAGAGGGCTTGCAAATGCGTTGCCATCCCAGAGACAAAATTGAAATATCTCATGTGCCTGTGATTATTATGTTAGTATAGATTTTCCTGTCTATGTCCTAACATAACGTACGATATAATAACGGTATACGTTCGTACCAAGTCGAGGTATCTTCGGCATCAGCTCACGTGACTTTCATTCGTGCAGAAACTCAGAATTTATTATTAACGCGCTGTACCTACCCCTCTACGTGCGCCTCTTATTGAAACCGGTATGAAGAATTTGAATTGTTTGTTTATTGAAAATGTTTACGCTGCATATTGTGGGGAACTGGGGATTATTAAATATTTGTTGGAATTTGTCAGTTTTTTTTGTCATGATTTCGGTTATATTAAAATTACACATATAATCGGGATTACCTTTACCTTGGATCTTGTGTCAAATATTATTATAATAATACAAATATTTATGTTTAGTTATGACTTATGACACATTATGAAAGATAAGTACATCTTATTAATTAATTTTTTTAATTAACATAAAACTAATGAGGATTACAAATTTTATGTCTTTTATGAATAAAAATTAAATTGTTTACCAAAAGATTTTTTCTAATCTGACGGCTACTTCCAAAGATTAGAGCGTCTAAACAAACAAAAAATATCTACAACTTTATTCTATAATAAATTTTATTCAATTATGTACTAGATACTGCCCAAGGGAGTATGAGTCGATAGCTTTAAAAATACTTGATGACGTCAAAACAAGCTTATAGTAAATGTCTGGTGTTCGTCTGTCCATCGGTAAGTGGCCATTACATCCATCCATAACATACATCATGCGTACATCATACACAGTGTTGCCATGTGCGAAAAACAACATAAATCTTTAAAATACTGCCCCGTTGGTCTCGTGGTCGCAAGTGCGACTGCTGTGCAAGGGGTCCCGGGTTCAATTCCCAGGTCGAGCAAAAAGTGTTATTGGGTTTTTTCTATGAAATTCTCAGTAGCAGCTCGGAGTTTGGATTTGTGCCCGGTTAATGGCAATAGGCTCGCCCCCTATTACATGGGACCTAAGTATACCGGCGAAATGTGGGTGTACATTGGTACACCTCTGCCTAACCCTTCGGGGAATACAGGCGTGATGGTATATTTTAAATCTTTAAAATTAAGTATATAAAAGTTTTAGGTATACATACACATGAGCGGTTTTATCGCTAGAGCGATATTCGCAGAATAACTTCAATTTGTGTTTCGTGCACAACATTATTGCTATGGTGATAATAGCGGTTGTGTGTGGAGACGCCTTTATGAATTTATAAAAAGCAATTTTAGCTAAATACTCGATTTAGCTATACCTTGCGGTTTCACTAACGTTAAGTTGCGCCATTGGTTGCTGTTCTGCTCCTGTCTGTTGTAGCGTGATGATACGTAGCATGTAACCTTCTTTAATAAATGGTCTATCTAATATATAAAATTCTCGTGTCACAGTTTTCGTTGCCATACTCCTCCGAAACGGCTTGACCGATTTTGATGAAATTTTTTGTGCATATCGAGTAGGTCTGAGAATCGGCCAACAACTATTTTTCATATCCCTAAAAAAAAAAAAAAATGGCAAAACAACGTTTGCTGGGTCAGCTAGTAAAACATAAAATTTTCAAATTGGACCAGTAGTTTCTGATATATCCGTTCAAACTAATTTTAGCTTTATAATATGATGACAAATTAAGATTTCTAGTACTTGTGAAATAACATTTTAGTGACGAATCTAGACAGTGACAAATGGTAATGACAAATCGTGAGTAGGAGGTGTCATATTTGAAACAACAGATAAATAAACCATTATAAATATACCATCACGCCTATATTCCCCGAAGGTTTAGGCAGAGGTGTACCAAAATACACCCACAGTTCGCCGGTATGTTTTTAGGTCCCATGTAATACGGGGCGAGCCTATTGCCATTAACCGGGCACAAATCCAAACTCCGAGCTGCCACTGAGAATTTTATAGAAAATCCCAGTAACACTTTTTGCTAGACCTGGGAATCGAACCCAGGACCTCTAGTGTAGCAGTCGTGCTTTGAACCACTAAGCTAACGAGGCAGTTAAATAAACCATTGTTTTGTTTAATATACTTTTTTACGAGGCAAAATGCTGATCATGAGAAATGTATAATAGTAACAATAACACCAGCCTGTTATTGTCCCACTGCAGGGTTAAGGCTTCTTCTCATACAGAGAAGGCACGACCATTGATCACCACGCTTGCTCAAGGCAGATTAGCGATTTCAGATTTATGTTATTTATAAACTGCCTCGATAGCCTAGTGGTCCTGAGCACGACTGCTACGCTAGAGGTCCTGGGTTCGATTCCCAGGTCAAGCAAAAAGTGTTGTTGGGTTTTTCTGTGAAATGCTCAGTAGCAGCTCGGAGTTAGGATTTGTGCCCGGTTAATGGCAACAGGCTCGCCCCCTATTACATGGGACCTAAAAATATGCCGGCGAACTGTGGGTGTACATTAGTATACCTCTGCCTAACCCTTCGAGGAATACAGGCGTGATGGCATATGGTTATTTATAAGTTCAGGTTTCCTCACAATGTTTTCCTTCACCGATGTCCGAGACAAACTTAGAACCTTTTTTTAATTCATATGTAGAATTGAAAAAACCATGTAGGTACTTGCCCGGAATCGAACCTGTATCCTCATGCATGTGAGGTGGGCGTCTTAACCACCAGACCATCATGACATTTTCGAGATTTTGTAACTAGTTATGCAGTTTTAACCAGAAAATATGAATAAAAAGGAATAGTGTATCTAATTAGTTTTTCAAATACCGTGTCGTCATTGTTGTTTCAAAGAATGATGTACATTCCTAGGCGTCAATATTTGGCCGCGAACTCTTGGCACACTCAAGGGCTTTCGTCTGAAGTTTGAATCATTTCACTCGTGAAAGTAAGCTAAAATAACACATAACACATACCATCACGCCAGTATTCCCCGAACGGTTACGTAGAGATGTACCAATGAAATGTACACCCACAGTTCGCCGGTATGTTTTGGTCCCACGTAATAGGTGGTGAGCCTATTGCCATTTACCGGGCACAAATCTTGCTAAAATCTTACTTGGGTAAGTACCTATTAAAAATGTGAAATGTTGTATCGATTTTTGCTTTTCAATCACGCCAGAACGGCTGAACGGGTCTGGATGAAATTGAACACAGAAATAGTACTTTTTATAACGGAACCATTGTCTGGTTCACGTGGGGTAATAAATTAACCCTGACGCGGAAAAAGTCGCGGGAGGGAGCGAGTAGACGAGCTTCATGTAAAATACTGGTATTCAGATTCTGCTGCATTCTACGGTACTAGGGTCCCGTTGGTACCCTTTGTAAGTAACCCTAAAAAAGAAACCTATGCTCTTTGTAAAGAGTACTTTATCCACTCCAAATCCTACTAATGAAGTACCCAGGTTGTCTAGGTTTTTACTACACTAGCTTACCCTTAAATCTAGCCTTTACTTAAAGTTAATATGTACTACAGACAGACAGTAAAACTGAGTCTATGTTAGGTACAAGTTACAACTAGGTACTCTACAAAAAGCTATAAAAGAAATGGATCTTAATCAAAATGTCACTCGGCGTTTCAATCAAGATTGCTGTAGATGAAGCGTAGAAGATTTTTAGGGTTCCGCACACATAGGGTGCTAAATGGGACCGTATTACTAAGGCTTCGATGTTTGTTTGTCTGTCCGTCTGTCATAGGGCTGTATCTTTTAAACCGTAATAAGGAAGACTCTGGTAATTTTCTTGCGAAACAAAAACGTTAAAATATTTTCGCAATCTTTTAACAGCGACAATCAATGTCATAAAATTTAGGTAATTTAGATTTGGAGAGATTAAGACTTAGATTAGATTGCGATCGTTTCTAAAAGTTATGAGAATTGCCCCCTTAGACTCTTGGGTTATTTATAATCTAGAATCTAGACCAAGAGTAACCAATGCTTTCAGTATTTAAAACAGAAACAAAATATATTACCTACGTGCTATATGGTTTATACACTTACGAGGTAGAAATAAAAAAAATATACCATCACGCCTGTTTTCCCAGAAGGCTTAGGCAGAGTTGTACCAATGTACACCCACAGTTCGCCGGTGTATTTAGGTCCCATGTAATAGGGGGCGAGCCTATTGCCACTAACCGGGCACAAATCCAAACTCCGAGCTGCTACTGAGAATTTCATAGAAAAACCCAGCAACACTTTTTGCTCGACCTAGGAATCGAACCCGGGACCTCTAGCGTAGCAGTCGCGCATAGGACCACTAGGCTAACGAGGCAGTTAAAAAATAAAATAAAATAAGTATCCTAATAATAATATCCTAGAAAAAATAATATCCTAGAAAAAATAATATCCTAGAAAAAATAATATCCTAGAAAAAATAATATCCTAGTCAAATCTAGTCTGTTGTATTCATAACCCTTTTTTCTCTCTCTTTACCGCAACCGGGTAATTTAAGCTTTCGATTTTTTTTTAAGCGTGTTTGGAACTAATTTTGCTATGGAAGAAATAACTACAGTTTATGTAGCACGAAAACACGCAACTTCTATTTTACAGGCTTAAAACCTCAAGGCCCGTTTACACCAGCCAGGGTTATCTTTTAACCCCGAGTTAGTTGTTAACACAGGCCCGTCATGTTAGGCATATTTTTGTAATTAGGTTTAGCTTGTGACTTCGTTCGTGTGTAAGTCAACGTGCTGACTTCTCCAACTATAAACTACAAAATTTAAGCGTTAACTAACTACCAAATTGCTTCAGAGGATAATTAGTTTTCGAAGAGTTAAGTCAGTGAGTGACCTTATGCTTTTTCAATATAAGATTTGACCTCATGTTAGCAACTAATTCTGAGTTAAGATTTTAGTGAAACCGGGCCTTACTGCCTTAAATTAGCCTTTCAAATCTAGACATAGAGATATGCTTCAAGGTTATTTTATCAGGATTAATCAGCCGAGTAATTTACAAAGACTGTAAGTAGGTAAAGGCTATGCTACTGTATCACGCGACAGAAAAGTAAAAGTAAGCGCTTTTACCCGTTTTTATTAACATCAAGTTAGGCAACGCCTATTTAGGTAATGCATAAAGTATTTCTAGTTGATTGTTGAAATGGTAATACGACTATTATGTCATCTTCATCAGTCTATCACAGTCCACTGCTGGATATAGGCCTCTCCTAAGCGCCACTGAGCCCGATCTTCGGCTCTTCGCATCCAGTTACTGCCAGCCGCCTTATGCAGATTGTCGCTCCATCTAGCCGGGGGTTGTCCCACACTACGTTTGCCACTATACTATAGCATTTTGATTTATTTTTATACGACAAGTACTAAGGTATGTACAACTTGGTATCACTCATTGATATGAATAAAGTCTACAATCTAAATAAACATTGCGCAAAATATGAGTGTAGTCGAAATTATGTAGGTACGTTACGTTTGTTTATCCCGTGGCCGCCATCCTTTGCTGGCCCCCAGGGGGGCCGACGCGTTGGCTTCGTCATGCAAAGACGGATAATAAAATCTGTGCACAGCCAAACTAGTGACGAGAATTAAATGATAATAAAAACAAACAAATAATTACGCAAATCGCTGCAGAAATCTCGTAGAAATTGGTCTCATACATACATAATAAGATACACCCTGATAACGTAAACTCATTTATTTTTAAAGCTTGTTAAAAATAAAAATAAATCTTATCAACATTTTCGTAAGGTACAAACTCGTATTCTCGCATGGAATGATAAGACTGAAATTTCAATGACACTTCACACAATAAATTCGATTATTTCTTATCTGTATACCCTGTTTGAATGACGTCACAATAATAATACCTTCCTTTGATGTACCTAACACGTTTATTTAACGTAACGTTTACGAGGGACGAGCGAGTGACGAGTTGTTCATTGTTCAATCGATTTTGACTCGAGTCGTGTCTTTGTTTTCTATTCGATTCGCCGAATCGAAATCTGGGGAGTTTTGCACGTAAATTGAAATGTGTTTAGAGAAGTTTTACATAATTTAAATGTGGAATTTGTAGATTTTAGTGTGAGTTAAGCGTCGTTTAGATAGAGGGAGTGTCGTTTCATTATAAGAATTGAATTTATCCTCCTGAAGTATATTAACAGCATACATACAACCACGGAATAGATAACATACAACGCTAGGTTATGCCCGCGACTTCGTCAGCGTCAAATTTGATATATTATCCCACGCGAACCGTACATTTTTCCTGGTTAAAAAGTATCCTATGTGTTATTTCACACTACGTTCTATCTCAATGGCAAATTTCATCCAGATCCGTTCAGCCGTTAAGCGTGAAAGAGTAACAAACATCCATCCATCCTCACAAACTTTCGCATTCGTAATGTTAGTAGGATAAAATTGCTAGGAAATGTAGTACTTTTAATGTACACAAATACTACTATTTCTCAATAGTGAGCTGGTGTTCCGAACTGCTTATGGGAAGCCAGTAAGAATGGAGTTGTATGAAGTCCGTGCCAATGCTGCAGTATCTGACAGTGCGATAACCGTGTCCCGGCCAATGGTAGTTGGAGGAACACCCTGGAGTTTTAGTCCGTAGGAGTCCGACACACCCCTGCCTCCGTCTTCCTCGAGGCGGAGGCAATCCATGAGAATGTTCCCACGAAAAAAGAAAAAAAAGTGCCCACAATTGTCCGCTTTAGTGTGGTCGGGCCCTTAGACTACGCAGGAAGACGTATTTATATTAATAATCTTTACTGTATGAACTGTTAGTACATTATAATGATATGAGACAGCATCTTGACTAAGACCAGTAATGACGCATCACGACTCAATCGTAAGAGCTTCGGGGATTCTGCCAAATATTTAATTGATTTTGTCCTACACTTACGAGTAAGATTGAATCATCAAAGACTAGATTTAGTTTTCATTTTAGTAATTAGTAGAACGTGCCCCACTTGCGTCAATAATTTGAGTCAGAGTGATCGTGTGTTGGGGATTTTGGAAGGCGCGTATGCTCCCGAGATTCGCGGCGAAGTGTGGGTAAGGGAGCATGGGAGAGATTTTTGAAGTGAAAACTTCTTTAGCGGAGTTGTACACTTTTTTTGTAATGGGTAAAAAATGTTAAACTCGCGTCAGGACACGTGACCTGATCAAAAATTCGTAAGATTTTCGATCAGGTCACGTGTCCTGACGCGAATTGTCATGTTTGTGTACGTAAATAAATATTGTATTCTACCACATAAATTATAGTACTTTTGTATTGATAAATTAAAGCAATTCGTGCAAAATTATTCCCTAACCAGTCCAAAATAGCAAAAATGCACAACGTTAATATTCAAGTTTTCACTTCTGCCGGCACTCCTGGAGTGCAACCCGTCGTTTTTTAGTCAGTTAGAGTTGAACAGGTCACTTCGTCCCCCTAGGGCTCAGCCTTGGGGGACATGGATGTCCCTCAGGATCTCCATGAAGATATTCCACCACGGAACAAAAAAAAGAATGCCTAAATTACCATTAACCTGACACATAGAATTTCATAGAAAAACCCATAACGTTTGCTCGACCTGGAACTCGAACCCAAGAACTCTAGCATAGCGGTCGCACTTAGAACCACTAGGCTAACGAGGCAGTCTGCGGGGAAAATGATAGAGGAGATAAATTAAGATATGAGGCCCCTCTAAGGCTAACTCATCATCTGCCTAGCCTTTTCCCAACTATGTTGGGGTCGGCTTCCAGTCGAACCGGATGCAGCTGAATATCAGTACTTTACATGGAGCGACTGTCTATCAGACCTCCACAACCCAGTAATGGGTAATACGATACTCTTGGTAAGACTGGTTGTCAGACTTTCTGGCTTCTGACTAACAGTAACGACTGTCAAAGATCTACAAATGACAGCCGGGACCAACGGCTTTACGTGCTTTCCGAGGCACGGAGGAAACTCGCTATGGTAAATGGTCATACATCCACAGACCAACCTCGGCAAGTGTGGCTTAACCCGGAATATCGGTCTATGCGGCTGTAATTATTTAGCCACGAGCCCCTCTAAGGCAAACTACGCCCCTGTTAAAAGGTCTACCCACCATTGCTATAGATCTATATCGGATGTGGGCGGCGCGGGAGCGTCGCGGCGGCGCCGGTGCGCTCTCAAAGCAAACGACACCTTTGATCCGCCCGGCTGATAAGCGGACGCGACAGGTGTCCGCTTCGATGAGACTATACTTCATTACACATCGCTTATTCCGCTTTTCATGGGTTTATGTATAATTGTGAACGTATTACGTTAATGTTGATGCTTAGATGTTATGCTTAGATGGTTCGGTCATGTTGAGAGGATGAGTTTTCTTTTTAACCGACTTCAAAAAGGAAGGAGGTTATCAATATGAATGTCTCTATTTCTTTTTTCTTTTTTTAATTATGTTCAGGCATTACTCCGTCTATATAAGACGGATTTACAAAATTCCTTTTGTTGTTTGAAAGCAATTTAGTTATCAGACTTCCTGGCTTCTAACTATCAGGAACGACTGTCAACGATCAAAGCCGCGACCAACGGCTTTACGCGCTTTCCGAAGCACGGGGGTGCCACGCCACCAACTTCCAAACTCCGGCCTGCTACTGAGAAATTCCTAATAGAAAAACCCAATAACACTTTTTGCCCGACCTGGGAATTGAAAAGCCAGGACCCGTCGCTCAGCAGTCGCGCTTGCGACCACCAGACCAACGCTAAAACAGGGAAAATATAGTATCTATATAAAAGGCAGGCTAAATATACACAAAATATTGCAAGTCATAACACTGGCATATAGCAAATGGAAAGCCATTTACAAAGCCGGTCAAACTTCTAAACAACTGTGTTCTTTTTTCATGCCCAATATTGAGTCGGGATTGAAAAACGTTATATTGCGTTCCCAACTAACTTTATTATCGGATTGCGTGCATCGTTTGAACGAGCACTGAATGACTTTTGAAAAAATGTTAAAAGGTCATTATGAACCCTATTATGTAAGTTTTTAGTCACGCTTTTCATTGGAAAATTGGAAAAGCGTGTTTGGTTTGCTTTTGAACGAATTAAAAGTAAATTAATAGGGTTGTTTGTTGTGACATTGTATCGTGTTTTGTTATAGGAATTGGGGTGTAAATAATTAATTTGCGTGGTGGAAGAGACATCGTTACGAAAACAAAAAACAGTCAAAGTCAAAGTCAAAGCATTTATTTCAATTAGACCATTTACAGACAATTTTAAATTGTACCAAAACCATCACCATCACACCTGTATTCCCCGAAGGGTTAGGCAGAGGTGTACGGATGTACACCCACAGTTCGCCGGTATATTTAGATCCCATGTAATAGGGGGCGAGCCTATTGCCATGAACCGGGCACAAGTCCAAACTCCGAGCTGCTACTGAGAATTTCATAGAAAAACCCAATAACACTTTTTGCTCGACCTGGGAATCGAACCCAGGACCTCTAGCGTAGCAGTCGCACTCAGGACCACTAGGCCAACGAGGCAGTTAAAAATTGACAAGAAGTTATAATAAGTTGAAGCTAGTTGCTCGTTCCAAAACGTAGATCTCTATGGAGAAGAACGAGCAAGAAACTCCATGGACACTCTTTTTAAATTGGTTTTTACAAAACCATGGTTACAAAATTCTTGTTGCTTCTCAACCAGCTGTTCCATGCATTTTGACCATGTAGATGTTGCTATTATTTTGTATGAAATAGCTAATTCTTTTGTAAATAACTGGCGAAAATTGTATTGTTTATATTTATTATTAGTTTTATTTTTCTGATTTTAGACTTGTAGGTGATAATTATCACAACCTGTCAATATTGCAGAGTGTGTTTTAGAAAGTCGCACACTGGAACGCAAAGGGCATTAGGAGGAACGCGGATGGGTTTTGTTCAGTAAGAGTCTGACACAGCATTCCGCTCCGCCTAGCCTATCCTTAAAAAAACAACAAAAGAATAAGGTAGGTAATATCACAAGACAACGCCTAAATAAAATGTGAGGTTAATAACCCAGTGTTTCGCATTATAACCTAAATTTCAATCATGATTCTGTTTAACACAAAGTGCTGCCAATACAGAAAGTGCCACAGCCTAAAATATAGCTTCTATAAATCTGCCACAGATAACCAGTGTCACCACAAACGCAAGATAAGAGTGTTATAACCTAGAGTGGGTTCTTTTGGGAACTTTATGGGTCATTTCGGGGCGTGATGTATGGTGGTTAACAGCCTTAGATTAAGGGTAAAGGGTCGGCTTGGTTTGATAGACTGCGGCTGGTTATTTATTTTTGTATACTGTGGCATTGTTTTTTTACGTACGAGTATAATATGGCACGTAAAATATATATATATATATCACACAGACTTCAACTCCGAATACTGATCATCAAACTTAGTAACTTTGAGCAAAAACGATTGCTGGAAAATGATTTAATTTTTTGCTGTGTTTTTTTTTTATATTTTACAATGTAACAAATTTATTATCTCCGAAACTACAATTTTCCCCGAACGGTTAGGCAGAGGTGTACCAATGTACACCCCAGTTTGCCGGTATGTTTAGGCCCCATGTAAAAGGGGGCGAGCCTATTGCCCTTAATCGGGCACGAATCCTAACTCCGAGCTGCTGTCGAGAATTTCATACAAAAACCCAATAACACTTTGCTCGACCTGTGAATCGAACCCAAAACGTCTAGCGTAGCAGTCGCTCTTAGCACAACTAGGTTAAAAAGCAGTTCGAATTCTTCAAAGGAATATGTTCTGAAGTAGTCCGGTAGGAGAATTGACTTGATCACATTCATTTTAGTAACAAGTATTCCAATAACGGATTAATACGGACTTTTGACCTCTCGACTCGTGAAGAAAGGTGAAAGGTTTCACAAGGTTTCATAGGGAAGTTGTAAAATGAAATTCCGAGAGAAATAATCGCTAACAAGAATGGACACTGGGATTAAGGTATATCCAAATCCTATCAAATTGTCTTCATATTAAAACGGGAGAAATTCTATTATCTTTTAGGAACGATCGTAATCTAATCTCTGTTTGAATCCGGCAAAACTGTCTCTAATTTTCTATTTTTTTTTTGACGTTGTTTGTCGCTGAGGCATGTAGACGCTTTGATGTGAAACGTGTATATGTTGCAGTTAAAACTCTTAACCAGTCAAAACTACTATTGACTAGCAAAATCAGTCAAAAGTACTTTTAACCGTATGCTTTAGTCAATAATACTTTTGACTAAAATAACAGTTAAAAGTACTTTTGCCCAATGGAGCTGGTTAAAAGTACTTTTGACTAAGTGTTTCCGTCAAAAGTGGTTTTGACTGCTCGAATCAGTCAAAACTCTTAAAAATCAGTCACTAATCTGCAATAATAATTAATAATAATTATCTATTCTTTATAAAAGTAAATTATAGGATGAAAGAGCGAGCGAAGCGAGCTCGGGACTTGTGGCACCCCGACTCGGACAGGTTAGGTTAGAAGGGGATGGCGGGGTCTAGAGAGCGAGCGAAGCGAGCGAACAGACCCCGCCATCCACTTCGTGGTTATTTTTTTTTGTAAACCCTTGAGCCCCGCGAAGCGGGGCTCTTCGACTATGCTTTTTAAGCATTATTCACATCTGAGTGCTTTTGACTGATGCTTTATTGCAGTTAAAACTACTTTTGACGAAGAGCATTAGTCAAAAGTACTTTTAACCGCAAATTTGCAGTCAAAAGTACTAATAACCAATATTTTTCAGTCAAAACCACTTTTGACCAACCTGTTCAGTCAAAAGTAGTTTTGACTGATTTTGCTAGTCAATAGTACTTTTGACTGGTTAAGAGTTTTGACTGCAACATATATAATCCTAAACAAACGAGGCTAATAGAGCTGTACAGGTTGCTCATTATTGGTCGGACAACATTTAATGAGTCAATCGACACAATAAGAAGACGAAATAGGCGGAACTAAAAAAATAATATATACCAACACGCCTGTTTTCCCCGAAGGTTTAGGCAGAGGTGTACCAATGTACACCCACAGTTCGCCGGTATGTTTAGGTCCCATGTAATAGGGGGCGAGCCTATTGCCATTAACCGGGAACAAATCCAAACTCCGAGCTACTACAGAGAATTCATAGAAAAACCCAATAATACTTTTTGCTCGACCTGGGAATCGAACCTGGGAGGCGGAACTTAAAAACTAAAAGCGACTTGCTTGATGAAATGACTTCTTCCACTCTTATTGTCAGGCTTTTACTGACTAAAACCCTTTCATGTTCCTTCTTGCGCCCTTTACGTTCTGGGGGCGCGGTCTTTCTTTCGAACAACCCGCAGGAAAAGCGACTTGCTGACATAGACGTTTTAAGTTAAATCAACGGCTGTGTGCAACGCACAACCCCGACCGATTTTTAATTAGTAGAATTGGCCTTCTGATAATGAGCATTCTTTCATTGTTCTGTCTATACTTCGTTTATTAATTAGAGCATTAGAAAAATAACGTTAAATTAACGTCAGTTATTGTGTTACATTGTTTAAATGACTGCTTTTTTAGTAATAGGTTATTTTTTGCATTGCTTTGTTTTTAACATAAATATCGAACTTTTCTATACACTAACATTGAAATAACGATATCATTATATCGATATGTCACCGGAAAATAACAAGATCCGTAAGTTTATCAATTTACTAGGAAGTTTATAAACTTTCGTAAGATTCTAAACGGGAGATAAATTGTAATATTTTACGTCCACATTTTCGTAAATTGATAAACTTACTGAACTCACTCGTAAAATAATAAGTAAGCAGTAACCAAACGCTACGCGCGATCTGATTGGTTGGCTGTCACGTGTCACTTCTCCTTCCTCGCGGCCGCCAGCTGGACACAAGCATTGCCACTATGAACATTGAGATTGACCAATCAGAGAGCAGTGTGTTATTTTACGTATTTCAAAGATCGTATATTTAAAAGAGTTTCTGTGATTGGTCGAACCATATAAAATCTTACGAATAGATATTCGTTAGTTTATAAATTTACCGTATGACGTCGGAAATTGATAAATTTACGAAAATGTGGACGTAAAATATTACAATTTATCTCCCGTTTAGAATCTTACGAAAGTTTATAAACTTCCTAGTAAATTGATAAACTTACGGATCTTGTTATTTTCCGGTGACAGATATATTGAATTGAGTAAAAGTAGATACAACAATGAAAGTATTCTCTATACCAAATGATCCCTTTTAACCCCTGTGCAAATCTAAACTAATATTATAAATGCGAAAGTAACTCTGTCTGTCTGTCTTTCTGTCTGTCTGTCTCTTCTTCACGCCTAAACCACTGAACCGATTTCAATGAAATTTGGTACAGATATAGTCTGGGACCCGAGAAAGGACATAGGATCGTTTTTATCCCGGAAATCCCCCGGGAACGGGAACTAATAATTCACGCGGACGAAGTCGCGGGCAAAAGCTAGTGTCAAATATTTGTAAGTAATTTGACATTTCTTCTTTTTCATCTTTAGAAAAATGTCAAAGGGTTATAAGGGGTCTCTAATTAGTTGCAAATGATCTTCCTTATAACCCTGCCAACTAGCTTTTGCCCGTGACTTTCACGCCTAAATCCTTTCTTGGGATTCAAACCTACTCCGTATCCAATTTCATTAAAATCGGTTCAGTAGTTTAGTCCTGAAAGCGTAACAGACTGACAGAGGTACTTTCTACACTTTTGTGTTAATAATATCAGATACTAGCATTTGCCCGCGGCTTCGTCTGCGCAAATGTCGGTTATATTTAAAATTCAATCAAGATTTGAAAGACACGTGGTGCCATTTAAGAACGTTATTCCTTTTTCTTTGGGAACAGTACTTTTTCTCTTTTTTTTTCTATACAGTAATGGACATAGGCTAACTTTCATCCCAACACCTGACAACGTATATATAATACAAAATTTCAGAATGAACGTTTCATTGGTTTTAACGTGAAAATAAAAAAAAAGCAAACTTATTTTCATATATATATAATATTATTTAGGATTAGGATGTTACTATGGATGTGAATAGCTCAGTATAACTACACTTTCTTAAGCTTCTATGATTATGTTTTCTATAGGTATATATATCCCTTGGAAGGTCACGAACCATAGTTACAACTAATACGGTTACCAAAACCCGCCTATATTTAGGTTCCTGTTTAAATTTGTAAACACTTGCAATTTTGCGCAAAATTGTTAGTTTTGGATCTTTGCCAAGGCATAAAGTGCACGGCGTATCGGTAATATCAATAATATTGCTAATAAAATGGCGGCAATGGAAATAGATGCGGTTATATCGAGATGTGGGTACTTTTTTTTTACAGGGTCAAGCCCGCCACACTTTTCCCAAACCACAGCAACTTCTGTAAGCCAGAATCAACAGTGGCGACAACAAGAAAAGCGTCGAGACAATGAAGCTCGACGCGACGAAACGATTCAACTGTCTTGGATCCCGCAACGTAATCAGAAAAGATTAGCGGAGGAGTAAGAAAAACATTATTTCCACTGATGAAAGATGAAGATATGTAGGTATGCAGAAAGTTTTATCGTAAAAAGTTTAGCTTTTTAGCAGCTGTGCTGGAAGGAATGCAGTTGTAATTGGGTTTAGATCTGCCAAAGCAAAATATGTTATTGTTTATTCGGGACTTGTTGAAATTGCTGGTGGTCACTAGTGTTGATTCTGAATTTCAGGAGTTGCATTGGTAGGGAAAAGTGAGAAAGGGTGGACCTAAAAAAAAAGAATCCAGTCAGTCAGTCTTTTTGGGTTTTCGCTCAAAAGATTACATTTATAAATTATATCCTTAAAACTTTACAAGCATAAGGTTCATTACAAGCATAATATATATTAGTGACTTATCCTATCTGTAAAACATTGAGTTTAATTACTTATTGAACAAAACATACTACAATACCTACTATTGTATGAGGAGGGCTCTGTTCGGACAGTCCTCTAGCTAGAATTTCAGTTTCCATCGTGCGAATTTCCATTCCAACCACTTGACGTCTAGACGTCGACGTCGTGTGACGTCACAACAATACCACTAGTGTCGGTGGCAGTTTGTAATAACTATGTGTTCCGTATGTAGGGGTGTTAAAAGGTATCATGTGCTGCACTTTACAATATTAAATCAAGACTAGCTTCTGCCCTAGAGTTCACTCGCATTTGTAAAAAAAAAAAAACCGTATGTAAAATCAGTGTACGGTAATCAAAATATTACCATAGTGTTTTTCAACTGCGTTAAGTTACGACTTTGGTTATTGCTGTGCCCCTGTGTTGGCAGCGTGATGTTATATAGCTTACATTATTCCTCAGGAATCCAATATCATACACCAGAAGTTTTTTTTCCAATCCGACTGGCAGTTCCAGAGATTACCGCGTTTAAACAAGCAAAAAACTTATTCAGCTTTATTATATTAAGTACTTTTTTTTTTTATAGACGGGAAATCATCAAATAACTTCCCACGCCCTGGGCGGGGCGGGAGGGAGTGTCAGACTTTTACTGACTAAAACCCGTCTATGTTCCTTCATGTGCCCTTTGCGTTCCGGGGGCGCGGTTTCTCTTTCGAACAACCCGCAGCCCCGGCAGGCATCGGCCCTCAGTGGCCCCATCGAAGTTTGCTGACATCTCTTTGAGGCGCGCGTGGAACACGAACGCGCCGTCGACACGGTCTGTCGTTATTCAGTGAACGTACGGACGGTGAGCTACCCATAGCTCACGGTCCACAGACCCGCGCCTACGGTGGCCCGACGCCCGGAGCGTCTACCGCGGCGGCCGCTGGGACGGGGGACCCTCCTTTCCCTCTCCCGATTATATTAAGTACTAGCATTGGTTATTTACTGCTTCGCACCCGTGAGTCATAGCGTGATATTAAATAGCCTAAATTACCCAGGAATAATGTGGTTATAAATTTGTGAAAAATCGATAAAATCTACCTAGTATTTTCGAAGCTAATTTGGTACAAACAAACAAACAAAAAACTCTTCAGCTATATTTTATGAAAGCATAGATTAGTATAGAAACACAGTGAGTCAACATTTAACGAGCTAATACATTGGTTCACACAATGCTAACTGATGTTAATATCCCCACAGCGTCCTGGGTGGCCAATATACTACGATACTTTGACGGCAAATAAAAATAAAAATAAAAATGAGTGACGTCAGTTTATGGCAGTTTTATGAGGTGACGTGGTGTTAAGAAGACGGATTTGTTTATTGCCGACGTCACATTGTATCATGGGGCTTGCTCTTTTTATTATTGGCTCAATGGATAAAATAGCTTTTAGCTTTTAGTCTGTAATTGTCTCACTGCTGGGAGTAAGGCCTCCGCTCTGAGAGAATTAAAGAATTTTATTATGAACAAGTTTACATTCATAGTAAGCACAAAACAAATATAAGAGCACCAAGAATGGATAAAACAAGTTTGTGTAATGGAGTAACCGTATTATAGAATTGTGAGAAGGAGTGGCTCATACAAGAATACGATCATCATATAGTAATGCTGGTGAATGAGGTGTTACAAGACACATCACATAGCCGCCAACATTGAGCAAATAATATTTGAGATATAATTTTTAAAACATGTCTTCGTAAAAATACGCCTTTATTTGTCGCTTTTTAGTATCTAGTTTCTGTCATCCAGATCCATAAAGGAACGGTAAAGCAGAGAACGAACAATCTCAAACGCCTGTATACGCAGGGTTATGCAGGGGTGTACCAATGTACACCTGTAGTTCGCTGGTATGTTCAAGTCCCATGTAATAGGGGGCTACCCTATTAAACGGGCACAAATCCTAATTCCGAGCTGCTACTGAGAATTTTCTAGAAAAACCCAATAACACTTAGCTCGACCTGGGAATCGAGCCCAAGACCTCTAGCGTATCAGTCGCATTTAGAACCATTAAGCTAATAAGGCAGTTAATCAACAATCTCTTATCAAAGATAAAATCAAATTCAAAGATAATGTTGATTACATTGATTACTCTCCATTCAATAGCTAATGAACTGATTTCGAATGATAGATACACAAATAGACAAACATTTATATGTGTTTTGGCTCCGTTCCTGCTAGTTAACCGAATTGAGATGTTTTCGCCAATTCGTGGTAACGTGGTGGTCATTTGTGTGATCACAATGTGTATTTTGGTTACTTATCTCGTCTAATAAGATGAAAATTAGGGGCAGACATGTCTCTTCTTTCTTCATGGCACGCAGAGCTGATGTCCGATGGGGCCGTAAAGTTCTCGAATGGAGACCACGCACCGGCAAACGTAGCGTAGGACGTCCACCCACAAGGTGAACGGACGACCTGATAAAGACCGCAGGAAGACGCTGGATGCAGGCTGCTTCCAACCGGTCTTTTTGGAAATCTATGGGGGAGGCCTATGTCCATCAGTGTACCTCCTGCAGCTGATATGATGATGATGTCTCTTCTCCGTCTGTCTGTCCTATGATAATAAGTTTGAGAGTGTTCTTGGAGTTTCGTAAGTCATCATCATCTGCTTAGCCTTTTCCCAACTATGCTGGGGTCGGCTTCCAGTCTAACCAGATGCAGCTAAACACCAGTGTTTTACATGGATCGACTGCCTATCTGACCTTCACAAATCACAACCCAGTTACTGGGTAACACGATATCTCTTGGTTAGACTGGTTGTCAGAGACAACAGAGGTGGTTGGTGGTTGTTCGAGTTTTGTAAGTAATTTAGTTTTTTGTGGGGAAATCCTCGTGGACTGCCTCCGTCTTGGGAAATGGTTGCGTCAGGTTCCTACCAACTAAAGCTAGGATTTTAGTTGCTTACTCCGATGGCTTTTCTACTACCATTGGCCAGAGGAAGGTTATATAGCCTATGCTATTTAACGTCACGCTGCGACACACGGAAGCGGAGCAGTAGTAAAAGACGTAACTTAACGCCGGTGAATCAGTGGGGTATGGCTGATAAAGTATATAAAACAATAGTAGAAAAAGTCAGCGAGAAGAATCTCTAGTAAATAGGTTAGGTAGCGTATTTATCTATTCAAAAATCTCCGAAGGACCACACACAGCCAATTGTAAAAATACACCAATGTTAAATAACAGCTGATAAAAATAAAATAGTTCGCTCGCCATTACTCCGTAGCACGCGTAGTAATGTTTCTCTCAATCAACTGTTACGGCTTGCGTGGGCTTCAAATAATACATATAAAACTGTAATCTATACTAATAAAATAAAGCGAAAGAGTTTTTTTTGTTTGTTCATTGGTTTAAACGCGTGAATCTCTGGAAATACCAGTCAGATTGCAAGAATTCTTTTTGTATGTGATAGCCATATTCATGACGAATAGTTTAGGCTGTATAGCATCACGCTGCGACGGACGAGAGCGGAGCAGTAACCAAAGACTTAACGCGGCGGGTGAAAAAACCATGCGACCGAAGGCGCTGGTGAAAGCTAGTGTTAAATATATTAACTGTTATTCTTGTAAATCCACCTTGAACTTCTATTTGTTATTTAATTTTATTTTTGCAGGTGTGTCTGAGAATATTCGATCGCGTGTTTACGGGAAAACCGGTGTAATACAGAAAACATTATGCCGTTTTGTATAGTTCTCAAAACCGGTGCGCTACTTTTTAACTCTTATATGATTTTTATTTGCAATATAAAATAATAGAATACGTAATCTTAGAAATGAATAATAATAAAAAATAATCGGTGGAAGACAAGAGACGTCTATGGAAGGCCTAGGAAAAGCTGGCGTGATGATTAGAGATGTTTATTCCCATAAATGTCTAAAGGCGTCATAAGGGTCTAAAGGTATGGGGATAAGTGGAAGGCTATAGACCAGACCTTTGCCCAGCAGTGGGATGACATAAGTAAAAACAAAACAACAAGTCTGCCCTTCTTTTGCATACTGCAAGCAAATTACAACTCTTCATTTTTTACAAGTACAATATGTTTTCTAATCTGGGTACGATCTAAAAGAGAAGTCGGTTAGACAGCTGCGTTTCAAGGAAAAAAAAAAACAATTTGTAGATAATTTGGAAGCTTATTGCGAACATATACTCTATTTATCTTGAACTAAGTAATATAATAGTCTGGCTTTTTGCCAGATTTCATATTCATTCAGGCGAATAAATACTCAGAATATATCGCACTCTTGTTCATTTTCGTTCATCCATTTCATAGAATAACATTTTTGAACTGTTTTTCTAGGATATATTAGAGAGGGTATCTTATGAAATATCATTTTGAGCATATTTGGGTTTAATTCACTTCAATAGTTGTCCCATTTTTCGAAGAAACTTTTATGATTAAAGATATTTGGCGCTGATTAATTTTAAATCAACTAAGCATAGTTTTGGATGTGTATTGCACAGGGACTGATGCATGGCAATTAAACACATATTGAATTAGTTTAATTAACAAAAGAAAGAACCGGGTTTACTCCTTTTAACGGAACAAGTCTCATTGAATTGTCTTTGGGTAAAAAAAAATTAAACTCTCAAAGTTTTTAAAACCACCAGTATGTTTTATCCATTCAAGTAAAAACATGAATATTGTTGTTGTATAAATTTGGAATAGAAATCGTTGGTGCTTTGTATAATTTTCCTTCTTCTACTATTAGAGAGGTTTATCAGAAATGCATACAAACGGAATTGCCGGATAGTGGTTATAATTACTTTGAATCTAATTTCCAGTGTTTTGTTTTTAATTTTAAATGGATAAGATAAGATAAGATAAAAATTTATTTGCCCAAACATGTTTATTATCTAATATATAAAATTCTCGTGTCACAGTTTTCGTTGCCATGCTCCTCCGAAACGGCTTGACCGATTTTGATGAAATTTTTTGTGCATATCGAGTAGGTCTGAGAATCGGCCAACATCTATTTTTCATATCCCTAAAAAAAAAAAATATGGCAAAACAACGTTTGCTGGGTCAGCTAGTTGTATATAAAAAGTGCATGCAAGATAATATAAAAAAGTTGGTTCAGACATGTTTGCCACATACAATGGCGTGCAAATGTTTTGAGTAACAATTGTGATTTTAAATTTAACAATAAGCAATAATAAAATATAATTAATGTCAAAAGTTAAATGATATAGATCGTAATTAAAATTTAAAAGGAATTTATAATACATTTCAAAGTACATATTGTCATATCAAAAGTATTCAATAAAAATCATAATTGAATCTATAATAATAAAGTCGTGCAGTCAAATTATTCAAATAAATTTGTGATTATTTATATAATAAAAAAATGTAATATAATCAGAAGTTCTCATCTAGTTAAACAAAGTCTTTGTGCTAGTTATATTATGCGCGGTTCTGGCTAAAATATTAGGTCGAGTTTGGGTCTTAATTACACTTCTCATTGGTAAATTCATTGGTAAATAGCAGTCCGAGGTTTGGAGATTGTTTACCCGATAAAAGATACTACGCTTGCCTTCAGATCAGCCGAATCTAAACCGTTTATCGTTGATAAAGTGAAAGACTTTAATCTCATACGGTTTTGCTGATAAGATGAAACGTTTATCCTAGTGAAAATGCCGTTGGTCTCGTAGTTACGTAGCGCCACTGCTGAGCATGGGGTACTGGGTTATATATTTTTTTTTGGTTAGGAAGTCGCCAAATGGCTTCTCTCGCTGTTGGCGGAGCGGAGGGAGTGTCAGACTCTTACTGACTAAAATTCAACCCTGTTCTTTCTAATGCCCTTTGCGTTCCAGGGCCGCGGTGATTTTTTCGAACAAATGCCGCAACCCTGGCAGTCTGGGTTGTGCTAGGTTGTTTATTGTGGTTTTTCATTTGTATTTTTTCAGTAGCAGTTGCAAGTTGGTGGTGTGATACCCCCGTACATTGATAGTACGTAAAGCCGTTGGTCCTACTCCTGATCTCTCCTCAGACATGTCGCATTGCCGCTCCATCAGTTTGCGCACACACTTGTGCACTTTTTTCTGCCATCTCTTGTGTATTCGACTAATTTGTATTGAGATTGGCGGCCGTGACCAAAATTTGGTTAGGAGAGTATTATTATTATTGTAATGGTAAAAATCTCGTGAGTTCAATAAATGTGCATCTATTCGTATCGATCGTAAACATGTCGGAAGAAATGGTTTGTATTGAATACATGAATATAGACGATATCTAAGCGAACGTTATCGAGAAATGATAGTGTTCTTTTTCAAGGAAATGTGAAAATAGTAGATATGTTTTTGTTTTACTTCTTTTTGACTATTTTATAGAAAGACTTTAGAGACTGTAATTTCCTTACAAAATAACACCAGCCTATATAAGTCAAAGTCAAAGCATTTATTTTAATTAGACCATTTACAAGCACTTTTGAATTGTCAAGATGTTGCACAGTAAGTTGAAGCTAGTTGCTTGTTCCTTAACGTAGGTCTCTATGGAGAAGAACGAGCAAGAAACTCCATGGACACTCTTTTCAAATTGGTTTTTGCAAATCTACTGTCCTTCTTAAGGGCAACGGCCTTTTCTCATCCAAAGAAGGCACGAGCATTAATCACCACGCTTGCTTAAGGCGGATTGGCGATTTTAGACTTATTAATTTAAGTAAATAGACAATAGGCTCGCCCCCTATTACATGGGACCTAAATATACCGGCGAACTGTGGATGTACATTGGTACACCTCTGCCTAACCCTTCGGGGAATACAGGCGTGATGGCATTTTTTTTTAAAATTAATTCTAAGTTTCCTCGTAATGTTTTAGTTTACCGATGTCAGTGATGTCCAAGATAAACTTAGACAGTACATAATAATATGAATTGAAAAAGTCACATTGGTACTTGTCCGGTATTACATACCATCACGCTTGTATTCAATTGTGAGGGTTAGGTAGAGGTGTACAAATGTACACCCACAGTTCACCGGTATGTTTTTAGGTCAGAAATCCAAACTCCGAGCTGCTACTGAGAATTTTATAAAAAAACTCAATAATTTTTTTTGCTCGACTTTGGAATCGAACCCATGACCTCTAGCGTAGCAGTCGCACTTAGGACCTCTAGGCCAACGAGGCAGTTGTCCGGTATTTAACCCGCAATGTCGTTCATGAGAGAGGCCGTTTTAACCATTGGGTCATACATAGCTCAAACATTTATAATTAACGTAGGATCCAATACTGACGCGTATGGCTGCTCTGGTTCGATTTCAGCACGAAACTAATATTTGTATGGCCTACAGATAGTTGTTCCGGGTCTGGCTGTTTGTGTATGTGAGTTTATGTGTTTGTAAACAATCCCCTGAAGCAGGGGAAATTCATAGTTTGAGGCAGCTTTGTCTATACTTACTAATATACTAATACTAATTACTAACAATATTATAAGGAGGTTATATTTTATTTGAGCTATGGAGAGGGCTATGCTCGGTGTTTCTCTACGTGATCGAATCCGAAATGAGGAGATCCGTAAACGAACTAAAGTCACCGACATAGCCCACCGGATTAGCAAGCTGAAGTGGCAATGGGCAGGCCATATTGCTCGCAGAGCAGATGGCCGATGGGGTCGAAAAGTGCTAGAGTGGAAACCACGGACTAGCAAGCGCAGCGTAGGACGTCCACCAACAAGATGGACAGACGACCTAATAAAGGTCGCCGGAAGACGCTGGATGCAGGTCGCTTCCGACCGGTATATGTGGACATCTAAAGGGGAGGCCTATGTTCAGCAGTGGACGTCCTATGGCTGAGATGATGATGATGATGATGATATTTTATTTTTGTATTGTATAACGAATAAACTGAAAAAGTACTTAAAAATTCCTTTAAAATGCTACATCATTTTCTTACTACTTATCACTTAGTAACATAGGCTATATAACATCACACGAAGTCGCGGATAGTCCGCTAGATATTTAAAAAACTGGTAAGGTTAAAAAAATATTGCATGCAGAAAAATTTAAAGTAAGTAAAAAAATATTTAAATAAACACCAAAAACTTTCAAAACTAAATTTACAAAACCTTCAAGTTGCTAACAACAGCTGAAGGGTAACATAAACATATTCTTTCGAGTGCCTAAATATATTATTCCTCTGGGCAGTACCAACGAGACTTTTGTGAACTTTTATACTACTTCTTCTCAGAATTTCACCAGATTTAAAGGCAGTATTACCCGTCTATAACAATCAAAGTATTCCCTGAGGTTGTAACGAAAGAATGTTAGAGGTTTGTTTGTATTACATTGCTTAGTTAATGGGCGCTGTCGCTTTTTATGATCGTCTGTAGGAGTACTTACCAAGCAATGAATAGAAAACACGAAAAAGCCTTTGGAAAGGATTGAAAATTCATGAAAAATAAAATTTCAATAGAAAATATCTTCTTGAAGAAGTAACTAGTTGGATAGTGAAAGTGTTGAGCCCAGGTATTGGGTTTTTGCCAGGGTTGTGGAATTGGTTCGAAAGATCCACCGCACTCGTGGAAAGCAAAGGGCATGGAGGAATATGGATGGCTTTTAGTCAGTAGGAGTCTGACACTCCCCTCCGCTCCACCCACAGCGGAAGAATTCATTTGATGATTTCCAACCCTTAAAAAAAAGGTTCAATATACAGGTTGAGAAATAATTGTTCGGATTTTTCAAAAGTTATGGTCTTCTCTGGACTTCACTGCCTGCTATTTCGGAAAATACAAGCGTGATGTAATGTAGAGCAAGCGTTATAAATAATAAAATAATTTCGTTTAAGAGATTTTTAAATCATAATAATTATTTTTAAGACTACAGTAAATTTTTTGTTTAGACGCAATGCAAAATAGATTTTTGCAATAAATGTTTTATAACTTACGAAAATATGTAAAATTGAGTTTATTACTTTGCTAACATGAGATTTCAAATAAACTATTAAAATATTTGTACAATAAACTACTACAATATTTGAAAAGTTTAGGAATGTAACACATTATCGAGCAGATGGCAACTATTGGTTCACACACTTGAGAATTCGATTTAAAACGCCTCAAGTCGAATGGACGATTTAAATTCTATATGTGCCAAATCTGTATTTATTACTTTCTGACTTTATCTTGGACATCTCTGACATCGGTGAAGGAAAGAAAACATCGTAAGGGAACCAGCATCTATACTTATAATATTATAAAGATAAAAGCATTATATTTTTGGTTGTAATGAATTAACTAAAAAATTACTGGACCGATTTCAAAAAATCGTTTGCCGTTAGAAAGATACGTTATCGCTTGGAAACAGGCGATATAACATCACGCTACGATCCACGGGAGCGGAGCAGTGACCAAAGACTAAAGTGACAAACTTAACACAGGTCAAATAAGCCACTCAAATGAAGTCACGAATAGTTCGATAGTAATAATATTAAAAAACGGTAATTTAAAAAACTAAAAAACCCGACTGCTATTCTTTAAAAATCCCTAAAACAAGATAAATTGTAGCAGTCGGGACCCATTCTAGAAATGGAGGATTAGTGAATTGAGAGCACATACCTATATTACATTTCAGATGATCCCGAATGGGTCCCGACTGCTACAATTTATCTTGTTTTAGGGATTTTTAAAGAATAGCAGTCGGGTTTTTTAGTTTTTTAAATTACCGTTTTTTATTTTTTATTTTTTTAGTGTTTTAAAAAAGAAATTAATATACCCAGTATCACTCTTACAGTAAATATGAATCTACCGACACCTTTCAAGCTAAAATCCATCGAGCCGTTCAGCCTGCAGAGCGAGCCAAACATTTGAATTTGGCGCCAAAAATCCGCCATTTTGTTTTATTTTTTATATACCCAGTGTCACTCTCACAGTGAATACGAATCTAATGACACCTCTCAAGCTAAAATCCATCGAGCCGTTCAGCCTGCAGAGCGTGCCAAACAATTATACATACATACATACATACATACATACATACATACATACATACATACATACAAACATACCCTCGAAAAACATAACCCTCCTTCTGTCGCAGTCGGGTAAAAACAGGTAAAATTTCTTTATTTGCAACGAATAGACTCCGAAGCTACTGGTCCGATTTTAACTATTTTTACCCGACTGCGACAGAAGGAGGGTTATGTTTTTCAAGGGTATGTTTGTATGTATGTATGTATGTATGTATGTATGTATGTATGTATGTATGTATGTATGTTTGTATGTATAATTGTTTGGCACGCTCTGCAGGCTGAACGGCTCGATGGATTTTAGCTTGAGAGGTGTCGTTAGATTCGTATTTACTGTGAGAGTGACACTGGGTATTTAAAAAAAAAAAATGGCGGATTTTTGGCGCCAAATTCAAATGTGTGGCTCGCTCTGCAGGCTGAACGGCTCGATGGATTTTAGCTTGAGAGGTGTCGGTAGATTCGTATTTACTGTAAGAGTGATACTGGGTATATTAATTTCTTTTTTCAAACACAAAAAAAATAAAAAATAAAAAACGGTAATTTAAAAAACTAAAAAACCCGACTGCCATTCTTTAAAAATCCCTAAAACAAGATAAATTGTAGCAGTCGGGACCCATTCGGGACCATCTGCAATGTAATATAGGTAGGTATGTGCTCTCAATTCACTAATCCTCCATTTCTAGAATGGGTCCCGACTGCTACAATTTATCTTGTTTTAGGGATTTTTAAAGAATGGCAGTCGGGTTTTTTAGTTTTTTAAATTACCGTTTTTTTCACCAATAGATAGCTACATTATTCCTAAGTAACACAGGGTATACACGGTGAATTTTAAAGCGTTGCAAAGCTGCAGCGAAATGATTTTGTTTTGGTAGTAGAATCTATTAATAAATATCTTTTTTATGTACATATAAAAATGGCAGATTTGCAATTGTGAAAAACTAAACTCGAAAGCTACCTCAATCCAATAGTAACCACTTCAAATAAGTACCTTGCGTAGCGGTCGAGACTCGAGCGGCAAACGGCGCGCGGCGCGGCGGCGCGCGCGCTGGGTCGATACCCTTGCGCGTATCAACAGCTGATTTGCTGATTTTTAGTTAATTTAATGGAACACAACACTCAAGAAGTTAAACCAATTTTCCCTTCATAAACGGCAGCGCAGCGGCGCGCGCGCAAGGTCGATACCCTTGCGCGTATCAACAGCTGATTTGCTGATTTTTAGTTAATTTAATGGAACACAACACTCAAGAAGTGAAAACCAATTTTCCCTTCATAAACGGCAGCGCGGCGGCGCGCGCGCAAGGTCGATACCCTTGCGCGTATCAACAGCTGATTTGCTGATTTTTAGTTAATTTAATTGGAACACAACACTCAAGAAGTTAAACCAATTTTCCCTTCATCCTTTTACTGGTTTAGGACCGTCAAAATACTTTTTTACCTACAACCTACTGAACAAGAAATCAAAATAATTGTTTGTTATCTTAAAGAAAATAATTTCGTGATAAGAAGATAGTAAAGTATTTTAGGCGTAATTAAAAAATTGGAATGAACTTATTTGCAATGATTTCAATTACCTAACCTATTATTAATGTTTACTATTTACAAAGTACTTACCTACACTTCCCGGTGCTGCAGTAATTGTTCGAAGTGTAAGCCACTACGTTCCACACACAAACGAGCACGTTTTAGTGAATTTGGTTTTAGTTTTAATAATGTGTCTCTGTCACTTCTAATCACATCGAAAGCGTTCACTATCGCAGTCACTAACGCGTCCCGAGTTTCGTATTCATCGCGATATACCAGGCGTTTTAGCTCCGACCACAAGAAGGAGTCCAATGGAGTCAAGTCGGAGTAAAGTCGTCGAGCAGTAGACTCATTGTAATCCGCCCTACCGTACAGGTGCACCATGGCGACGTACTTTAAATTACCGAAATTGTAGTTTCTGTCCATTTTTGTTTACTTGAACTTACAAGTACAAGGTTCGCGAGGCAACTGAGCGACGACTGCGCGGCGCTACACAGCGCGGCGCGGCGCCGGCGCCGGCGCGTCTCGGCGGCGTTCTTCTTATCTTTTGTTGCGAATGGCGAGAGTGCAAGCAACGCGCTCTAGTTTATACCGTATCACGAGGCACGAAGGCTTATTTTTCTCTGAACATTTAATTGTTCGCTTTTTCCTTTGTAGGCACCGCGTGGCTTCTAGTTTATACCGTATCACCAAACGCGAGAGCTTATTTTTCTCTGAAAATTTATGATTTTGTTTTTCCTTTGTCGGCAGCTCATGGCTGCGCGCGATTTTGAATGTACCTATGTTACGTCTGTGTGTGTCTACCGTGTGTAACTATTGTAACTCACGCTTTCGAGTTAAAGATTCTTTTTTTTAATATTTTAAAATAAAAATATGTTTATTTTTTAAGTTTAACTCTATAATCCATTAGTACTACTGAGGGCAAATCGATCTGCCGCGGCTTTGCAACGCTTTAAAAGTCGCCGTGTATAACATCACGCTACGACTCACGGGAGCGGAGCATTAATATAAATATAAATATAATACCATCACGCCTGTATTCCTCGAAGGGTTAGGCAGAGGTGTACCAATGCACACCCACAGTTCGCCGGTATATTTAGGTCCCATGTAATAGGGGGCGAGCCTATTGCCATTAACCGGGCACAGATCCAAACTCCGAGCTGCTACTGAGAATTTCATAGAAAAACCCAATAACACTTTTTGCTCGACCTGGGAATCTAACCCGGGACCCCTTGCACAGCAGTCGCACTTGCGACCACGAGACCAGCGGAGCATTAATTAAAGACGTAATCTATGGCGGGCGAAGTAAGCTACTAGCGGGCAGTTTACTAGTAATGAATATAAGTCTGAAATCGCCAATCTGCCTGAAGCTAGCGTAGTAATCAATGCTAGTGCCTTCTCTGTATGAGAAGGGGCCTTTGCCCAGCCTTTGCCATGATGATAATAGCGATCTTCTTTATCGTGTGGGCTGTAAGGTTTAACGACCCCACACACCCTAGTGTCAGAGTTTCTAAACCGCCTCAAGCGCCTCTGACATGGTTACCAATGTCAGTGATGTCTAAGATAAACTTAGAAAGTACATACTTTACCCACTTTCACAATGGTCACAATGGTACTTGCCCGTGCCCGGTTGCAAACCCACTGAGGCGCTCAGGCGCCCACCCTCGTGCATGAGAGGTGGGCGCCTTGACCACACAATGTCGATAAATCACAGCATCTAACACTAACTAGACAATTGGTCTCATCAATTTTGCGTTGATTATCTACCAAGATATCCGGGGCGTGTAACTTCGTTAATTAGTAATTAGGATCTATATCGAGCAGCGAGCGTATAGTAAACGCACATATAATTAGGCCAGCTTGTTATTCTATGCGGAGGTACTAGCATCACCTAATAATATGCTCGTTAACCTCTCTAGCAAGGCAGAATGTACCCCGGTTGTGTTAGTAAGTCTATAGGTTTGGATAACAATGGGTTTACGGTACGCCTGCTTTGTAAAGGTCCGGTCACATAGGAGCGGATAACTAGCGGTTGCGGTTGCGATCACGGGGCCGTCATCTTCTTAGCGTTTCGATGACAAATTATAATATAGGCATTAAATTGCTGTGGCCTAATATTTGGCTTTTGACTTTGGCTGAGTTGTCGGTGGCAGCCATTAAATCATCCTGCGTGCAGCTATTAGGGTACGCAGGGCACGATGTAAGATGGGCCATCATATGCTGTACTGCATAAACAGCTCAAGTCGCTACCATCATTGAACTTCCACCTAAACATGTTGTGTTTACTCCGACCGACCTGAGGTCGGAATCTATTTTAAGACTTCCAGATCGGCCATGGCAGTTCATGTTCAGGCGGAGAACTCCCATCAGAAACTAGTAAGATTTTTATGGACCTTTGCTCCAAAACTTGCTTAAGCCAGCTCGCGCTGCTGAGCCTGATGCTTTAAATTTTTCCCTGAATAATCTCGGCCGGATCCAGAGCAAGGGGACCATGCTGTCCTCCGTACGCTAAGGTCCATACCCCTTGGTACAATTGCCCTTGGCGTGTAGTCACATAGTTTATAAGTTTTACGCCCGGACTTGACCCCTGACGCCCGGCCTTAATTTTCAGGGCACCATAGGAAAATCCGGTTAAGCAACTGAAATGCTGCAAGATGCATTATAAAACAAAAAATCATCATCACTGCCGTATAAGTGACCTCGTCCTCATGTTGTTCGCTCCAGTGTAGCCGGACCTTTAAATGGAATACTCTCGATAACAAGCTGGTTCAGTTGTTTGGGTATTGTTGTTTTGAGTAGATTGCATTCTGTCTGAAAACGGAGATATAATTATGCAATATTGTTTTTGTGGAAGGTACGTGGAGGATAGTGGTCAATTAATTTAGAACCTTAAAATTAAAGGCGTAAAGTAAGATGTGGCTTATCACCAATATATGCGGTACGTATTTACGCTTTTGGTAAATCATATAATTAATTATGTATGGTGCCCCAATGGTTAAGGCGAGCGGCTTAACCACATGTCGTATGAGATTGCGGTTTCTATATTTCGCAAGGACCAACGTGAATTTTTCAATTCATTATGTATTTTCTAAGTTTATCTTGGATATCACTGGCATTGGTGTTGGAAAACACCGCAAAAGAAGTCTGGATTTATGATAAAAAAAAAATGTTAACAACGGTAACGATCTAAAAATGGCTACAAAAACTAAAATATCAAAAACGGTAAGCTAACACATACTTACTACAAAATAATTATAGTACAACTTCTTTAATAATCAAACGCAGACAGAGACGTAGAACAAAGTCATAAAGTAACAGACCAAAATCTGAATCGACCGAATGAATCCAATCCTGACGGATAGCCGCTAGCCGATAGACTATTGGACACAACAATCGTTCTCCAAACTACCAAACCGGCTGTGCATCAGACCGTTGCGAACAGGGCTGTCACATTCACAGGAATAATAAAAGTTATCATTTAAATATACCTAATGTAGTTAGAATATACAAAGTTACATCTTTTGTACTGCCCCGTTGGTCTCGTGGTCGGGTTCGATTCCCAGGTCGAGCAAAAAGTGTTATTGGGTTTTTCTATGAAATTCTCAGTAGCAACTCGGAGTTTGGATTTGTGGCCGGTTAATGGCAATAGGCTCGCCCCCTATTACATGGGACCTAAATATACCGGCGAACTGTGGGGGTACATTGGTACACCTTTGCCTAGCCATTCGGGGAATACAAGCGTGATGGTATATTTATTTTATCTTTTGTAGTATTTGTATTGTAATAAGTAAATACTTTTTTCTTTTAAATGTATTTAACCCATTCATTGTCCACATAGGGTTCAGGATAATTGTTTACCAATTATGTCTGTAACACGGGCAGTGAAACTGTTAATTCTGCCAAAACAAGCCAGCCCACAATCTCTCAATAATTTAGTTAATTAATTACGCCAAATGTGGAACATCGCTATTCAGTAAAAGCAATGCAAAAAAAAAAACAGACTGCTTACGTTCACACTAACATTTTCTAAGCACATTCAAAATGTATGCTTCCAACATTCGAAAAGTAATACAATTACTTCGTAAAATTGGAGAAAACTTACTTTTGGTAGTTCTACCAAAACTAAGTTTTCTTCAATTTTACTGGGTGTTCACCCAGTTTAAAAGAGAAAGAAAAGAAGAATAACACCTAGATGTTTTATTGATTCATTATCTACCTGCTCTTGCTCTACTAGTTGGTGTCAGACCAAACTAAGCTCATCCATTATCACCAATCAGCCGTCACGTTCATAGTACACTCCCATTTTGTGTCTATCAGCCTTCACCCAATACATAAATCTTTCAGCAATTGTTTCTCGGTTCACACCATTTGCCACATATGTTTCACATCGACTTACGATGAATAGATTTGATGATTGAGAGAATAAACGGCTAGACTTCGAAAACAAAATAAAATCTTTTGGGTAAGAATAGGAAAAGTTCATTGTGATTTTGGCCTTTAATAACGAAATCATTATTTTAATGTTTTTTTTTTGTCAGCGAGGGCGGAACACATGAATTCTAATATACCAACGCTCACGGCCGAAAAAGAAACGATCAAAAAGTCGGTTGTGGCCGAGAGGCGAGGAAAAGAAAGTTATTTATTTCAGTGAAGCATTTTTCCCTAAATCAGATTTTAAATGTTATAACCCCCACGACCCCGAAATACCTCCTCCGAATACTACTGCCCCGTACACACAACATCTTTTGCAAGCAATCTTTACATTTGCACCACATGTAGTGATTTTTCACACCAAAAATAAAAGTCCTTTCCACGCAATAATTTTTGTTTTCGTTTTTTTGTTTTTTTTTTTTTGTTTTTGTAAAATGTCGTGATGGCCCAGTGGTTAAGGCGCCCGCCTCTCATGCAAGAGGTTGTGGGTTCGCAACCGGGCACGGGCAAGTACCAATGTGACTTTTTCTAATTCATACGTACTTTCTAAGTTTATCTTGGACATCACTGACATCGGTAACCATGTCAGAGGCCCTTGCGGCGGTTTAGAAACTCTGACACTAGGGTGTGTGGGGTCGTTTAGACCTTTACTGCCCACACGATAAAGAAGAAGACCCCCACGAACTCGTACCTCCTCCGAATACTACTGTCCCGTAAACACAACATTTTTTGCAAGCAATCTTTACATTTGCACCACATGCAGTAATTTTTCGTACCAAAAATAAAAGTCCTTACCACGCAATAATTTTTATTCAACATTACTTAGATTGACGGTCAGCATGTATAATTAAAGGCTATATGATAATATGCTTTTTTTACACCCCATTTTTACTTAAAATACAGTTAAAAAGATATCAGAATCTTCCTCGAAATTATATTAGTAGCAGCCCTAACGGCAACCCCACAAAACCAACAGCCACTCGAGACAGTGCAACGCAATTTAAACTTAGTTCAAGTGAGGTAACCAGCGGTCGTAGTTAAAGTGAAGTGAGGCTTTTGTCTGCAGCTGTGAGTGTCTTTATGTGTGATGCTGGCTGATTAGAATTGTACGGGCTCATATGTAGAAGTAGTAGGTTAGTGACTTTGACTGGAGAGGCTAACCAGTAGTTAGGTTGTGGTTAGGGTTGTCGGTCTGTCAAAATTGTAGTCTTATTACAATTCTAGTAATAATAGTTATAGTAGTAAAGTTCTTTGTACATACTACATACTATTTAAGAGTTGCAGTGTTCCTGTTTGAGGAGCTCGTGGCTAAATAATTACAGCCGCATAAACCGATCTTCCGGGTTAAGCCACGCTTGCCGAGGCTGGTCTGTGGATGGGTGACCATTTACCATAGCGAGTTTCCTCCGTGCCTCGGAAAGCACGTAAAGCCGTTGGTCCCGGCTGTCATTTGTAGATCTTTGACAGTCGTTACTGTTAGTCAGAAGCCAGAAAGTCTGACAACCAGTCTTACCAAGAGTATAGTATTACCCATTACTGGGTTATGAAGGTCTGATAGGCAGTCGCTCCATGTAAAATACTGATATCCAGCTGCATCCGGTTCGACTGGAAGCCGACCCCAACATAGTTGGGAAAAGGCTAGGCAGATGATGAGTGTTCCTGTTTAAGGATCTGCGTGCTAGTGCAATTAAGCCACATAAGATATTTCAACTTAGTCTCTGGAGTGGCAACGCATTTGCAAGGCCTCTGGTATTGCAGATGACAAGAAGCAGCGGTGACCATTTAACACCAGGTGGGCCGATGACTTGTTTACTATCCAATGATACATAAAACATACAGAAAAGAAAGTAACTACGTATGCATTTTGAAATTAACCCCCCTTTTTTTTATTTTTTTTTTATAAGATGGTAAAATCATCAAATGACCCCCCCCCGTCCTTAGTGTCAGACTTTTACTGACTAAAAACCCCCCCTAACCTTCAAATTCTGCTACACAGAGATATATTCATACGGTCCCAAATATGAATAACAAATGAATAAATCAAATAACAGTCACACTCTTGTTTAAACAATTTTGCTACAGAGAACACTTTCTTGATTTGAGTCCTATGACAACGGTCCTACGCAAACATAGGAAGTCAAAGTATGTTGATTTTAATAATTGTATAAAAAGTTAAAGATCTAAGAGAATATAAAGAATAAATAAAAGAAAATGTGACAAATTGTTAAGCGCGCGTAAACTGTTATGATTGATCTGTGTGATTGATTGACTGAATTCTAGGCCAAACAAATAAAATAAAATGAAGTATATTATTTACACACACGCATACCATCATGTCACGCTTGTATTACTCGAAGGGTTGAGCAGAGGTGTACCAATGTACACCCACAGTTCACTGGTATGTTTTTTAGGTCCCATGTGACAGAAAGCGAGCCTATTGCCATTAACTGGCCACAGATCCTAACTCCGAGCTGCTACTTACAATTTCATAGAAAAGCTCAATAACACTTTGCCCGACCAGGGAATCGAATCCAAAACCCAGTCGGAATCAAACCCAAGACCTCTAGCGTAGCAGTCGCACTTAAAACCACTAGGCTAAAATATAACAATTATTCTGACAGTCAAAATAAATTTAAGTACATTTCAAAACTAATTATAATGGTCACTTTAACTTTTCTAACTCTATTCCTCATCCTTGTCATAGTTAAAACTAACTCCAACTTAGTTGAACTGTTTTGTCCACGCTTGCATTAAATTAATATTAGTTTAGTTCAAAACAACTTCAAACAGAATAGTTCCTGGAATTCAATAACGTGCAGACACCCGCGTTAATTGGGTGCTACCAAATAGTTTTGTTTTATGTACATGCACAAAATAGTTGCGTAATAAAATTATCATTTGCATCAGGGGTTGGTCAAACTGTTATGAGTTTATAGTTCATCGCTGTTGGGTCTAAAATCATGTTCTCATCATCATGTCAGCCACAGGACGTCCACCGCTGGACATAGGCCTCCTCCACGGCTTTCCAAAAGGACGCGTTGGAAGCGGCTTTTTTTTTTTTTTATAGACGGGAAATCATCAAATAACTACCCCCGCCCTTAGTGTCAGACTTTTACTGACTAAAACCCGTCTATGTTCCTTCATGTGCCCTTTGCGTTCCGGGGGCGCGGTATCTCTTTCGAACAACCCGCAGCCCCGGCAGGCATCGGCCCTCAGTGGCCCCCTCCAAGTTTGCTGACATCTCTTTGAGGCGCGCGTGGGACACGAACGCGCCGTCGACACGGTCTGTCGTTATTCAGTGAACGTACGGACGGTGAGCTACCCATTGCTCACCGTCCACAGACCCGCGCCTACGGTGGCCGGGAGTCGTCTCGCGGCTCTCGACGCCCGGAGCGTCTACCGCGGCGGCCGCTGGGACGGGGGACCCTCCTTTCCTGGAAGCGGCTTGCATTCCGCGTCTTCCTGCGGTCTTAATCATATCCTATTCTAGTTACAATTTTTTTGACGATGTCCCTTTAACCCTGTATTTTATTCAAAGCACAAATGATAAAATGTAGAAGTGTACGGTTAGCAAAAAAAGGCGATTAATGTTGCTTTTACTTATCAATTAAATAGATACGGAATAACATAATTCACAGATATTCAGAATTTCGGGCAATGCCTGAAGAGTTCATTTTTATTACATTTTAGATCGATTTCGAATTTCCGTTGATATTGTGCTTGAAAATATGGATTTAAATATTTGAAATGTTAGTCTACTTTAGTTGCTGTACATTAATTCCCAGAACTGCAGCATTCAGTTTTCATCGCATTACCACGAAACATACCATAAATACAGCACTTCATTTATCACGCTATATATTTTTTCCTTGTTTACAGTTCACGCGGCTAGTTTAAACATTCCAACTCATTTTGACTGCTATTATATATGGCCGCAATCCTTGTCAGAACGTTGATTTATTTTGATGAAGATAATACTGGCTGGAAAAATTGGTAACTTTGATTTTGAGGCCGTGGCCCAAAAACAATAGACGATAAAATCAACAAAGGGCTGCCCTGATTGGAGGAAATTACATTTGGAACAATAAGACAGCTGTCAGTTGAGCGTCACGATAAGGTGTTCGAATTTTGAAATATTAAAAGCTACATTTGCCGTCGATGGTAGATAAGTTGTGTTTATCTTTGACATTGTGATGTATTTGAAATGGTCGTGCGTGCCTTTGAGCAATATTTATTATTATTGGACTAATTTAATTTGGTTTTGAGTAACAACGCTTGTTTTACGTTCTGATTCGTTTTACGTTCTTTTTGATGTCGTTGGATGGCAATCCAGCCGACGGCACACCTGATGTTATGTGGCCACCTCTGCTTATAAACATCTGCAATACCAGAGGCCTTGCAAATGCGTTGGCATCCCATAGACAAAGTTGAAATGTCTCATGTGCCTGTGATTACACCGGCACCCATAGCATTTACACTGGAATATAACAACATTGCTTTGCGGCAGAAATAGGTATGGTAGTATTACTTCCTTAATATAACTATTATTGACTATACAGGATAAGTTTTTAACCAGTGCGTAAATTTTTTTTGGTAGTTCAGTATCAGTAATAGAACACATTTCCGTGTCTAGTTAAAAAAAAAAATTAAAAAAAATTTCATCCTTATCCGAGTTTGAAATAAGCAAAACATCCAGGACATAATCTATTCGCCATACTATCAATGAAAACTCGCGGCCGCCGCCGCCGCCCGGGCGCATGGCTGGGGTGAGGGGGTGGGGAATGCGCTAGCGCCGAGTGACAATGAAATATGGTTTTTAAGTAAACATGTTTCGTAAGCGATAACTTTTTTTTTTAGTACTAAGACATATCAAAATAAAATATACGTGTTTAATAAAACGTGTTGAAGTTTATTATGGCAAAATTTACGCACTGGTTAAAAATTTTGCCTGTATACATACCATCACGCCTGTATTCATTGAAGGGTTAGGCAGAGGTGTACCAAATTACACCGTGATCGTCGGTATGTTTAGGTCCTATGTAATAGGGGGCGAGCCTATTGCCATTAATACAAATCCTATGTCTTGAAAACGCGTATAATGAAAATTTCTTAGAAAATATTTTTGCTCGACCTGGGAATCGAATCCAAGACCTGTAGAGTTACAGTCGCGCTTAGAACCACTAGGCTAACGAAGCAGCCACTTTGAAATATTAAGATGAATTATTAGGAAAAAAAATCAAATGGAAATTATATAAACCACACCCCAGTCATTAATTTACATTTGATATGTTTAGTGAATGGAAATACTCAGAAAGTGAGAACACGCATGAACACCAAAAGTGTGCGCTTACGCAACTCCACAGTTAGCTTCCACTTCGACGTTTCACAATTATGTAGGGACACCATGTCTTATGATTTGCCATTTTGAAATTGGAATACTATCTCACGATAGGATTACTGTCAAACGTCATTGTTTTATTTTTATTTTATGATGTGTAGAATATATTTTATTGTCATGGATTAATTTTGCCTAGTAAATTTAAATTAGTGGCTATTGCTAATTTATAGGTTATAAAAGTATATATTTTTTGTCACTGTGTAACAATAATAATCTTCCCATATTTTTTCAATTTTTATAAAGAGTTAACCTTACTCTACGATTGTTTATCAAATGGTATTAAACTTTAAATAGTACTTAGTTCCCATTTTAATATATACGATATGATAAAGATATTTTATTACAATCATTTATTAAAAGCAATATCAGTTGGAATGGATTCAATACCACTCAATAATAGAATGTATGAGAGACGTTTTATGTCAAAATAAACATTTGGTTTTGAATTTATTACATTTAGTTCGGTGGCAATGACAATTTGGAAATCCAAAATTCCTAAATATTTTAGTATTCCATAGAAGGATTAATAAGACCATACGTATAATGTGTAAAATGCTTTCAAACAGCTATTAAACATAATAACTTTCGATAAAAATTACATCGGTGCTTTTTGTTAAAAGATGAGGCGGTTTCCAAAAGTTTCACCTTTATTTTGAAGAGAGTTTTTTTGCAAATCTATTATTTTTCCTTTACTGCGAAGTTTTATGATTAAGGTAAAGTCAGGCTATCAAGCTATAATATATAGAAAATAATTGATTAAAGGAGAAGGCTAATCTTGGGCCCAGCAGTTAACCAGTTGAAATGTGTCTATAAAAATATGTAATTTTTTTCTAAAGGAAATCACAAAATACTGTACCATGTTTTTATCTAGGAAGAGAGAAAACTTAAAAAATGTTATGAAACAAAAAAATCGATTAAATACATGCCTGAATTCTTAGTAATCGATAGTGAATAATTCGGTAAAATCTCAAAATATGGTATGAAATTCGAGTGGCAATTGTTTCGTGGAATCGATACACAGCGAATGGAGTTTCTTTAATTTTCTTTTCTTAGCAACACTGGTCACCGACTGACAGATGACAGCCAGAAAAAAACCAGCTGTCGTTCGTTTTATTTCGTTCTGAGTGTGCACGTATTTTACATGTTTTATTACAAAACACTTGATTCCTGGATAGCCAAATTTCACCAAATTTTCAGTGAGGCCTTGTAATTATGTCCTCTTTCAAATAAGACTAATTTGATTGAGTTAACACCTGGGCCCAGGTTACTATGGACCCCTATCCTTCTCCTTTCGTATAAGTAATAAGATATTTACAGGAAAATAACTTCCAAAAATAATTTAATAAATCAATAAATTATTCTGTTGTTTGTTTTTGTAAAATTTACAAAAATATTTTTATGAAGGAATCTCCAATTGTACGCACAGTGTGGTCACATCCAAAATCTAACTTTAGAACTTAGACATTTCTGAAATAGGGTCAAGAATTACGTCGGCAGTGCGATGCCGTGCGTTCGGCTATTTTCGTACCGACTCGGGCGCGTTCGGCTATTTTCGGAACGGATGGTTCAGTTCGGTTGTTTTAAAATTGGAAATGCGTATTCTTTGATGTAAAACAAATATTATTTGCGTAAAACGTATTCAAACGTTCAATTATGTGAAAAGCAAATTGTTTTACGTGAATATAAAGAAGGAGTTACTTGTAACTGAAAACCAGCATTACGAAGAATATTGTGGAATTGGTTCGAAAGAGTCATCGCGGCTCTGGAACGCAAAGGGCATTAGGAGGGACACGGATGGGTTTTAGTCAGTAAGAGTCTGACACTCCATTCCGCTCCGCTGAGAGTGGAAGAAGTCATTTCATGATTTCCCATTCTTGAAAAAAAAGAGGCAAACTACGGTTCAAACTAAATGACGCCACGTAAGTTAGCTCCGAGTGTAGGTTTGCGCAGGTTTATTCAAGTCAATAATAATTAAAGCTCAATTGAATTACTTTTAAAGCATAAATATACATCTAGAAATCATTAAATGGAGCCTAACCTATGGAAACTCCTGCCAGGGCTGCGGGTTGTTCTAAAGTGATACCGAGCACCCGGAACGCAAAGGGCACAAGAAGGAACATGGATGGGTTTTAGTCAGTAAAAGTCTGACACTAGGGCGGGGGAAGTCATTTGATGATTTCCCATTAAAAAAAAAAACCTATGGAAACTGCACTTTCAACTAACTTCCGAACCGCCATTAACTTTGAACCGGATTATAACTGAAAACCTGCATTGCGAAGAATATAACCATTCATTGTTTCAGAACAATAAATCAATGTCACTTTGATCTTCTCACAGAGTCTCAGAAATCCCTACACTGCACCACAGTCTACCTACACCTAACTCTTTACAGTCGGCCAATTTCTCAAGTCCTGTCAGATGTACAAAGAGATGAAACCACTGTTAGTCGTACATAGTTATACTGTGACGTTGCTATAGCCGCTATAAGTCCCGTGTGATAGGAAATGGAACTATCGCTATTGCCGGGAACAATTTGAATTCCCTTGAGAGAAACTTACTACCGGTTGAGCTTGTGACCACTAAACTTGAGCAATATTGAGCTATCGGGACTCATTACCCAGGAGAGGATAACTAAATATTAACAAATTAATGAGTCAAGAAGGTTAGCCACGATGTCTGAAGATTGTTACAATTTTGGGGTCCTGTTAACAGTTAATTACGAGAAATAGCTTTATAATTTTAATAAAACAAAATATAGGAATAATATTGTTGTCTTGGTTTAATTATAAGTAATTATATCGTTAATTAGTATGACATGTAGGTAGCTATTAAATAAAAATAAATGACTTTTTGTTTTTTACTATACATATACGTATAAGGTTTATGTATAACATTTTTTGGTACTTACCTTTTACCTACATTGTTGGCAAATAAACAAATCTAATTCTGAACAAACTAAACTAATTAGTCCGTACTCCGTAGTCTGATTAAACTATCGATTGCCTAAAAATGACCAAGCAAGTATTATCACCATCTCCTTACACAGTATTACCTATATTAATACTAGCTGACCCAGCAAACGTTGTTCTGCCATATTTTTTTTTTTTTTAGGGATATGAAAAATAGATGTTGGCCGATTCTCAGACCTACTCGATATGCACAAAAAATTTCATCAAAATCGGTCAAGCCGTTTCGGAGGAGTATGGCAACGAAAACTGTGACACGAAAATTTTATATATTAGATTTCTAGTAAATTCCACTGTCGGATTTTTAACTTTAGGCGGTGAGCCGAGTGTTGAAGATCCTTTTTTTTTTAAGGATACTAACTTCTTTCGCTCTGGGCGGAGGGAAACGCGCGTGGAACACAGCACGTCGCCGGCAGAATTGAAGATCCTACAACTGCAATTACAAAGTAATAATTAAAATGGTACCTACTGTTTAAGAGATGTTGGCAGGGCCTCTGATTCTTGTACAAAACATAAGCTAACGAAAAGATGGCTGAAGAACATAAACGACGTGAAAATGTGTTCTCCAAATCAATTCCGGCCATGGCGGCTAATCTTAATGCCAAACACATCTTAGTGGCAAACTAGTCTAGTACGCAGGAGATACTATAGTGCACAATTATGTGCGCTAACACAGGTGCACTCCCTCTTCCCTAACACATAGTTCTATGGGACGGAAATACGACACAACCGGTGAGAAATCAGGTGTAGGACCAACCGGTTTACGTGTTTTCCCAAACACGGAGTGTCACACCACCAACTTCCAAACTCCGGGCTTTTACTGATGGAAAAACACAATAACTGCCCAATTACTTTTTGCCCGACCTGGAAATGGAACCCAGGACCCCGCTCAACAGTCGTGCTTACCACCACGAGACCAACGGGACAGTTAACGATGTGAAAATAATGGTTATTTGAAGGTAAAATGTAATGATAATGTTTTTTTCATTCAAGATGTTATTTATTTACTTCCCAGAGCGTATTTTCGTACTACCGACTATTTTCGAGTGGATGTTTAGTTAATATAGTACATTGGTGTGACACTAATAGTAGTTTAACGTCGCAGGGTCCCTTCGTGAAGAGTAAGGGCCCAATGATGTGAAGTAATAAAGCTTCACTGTACACGCTTGGCTAGAAATGTGTTTGAACCTCTTTGCTGTCATCTTGATGAGGTTGTACTTAAAAGAGATTGTTATGTTTTCTCTAGTTACAGAATGTTTATTTACGTACTAGTTGTTGCCCCCGGCCTCGTCTTTTGTGTTTTTCTTTCTTTTTGCTTTTGCGGGCAAATAAAATACAGAATAACCGTGCATTTGATTATTTAGGATTAGGACACAAACATACAAACATTTGATGACTTAATAATTAAAAAGAACCTAAAAAACCTTAATAAAGAACAATTAAGACAATATATATATGAATACCATCACGCCTGTTTTCCCCGAAGGGTTAGGCAGAGGTGTACCGAAGTACACCCACAGTTCGCCGATATATGTAGGTCCCATGTAATATTAGGAGGCGACCCTATTGCCATCAACCGGGCACAAATCCTAACTTCTAATAATTTTGTAACTAAAAGAAAAATCCTAAAATGTTAACAGAAAATTATGATCGCCCTACATTATTTTTTCTTAATTCATTCATTCATTTATTTATTTTTTATATTTAACATCCATTCTATTTTTAAAAGCTAACTGAACAACTCAAAACGTTAGAATATTGTACACTGCAGTGCACTTTGAGCATGCCGCGCTCACTATCTGTTTCGCTGCCTACAAACTTCCATATTTCTAGCCCATTGGCTCGGAGTTTGTACACTGGCGAGTAAATGGAGTGTGAACATTCCCCACCCCTCCTTTCAAGATGAAATTTGCGAATAATGTCATACATTTTTGGATTTTATTTTATCGCTGGGATTTATGGGTCAAAGGTATTTTTAGATACTAGGCTTTTGGTCAAGGCGGTGCTAAAAATGTAATTGACTTGTAAAGTTTTTGTAAAGAAATGAAAAAGAAGTAGTAGAGATTTTAGTAGTGTTTTATCTGGACCAGTATTATACAGAGGAAAAAAAATTTGTTTGTTTGTTTGTACAGAATAAGCTCCGAATCTTCTGAACCGATTCTAGCCATTTTTTCACCAATAGGTACATTATTCCTGACTAACATAGGCTATATAACATCACGTTTCGACACACGGGAGCGGAGCAGTAACCAGAGACGTAACTTAACGCGGGTGAAATAAGCCACGAGAACGGAAGCAAGTATTTGTATTATGTTAATTTGTTTTTTGGTTTCAATGGATAAACTCAAAAACTACTAAACAATTTTAGAAAATTCTTTCACATATAAAAAAAAAGGAAAGCTATATATCAGCGGTTATATTTGATTTTCAAAAAAATCTGCATTTAAAATCCACGCCGAAGAATTCGCGGGCAAAAGCCATTTTAATATTCGGAAAAAGGTTTGCAAAAACCTCAACGGCCCAATATTGAAGAGCGGTTACTGCCGCAGATTGCTGAAGCGTGGCCGAGAGAAATATTTTAAAATGCGGTTGCGATGCCAGGAATTTTAAAATCCACACGCCATTACCGTGGGCTTCATGCCGATTATGGTTACTTATATAGGCTGAATTTTGATTTAATGCGCATCTTTTGGGGGGTGATAGTACTCATAAATATAAAAGATTTTTCTATAGGACCATGTCGTGTTTTACAAGAAAAGATTTTTCCAAATCGGTTTTTATGTAACGGAATTCTGAACAAACATAGAAAAAAATTAAAACAAATTGATAAACTACCAACATAAAAAAAAAAGGTTATCAAGTCCGCTTTTGTACTTTTTGTTGCATAAAGTTTAAATAAATAAATTCAGGAGCTTTTTTGTTACCTCCGTCATATATCAACTGATTTAGAATATTCTTTATTTTGTATACTTTCTGATTGGCCCTACAGAAATTTTATCAATATCGACTAAGTAGCTTAATTTTTAAACCTAAATAACTGAAAGATATGTCATCAAGTAAAAACGAAATTGCGTATTTTGATTATAAGATAAAAACATAATAATTACGCTACACAGAATTTTAACATCAACCTTTCTATCCCAATTTAATGAGCATCCCTCATGTTGTGTTTCCATGGCGACGACCTTATTACCTGAAACAAGCAAAAAGGCTAATTAATAAAGTTAATTATACATCTCAAGATAGCTCCTAAATTATTATTATTAGCACCACGACCCACATAATTTATTTAGACGTTGCCATGGTAATGAAGTGCAGGTTTTAATCTGCGTTCCTAATGTATTTAAACGTACACAAACAGCCAGACCCGGAACAACTATCTGTAGGCCATCCAAATATTAGTTTCGTGCTGAAATCGAACCCGAGCAGCCATACGCGTCAGTATTGGATCCTACGTTAATTATAAATGTTTGAGCTATGTATGACCCGGTGGTTAAAACGCCCTCTCTCATGCCTGAGATTGCGGGTTCAATACCGGACAACTGCCTCGTTGGCCTAGTGGTCCTAAGCTCGACTGCTACGCTAGAGGTCCTGGGTTCGATTCCCAGGTCGAGCAAAAAGTGTTATTGGGTTTTTCTACGAAATTCTCAGTAGCATCTCGGAGTTTGGATTTGTGCCCGGTTAATGGCAATAGGCTCGCCCCCTATTACATTGGACCTAAATATACCGGCAAACTGTGGGTGTACATTGGTACACCTCTGCCCAACCCTTCGGGGAATACAGGCGTGATGGTATGTAATGTCAAACGAGCTCTCTATCTTTAAAAAGATATTAAGAAGAAGCCAGCTATAATGTGTACAAAATACGTCTATTATAGTTTACATTTTATTTGAAGAAGTAAAGTTTGTTTTGTAGTTTTTCTTTGTATTTCTGTAAGAAGTAAACGTTGAAACTCCTGACCCTCTAGCCAGTATTAACAAACGATAAACGCAAACGCTGAGTAGGCTTTAATAGATCTTCAACTTTATGTGCTGGGTTCTAAGTTGAAGATCTAATGAAGATTGCATAGCGTTTTCGTTCTTTCCAGTCGCTAACGCTCAGAAATCTTTAATAGATTTTCAACTTAAGGCTCTGGGGTATTAAGTTGAAAATCTATTGGTACCTACCGAGCGTTTACGATTATCGTTTGCGACTTGGCTAGGGGGGCTGGTCTGTTTACAAAAATTATTTCACTGATAGAAAGCTACGTTATCGTGAAGTGACAAATGCTGTGTTTTCTGATATACTTGACTAGCTATTGCCCGCGGCTTCGCTCACGTTAACCTAAGTGACTATGTCATCATAATCTTCCAAGCATGTCGTTGGTTGCTAAGGTGACTGCTAATATTACGCTTGTGAGTTTTGGGAATTTGTCTGTAGACCCCCGGAGTCTGGATTTGTGCCCAGTTAGTAATGGGCTTACGTCATATCTGGGTCTAAAACCCAGCCTATGTATGTTGCCTTTACTATCCCTTTACAAAATACTATGATGTGGTGTCAAAATTTACTTATTTTTCTTTCGAACCATTTACCTTTAACATTGTACCTTATATTCTAGCTTCGATTTGTCTAGTAAATCAAAACCGTAGACATAATTCTTGTTATCAGAGCAACTGGCAACAGCATCTTAGCTTCGTGTTATTAATGTTATGTTTTTTGGGAGAAAGTATAGACAAAAACAGTTAGCATAAAACTTATTAAAAGGCTAAGCAAAATTTTACCTCTCAAAGTGAGGTAAATTTTTCCCTTCATCTTTGGCAGAATTACGGTAATCTTCAGAATATATGTCCATTTAGAAGTAAATTTTTAAGCATGTAGAATTTTTTCGTTTATAGTACCTACCTTTAAGAAGAAATTCTACAGGCGATGCATGATTCATGATTCTACATTATTCTAAAAGTTTAAAATATGTGAGATATTTAACGGCAGAAGAATGACTGCAACGGATTTTTTATATGGGTGTTATTGATTTTGGTACACTTTCTGTTGTTGCAAATTTATTTCTGTTGAGCCATTGGAATAGAAGTACGCTTTTTTGGTAGCGTAGCTCAGCCCGGACAGTAAAATGTTGCACACAAAACCTTTTCAGATCAATCGTCCAACACTTGTTTGAAGAGTCGAGGTGGTTGTTAGGCTCACGGTGCGGCAAACTTTGTTATTTAAGCATGGGTAGTAATCATATGAGTTCTTCCACTCAGTCGGATGGTCAGACTCTTACTAAGTAAAACCCATCCGTGTTCCCCCTAATGCTCTTTGCGTTCCAGAGCCGCGTTGTGACTCTGTCGAAAAAAATCCGCAACCTTGGCACCTTGGTGGCCCTAGTGGACCCCGTTTTCTGAGCTGAGATCTGTTTAAGCGTGGAATACAGCGTGCCGTCGACCCGGGTCTGGTTCTCATCGGACGGCGAGTGACCCAACGCTTGCTGACCGCAGGCCCGCGTCTGTGGTAGCCGGGAATCCCCCTTCTGTAGCGGCGGCCGGGGCGTGAGGTTGGCCGTTTAATCATGCGTTTCGCCTTCTTCTTCGCTATCAACAGGAACTGTGTGTAATCCTGCTTAGCAAAAGGAGCTGATTGCTTCCCAATAGCCCTCGCTTCAGACCATGGATTGAACCAGTGCCGAACGCAAAAGGTCACCGCCACCGATCGCCACCATGAGGACACGACGGTGCTCATCCCAAGCAGAGGAAATCTCCACCGTATGCTGTATGATGATGGTGAACATCTCAGAGATAACACCCAGGCGAGTCCTCTCGCCACATCCGCAACTCTTGAAACAACCGTGTCAAGACCTGAGTCTGAGCATACTGGTGGTGCGGCGATCCTACTATCGATATAACTTAGTAACTCTTTAAGTTGTCTGAGGTGCCGTTTTTTACTCACGAGAAATATATTCTTAGCGTAGCTAGAATTTGTGGACCAATCAGTCAAATTACGTTCTGTTCGTACTATTAAAACTTGCACACTTCGACTTCTAAACCTATTTTATTAAAATGTTGACATCAAACTGTATACAAAAAAAACTTATTAAAATAAAGACAAAAAGTAACAATCAATGGAGATGGAACTCACACAAAATAACTTACTTGGCTTTCATTAAACAGCAAAGCTTTTAACTTTATTTAAAACAATGAAAAATAGCTACTCCCATACATTATTTAACTAATCTGCCGTATTGTATGTATTTTATAGCAATACCGCGGTAAAATGTTCAAGAACAATAAACATAATGTACTAATGTTTACCTAACCCCATTTATTACAAAAAGCCTAACTATTTATTAAGAAATCTACCACCCAAATCGCGAAGTTGATTGTGGGAAGGAAGATTTCCACCAGGATATCTTCCTTCCCACAATCAACTTCTCTCTTGACATAGCTTCAAGTAGCCATGAGGTGGTCCTCATGGCTACTTGAAGCTGTGAGACTACCTGCCTCCTGGTTCAGTACTTCAGTGAGGTATCTGGAACGCAATGAATCGGCTGTGCACTTAAGCAGGCCGTTGCAGACACAATTTGACAAAATGTGGCATTATAGACCCGCCTGGCATCCAGTGCACATATGTATCAACTGGTGTAAATTATTGTTAGTGGTATCATCGATCCCGGTCTCGGCGGCGCGTTGTGTTCCACGCGCGCCTCCAAGAGATGTCGGCACTGTAAACAGGGCACGCTGGAGTCAATGCCTGCCAAGGTTGCGGAATTTGTTCAAAAGAGTCACCGCGGCCGTGGAACACCATGGACATTAGGAGAAACACAGATGGGATTAGTCAGTAAGAGTCTGACATTCTCTTCCGCCCCGCCCAGAGCAGAAGAAGCCATTTGATGATTTTCCATCGTTCAAAAAAATGGCGAATCATCGATGCGAAGAGAAGAATTCAAATCGCGTACCTACCTAATAATAAACAGCAATATGTTGGCCCGACATTTGCAAAGACTATTTTGTCAAAATTAAAGTCAAACAGACAAAGATTCTACAGTAATACGTATACTTTCCGCTCTACTATCACATCATAACAGTTTTGACGTCAATGCTTATTTTCTCCTAAAATAATAAAAGTTTTGAAAAAATAAAAAAGCTAAATGTTATGGCAGATTAATGCCTACTTCTATTTTATTATTGTTTGGAAATCTTCTAGCATGCAAAAAAGATTTTTAAAAATCACAAAAAGAAAAACAGTCTCTGGGGACGGAACTCAAGCCCAATGATTTGGAAAGCGATCATCGAACCATTAGACTAAATACTTCGATACAAATGTTTTAAAATAGCCGTTCTAGTTTGCCATGATTGTCAGCTTAGCTCCTTGAAGGTATAGCGTGATGATAATAATTTCAGCAGTTCAATCCCCAGTTATATAAAGTATTCTTATATAAACCCGTCGTAATCTGAAGGAGAATAAAACATAATGCAACATTGCTCATCCCCCAAAGTAGATAGCGTGATAATTTATAGCCTACGGTCAAATAAGGCCTATGTGGAATATATATACAAAAATTGAACAGAATCTGTCCGGCAGTATTTGCGTGATGCGTTCACAAACATACAGACAAACAGACAAACAGACAAAAATTCTAAAAATTATATTTTCGGCATTAGAATCATTCCCCGACCTCGTAGCAATTACTTTTTTCCAAAAATATTAAATGTACAGTTTTGACTTCGCTACAATTTTATTATAAGTATAGATTATCACGCGGATGTAATCGCTGTTAGGGTCTCCGCACACTACTGATAATCAGGCCGATTTTTGACAGATTTCTTCGAAGAAACTGCCAAAAATCGGTCCGATTATTATCGGTCGTGTGCGAGTGTGGAGACGCTTGTAGTTTTTTTTTATGGTACAGAACGCTAAGTGTACGACACTTTCTTCTTTTTTAGCCTGTCCGCCTACGACCGATTATTTTGACCGATTTTTGTCAGATTGTTTTGTCAGCGGAAGAAACCTGTCAAAATTTTGAAACAAGAACTTGAGATTATTTTTTTTTTAAGACGGGAAATCATCAAATAACTTCCCCCGCCCTTAGTGTCAGACTTTTACTGACTAACCCGTCTATGTTCCTTCATGTGCCCTTTGCGTTCCGGGGGCGCAGTATCTCTTTCGAACAACCCGCAGCAACTTGAGAACTTGACGTGACATTTTAATGGAACTGTCACAACAGAAATCAGACCTATTTTCACTATTAACAAAGTACCCTCGTCAATAATCTACGTCAGATCAAATTATTTAACTAATCCTGGTTTAACAAGACTATTATTAAAGTTAAAACCATTTATTTGAGTTAGTCGAGCAAATTATTTAATCAATTAAATTATTTGCCAATAACTTCGTAAAGCGGTCAATACTTTGTGTTTGGGTCTAAATATCTTGATCAAATTATTCGGAACCTTTTTAAATTCAATCAGCTGAAAACCTTTTGTTTCGAAATTAATGGACATGGTAGCTATTTATGTATGTATTTTGTTTTTTACATATCATTTTGTTTTTACATTTCATTTTGCTAAATTCATTTTTAATTTTATTTTAAAATTACCTTAACTTTATTTATTATAACAATCTAATAATAATGATGAAATGGCAGTTATTGTTTTATAATAGTTAAATGATAAAGTAATTGTTTATACTGATTTATATTTATCGTGAAATACGAAGCGAATTGTACGCTAACATTGAATTAATGATAGCATTGTATACTTTATTATAAGCCCTTGCTGGGGCTGCGGGTTGTTTGAAAGAGATACCGCGACCCCGGAACGCAAACGGCACAAGAAGTATCATGGATCGGTTTTAGTCAGTAAAAGTCTGACACTACCTCCTGCTCCGGCCAGGGCGGGAAAAGTCAATTGATGATTTACCATCCGAAAAAATTAAATATTATAAATATTATAAATTAAAACCCTCCGCTTGAATCACTCCATATATTGATGAAAAACGCATTAAAATCCGTTGCGTAGTTTAAAATAAATAATAATAAGCGTACAGAACGACAGACGGCGGAAAGCGACTAGGTTTTATACTATGTAGCGATTTTGCTTTTACGCGAGCAGAATACAAATCATCACGCCTGTACTACCCGAAGGATTAGGCAGGTGTACCAATGTACACCCACAGTTCGCCGGTATGTTTTAGGTCCAATGTAATAGAAGACGAGCTTATTGCCATTAACCGGACACACATCCTAACTCCGAGCTGCTACTGAGAATTTCATAGAAAAACACAATAACATTTTGCTCAACCTGGGAATCGAACCCAAGACCTCTAGCATAGCAGTAGCACTTCAGACCACTAGGCTAACGAGGCAGTTCATAGGATTAATGATGGTATATAAGACTTCTACGCGATTTTTCTTGAAATATTACAAAAGTAAAAGAAAGAGGTTTTGCAGCAGTTGTGTTTGCTTTTAACAAAATTTCCTTAGCCCCAGCTGTAGAAACACAAGATCGTAATCAACGTAAGAGCAATTTACCTGAATGTTTGAGGTTCCACATGCCTGTGTTTGGACAGAGTTAGGGTTGATACGGTACGACTAAATAACCTATTATAGTGTTCAATTTGTGGCCATTTGATATCTAAAGTGAAAGCGTGTGCGTTTAGGGATCTACAATTAATTTTCATTAATAACTGACTATTCTAAAGCTCATTTTTACTTTTTGCTGACACTTGCTAGGTGTTTAACTATGTCAGGGCTGCGAAAGTTCGAAGGAGTGGCCCTGGAACGCGAAGGGCATTAAGAAGGACTCGGATAAGTTTTAGTCAGTAAGAGCCTGACACTTCCCATCTTTTAAAAAAAGGTGCCATAACTGAAGGCCATCATGACACCATTACCAAAGAAAGTTAAAGAGTCAATTAGGTATTCACCTCTTGGTTTATAAGTAGAAAAACGGGGCATAACCATATGATTGAAGGCCTATTCACTCTATTCAGGGCCTACCCAAAAGACTCATACTTTGGGAACTTCTGATAGACATAATGTTAAGAGGCAGCCCTATCACCACTACAACGGGTTCAACACAACCGGTCCGGTTATACGCGCGCCGGGTAGCCGGTAAAGCGATGTAGTTCAAGCGGCATCCGAGCGCACTGAGCGACCTGATCAATAAGCCCGTCTGCTTACCCCCGGTTAAAAGGCTGATGTCATGCTTTATACAGCAAATGTGCTTACTTAGCATGTTAGCTGCTAGGATTAGTTGACTGAACCTGGTTTAAAGCTTGATTAAGGGTATGTTTGGATAATGTAGTGATGAAATTACATGTGTTGTGGTAGTGTGTTGGTTGGTTGTGTGTTTTTTAATTACTTGTTCATTTATTTCAGGTAACTTAGTCGTATAAAACACAATACAAATGTGAGTATACAAAAAAAAACTATAATAAATCTGTTTATGTTGTACGTTACCCTTTTGTCAGTTTTAAGTTTAGGATGTTACAAAATTATCGATCCAATTTAATTATTTTTTATTTCAATGAATATTGATTGGAAAAATATGTTGTCAAAAAATTATACAAAAACTAGCCTTTACACTTGAACTTGAATACATACAAAATGTACACGTGTGTGTAAATGTAATGTATGTATGTATGGAATAGCGGATAAAAAACATAAAAAACAGCTGTTCCCTAAAAAAATGCACTCATTTTTGTAGGGAACAATTTTTTATTTGATTTTTCAAATTTCAGAGTTGGTTCCATAATGAAAGTTGTTTATATTCGTGAGTACTTTCACCCCCTAAAAGATGGCAGGTGAATGAAAAGTCACCCTGCATACCTAGTCTGCGCAAGCCCATTAATCACCATCTCAGTTCAAAGTATCCAAGTTAATGAACACAAAGCGTGTCAAGCTGGCAGTAATTAAGTTAGCCACCTGCCTAGTTGACGGCAAAGCAAGCAATTTGATTAAACGCCTCGAAGCGCGCCGATTGACGCTGTAGCGTGCGGGGCGTGGACTTGCGTGAAGAGTTGCTGTATCTAGGTGAGTTTGGTGTAGTTTGTGAATAGAAAATGAGGGGACTTTTTTAAGGTTCCGTATTCAAAAGGTAAAGCGGGATCCTATTACTAAGACTTCGCTGTCTGTCTGTCCGTATGTCTATCCGTCTGTCACCAGGCTGTATCTCATGAACGGTGATAGTTAGATAGCTCAAATTTTCACAGATGATGTATTTCTGTTGCCGCTATAACAACAAATACAAAAACAGAATAAATTAAATATTTAAGGGGGCTCCCATACAACAAACGTATTTTTTTTTTGCAGTTTTTATAGAAAATGGTACGGAACCCTTCGTGAGCGGGTCCGACTCGTACTTGGCCGGTTTTTTTTGTATTTTATGGGTATTTTTCTATTGCTGGAATGAGTGAATATGGTGTATATACTAATTTACTCATGGTATGACGCAGGAAGACGCTGGATGCATGCCGCTTCCAATCGGTCCTTTTGGAAATCTATTGGGGAGGCCTATGTCCAGCAGTGGACGTCCTGCGACTGATATGATGATGATGATTTTTTAGTGTATTAAAGCTAGATTCATGAGGATTAGTATAGGATATAACATCACGGTACAACACACGGGAGCGCAGCAGGACGTAAATTAATGCGGATGAATAAATGATAAAGTCGCGTGCAGAAACTAGCACTAATATAAACGCTAAAGTTTGTGAGGATTTTTATAAAATGTCTGTTACTCTTATCCGGTGAAACGGTTGAACGGAACACATATAGATATAGATCTCGTTCACATTACAGGTTAAATATCCGGTGTTTGTGTTCCCGTTAGATAATTTAGTGCTTTGGCTTAAGCTGTAGATAGAAGCTAGTTGTACAATAACAACCAAATGAATTTGAAATATTGTTAATTTGTTTATTGGTTTTTTTTCGCATATCTACAAATTTTCATCATTTAGTTTGAGGTGGAACGTACCTGTATGTGGAGTTAGCAAAAGAGAAAAGTAACCAGGTGTCGCCTAATATATTCAAATATTATTAAAAAGCGATAGATGTTTTTGTATGAAATGATTTTTTATTATTATAAAATAAACAGTTTACTAATTAAATTAAATTCCAACTAAAAACGACGACCGGTTTCAAAGAAAACTTCAACTTTATTAGACGATCCGTTTACTTATATTTTTTATTGACCGTACAACATGCTGATTTTATAATAATGTACTTACATACCTACACGTTTATTGTATGTTTTACTCAGATATTTTTACTTTTGCTCGTATTGCAACAAGCTCTGAAGCAGGACACCTCGCTGAAAACATGTATACAGAGCCAAAAAAACTTTTCAAAAACGAACGTGTGAACTTTCCCAACGCTCGCCATATTTTTTCGTAGTTCCCGAAGCGAGGCGACGAATGTTTCTGATGACATGAAAAAAAATTGGCAAAGCGAGAATTGGACTAGCACACAAATGGTTCTGTACCACCATACAGTATTTAACACTGCATATCTCCAGAAAAATCCTTGTTTTTTGTATTAAAATCATCCATATACCTAAAAGTTGTTTATCTACGTAGTATCAGCGGTAGTATTTCTGCATGGTATTGAATAATAGGAAGTCGATATTAAAAATAGTGAAAAATTTATATTTTTTGTAAACAAGGTTATTTTTTAAAAGACAACCGCTTTTAGAAACTATGATGTGAAAAATAAGGTTGAAATTGTATATAAAAAAAATATTTCAACTCTCTACCTATTATTGTACTTATTTATTTATTTTATTTTAGGAAAGCTTACAGAGAAACAACGAGAACAACTTACTTATACGAGAAACAACCCGTTAACAAGTCTGACGGACAGATAGACGGACAACGGAGGCGTAGTAATACGGTTCTGGTGACACCTACCGGGTACGGAACCCTAAAAAAACGAAAGAGACAGCTTTCCAGCTAAAAAATCTCCGAGCGAAATGGATTGGAAACGACCAAAACACAATTGAACCGAGTTAAAGTCAAATGGGAATCGTAATAGTAGTACAAGTGAACCTACAGACAGTTTACAACTTTGTGTTGTTATATATAGGTGTTTGTTTTGAACTGCCCCGTTGGTCTCGTGGTCGCAAAGCGCGACTGCTGGGCAAGGGGTCCCGGGTTCGATTCCCAGGTCGGGCAAAAAGTGGTATTGGGTTTTTCCATTAGGAATTTCTCAGTAGCAGCCCGGAGTTTGGAAGTTGGTGGTGTGATACCCCCGTGCCTCGGAAAGCACATAAAGCCGTTGGTCCCGGCTGTCATTCGTAGATCTTTGACAGTCGTCACGGATAGTCATAAGCCAAGCAGTCTGACAACCAGTCTAACCAAGAGGTATCGTGTTGCCCAGTTACTGGGTTGTGGAGTTCAGATAGGCAGTCGCTCCATGCAAAACACTGGTATTCAGCTGAATCCGGTTAGACTGGAATCCGACCCCATTGCAGTTGGGAAAAAGGCTAAGCAGATGAGGTGTTTGTTTTGCTTAAACTCTTGTTTAGCTTATTATTTAATATGAACTAGCTATATACCCGAGTTGAGTTACGTCTTTGGTTACTGCTCCGCTCTCGTTATTAATAGCGTGATGCTCTAAGCGTATAAACCTTCTTCTTGAATTGCTCTATCTATTGATGAAAACCGCATTAATATCCGTTGCGAAGTTTAAAGATCTAAGCGTATAGACGGCGGGTCAAGAGTGAGAATGAGAATTTTCCAACCCGAAACAAAAAATGGGTGAGGCTGTGGCGTGGTACACAGCCGTCGGTTTAACGTGAAGTGTTTATGTATCATATACGCACATATACTTGATCTAAGTAGTGGCTACTTTGCTCTATCCAACGGCATATAAATTAATTGCGTACGACACGTAGTTACGGAGCTATAGCCCTCGCCGAGGCGACGTGTTTTCGTCTCATCGGTTTTAGCAAATGATATATATGTATACCCCTTCTTCTTCTTCTTCTTTCTTTATCGTGTGGGCAGTAAGGTCTAACGACCCCACACACACCCTTTTTTTTTTTTTTTTTTTAGAGATGGTAAAATCATCAAATGACCCCCCCCGTCCAGGGCGGGGCGGGAGGGAGTGTCAGACTTTTACTGACTAAAAACCATCTATGTTCCTTCATGTGCCCTTTGCGTTCCGGGGGCGCGGTATCTCTTTCGAACAACCCGCAGCCCCGGCAGGCATTTGGCCCTTAGTGGCCCCTTCCAGTGGCTGACACCTCCTTGCGCGGAACATGGACGCGCCGTCGACACGGTCTGTCGTTAGTTAATAACGTACGGACGGTGAGCTACCCATTGCTCACCGCCCACAGACCGTGCCTACGGTATCCGCCTGCGGGAGGCGCAATGGTGCCGTTATTGGCAATCCATTGCGCCGGCGGACGCGGTGTCAGCGGCGGCCGCGGGTGCGGCGGCGGCGGTGGCCGCGGGTGCGGCGGCGGCGGCGGCCGCGGGAGCGGTGGCGGCGGCGGCCGCGGGAGCGGCGGCGGCGGCGGCGGCAGCGGTAGCGGTGCGGGGCCTTCCCCCGGCTCTGGCGGGTACGGCGCAGGCCTTGCCCCCAGCCCGGTGATCGGCCGGCCTGTTAGCCCCCGCACATGCGTCGCAGTGCGGCGGGGCGTCACAAGCCGCGGCCTTGTGACCGGGCTGACCGCAGCGGAAGCATAGGGCGCTGCGGTCCACCTCCGAGGCGCACCGGCATGCCACGTGTTTCCCCACACACACCCTAGTGTCAGAGTTTCTAAACCGCCACAAGGGCCTCTGACATGGTTACCGATGTCAGTGATGTCCAAGATACACTTAGAAAGTACATATGAATTAGAAAAAGTCACATTGGTACTTGCCCGTGCCTGGTTGCGAACCCACAACCTCGTGCATGAGAGGCGGGCGCCTTAACCACTGGGCCATCACGACACTAAAGAAGAAGACCCCTATACTGTTTTGAAAGACGTTTCACGTCAAAAGAAAGGTGACGTGTATTGGTTCTTTTTTTAAAACAACAGTAATTTAGGTTCGTGATTGTACAAAGTTCAGTATATAAGATTTCCCAGATAACATTATATAGTTCATAGTAGCTTAACTACGTTTAAAAGGTCGGTCAAGATTCGTAGAACGATCAATTTAATATTGGACAGCTGATAAGGCCTTTTCGTGTTACCCTTGTTTTGCGTGGAATGGTGAAACTAAGGGTTCCGTAGCAACGTACAATATTTAACATTACAATTTTTTTAAATGTTTTGTTAAGCTTTTTCCCTAATATGTTTCTGGCTGACTTCCATCAGATTTTACTTTTGTACAGACTTGTAAAGTAAACATTTAATTGCAAACGGAACAAAATTAAATTAAAAAAGCAAGGTCATAGGGCATCAAAATCTCATCCGCATCGCTGTCAATGGCATAAGTGCCCACAAGGCTGGCAGTATTGCCACGTTGTAATGGCAATGCTGAGATTGGCCCAAGAATATTAAGGCATATTTGAATATATTAGAAAAAAAATGTAGGTCAATCAAAGTAATTGAAATCAATAACTTTGACTTTGACTACTACAAAACCTGACGATCCTTTTCATAATAATAGTTAAACCATTGTTTAAAGACTTAATACCAGTTCAGTAGATTATAAAATGAAAGCTTTGAGCGATCGTAGTCTTGACTGCAAATGTAAAATTATAATGCATTGTCACGTTTTATGGGGATCTCATATTAAAACTGGCATGCCTACGTTATGCCGACGATTTTGAGGAGTTTCGCTCCCGAGGGTGCCAACGAAGCCCCATTAAGCCTATGCTGTATATCCGTTTAAAAAATCAACTGATCAATACATTTTGTCGACAAAACCGAGTAAGAATAAGATAAATTAAAAATAAAGTTGTATTATTCAAAGTGTTCCGCATCTAACCACTAGTCATTTTTGTCATCCATCCATCAATATAATGACGAAAAAAGATGACGGATCATCATTTTTTTCATATGAAAGTATTATATGATAATATACGAGTTCTACAAGTAAGTAGAAACAATAACAAACTTACATATTGAAAAACAAAAATGTATTAAAAATTCCAGCTCAATCGAACACCGGGTCAAAAATTTATTAAGTTTTTGTGGTCACTTATGGTTACGTCGATTCTGTAAAATTCAGACATGAACTCGCATCTCACTTCGCTTAAGGTTTAAAATGACATTGATTTATTTGACACTTTGAAGTACGAAGTGAGCGTCGAAGTGACGGTGGAATTACCGTATACAATGCCACTTTTGCTGTAACATTATTATATTGCATTGCTATACAAATACGAACATCGGGAAGTGGCTCAAATTTAACTTGTACTACTTGGTTAGCCATCGACACGGGAACAGCCAAAAGTAAACAAAACCTTTTAAAATCACACAAACCCTTATTTATTTAGCTACACATAAATCTCACCCCGAGATATTAATAGCAGCCATTTTACCAAATCACAGCTACATTATAACTAGGGACATTTCCCCGGACGCCGCTAGCGCCACCTGGCGTGTTCACATTGCGATAACCGAAACTCAGCGGCGCGGAATAATCTGTAGCAATTCTATGGACCTATGAGCCTACATGGCGGATTATTGAGCATTTCCGATTTGATGTAATTTGTACAGGGAATATGGAAATTGTGGCTGTGGTATGAAGGTAAGTTAATGTATGTTTTAGTAATGTTAGCTTTTTAATGAATAATGGAAGTAATAAGATTAATCCGTCTGGATGCGGGTAGAGCAGGACTGGTCATTGTGGTTATGTTTAGAGAAGGCCTATGGCCAGTAGTGGACGTTGTTTGGTTGATATGATGGCGATGTATATCCATCACCATCATAATGGACTATAATTATTGTTTCACTGCAGAACTAAGGCCTCTTCTCACATAGAGAAGACACGAGCATTGATTATCAAGCTCGCCCAAGGCCAATTGACGTTTTTATGTTTAGTCGTTATGTATGTAGTTATATGTAAAAACACACTCTATCTCTCTCTCTTTCTAATCACTCTATCTATTGATGTAAACAATTACATTCTGTTTCGCATTACATACATCTGCATTACAATCTGTTTTGCAGTTTAACAGATCAAAGCGTACAGAAGGCAGGAAGCGACTTTGTTTTATACTATGTAGAGATTACCCAATAACACCAATAACAAACTGAAAGAAAACCTAAATCACGCCGTCACAAAAGCCGAAAACTACCACTTAATAAATAAAACATGGCAGGCACAACGAACTACAAATTGATATACCAACACTGAATAAAAAGGTATCCCCGGATACAGGTCTACTCGCATTTCATACAGAAAAAAAAATCCTTTTCGAACGGATTCAAGTAAATTTCCATTTAAAACGAGGCGATAAAAAACCGCTCACTTCTCGCCGTACAAGAAAAGGTTACGTAAGCCAGCCTTACGCCTTGACATTTAAACCCCTTTGCAACAATTCGACGCAGGTAACCCGCACCTGGTACTTCCAGCTCAATCAACCGCATTGCCGTATAAAATGCGGCTTGCTTACGTCGAATCTCGGTAGCGTGTCCGCTGAGAAAAATATCGTGTTCTCCATAATTTTAAGTGATGGTTTTAAATCTTAGTTTGTTTGAAAAACATCTTGGTTATTGTAGGATAGGGATTTGGAAACTTATATTAAAGAAAATGCTCCTCGTTGGATTGTTAAGTTGTGTTTTTTTTCCAGTGTGGATTTCAGTGGATATTTCCACTTAGTCTCCATTTGACTGCCTCGTTGGCCTAGTGGTCCTAAGCGCAACTTCTACGCTTAAGGTCTTGGGGTCGATTCCCAGGTCGAGCAAAAAGTGTTTATTTATTTATTTATTTATTTAACGCAGCATGGAAGACTTACAGCTAACAAACTAAATAGAAAGGAAACCATAGATGACAGGAAGCCAATTACAAGTCTTCGCGTGTAGAATTTGACAAAAAATTAAAAGTGAGCATACATTAGACACAGATTGTTGTTAAACGTTACACGTTAGTCTAAAACTATTCGATTTACAATTTAGGAGGATCAGATCATAAAATAAAAAGGTAATAGTGAAAGGTAGCTATTTAAAAAAGGTTATGGTTATGTTATTGGGTTTTTCTATGAAATTCGCAGTAGCAGCTCGGAGTTTGGATTTTGTGCCCGGTTAATGGCAATAGGCTCGCCCCCACATTACATGGGACCTAAAAAACATATCGGCGAACTGTGGGTGTACATAGGTACACCTCTGCCTAACCCTTCGGGGAATACAGGCGTGATTGTATGTATGTATGTATTTCCACTTAGACTCGGGGATGGCAACGCATTTGCAGATGTCTATAGACAGCGGTAACCACTTAACATCAGGTGGGCCGTCGGCTTGTTTGCCCGGAAGTTTTTAATGTCGGGCACAAAAGGAGGCTGTTGTTGTTTTTAGAGTTTATATAAGTTAAGATTTGGCTTCTTATAACTTTACCAGATTCTGTCCGAAACTTCGAAAGCGAGGATTTTTCAAACACGGGAGCGGAGCAGTAACCAAAGACGTTAAGTTGCGTCTTTGGTTACTACGTGTGTCAAAGTGTGATGTTATATAGCCTATACCATTCCTCATGAATCTGGCAATTGGGTAGATGACACCACTAACAAATAATTCCAAGACACAACTTCACTAAAAAAACACTTTATTTTAGCCCTGAAAACCCGATAAATTTTTGAATAACTATTATCATCAATTTTTAGTTGCTTTGAAATCAATAAATAGTTAGATACTGAATTGAGTCGACAAAAAAGTGACATCATAGTTGAGTATTGTCATACAAAATCTATGGGAAATTGCGTTTTGACAGCTCATAAAAAGTACGTCGATTGATTAGTGGTGTCATCTACCCAATTATATACAAATATATTTTTTCCAATACGACTGTTAGTTTCAGAGATAAGCGCGTTTAACAAACAAGCAAAACAACTCTTCAGCTTTATTATATTAGTACGGGAAAGAAGACTTTTGCTTTTTAATAAATCAGATTTCATCTCATTACCTTTTAGGTAACCGCCGACGTAATAAGTGCGCATTTTTGTGTAACATCTTTGCCTTTCTGATACGATAAGTAGGTAAGTATCAGCTTCTACCCCATCCTGTATTCTAATATTATTTTCTACGAAACCCAATAAACATTAGCAGGGCCGTCTTTAACCTATTGGGGGCCCGGGGCACATTACAATCATGGGCCCCTGTGTTTTACATATACATGATATTTGACAAATTGTTTTTTTTTTTTCATTGTTCAATTGAACCTAATTAAATTATATAAAAGAAACAGTAGGTACTAATATTTCATAAGGTTGGGGCATGAAACTTATAGTAAATCGCATTTAATTTAGCAATACGCAGAATGGAACGGCGGCTATAAAGAATGATTATTTTGAGGGCAGGCTGGGGCCCGCGATGTCTCTGGGACCCTGGGTCCCGGGCCTAGAGTACCCAGTGGAGAAAAGGGGCCTGAACATTAGACCTTTTACTTTTAATCCAATATGGAGGTAAGTAAGTACATTTGTACTACAAAACATTTCACCACAAGGCTCTGATTTCTTTCTTTTAATACAGTAAGAGGCAAAAAGGGAAAAATAACGTTAGTACTGTGTGTTTTTTGTAGATGTTTTTTTGGGTAAACAAAAATACCGGTTCCTCAGAAAGGCCGGGTGCGCAGTACTCGTAACCGGCGTGCTTGTATGACTGTGGACGAGGCGAAAGGAGAATGTAAGCTTCGAAATCACAGGACTGATTTTAACCAATTTTTTTACCAATATTTAGCTACATCATTCCTGAGTAACATAGGCTTGTAACATAACGCTACGACCCATAGAAGCGGAGCAATAACCTAAGACGTGCCTTATGGCGGGTGAATTAAGCCACGCGGACGAAGTCAGGGCAGCTCGCTAGGGCACGCCTCGATTGAGGCGGTAAGTCCCCTCTTTGAGGAGTGGCTAGAGCGGCGCCACGGCGCCCTCACCTACCGCCTGACGCAGGTCCTCACCGGACACGGAAGTTTCGGGAGGTTCCTGCACCTCATCGGGCGGGAGGAAACGCCCGGGTGTCACCATTGCGAGGATCGCCCCGAGGACACGGTGGAGCATACTCTGGCGGTGTGCCCTGCTTGGGCTGAGCACCGCCGAGTCCTCGAGGCGGCCATCGGCGGCGGCGCCCTCTCGCGTCCGGCACTGGTTCAGGCCATGGTCCGGAGCGAGGGGGAATGGGAAGCAGTCGCCTCCTTCTGCGAAGCTGTAATGCTAGAGAAGGAGGCGGCGGGACGGAGAGAAAGGACGAGAGAGAAAGGAGGGTCCCCCGTCCCAGCGGCCGCCGCGGTAGACGATCCGGGCGTCGGGAGCCACGAGACGACTCCCGGCCACCGTAGACGCGGGTCTGTGGACGGTGAGCAATGGGTAGCTCACCGTCCGTACGTTCACTAGCGACAGACCGTGTCGACGGCGCGTTCGTGTTCCACGCGCGCCTCAAAGAGATGTCAGCAAAATTGGATGGGGCCACTGAGGGCCGATGCCTGCCGGGGCTGCGGGTTGTTCGAATGAGATACCGCGCCCCCGGAACGCAAAGGGCACATGAAGGAACAAAGACGGGTTTTAGTCAGTAAAAGTCTGACACTCCCTCCCGCCCCGCCCAGGGTGGGGGAAGTTATTTGATGATTTCCCGTCTATAAAAAAAAGGGCAGCTCGCTAGTATAGTTTAATAAAACAAAAAATCTCATGAATATGAACTATATTTAGTTTGGAACTAACTCTGAAATCCTACCACTATTATAAACGTGAAAGTGTGTGATAAAATGGATGGATGTTTGTAACTCGTTCACGCTAAACCACTGAACGAAATCTGTTGAAATTTTGCACACATAAAGATATTGATTTAGCGTAACACATACATGATAATTGGTATCCAGTGGGATAGTTTAGTTTTTGGCTTGATTTGGGAAATACAGGCGTGATGTTATGTTATATTCCTTTTCATTCAAAAGTCTTGTTTGTGCAACAAACAACTGTCAGTTTCAGTGCAAAAGCGACTCGCAAAAAAACATTTGATTTGAACTTTCCAATCCATTTGAAATACATTTGATTTGCTTCACACAAAAAAATAATCCTGTCTGATGCAAGCGGGAGTTTTATAAATATAAACATACATACTATCACGCCTGTATTCCCCGAAGGGTTAGTCAGAGGTGTATCAATGTACAACGTACACCGGTTCACCGGTATGTTATTTTTAGGTCCTATGTAATAGGGGCGAGCCTATTGCCATTAAACGGGCACAAATGAAAACTCCGAGTTGCTACTAAGAATTTCATAGAAAGCCCCAATTACACTTTTTGCTCGACCTGGGAATCGAACCCAAGAGCTCTAGCGTAGCAGTCGCGCTTAGAACCACTAGGCCAACGAGGCAGTTTTTGGACAGTTGTTAAAAAAAATATGAACTTTTAACCAAAAGCGTGTTATTGACGTGAAAAGTTGTGATATTCGTACCATGTTTGTTTATCAAAAGCGATAACGTGAAAAGGGCAAAGCTAACGTAATATTATTATCATTGCTAGGGTTACCCTACAATGGCAAATAATTCATCTTTTAGATACGTTTGCAAGATTGATCGTTCGATTTTGTTTGACATCTAAATATAGGGCTGTTTGGAAGGTTACATTTATTTGAGATCTTGCTGTTTGTTTTCGAAAAGTAATGACTCTTCCTCTTATGATATTAAAGATCAAAGTTTCAACATTTTTTTTACGGAACTTGTTTTAAATGCTCTAACTATTGTTACATACACCCGTAAGCACAATGTTTATTGTGCGTTACATTATCAGTGGCTGAACTATTGTCTACTGCGCTTCATGTTTCGAGTTTGACAATACAAGCTGTTGATTTGCATCCTCGTCAAATTTTAGGAGCTTGTCATAACAAAATAGAAGTAATTAGTTGCAACTATCAAATAACAGTATTCCAGAATACTCCTCTTGCTAAATTCAGAATCGCCCAGTTGCGTATGTGGTAGGCAGAGTTGTCGCGCGGTTATATATATCAATGTGTACATAGTGCCTAAACCCTCCGGCGAGATGGCTAGCTCGAATTTGAAAATCATGTCAAAAAAAAAACAATTTATTTTATTATTGATTCGTTTTAAGAATCACGAGCATAGTTAAGTCCTTCAATTTGACGAGGATAATTGTTCCGGGCCTGGCTGTTGGTAGCGCACTCACAATACAGGAGGTATATTCCTTCTGTAGAATAAAATTAAATAAATGAGAAGGCTCTCGTTGGGCATTTGGATCAAAGGCTTGATTCAGAAAGTGGTACTCCTAGACACGGTGCGTAATGATAGGAGATTCCTTTCTCAGGAGCCCTAACCGGTAGCTTGGATTCTATTCCCGAGGCAAGTGGGCTACTATTTTTTATTGTTTTATAGGCTCGCCCTCTATTACATGGGTCCTAAACATCCCGGCGAACTGTGGGTGTTCTTTGGTACACCTCTGCTTAACCTATCGGGGAATACAGGCGAGATAGTATGCCCCTATTGCTAGTGGTATGTGCATATTGTGCTTTTATTTTTATATAAATATTTAAAAATGTATTTAATGTGTATTGTAAATAAATAAATGGAAATAACAATAATGTTTTTGACCTATAGTAACAGTTCCAACTCCTCAGACATTAAGGATATTGCCTTCTTCATCTCATCCGGGATCACTAATCCGGATATCCGGAATACGTGTCAGGGAATTGGACCGCGGTCTTGAAACGAACCGCAAATGTCGACGACATTTCCCGTTTCAGGTCCGGATAAGTAATTTAATGGAATCCGGGAAGATTCCTCCCGAGTTAAGAAGAAGGTGATTTTGTAATATTGATTTTGACTAACGAGCGCCCTCGTCTGTCTTGATTTTGTGTGCTCAATGAAATATTACGTTTTCTGGAGTTTTTAAATATAAAAAAATCGGTAAAAGATGAATATTTCAGTAAAATGAATTACTTAATTGTTTTTAATGTAAGTTATGAGTTTTTCATTTATAAAATAACGTTGTACGGCTGGCGACTAAAGTCTTTCTTCTTCTTTATCGTGTGGGCAGTATACAAGGTCTAACGACCACACACACCCTAGTGTCAGAGTTTCTAAACCGCCTCAAGGGCCTCTGACATGGTTACCGATGTCAGTGACGTCCAAGATAAACTTAGAAAGTACATATGAATTAGAAAAAGCCACATTGTCTGTCACTAAAGTCTTTAATAACCTACCATGTTTTCACTTCAATACTTTTGGTTGACTAGTAGAGAATGCCTATGGCATTAATTCCGCCTTTGTATTTTTTTGTTGCATAAAGTTTTTAATGAATAAGAATATATAATTCACAATATTATAGGAAGAAACGTAATGGACGTAATATTTAAATACAACAAGTTCTTAGCATAACCTAAAAAAACGAATGTTAAAAATAATGTCACGTATTATTTTGTCTGTAAAAATAAGAACGTTAACGGACTTTTTTCGGTGACTGTACATAAAAATATTCGAGCGAGAGTTTATTCACTGTTTAATTGTTAACTTTCTAATGTACCTGTGTTTTTACAACTTGGATAACTTACCACTTTCTTACTCAAAGTTTTAACCTAAGATTAGCTTCTGAATTATTTATAAAGACAGTATAGCTGTAAAGTAAGCTTGTTGTGGTTTTAAGGCAAACATTTTCAGTTACATTTAGTTTGCAGATGGCAGGTAGGGTACGGTCGCCAACAAAAGACGAAAGATTTTTTTATTGTGGTAATACTATATTACCGCATAGACTTATAATAATTAGCTGCATATTTTAAAGCCCATATTATTATCAATAACTCATAATTTTATCACTTATTTTATTGGAAATCTAGCCAAGAAATTGTCATAAAGTAACATAATGATTATGAATATGTATAGTTTCACATAGTGGCTAAATAAAACAAAAAAAAGTAATCCAGATATAACTGGAAAACTCACTTACTCATGGGGGAAATAAAAAAAAAACTAAATAAGTTAATCAAAAGTAATAACTATTAAGATAAAAAAAAAACTATATTCACAAACCAACCACCTTTTGTGGCTATCAGACACATAAAATTTTCCCTCCAAAGCTAAACTATAATAAACACAATATAACATATAACCTCATTTTAGAGAGGTGTCAAAGATATCGCATTCGCAACGCGTCACGTGCGCATCGTGTTACATCGGAACCGCTCGGGTGTCCTCGGATAATATGTCGTTAACGTGCAAGACGTGTGATTGGTCAGCTGCAATGTCACTTGAGATGTCATTATTGTGAATGTGAGAGGGAAGCTGTAGTGGCAGGTGGTTTATAAGGAAAACGGATAATTTCAAATTCAGTGTCCGGTCTCCGAGATTATTAGATGCCCTTTAGTAAGTCATATTTCTAAAGGGCATCTAATAATTTCAGAGACTGATTTGATAGCTCTATGTGTCTACTTTAAAAAGTGAGCTCTATGCTTGTGTGCTCAAAGCACATTATTAAAAAAAACATAATTATTCTAGTTTCACTTTGTGTAAAAAAAAAACTGCAGTTTGCTTGCGACTTTGTTCGCGAAGATTTTCTACCACATCACCTTCTATCATACATAAAAAGATTTTTTAAATCCGATTGGGCAGTTCCATACACATTAACATACAAACAAAAAATCTCTTTAGCTTTGTTATATTAAGTATTTTGCTGTTAAAAAGCAGTTTTATATGATAATAAATAACGTAATAAGCTTAAAAATACTCGTAAAATAAATGAGAATTGATCACCACGCTCATATAATTGACAAAGGCGCGATTAATTATATTTCCACAGTTCATTATTGTGAAAATGACAATAAAGTTTAAAACTTCGCGTGTACGCTGAGCGCTGTCACTGATAACGTTGATATCGCATTTGCATGTACAGTCACCGCCAAAATCTGATTGCGAAAAGATGGATGTAAAAAAAGTCTCAAGATTTTTTACTGTAGGATCGTAGCAGGTGGCGTTCTGTGGTTTCTGCCTACCCCCATGGGAAAAAGGCGTGAGTTTATGTATGTATGTATGTGTATTTTTTACTGTGTTTATTTAACGACAAAATACATTCATCCATCTACTGGCTTATACCCGCGATTTCGTTAGTGTTAGTATTGGCTTAATTCTTTTTAAATATATAAGGAAGTTTCCCAAGATACTTTTTATAACATCAGTTACCTGCCAGTGAAAGTCCTGTCAGAGTCAGTACAGCAGTTTAGGAGATATACGTAAGCCGGAAGAAACAAACGGACAGACAGACCAAAAATTGTAAAGAAAAATATTTTTGATATTAGTCCGATGTAAAGATTTATGTACGCTTAGTAACAACCTGTTATTTTAAAATGACAAACAAAACTTCAGTTTTATTTATTTGTACGATTATTACCTATTTTCTTGCTCTTAACTTACGTAATTATTATTCTATACAGAGATTGTATACTAATAATCCAACGATTTCCATCAGTCTAATTAGGGTAATTAGAATTGAATGAATGCTAATAAAAAAATCTATAATGGCTAAAAACTTTTAAATTAATTACAAAATACCCATAGCATTAATCCACTTCTGTCCCTGACTGTACGAGTAATACATCGTTTACGTGCAAATTGTAAAATTCGGGACGCTCTCAATGACACTCCCGACCAAACACGTTCAGGTATACACGGATTCAGTATAGGATTCTAAACCACACAGTGTTGAAGTTATACATCGCTTATTTGAAAGTACAGGGTGTCTGGTGGCAGATTTATGTTTTTGAAAGGGTATATCTAAAAAAGTTATTAACGGTTCAGGGGGAGATTGGTGTCATTCGACGCTCCATGAATGCGGATTTGTTAGTCACAATGCCGGAGTGGTCGGGGCAGCAACGTGCATACGCTATTGAGTCGTTTTTTAAGAGTGGTGATTCTAACGTGACTGCGCGCTGACATTTTTGTTCCCACTACAATATCGGCGATTAAACGACAGATTAAGTGTTAATTTGATTAAATCGTGGATGCAAAGGTTCCGCCAGACATCTTCTGCTTTAAACAAGCCTCAGCCGGGACCCAGCAGAGCATCAAGCTCCACAAACGAAAACGAAAACGTTCAAGAAATCTCGTTTTTTTTGAAAATTTTCGGGGCCATGCTTTAAATGTCCACAGTGAAAACTATGGACTTATGATTACTGAATATTTTTTACCAAATTTGCGAGCACATCCATCCTACTCGACGCACACGTGGTTTCAGCAAGATGGGGCGACTCCTCATACAGCCAGGACGTCTATTGCTTTACTTCGTCAAAATTTTTCGCATAAATTGATGAGCCGCTTTGGAGACATCCCGTGGCCACTAAGGTCACCAGATTAAACTCGAATGGACTTTTTTTATGGGAGCTATCTCAAAAGCAAAGTTTATGCCAATAATCCTCTGTCTATTGTGCAGTTAAAGGAAAATATCCGCAATGCAATTAAGCAAATCCAGCCGAGGTTATTGCAGCGCGTAGCCCATAATACGATGGACCGTTTTAAACAGTGTGTACGTCTAAATGGACATCATTTAGTTGAAGTAATTTTTAAAAAGTGAAATCCGCATTATTCATGTATTTACTGAATTAGTTAATAAAACCATAAGTTCATAAGTTTTTCTTTTATTAGCTTTTAAAAACATAAATCTGCCACCAGACACCCTGTATCTGGTGTTTCATACAAAAGTGCAACACTTAAAAGGTCAAAATGTATGGAGCTGTCCCTTTTAAATAAGCGATATATCAAAGTCAAAGCATTTATTTCAAACAGAATATTTACAGACACTTTTGTCAAGAATTTAGACAGAAAGTTGAAGCTAGTTGCTTATTTCATAACGTAAGTCTCTTTGGAGAAGAATTAGCAAGAAACTTTACGGAAAAACGCAAAATTTCAACGCTAAGTAAGTGAGTAGTTTATTGTGGAATGGACAGAACGATAATTTTAATTATAATGCGTAATTGGTAATGAACTTATAATCATCATAAATAGAGTTGATAATTATGTACAAAATAGAGAGATACATTTATTATCATGCATGGAATTATGAACTCGTATTTTATACGTATATAATATTATAAAGCTGATGAGTTTATTTGTTTGAACGCTCTAATCTCCGGAGCTACTGGTCCGGTACAGAAAATTATTTCTTGAACAGAAAGCTGCGTTATGTCTGAATGCGGCAGGCTATATTTTATAACCAAAAAACTTAGGGATCCGTAAAAAAAATGATGCAAACGAAATCGCAGGCAAAAATTAGGCAACCAATAAATCCTAAGCTAGAGGTCTTGGATTCGATTCCCAGATCAAGCAAAAAGTGTTATTGGGTTTTTCTATGAAATTCTCAGTAGCAGCTCGGAGTTAGGATTTGTGTCCGGTTAATGGCAATAAGCTCGAACTGTGGGTGTTGTACGTTCTGTACACCTCTGCCTAACCATTCGAGGAATACTGGCGTGACGGTATATGTTATGCTAATAAATCTTAGCACATATTGTTCTCAGTCTTCACTGATAGTCCCACAGCAGACTTCCCAACCAAGATAAATAAAAGAAACTCGATTAAATAACAAGATTCCGTCAACATTTTCTCGAAGAACTTCAGAACTATTTTCTTATCGAATCGGCCATCGATATAGATTGCAACGGTCAGAAAGCTTTTAGTTGAAGATTGGCTTGTCCGCAGCTGTTCGCACGGAAAGTGCATCTACCTGCACTTTGCGCTCCAATAACTCGGTACTGTCTTCAATAATATTACTGTTATTAAAGTAAGATAAATATGAAGAATGTCGGGATGAAGCAGTGGTTAAAACACCCGCCTGTTATGCCATTTACGAGTATGCCATATGATGTTATATAGCCTATAGCCTTCATTGATAAAATGACTAACCAATACAAAAATAAGTTTTTAATTCGAACCATCATGAGGTTGAGGTTGGTTATGAGGTTAGCGCGTTCTACCAAACAAACAAACAAACTCTTCAGCTTTATAATATTAAGTGTAGATTAAATTTAAGTAAGCATGTTTAAAAATCAATAGTTCAATAGGCTCGCCCCTATTATATGGAAACTTAAACACACCGGCGAACTGTGGGTGTTTATTAGTACACCTCTGCCCAACTATGTTATGTTTATGTATGGAGTTTCTCGACCGTTCTTCTCCATACGACTACCTTTTGGAATGGGCAACTAGATTCAATATTAATGACTTTTTCATGTAATGACGTTCAAAAATGCCTTTTAATGGCCTAATTGAAATAAATGATTTGACTTTGACTTTGACTAACCCTTCGGGGAATACAAGCGTGATTATATGTATGTTTAAAGAATACTTCAATATAATATAATTCAGCCCAAAAGTCTTATTAAATAAATCTGTGTACGTCCATCAGGCAGACACCACGTGGCCCGTCTGTCATGTTATCCCCTATATCCTCTTGTCCTCCATTACTCACACATGATAGCGAGTACATAGTATATTGTCCTCATTCATCTCCGCGCGGTTAGGGTAACAGAGTCTGTGCTATTTTGTGTCTGAAGTGTACTTTTATTTATATTAGATACATTTTGCGCAGAGGCTGAGCGCTCAGCTGCTGTACAGCGTGTCGTGGGTTCGAATCCCGAGCAAGACAAATATTTGTATGGTTTATATGTTGTTGTTCCGAATTTGGCTGTTTGTGTATGTGAGTATATATGTTTGAAAACGTAACTACGATACAGGAGAAAATCTTAGTGTGCTGCGTGTGTTTCAATTTCTTTGCGGGATCCAAGACAGTTGAATCGTTTCTCCGGGACTCGTCGAACTTCATTGCCGATTTTCTGGCGATATCCACAGATGATTCTGGCTTTCTGGAGTTGCAGTGGTTGAGGATAGAGTGGCTAGCTGGCTCCTTAAAAAAACATCGTTTTTAAAATAACCGATGAAACACTAGGAATGTCTCCTGTACCGCTTTCTATTTATTCTGTAAACTACTATTTTCCCGCAAATACATCCGCGTTTTAATTCACTATCAATAATCAATAAAACCTCTGCTTTCTCTTCGTTCACGATAAGCATTATTGCAGCGCAGACAAAGTATTACGCTACTGATATAAATCCTATTTTACGCGCGTAAAGCTTAAAATGATAATAATTTACCCGCGGTTTGGAGTGACGAGAACCTTTTGCATTTTCTTCTTAGCGGTTTATGGAGTACGCAGGGAGGGAGGTTATTCGAATGATAAAGTAAGTAGTACATAACTTTGGAATATTTAAAAGCATTCATGCATCAAGTTTATCAGTTGGTTTAAGTCCTGCCAGAATAAATCAACCCACATCAACATTTTCGCCATTTTACGGAGTGATTGCAATTGTAAGGGATATATCTGAGGCCCTAGTGAAAAAAGGTCTAAATCCAAAAATGCATTTTTTGTTTGCAACTTTTGGATTAAGATAATTTTTTCCCATTAAGATATTATGCTTACCTCCATGGGGAAAACACGTGCGCTTATGTATGTATAAATATCCTTAAATAAACGTTTACCCAAGGAATTGTTCCTGTATCGTGGGTGTGTTTACAAATATATAAACTCACATACACAAACAGCCAGACCCGGAACAATTATTATTATCTGTGGGTCAAGCAAATATTTGTTCTCTTCGGGAATTGAACACGCGACATGCAGCGTAGCATAAAAATGGGAGAGCTGTTATTACTATACAGCAATAACAGTTCAATATATACCATCACGCCTGTATTCCCCGAAAGGTTAGGTTAGAGGAGGTGTACACAGAGGTGTACCAATGTACACCCACAGTTAGCCGGTATATTTTGGTCCCATGTAATATGTACATACAGAACTGAAACTATGACAGAAACATAATTTTACATAACATTATTTATTAGTCAGTAACGTAACATACGATCATACATACTATCACGCCTGTATTCCAACTAGGGTTAAGCAGAGGTGTACCAATATACACTCGCAGTTCGACGGTATGTTTAGGTCCCATATAAAAGGGGTGAGTATATTGCCATTAGCCGGGCACAAATCCAAACTCCGAGCTGCTACTGAGAATTTCATAGAAATACCTAATAACACTTTAAACCCAGTAACGTAACATATTGGAATATTAAAATATTTCAACGTAATTAATTTAATTATTAAGACAATATGGGTGGAATGTATCCAGGATTTTATACAAAGTATGTTCGTGGAGTTGTTTGCTCGTTTTTGCCTATAAAGAAACCTAAGTTTTGGTACAGGCAACTAGCTTCAACTTTCAAACTAACAAAACGACTTCTTGATACGTAACAAAATAAGAGAGTGTTCATGAAGTTTCTTGCTTTTTCTTCTCCATAGAAACTTGCCTACATTTTGGGAACATGCAACTAGCTAAAACTACCCTCACGCAGTTTACTTACATTAGAAAATAAACTCTAAATCCGCAACATTTAAAAGCAAAATTTCCACAACAAAATAACTCCACTCTTCAATAGAATAGAAAAAGCCACGACATATATAATATATAGCTAAAGTTACTGACATACAAGGTGACATTATCAGATGAATGGACCGGCTGACGTAGGCGGCGTAGCCTTCGTAGCAAGGCCTACGTCGCGGCGTAGCGCTACGAGGCCTACGTCACACGTAGGAGTGTAATATGGCGTCATGTGTTACGTCACAGAGATTTTATTCCTTTTTTAAATGTTACTTTTTAAACCTTTAAGGGTTATGCACATGGTTGATTCTCTTTGAAGGTTGACCTTTTTTAAGGTTGCCTTTTTTTGTTAAAGTTCATGGTATTGTGTCGTGGACTTTAACAATGAAACATAAAACGTTTGGTTATTATTATTTTTTTCACAGAAGCCTTTGTCGAAATAGAAAAAGAGCAGATTTAATTCAAAATGTTGGTAACAATTTAGCCCGTACACCCAAGGTTAGTAGTTATGATTTTCTAGATTATCTTTTATTTATTAATATTGTCAATTTTGTCTTAATAAGATGGCACTGGGGCTTTCGTCATGTTTATAAATATAATGACTTTATATGGTTACTAACGGTCTCAGCAGACGGTGTCCTGAACTCTAACACAAACAAAAAATTTCATTAAAATCAGTCTAGCAATTTAGAAAAAGTTCAATGACACACACTCGTACTATCCCAAAAATACCTTCGTCTGAATGTCTGTCCTAAACTAGTTTACAAGTCAGTATGACCTCCAAAAACTCCAATTAAGCTTAAAGTCCCGTGTTGGTGGTAAAGTAATGTGCTTAATTGGCATTTAAACTCGTGTCGTACATGACGTCATGTCACGTGTTACACGAGATCTAACCGAGAGACGTAAGACCGCATTCACATTTAGGCGACTTTAGCAGCGCGACAATCGCGCGACCGGCTGTCGCACTGCTAATGTGCTAGTGTGAAAGCGGCCTAAGTACTTTGTGCTGATTAGTAATAGCTGCTGCAGAGGAACCTATTTTAATACTTACATAAAATTACATAACCTACATAAAATTACATTATATAAAATTGAATGAGACGATAAAATTACTTTAATGATGATGATTATTATTGATGACGCAGTGTTTTTTTTTTTTTTTTTAAGACGGGAAATCATCAAATAACTTCCCCCGTCCCTTAGAGTCAGACTTTTACTTACTAAAACCTGACTATGTTCTTTCATGTGCCCTTTGCGTTCCGGGGGCGCGGTATCTCTTTCGAACAACCCGCAGCCCCGGCAGGCATCGGCCCTCAGTGGCCCCTTCCAAGTTTGCTGACATCTCTTTGAGGCGCGCGTGGAACACGAACGCGCCGTCGACAAGGTCTGTCGTTAGTTAGTCAACGTACGGACGGTGAGCTACCCATTACTCACCGTCCACAGATCCGCGTCTACGGTGGCCGGGAGTCGTCTCGTGGCTCCCGACGCCAGGAGCGTCTACCGCGGCGGCATGACGCAGTGTGGCGCAAGCAATCGGCCTTTACTTCGCAGGTTGCGTGCCAGTCCCAACATCTTGCTGCAGTCGGTAGTTGCCCGGGCAGATAGCCCGCTTGTGAGGGCATTAGCCGATCGAACGAGGTCTGTTTTAGTTATTAAATACTAAAGTAGGCTAAGAAATTGTTCCTAACACAGTGCACTTCATTTGACGGCCTACGCGACTACTGCGCTATAGGTCTTTGGTTCGATTCACAGGTCGAGGAAGCTGTTATTGGGATTTTCTATGAAACTCTCAGTAGCTGTTCAGAGTTAAGATTTGTGCCCGGTTAATGGCAATAGGCTCGCCCCCTATTACATGGGGCCTAAACATACCCGGGGACTGTGGGTGTGCATTGGTGTACTTCCGCCTAAGCCTTCGGGGAATACAGGCGTGATGGTATTAACATACCATCACGCCTGTATTCCCCGAAGGCTATAATATTTTCTTGTTTAACATAACATAACTGTTATGTTAAACAAGAAAATATTCTCATCAGAAATTGTTATTGTTAGTGATGTTCAGAAGATAGCCGTGGTCGTATACCACTTTGCCCTAAAGCGTATACTTGCTTGCTTATCGTTAGAATGTATTGTTTTGTTAGGGTAGGTGGCATATAACCATGGCTGTTATGATTTTGTGGGTAGACAGCCTTACTTATAAAAATAACGCTAACTAATACTTAGCTACCTCTCAATTGTCTAACTCTTAAGTCCTTGAGTAGTGATCAATAACAAACGTTTAACGGGGGAAGTCATTTGATGATTTTCCATCGTTAAAAAAAAATCCTTTCCGTGACACGTTGTACGTAACAATTTTTTTTTTTAAATCAGCGACGAATAATATCATCCCCTGAATCTATGGCAATATTCGCTACGGAACCCTTTCACCGAGTGTGAAAATGCGATAAAAATCCCAAAGGTATAAGAAAACTTGAGAAGTGTCCACTGCACTGACACCCGATAAAGTGTCGCGTGCCTTAATAACAGAAGATTCTCCAGAGATTGACCCTTGTCGGATTTTTGAAAGGGTTTAAGAGGATCATTGTTTAGGTTGCCCTACCATGAGGGCGGAGCGACCGACAACACGACTACGTGGCTATATAATTTGATATTTACATACGTACATAAACTCACGCCTTTTTCCCACGGGTGTAGGCAGACATCACAGAACGCCACCTGCAACGATCCTTATAGACGGGGGTGTCACACCATCAACTTCTAAACTCCGGGCTGTTACTGAAAAATTTCTCATGAAAAAACCCAATAACACTTTTTGCCCAACCTGGGACCGAACCCAGGACCCCATGCTCAACAGTCATGCTTGCCACCACGAGACCAACGGGACAGGTACAGAATTTGAATTTTTTGAAGGGGTCCCGGGTTCGATTCCCGGGTCGAGCAAAAAGTGTTAAGTAGTGGGTTTTTCTATGAAATTCTCAGTAACAGCTCGGAGTTTGGATTTGTGCCCGATTAATGGCAATAGGCTCGCCCCTATTACATGGGACCTAAATATACCGGCGAACTGGTGGGTGTACATTGGTACTACACCTCTGCCTAACCCTTCGGGGAATACAGGCGTGATGGTTATATTACAGCCTTAGTCTGCGATGTCTTTTGTCAAGTTTATTGAGCCCTAAGATTGGTAATAATCGTGTCGTTGTGACAAAGGGTGTAAGTGGTCCAGCGGGGCTCTTAGAATCTTGGGGTAGTATTAAGTTAACTAAGGGTTGGCACGTGGTATGTGTTGGGTTCACGACTTTAGCCTTGGGTCTAGGTAATTCGAGATTTTCAGTTCATTGAACTTTGAGCTTGTGTGAATCCAGACTAGTCTTATATAGTACTATTATAAATGTAAAAATTTAGATGGGTGCTTCTTACTCAATTACACCAGAATGGTTGAACGGATCTGGATGAAATTTGACTCAGAGATAGATCAGTAATTTTTATCCCGAAAAAAAGGGGGTTCTCGTGGCATTATATATCAACTTTGAGACACGGACGGAGTCGCGAAGAAAAGCTAGTCTATCTACATGTATACTAATATTATTAAGGGGAAAGATGTTGTTGTTTCTTTGTAACGAATAGGCTCCGAAACTATTCGACCGATTTTAACCATTTTTTCACCAAAATTATAATAATATTTTACATTATTACTTAGTGATATAGGCTATATAACATCACGCTACGATCCATGGGAGCTGAGCAGTAACCAAAGACACAACTAAACGCGGATGAAACAAGCAACGCGGGCAAAATCACGGATGGGTCTCTAGTTTTAATTAAAGCTATAAATAATGAAGCAGGTTCAGTTTGTAAATCAGATTAGCAATTCATATTGTTTAATATTAAACAAAATCGTTTAAATTATTCATATACGAGTACAACAAATTCACATTATTACTTAACTATTAAAATGACAGCGCTGTTAATTAATAAAAATGATTAATTTACAATATCTGGGATTAATTATCAACTGAATATTATATTAGTTATTGAACTCATTAATTACTAAAACAATTAGCGTCATAGCTGTTTTTATGCAGTAATTAGGTTAGTAAATTAATTCATGGTTTTAGGGTCCTGTGGATGGGGGTGCGGAGAACCGAACAGTGATGATGATGTGGGTCCCGTAGAAAAAAATACCTACTCTATTCTCAACTATTGCCTGCCTCGTTAGCCTAGTGGTCCTAAGCGTGACCTCTACGCTAGAGGTCTTGGGATCCATACCCAGGTCGAGCAGTGCTATTGGGTTTTTCTATAAAATTCTCAGTAGCAGCTTGGAGTTAGGATTTGTGCTCGGTTAATGGCAAAGGGCTCGCCCCCTAACGTAACTTGGGACCTAAAACATTCCGGCAGACTTCGAGCAGACCCTTCGAGGAATACAGTCGTGAATGTTAATGGTCTATTCTCAATTAACTGACGGCAAAAATTAGGAACAAGCTCATAATGTACAGCAAAAAACAATCAAGTCTTAGTAATTCAAACAGCATTATGTGGCCACAATCAGAACCACTTTAGAAACGCATAAAACCTATTTAAAAAAAAATCACAATGGCCGAAATAGCCCTCGTAATGTGTAGCTCAAAACTGCAAGCGCCAATGTAAAAATGTTTCCATCCAACGTCCATTCAGACTCATTGTCAGCCAGCTGAACAATGAGCTAGTGAGTGAATGAGTGAACCATCCCAGTAATGGCTGCATAAAATTGTTCATTCCAATCTTTGTTCGGGATTTTTTGTTAAAGAAATGGGTCTAGTTGATGGTTTATTTCGTTCATTCTTTCATTGGTGTACGTTTTGAGTTTTATAAAAGGATTCAATTTAAAAAATGATTTATTTTATTTTTTGGAGCTCTGAAAACCTTTGGACGTGACTGTACTAAAGGTTAGACAAGCGTATTTGAGGTGGGTAACATTTGAATTGCGAATGACATTCTCATTCAAATCTCAAATTATGATTGCAATCCATAATATTCACTAGCAATAGGTTGTAATAAATATAAACAATTTTGGAATCCTGTCGGGCACAGCAACATAATAATATACGTATATAAAAATAAATAACATTGAAGTGTCACCCCAAAATCTTATTATTTTCTAAATACCAATTTTTTGTCTGTCTGTATATCTGTTTGTTCCGGTAACCGGCTAGAATGATTTTGATTAGCAGATAGCTAATGTTACTAGGAGTATCTTAAGCTTTTACTTTATGTAATAATATAACTGTGCAAAACAGACATTCACGCGGACGGTGACGAGGGCCTAAGCTAGTGTATTAAAAACAGATTATTCGATTGTATTATTATCAATAGCGATGCGTTTATTTTCTAAACATAAAACTTAAAAATAATAATCAAAATTAAAAACTATGTACAATTAGTAAATAGAATGAAGAAGCTCATAGGGCAGGGATGGCGAACCAATGGCACGCGTGCTAGTAGTAGCACGAGACAAAATAATTCGGGCACGCTGATATTTGACGAATGTATTTGGTTGAAATAATTTGCAACACCAGAAATTACACCAACCTTTTATTCAAACAAACAAAAATAAAATAGTAATTATTATTTTCAAACGAGTTGCAAACAAAGTAGGTAAAGAATTAATATTTGGCATCTAGTTTTATTTTTCTCCATTAAATGGCTTTTCCTTTTTTTTGCCGATGGGAAATTATAAAAATAATAATTAATTAATTACAATTATTATATTATTACTGTGGGTGTACATTAGTACACCTCTGCCTAACCCTTCTGGGAATACATTAAATGGCTAAGTCAAGATTCTTTGATGGCACGTCATAGTCACATTATCAATTTTTTTTAAATAAAAAATGGCACGTTCACCGCTAAAGGTTCGCCATCCCTGTCATAGGGCATCAAAAATCTCATCCGCATTGCTGTCAATGGGACAAAATGCCCAAAAGGCTGGCAGCAATGCCACGTTGTATTATTAAATGAATTTAGGTGAATTCAGTGCTACCATTTTTTTTTTTAATAATGTAGGTAAGTGTGAATGAAAGCAACAGATTTTTAACATTACAATGCATAATTTCTATTCGTTATGTGAAACAAAGCTGGCAGTATGCAATGGTTTTAAACGACATTATTTCATACATCTGTAGCCAAGCGGGCTTCGTATGTTCAAAAACCCCGATATTTTTCAGCGAACAAGTTGAATTAAAATTTTCATTTATCCATTGAAGCGTTTTGTGTGAAATTTTTTATAGCATAGTGGTTCAATGGGTTATTTTTTTGTTCGTTTTTATTTGTTGCTGCTGAAAATAGGCTTTTGTCGCCATATTGAATTTGCAATTATGCAGCCTCGGTTATTTTTCGCTCGTACGAACTATATGAAAAAAAAAATGTGGGTACTAGGGTAACTAATGAAAATATAAATTGATATTAAAAACTAGACACTAAACTATTGACTGCCTCGTTGGCCTAGTGGTCCTAAGCACGATTGCTACGCTATTGGGTTTTTCTATGAAATTCTCAGTAGCAGCTCGGATTTGTGCCTGGTTAATGGCAATAGGCTCGCCCCCTATTACATGGGACCTAAATATACCGGCTAACTGTGGGTACACCTCTGCCTAACCCTTCGGGGAATACAGGCGTGATGGTATATTATTTATTTTTTATTGAAAATTAGCTTTTATTCGCCAATTCGTCCGCGTCAAAGTTGATACATTATCCTACGAGAACCGCTCATTTTTCCGGGATAAAAAGTAGCCTACGTGTTTTTCCAGACTATCATCTATCGCTGTGCCAAATTTCATCCAGACGTGCTTAGCTGTTCTGGCATGATGACTAACATACATCCACCCATCCATCCATCCAAACTTATGCATTTATAAGTAAGATAATGGAAGGCTTGTTTACCAAACATTTGCTTTTTTACAATAGTAGTTTTCTCCTTCTTTATCGTGTTGGCAGTAAGGTTTAACGACCCCACATACCTTTGTGTCAGAGTTTCTAAACCGCCTCAAGGGCCTCTGATATGGTCACCGATGTCAGTGATGTCCAAAATAAACATAGTAAAACACAAAATAGTAGTAATATAATGGAACGTAAGTTTAAACCAAACACAATCATAGATTTAATAACTTATTTGGTTCTTCAGTCACTTTAATTTCTGTAACTAAGCATTTGTTTGGAAGTTAGTTTTTATTGTACTGTCACATAAGTCAAAAAAGTGGGTCAACCTCGGAATTAAAGATAAAAGAAGACGCAGACACGAGATCTTATGAGAATTTTTAACCAACTTTTAAATTACAAAACAGAGGTTTAAACTTTGAAGCGTAACAACTTTGGCCGCGACTTCGACTGCGTGACAGGCGGTCTTCGTGGGTGCAGACGAAGTCGCTGATTAAGAAGTAGCTTATTTTTTTTCTTGGTCTTTATCAGAATCGGTTCAGTAGTTTACCTGAGAAAGCGTAACAAACAAAGAATTGAACAAGCTTCCTTTCGAATTTATAATTCACACAGCCTTACTTATAAAAATAACGCCAAATAATACTTAGCTACTTATCAATTGATTAACTCTCAAATCCTTAACTAAAAATTAATTGTTTTTCACATAGCAACCACTTTCAACGGTGTCTCAGGTGAAAAATCTTACCTATAAACGTTAATCAGCGTTGAGATGTTGCCTAAGTGACAGAAAATTTAAACAGCGGTGACCCGTTGTTTAAGTATAGTCCGGAAGTAAGATGGCGGGCTACAATCAGCTGTGACGATGACATTTTTGGTCTATGGATTCTATTGTAAATTTTGACAATTATGCTCAATCGATTTCGTTCTTTAGTCGAATAATTTGGCCATGCTCTATGCTGGCCGTCTAAGTTTTGGCAGATTAAAATAGTGTTTCATCTTTCAGTCAGTCACATAAGTGGTAGCTAAGTATGAATTAGCGTTATTTTTATAAGTAAGGCCCTATTAAGATTTGGATTCTCTCTCTTTCTAAGATGCAACCATTAAAGGTCAGGTTTAATAGACGTATGTTTCATTGTAAAGTTAGCACTTCTTAAACCAATGTAAGATGCAAGTTTCTCTTAATTGAAAAAGTAAGCAATTCTAAAATAAGTCCACGTAATATAAAATCAACATCATTATATCAAAACCAGAAAAACGGCCGTAATAAGAAACAATGCGGTCATTATGAATAGATAATGAACCACGTTCAAAAGCAGGCTAAGTAATTAGGCAAATAAATGTAAAAACACTAGAGGTTCGTTTGTTATAATATTCTGTTGTAACGTTAAGCCTTTGATATCGCAAAACATAATTATTATGAATTATAGAGACAATAAAGATCTTAGGGCTGTCTCAGAAGACACCTTAATGTGCATTATTAAGCAAAAGGTCTTTATGAATAAGAATGTTATAATAACTCTTGTAATATCTTATATAACTGCCTCGTTAGCCTTGTGGCTAAGCACAACTACTATGCTAGAGTTCCTGAGTTCGATTCACAGGTCGAGCAAAAAGTTTTATTTGGATTTTTCTATGAAATTCTCAGTAGCAGCTCGGAGTTTGGATTTGTGCCCGGATAATGGCAATAGGGTCGCCCCCTATAACATCGGACCTAAATATACCGGTGAACTGTGGGTGTACACCTTTACCACCTCACATTGGTACATCTCTGCCTAACCCTTCGGGAAATACAGGCGTGATGGTATATATAATCTTCTAATACTATCCTAATCTTCACTAACTAAATGAAGCTAAAGAAGTTTTTTTGTTTGTTTATTTGCGCTAATCTACAGAACTTCCAGTCGGATTTGAAAAAATCTTAGTGTTTAAGATAGCCAAATTCATGAGGAATATTATAGGCTATGTAACATCACGCTATGACACACGGGAGCGAAGCAGTAAACCAAAACATAACTTTACGTTTGTGTTCCGGACTCCACTTTTTTTTTTAATGTCAGTGGATGACAAACGAACCGACGGCCCACCTGATATTGAGTGGTTACCGCCGCCTACAGACATATGCAATACCAGTAGCCGGACAGATGCGTTGTCATCCCAGAGACAAAGCTGACATCTCTCATGTGCCTGTTGCGTGCGTGTTGTGTGCTGTTGTGTTGTTGTTGTTGTTGTTTGACGGGCCTGTTGGTCAAGTGGTTAGCGGCCCTGACTGCTAAGCCGGAGGTCGTGGGTTCGATTCCCACCCAGGACAAACATTGTGTGATGAGCATGATTGTCTGTTCTGTGTCTGGGTGTGATTTATCTATAATATGTATGTATTTATAAATTATATAAGTATGTATATCAGTTGTCTGGTTACCATAACACAAGCTCTGCTTAGCTTGGGATCAGATAGCCGTGTGTGAGTTGTCCCAAGATATTTATTTATTTATTTACTTTCCCGGACAAGCTCCTTCACAGAGAGCTCTATTACTTTTAAGTGACTATTGAATTTACCTGATTCAGTAATAAAATTATTCCTACTCTAAGTTTCAAGGCGGCCCCTTGAGTATAATCAAGTTAAATCAATTATTTCAAATAACCCATTTACAAGCACTTTTGAATTGTCAAGCTAGGTAACCCTCTTGTCCCCTTGAATTTTTTTTTTTTTTTTTTTTTTTTTTATATCTTGGGACAACTCACACACGGCTATCTGATCCCAAGCTAAGCAGAGCTTGTGTTATGGTAACCAGACAACTGATACACATACTTATATAATTTATAAATACATACATATTATAGATAAATCACACCCAGACACAGAACAAACAATCATGCTCATCACACAAAGTTTGTCCTGGGTGGGAATCGAACTCACGACCTCCGGCTTAGCAGTCAGGGCAGTCAGGGCCACTAACCACTAGACCAACAGGCTCGTCAAAAATGACGTCAATTAAAAACATTTTTGTAAATGAGCTATTTTATATAACTAGCCCGTTATTGCCTCACTGCAGGGCAAACGCCTTTCTTATACAGAGAAGGCAGGAGCATTGATCACCACGCTTGCTCAAGGCGGATTAGCGACTTATAATAACTACTAGCAAACTGCACGCGACTTCGTGCGCGTCAAACTTGATATATTCTCCCACGGGAACAAAACACTACAATCTGTCTCGGTGCTAAATTTCATCTAGACCCGTTCAGACGTTTAAGCCTCAAAGAGTAACCGCCATGGATCATAGCGTGATGTTATATAGCCTACGTTACTCTGGAATAATGTAGCTAGCTAGTGGTGAAAAAATTGTTAAAATTAAATTAGTCCAGTAGTTTCGGAGCCTATCCGTTACAAACAAACAAACAAAAAAATCTTACCTCTTTATAATATTAGTACAGATAAGTCCTGGATGTTTTCCTTCACCGATGTCAGTGATGTCCAAGATAAACTTAGAAAGTATATTAATTAAAAAGGCAGATTTGCCCTAACCGCTGGGCTAAAACAATCTTAAAACCTATGTCCTTATAAATAATGTAAAAGAGTACAAGTTCAAAAATCTACCAAAGTAACCCAACATGCCTTTCACGTGTTTGGGCAACCCTAGAAGCTTGTAATATTCAAAATTCATTAGTTATTCAGTGTACCACAATATCATTACATTCTCAACTTGCTCAAGTTCTCAACACGGCTTAAGTAACGAGAGTGTGTAGGCTCATTATTAAACTTGAGTGAGTATTACGAACAATTTGCTCGTCGATGTAAGAGGGAAGTTTTAGGAAGTCGGGTTTTTGCCCGACTATGGAGGGTTATGATTTTAGTAGTGTATGTATGTTTAATTGTGTGTGCATTGTGCTTTTATACTGATCGTTGTAGATGAACGGATGAGGTATTGATGGAAATAGTATCAAATCAAATCAAATCAAATCAATCTTTATTGTGGATCATAGGTAGGTACATAATACAGGTGGCAGAAATATAATAAATTGTGAACAGCTATGTCCCGCCCGTAGGGCATACAATAGTAGGTAAATAAATCATAATATTACATACACAATACAATTGGAATTTTACAATAGTCAATTTATTAATAGAGTGCAATGTCTATAGGTCACTGAACGCATCACGACTGAGTGGGATTGCTCGTATATTGGTGCAGAGATTTGTCTGATAAGAAGTCTTTTATAGAATAATAGCACTTGTTTACGAGCAGATCATGGAGTGTGTTTTTAAATTTTCCCATTTTTTCAATCATTCGAATGGGCCCTGGAATATTATTAAAAATACGAGAAGCTGCACAAAAAATGCTCTCATGCATTATATGAGTTTTGCTAGCTACTGTGCGTAATTTGTCCTTGCGTCGTTCACGGGTGTAATAGTTGTACATGTCAATATTATTTTTGACAAACACTGCGACCTCAAATATATAGACACATGGCAAAGTTAAAACCTTCATCTTTTTAAAAAATGGCTTGCAGGAGTCAGTTTGACATAATTTAAATATAGCTCTAATGCACCTTTTTTGAGCAACAAAGGCGCTCTCCTTGTCTGTGCTGTTGCCCCAGAATATTACGCCGTATCTCGTAGTATACTTTAATAATATAAAAAGAAAAGATTTGTTTGTACCAAATAAGATCCGAAACTACTGGACCGATTTAAGCAAAAAACACCAGTAGATAGCTACGTCACTCCTGAGTAATATAGGCTAGGATCATCACGCTGCGATCTAAGGGAGCGGAGCAGTAACCAAGGACGTAACTTAGCGCGGGTAAAATAAGCCACGCGGACAAAGTCGCGGGCAGTCGCTAATCTTCTATTCTTCAATTCGTCGTATATTAACTAATATTGAGGTATCGTTGGGAGCGTTGTGATTGTCCACAGGTAATAGACTGCCAATAACAATAAAAATACAGTTTTTTTTTATATTATACATTCTAAAATCACATTATCAATATGTCAAATACACATCACATCATGACAAAACGATTTTAAATGAGTAAACAGTTGAATAGTGAACAACGTACCCACAGTACAACCAACCTATGCTTTATTAATTACATGACGGTCCGGTTTACTTTAAATCCCCATTAATACTGCATTAAATACGGCCAGTGCATTAATTAATTAAAGGTGCGCCTCTGTTGGTCTCACTGCAGTAATGGATACGGTATTATGATATTAAACCAATTGTAAGTAGAGTGCTTATATTATTATAGGCTGTTTGGCGCGTGGACCGACACAATTTTTTCAGGGATTTTGGAGGTCATTATCTAGGTTGTACCCATACACCCGTCCCAAATGTCATGGTTGGTTACATATGATTAAAAAAAAAAAGAAAAAAATGCCCAAAATGTTTGCTTTAATCAGAAATAACTTTTTTGTTTAATTTTTTTCAGCTTTTTTTTGTAGAACCTAGCTAATGACCTCCCAAATCCCTGAAAAAATTGTGTCGGTCCATGCGCCAAACACCCTATATATTCTATATCTTTTAAAATACTCGTAGTAGGTTCTGCCCTCGATTTTGAAGGTAATTGTACCATGAAACATAGTCTATGGCAGTCTGTGATAGTGTAGCTTTGTATAAATGAAGGAATTTTCTTAAACGGAGCACTATTTTCAGAGACTGCGCTTTTAAACTGCTACATTGGTCACGTAGTGGAGAGCATGACTGTTGAGCGTGGGGTCCTGGGTTCGATTCCCAGTTCAGACAAAAAGTTTTATTGGGATTTCTCTTTAGGAAATTCTCAGTAATCAGAAAAAAATACGTGCATGTAAAAGTAAAATAAGTAAAGTTAATTAACATTTGTAACAAAGGTTTCTTATAATTAGGTTAACATAACACAAAAATTCAGTAACACTTAGCGGTCCGCATTTGTAGTAAAAACAGTGGTCCTCGAATTAGGCAACGCCTTTATCTTGGGGGCCAGAAAAAAGGACAAGTTAAATAAGCATGGGATAGCAATTAGTTGGTAGATTTATATCGTAACTGTGGCATACAACTACCACCCACACACAGTATAATGCTGTGCTATAGATGACAAAAGCACAAAAAATATATTCTCCAGACCGATTCCGGTCACGGTGGCTAATCTTAATGCAGGCCAGCCAAGAACGCAGGAGTTATTACAGTGCACTAGAGTGTGCGCAAATATACGTTCTCTCCCTCTTCCCTAACTGGAGACAACCGGGGTGAGATAAGGCGTAGGAGCAACGGCTTTACGTGTCATCCAAGGCACGGGGGGTGTCACACAACCTAATTCCAAACTCCGGGCTTTTACTGAGAAATTCCTAATGAAAAAAACCCAATAACACTTTTTGACCAACCTGGAAATCGAATCCAGGACCCCACGCTTAACAGTCGAGTTAACCCTAGCTTTAACTGATCACCTAACATCCTTATCTTGATCGAGGCTACACAACACAGGCACACCACACAACACACACATAGCTGCAGGGCGCCTTCAATTACGAGAGAGCACATCACTCACATAAAATCTAGGTAGGGACAATAAAGTTTGTCTCTAAGACTCTTCAATCATCCACAAGTACACTACAAAAGATTCGTTTTGGCTTTTGAAAAATCTTTTGGAAGGACCACGTTGGAACTAAGTCAGAAGTACTTCATATATTATAAGTGTTCTTTAAAAGTCAATGGTATGCTGTGGTCTCCTATAGCATTATGCAATATGGTAGCCCAATAATCACAGTTACGCGTGTACCTGCCAGTTAATTTTTGCTCCATCATCATCATCTGCCTAGCCTTTTCCCAACTATGTTGGGGTCGGCTTCCAGTCGAACCGGATGCAGCTGAATATCAGTATTTTACATGGAGCGACTGCCTATCAGACCTCCACAACCCAGTAATGGGTAATACGATAATCTTGGTAAGACTGGTTGTCAGACTTTCTGGCTTCTGACTAACAGGAACGACTGTCAAAGATCTATAAATGACAGCCGGGACCAACGGCTTTACGTGCTTTCCGAGGCACGGAGGAAACTCGTTATGGTAAATGGTCACCCATCCACAGACCAACCTCGGCAAGCGTGGCTTAACCTGGAAGATCGGTCTATGCGGCTGTAATTATTTAGCCACGAGCTCCTCTAATTTTTGCTCCATGCTCATCCTTTTTATATGCACACTGGCAATACCCCACAATACTCTACAATAGTTCCTGAGATTAGCATGTTCAAATAAATAAACAAACTTTTCAGCTCTTTTCTGTACTAATAGATGATTCTGTCACAATAAACATTTTATTTTTATTTTATTCTTATTTTTGTTTATAGTTAAACATTTAGAATTTTTGGTATAATTAAGTCTACGATGCACCCACTAACTGACAAGTCAATATTAAGTTTCATTCCAAACTGCAAAGCAATAAATCAGACAAATGTGAATAACCTTTACCATAACCAAATGGCCCTCCTTCACTACATGGAAACCGAACCCGGTATCAACCGAAAATACCAATGAAACATCAGTTTTCAGAAGCACCGGAAATATCAAGATGAAAGGAATTATTCAGTCGGGTTCAGTGCACGCAGCGAATTGGGTCAGTGACCCCGAACCCTTTGCACTATGCCTATAGTTTTACATGGTTGTTGTACAGTCAGCAAAAGAGATAAGTAACCAGGATGGCCTAATGAAATCAAAGTTTTACAAAAACAAATAGAAGTTTTTGAATGAATTTTATTTTAATTAATAGGATATAAACAGCTTATTAATTAAATTCAATCTCATTTAAAAACGACCACCGGTTTGAAAGAAATCTTCAACTATATTAGACGGTCTGGTTACTTATCTCTTTTGTTGACTGTACGTGGCAACGGCATTGAACATGCTATAATATTAACCATGGGGTTTTTTATTACCAGATTTTGCCTCGCAATTTCGATCGCGTCGTTTTTTTCTCTCGCGTTAAGTTACGTTTTTGCGCACTGCTCTGCTCTCGTGTGTTGTAGCGTGATGTTTTGTAGTTTATACAATTTATTATGAATCTGGCTATTGTATGTAAGAAGATTTTTTCAAATCACACTGGTAGTTTCAGAGATTAGCGAGTTTCTTAAAAAAAAGTAAATTTTCCGAATAACACATAGGATACTTTTTATCCCGTAAAAAAGTACGGTACCCGTGGAATATTATAATATTAATTTTCGGACGAAGTCGCGGGCGGAAGCTAGTCATTTATTAGTTTTGTGTTTAGGTTATTTATTACATTAAATAGTGATTTTCGTCCACATCAATACTAAGTTAACTTACCCATAGTTGCCTTTTCGAAACAACGTAGCTAATATGTTTGTGTAAAAACTTCAGCTAGCGTGTGTGTAGTTACCTAACACTATTACTTTGCAAACTGTAACACTAACTATGTAATTTACTGTTTTCTAATTAATTTCAACACCTTTTTGTTTTGTTATAGTTAACTTTCGTGTTTTTGTTGTACAAGAACATAATAATAATATGTTGCGTCTACTTTCGCAAACATACTTGTTATGAACTATGCTAACTAATTAGGTAATTGATTTTATTTATTTAACTAATATGGGAGACTTACAGCAAAACAAAACAGAAAAGGAACAATTCTTAAAGGAAAAAAACGTTAGCCCACACTGAAATTTATCCTGTATCGGTGCTGCGTTTACAAACGTATAAACTTAGGTACATAAAGCAATCGAACACTGACTAAACATTGACTGCCCCGTTGGTCTCGTGGTCGCAAGTGCGATTGACGAGTGTGGGGCCCCGGGTTCGATTCCCAGGTCGGGCAAAAAGTGTTATTGGGTTTTCCCATTAGGAATTCCTCAGTGGCAGCCCGGAGTTTGGAAGTTGGTAGTGTGTCACCCCCGTGCCTCGGAAAAGCACGTAAAGCCGTTGGTACCGGTTGTCATTCATAGATCTTTGACAGTCGTTACGGATAGTCAGAAGCCTAGAAGTCTGACAACCAGTCTAACCAAGACGTATCGTGTTGCCCAGTTACTGGGTTGTGGAGGTCAGATAGGCAGTCGCTCCATGTAAAACACTGGTATTCAGCTGCAACCGGTTAGACTGGAAGCCGACCCCAACATAGTTGGGAAAAGGCTAAGCAGATGATGATGATAAACGAATCGAACACGCGATAAGGAGCACAGCAGCCAACTGCTCAGCCACTGCGCAAACCGTACATTAACAGACAGACAGCGAATAACAGATCTTCACCTTTAAAATACAGACCAAAACTATGTGGACATTTCACCATCACGCCTGTATTCCCCGAAGGGTTAAGCAGAGGTGTACCAATGTACACCCACAGTTCGCCGGTATATTTAGGTCCCATGTAATAGGGGGCGAGCCTATTGCCACTAACCGGGCACAAATCCAAACGCACAAAAACGTACAAAAACAAAATCACATCAAAATAAAAATTAGTTTTCTATTTAATTATTTACCTTTGTTTATTGGTAGCGGCGCATGTTGTTGTAGATAGGTATTATTAGTAAACAGCAACTCACCTGAAACAATAAAAATATAATTGTTAATATGACATTAATATTTTGTAATATATTTATATGATATGAAAAAAAAATGCTTAGGATTTTGCTTCCAAGAATATGTAAGAATATTATTTTAACTAAATCAGCGCTCTAATTGGCAATTGAAAGATGCTAACAGAAATGAACTATCCATTACTTCATGTATTTGTAAAATTCGTCAGCTTGTCAGCGTAATTAAAGGCAATGAATATTGTTGATTATTTTCATACGTAGTAAGTTTTTGTTCCAAAACTTATTAGATTTGAAACTTATTATTATTAGGCTAAATTGGGTGCAGTATCTTAAATGTATCATACAACAGATGGAGATGGATAGAGGAAGAGGGAGGCCAAAGAAAAGATGGATGGATTGTGTGAAGAATGATATGAAAGAGAAGGGAGTCAGTGATAGTATGACGGTTGACAGGTTGGCATGGAAGAAGAAAACATGTCGCGCCGACCCCAAGTAAATGGGAAAGGGCAGGAAGACGATGACAACAGATGGTATTAACTAACTACTTATTAATAAACACCTACCATCCCTAGTTTTGTATATAATCACAATATAAATCTGTTATAAGACCTGTCGTACTGTATGGATCGGAATGTTGGGCCGTGAAGAAGACGGATGAACAAAGATTGCATGTTGCGGAGATGAGAATGTTGAGATGGATGTGTGGTGTGACCAGAATGGATAAGGTAAGGAATGAGTATATTAGAGGAAGTTTGAAAGTAGCGCCAGTGACAGAAAAGTTGAAAGGGAACCGTTTGTCTTGGTATGGACATGTGAAGAGGAGCATGCGACCCAAAAAGTTATGAATGTAAATGTGGATGGATGTAGAGGAAGAGGGAGGCCAAAGAAAAGATGGATGGATTGTGTGAAGAATGATATGAAAGAGAAGGGAGTCAGTGATAGTATGACGGTTGACAAGTTGGCATGGAGGAGGAGGACGTGTTGCGCCGACCCCAAGTAAAATGGGATAAGGGCAGGAAGATGATGATGATAATCCGCATGCTACACAGTGAAAGCACTCTTCAATATTTCACCAAACACATTACCGCTGGATGCCTCCCAAAAGTTGTCGTGTCACTTATATTATGACAGTTACACATGCGTCACCACGCCTATACTATAATATTATAGTCCAAGATCCTGTTGTCGTCAGACTTACGTCATGGCTGAAGTTTAGAGGATAGGCAGAGGAATATAACGTTATGAAGATTAAGAGAAAAAAACGGTAATTTAAAAAACTAAAAAACCCGACTGATATTCTTTAAAAATCCCTAAAACAAGATAAATTGTAGCAGTCGGGACCCATTCGGGACCATCTGCAATGTAATATAGGTATGTGCTCTCAATTCACTAATCCTCCATTTCTAGAATGGGTCCCGACTGCTACAATTTATCTTGTTTTAGGGATTTTTAAAGAATAGCAGTCGGGTTTTTTAGTTTTTTAAATTACCGTTTTTTATTTTATTTTGATATACCCAGTGTCACTCTCACAGTAAATACGAATCTAACGACACCTCTCAAGCTAAAATCCATTGAGCCGTTCAGGCTGCAGAGCGTGCCAAACAATTATACATACATACATACATACATACTCTCGAAAAACATAACCCTCCTTCTGTCGCAGTCGGGTAAAAAGATATGTAGGTAAAGCATGCTTGTAGGTTTCAATGCTAGGCCCTTTTTTACGTATCAGGTTTAATTTTAAATTCAGGCTTATGATGTTAACTTTCACTTGCTACTTCTGTGTAAATTTTCTTATCGATCCCTTATTTTTTTTTATAAAAGTAGCCTGTTGCACTCAGAATCGAACCAGAAGTTCTGGAGAAACAAACCAACAAACTTTTCAGCTTTATATATTAGGTTAGATGTAGATGTTTTACAGGATTTTGTTTAAAACCAACATACATTATTACTGAACAGTGTCCTAGTATTAAAATTAGCAATACGCGTACCTTCTTAACGACATATCCTTCCGTCTATCCCCAAAATGTCACCTTTAAAATACAGACCAAAACTATGTGGACATTTCACCATCACGCCTGTATTCCCCGAAGGGTTAAGCAGAGGTGTACCAATGTACACCCACAGTTCGCCGGTATATTTAGGTCCCATGTAATAGGGGGCGAGCCTATTGCCACTAACCGGGCACAAATCCAAACGCACAAAAACGTACAAAAACAAAATCACATCAAAATAAAAATTAGTTTTCTATTTAATTATTTACCTTTGTTTATTGGTAGCGGCGCATGTTGTTGTAGATAGGTATTATTAGTAAACAGCAACTCACCTGAAACAATAAAAATATAATTGTTAATATGACATTAATATTTTGTAATATATTTATATGATATGAAAAAAAAATGCTTAGGATTTTGCTTCCAAGAATATGTAAGAATATTATTTTAACTAAATCAGCGCTCTAATTGGCAATTGAAAGATGCTAACAGAAATGAACTATCCATTACTTCATGTATTTGTAAAATTCGTCAGCTTGTCAGCGTAATTAAAGGCAATGAATATTGTTGATTATTTTCATACGTAGTAAGTTTTTGTTCCAAAACTTATTAGATTTGAAACTTATTATTATTAGGCTAAATTGGGTGCAGTATCTTAAATGTATCATACAACAGATGGAGATGGATAGAGGAAGAGGGAGGCCAAAGAAAAGATGGATGGATTGTGTGAAGAATGATATGAAAGAGAAGGGAGTCAGTGATAGTATGACGGTTGACAGGTTGGCATGGAAGAAGAAAACATGTCGCGCCGACCCCAAGTAAATGGGAAAGGGCAGGAAGACGATGACAACAGATGGTATTAACTAACTACTTATTAATAAACACCTACCATCCCTAGTTTTGTATATAATCACAATATAAATCTGTTATAAGACCTGTCGTACTGTATGGATCGGAATGTTGGGCCGTGAAGAAGACGGATGAACAAAGATTGCATGTTGCGGAGATGAGAATGTTGAGATGGATGTGTGGTGTGACCAGAATGGATAAGGTAAGGAATGAGTATATTAGAGGAAGTTTGAAAGTAGCGCCAGTGACAGAAAAGTTGAAAGGGAACCGTTTGTCTTGGTATGGACATGTGAAGAGGAGCATGCGACCCAAAAAGTTATGAATGTAAATGTGGATGGATGTAGAGGAAGAGGGAGGCCAAAGAAAAGATGGATGGATTGTGTGAAGAATGATATGAAAGAGAAGGGAGTCAGTGATAGTATGACGGTTGACAAGTTGGCATGGAGGAGGAGGACGTGTTGCGCCGACCCCAAGTAAAATGGGATAAGGGCAGGAAGATGATGATGATAATCCGCATGCTACACAGTGAAAGCACTCTTCAATATTTCACCAAACACATTACCGCTGGATGCCTCCCAAAAGTTGTCGTGTCACTTATATTATGACAGTTACACATGCGTCACCACGCCTATACTATAATATTATAGTCCAAGATCCTGTTGTCGTCAGACTTACGTCATGGCTGAAGTTTAGAGGATAGGCAGAGGAATATAACGTTATGAAGATTAAGAGAAAAAAACGGTAATTTAAAAAACTAAAAAACCCGACTGATATTCTTTAAAAATCCCTAAAACAAGATAAATTGTAGCAGTCGGGACCCATTCGGGACCATCTGCAATGTAATATAGGTATGTGCTCTCAATTCACTAATCCTCCATTTCTAGAATGGGTCCCGACTGCTACAATTTATCTTGTTTTAGGGATTTTTAAAGAATAGCAGTCGGGTTTTTTAGTTTTTTAAATTACCGTTTTTTATTTTATTTTGATATACCCAGTGTCACTCTCACAGTAAATACGAATCTAACGACACCTCTCAAGCTAAAATCCATTGAGCCGTTCAGGCTGCAGAGCGTGCCAAACAATTATACATACATACATACATACATACTCTCGAAAAACATAACCCTCCTTCTGTCGCAGTCGGGTAAAAAGATATGTAGGTAAAGCATGCTTGTAGGTTTCAATGCTAGGCCCTTTTTTACGTATCAGGTTTAATTTTAAATTCAGGCTTATGATGTTAACTTTCACTTGCTACTTCTGTGTAAATTTTCTTATCGATCCCTTATTTTTTTTTATAAAAGTAGCCTGTTGCACTCAGAATCGAACCAGAAGTTCTGGAGAAACAAACCAACAAACTTTTCAGCTTTATATATTAGGTTAGATGTAGATGTTTTACAGGATTTTGTTTAAAACCAACATACATTATTACTGAACAGTGTCCTAGTATTAAAATTAGCAATACGCGTACCTTCTTAACGACATATCCTTCCGTCTATCCCCAAAATGTCAGCCGTGATAAAATATTCAAGTTCAAGTTCTTTATTTCATAACAAAAATACATTTGTGTCGAAATATTTGCACAGTAGGTAAACAATCAGAAGCAACAAAAAACAAAACTAAAAACAACAAGTAATCACGTTCCTTTCCCATCATTGAATGTAGAATGTACAACCACAAAAAATATATATACCAAATTACAGAACAAATCCCTAACAAAATGCTACAAACAATGAATTTAAATTTAATGACGTAGGAATAGCGACACTGGGATCTCAGACAATATAATTACGTTACTACTATTATTTATATTAGTTCGTGTAAAGGATTCATTTGTTTTTTGTTAATTGTGATAGTTAAATCATAAAGAGCAACACGACAATAAAAGGCATAAAAGGTGCAGTTTTGCATCCTTGTAAAATTATTAATTCATGGGAAAAAGGCGTAAATTTAATCTTAGGCGTATGTTGTTTGTAAACTTGAATATTGCTAAAACTACTAGCCGGATTGAAAATATATCTGATAGCCAGATTAATTAGGAATACTATAGGTTACATAACATCACGCTACGACCCAGGGGAGCGGAGCAGAATCCAAAAACGTGACTTACAGCAGGCGAAAAATACAACACGGACGAAGTCGCGAACAGAAGCTTGTATATTTAAACTCCACAGGATGTTTACACAAAAAGCTAGCTGCAATAAAACCCCGTGGCTATTTAATGGTTACATAAAATTGAACTCAATTCAAACGATCATTAAGACGCTTTCCAATCATTCTTATGGCATTGTATGATGGCTATAAAAAAGAATTGAGTTTTGTATTGCATTCGAAATTAAATAGAGAACTGCTCTTTTATGTGAATTCTAAAATTAAGCTGAGTTCTGCTAAAATAAATCAACTTAAACCATCACCATCACCATCACGCCTGTATTCCCTGAAGGGTTAGGCAGAGGTGTACCAATGTACACCCACAGTTCGCCGGTATATTTAGGTCCCATGTAATAGGGGGCGAGCCTATTGCCATTAACCGGGCACAAATCCAAACTCCGAGCTGCTACTGAGAATTTCATAGAAATAATCAACTAAAATGTTTTAATAAATTGATTGTGTTATTATCTAGCAGTACCTAACTAGCAGTTCACATTGTAGATTTATAATTAAAGCTTTTTAAAAAAAAAAATATTACCTTTACTTAAAATAGGAACAATTTTGACGTGTGTTGATTAGTTTTAGTAGAACCAAGCTCCAAACCCAGTACCAATAGGTGTTTAGCTATTAGTGTTGGTCTGTGATAAACATAAATTATGTGGTATTTTAGCGTTGTACCTAAGTTGCGTTAGTAGGAAAGAAATATGTTTCAAGTTTTGTTACAGCAACGCACAATACAACGGTCCACCGTCCAATGTAACCAAACGCAAAACAACGGAACATAACATTGAGTGTACCAAAATAATTAATCTGAAGACTTCAAAATGAAAACCAGTTACCATTACTCAGCAATCCCATTTTTCAGCAGATTTCAGCAATTTCACTAATCCTCAAGAAAAAAGTCAATAAATTACACCACAGACAACCCTCGAATCGTCGAACACTTCAAATGGGAACCTAATAGAATCCCGAACAGACTTGTTATCCCTCCCGATGCAAATTGGACATATTCGGGGAGCCTCACCTGGGGGTCGAACACGAAATGGACCGAAAAAGGGAAATTTTGGAGAAAACAGGTTTTCTTGAAACTATCATGATGATACTAGTTGTAGGTAAGTAGAAGGGTTTAGGAGGACACGTGGCACAGATAATGAGTTGTTTGGTAGATAAATAGCATCTAAACAAGCAATACATTGTTGGATGGCAAACAAGCCGACAGCCAACTTCATGTTAAGTGGTCATCGCTGCTTACAGACATCTGCAATACCAGAGGCCTTGCGTATGCGTTGCCATACTGTGGACAAAGTTGAAACGTGTTATGTGCTTGTAATTACACCGGCACTACCATATCCTTCAAACTGGATCACAGCAACGCTGCTTAGTGGCAGAAATACTCGTAGGTATGGTGGCAATACTTCCACACAAGAGCTCCTTCACAAAGTGCTCTACTACTACTACAAATATAATAAACCCAAAGAGTTCAATTGTTGGTTTGTTTAAACACGCTAACCTCTGGAACTCAAAATCACCTTGGCATAAATATATTTGTATATTAAAATAGCTAGATTTATGAGGAGTAGTATAAGTTATATAACATCACGCTACGACACACGGGCGCCTTCAAGCGCAGCGTAGGACGTCCACCCACAAGGCGGACGGACGACCTGACCGTAGGAAGACGCTGAATGCTGGCCGCTTCCGCGAAATCTATGGTGTTGGCCTATGTCCAGCAGTGGGGACGTCGTGCTGCTGATATGATGATGATGATGATGATGACATGAGTTCAACCAAAAACGTAAAAACACGGGGGTGAAAGCTAAGTCAACGTGAGCAGGGTACTCGTGTGCCACAGTGTAACAGCGCCTTTACCTGCTGTATAAACACGATTGTCATGTCTCAACATGTCGGGAAGTCAAACACGGCACAATACACGGCAACATGTTGACATGTCCTCGTTGTGCAAACAATCTTTGTACACAAGACATTGCTTTTCTACTAAGTAATCATATTTTTCCGTGTATTTCCGAGGAAGTTTTAATATGATTTTACTAGCTTTATATTCCGCGGTGTCACCCGCGTTCCGTTACGTGTTTGTTTACTGCTTTGCTCCGGTTGGTCGTGGCGTTACACGGCATACGTATAAGCTATCGTCTTGAATCATTCGACATATTGGTAAAACCACATTTAAATCCGTTGCATAGTTTAAAAGTTCTCAGCTTACAGACGGCGGGGAGTGACTTTGGTTTGTACCATATAAGGATTAAGTAACTAGCTTACACCCGCGACTGTGCTCACGTGACGTCAGCTGTTATCTGCTGAGTTTCGATCGATTGCTCCATTGATTTTCCTAAATCAGGTTTCTTTTTTCCAAAATTTTGTCCATCAATTCTCCTTGTTACATAGAACCAAAATATATCTAACAAAATATGACCGATGTAGGTACAATAGGTACACATCTGACCAACCCTTATTGAAAAAACAGATGATATTATAATATGTTTATGCCTAAAAAAGACAGGCCCTAGGCTAAAATTGTCTTTGAAGTCCAAAAATCCTTAATCCTTACAGCCATACTTGCAGTGATTACCAACTTGTTGACCTAAGTTCTACAAAGCTGAATCACTCCACAGAGGTACTCCGTTGACCTTTAAGGGTCACTCGACTGTCGGAGGGTTGACCCCGAAGCCCTCCACACTATTGAACACACCCACTTGTCGTAAAAGGGTAAGCAGCATTGGACAAACCTATTACATTTCGATTACAGAGAAGTGTTTGGGTAAATTGTTCGAAACTCAACGATTTTAGTCATTTGTTTTGACTGCCATAATTTCATGTGTTTCTAATTTGAAGTATTCATAAATAGGTAGACTGCCCCGTTGACCACATGGTATCAAGCGCGACTGATGAGCGCGGGGTTCGACCCAGGTCGGGCAAAAAGTGTTATTAGGTTTTTCCATTAGGATTTTATCAGTAGCAGCCCAGAGGTTGGAAGTTGGTGATGTAACACCCAGTGCCTGAAAGCAAGTAAAGCCGTTGGTCCCGGCTGTCATTCGTAGATCTTTGACAGACGTTACGGATAATCATAAGCAGGAAAGTCTGACAGCCAATCTTACCAAGAGGTAAGGTGCTGCCCAGTCACTGGGTTGTGGAGGTCAGACAAACATCTACAAGGCGTTGTTTTGCATCCTCGTCAAATTCAAGGAGTTAACTATTCTCGTGATTCTTAACACGAATCATCATCATCTGCCTAGCCTTTTCCCAACTATGTTGGGGTCGGCTTCCAGTCGAACCGGATGCAGCTGAATATCAGTATTTTACATGGAGCGACTGCCTATCAGACCAAATTCTTAACACGAATAAATAATATAATAAATTGGTTTTGTTTTTTTTTTGACGTGATTTTCAAATTCTCGCTAGCCATCTGGCCAGAGGGTTTAGGCGCTATGTACACATAGATATAGCCGCGCGACAACTCTGCCTACCGCATACGCAACTGGGCGATTCTGAATTTTGCAACAGGAGTACTCTGGAATACTGTTATTTGATAAAAAAAAATATATATACCATCACTCCTGTATTCCCCGAAGGGTTAGGCAGAGGTGTACCAATGTACGCCCACAGTTCGCCGGTATATTTAGGTCCCATGTAATAAGGAGCGAGCCTATTGCCACACCAATACTATTGCTATTGCTATTGCCTATTGGTGATGCTATTTGATAGTTGCAACTAAAAAAACAAGTATTTATTAGATATTGGCCAGGTATCGTAATTATATTTGATTACTTCTATTTTTTTATGACAAGCTCCTAAAATTTGACGAGGATGCAAATCAACAGCTTGTATAATTAGTGTAAGAAAATGTCATAAGGAAACCTGGACTTAATAATTTCGAGTAATGTAGGTCTAAAATCGCTAATCAACCCTGAAAAAGCATAGTGTGCTGCTTGTGTCTTCTCTGTTTAAGAAGAGGTCTTACATATTTCCAAATCTTTTCTTATTTTTTTTACCATGTAGCAGTGACGTAGTTCTGGCAACACCCGGACCAATGATTTACAGTTTAACAAGAATATAGATAGGGATATACTACTCTTTAAAATCTACTTAAGCAAACTGTCTTTTCATAAAATATAACCCTTCCACTGACGTAGGTAAATAAGCTAAACTCATCGCATTATTCTCTGTAAGCCTGCCTTCAGTTTCTATACGGAATTGGGGGGGTTAAGCCAAAAAGGGTTCAGCGCAGATCCTATATAATGTACGCTGTATTTTAAATAATGCAAATGCAAAGACTAGGGGTTCTAGATCGTTATTACAGTGTGGAATAAAGCTGGTTAGACACGAAGCGATTAAATGGGAAACATGAAGACAAATAATTGGCGGAGAGTTTGTTAGGAGTCTTCTTTCCAGGAAGCTATGCAGGTTCCGCAATTTTGGAGTCCCGTGTCATGTCGGTGATCAGAAAGTGTTAATTACATATATACCATCACGCCTGTATTCCCCGAAGGATTAAGCAGAGATGTACTAAAGAACACCCACAATTCGCCGATATGTTTAGGTCTCTTGTAATAGGAGGCGCGCCTCTTGCCATTAACCGGGCACAAGTCCTTACTCCGAGCTGATACTGAAATTTCTTTAGAAAAACCCAATAACACTTTGCTCGACCTAGAAATCGAACCTAAGACCTCTAGCTAAGCAGTCGCGCTTAGGACCACTAAGCTAACGAGGCAGTCGAGGATTAATTAATATATCTACCCAACATTAGTCGCACAGTGTACACGCGGCCTACAGTCCGTGTATTATTTAAAGAGCTCGACCTTTTCGCGCGTTTATTTTTGTGAAGGAATAGCATCAGGCGAAGTGATTTGTGTTTGTAAGGAAGGGTCGAGTTTGGGTGGGTCAGTTGTAACGCTTGATATATGAAAAGCGTCCTTATTGCTACTAAATAAAGACGCTAACACCGTGAAGTTTAGACTATAAACGGACTTTTAATGGACTTAAAGTGAGAAAGTTGGGCCAAAAAGTTGTTTCAAAAGGGGTCTCCATTTTGTATTGAATGGAATGTTTTTTTTTTATATGTCATTCTATTTTTAAAGTTCTATGTTGATAATTTTTTTTTCGAAGCCTCTTACTAAGGGATCTTTCTGCCCAGCCAGTATTATCTTTATTAAATTATCCAAACGGTTGATCGACTTCTCGTGACCCAAAGTGTGGCTTTTACCTTGGCCAAAGAATTCCAATTGCCATCCAACATGGCAATGCCGTAAGTCTATTAGGCATTTTTTAAGAGAGATAAGGAAGAATTTTTTGTTGCGATATAGTTTTAGTTCCTTTTTTATTATAAACGCATAATCTTTCAACATCATCATTATTATGTTTCTCCTCTGTTTGGAGGTACTAGCTTCCTTCTGCCCGTGACTTCGTCCGCGTCAAAGTTGCTATACTAGGTATTCCACAGGAACCGTACATTTTTCCGGGATAAAAAGTCTCTGTGCCAAATTTCATCTAGTTCCGTTCAGCCATTCTGGCATGATTGCGTAACAAACATCCATCTATCCCCAACTGCCTTGTTGGCCTAGTGGTCCTGAGCGCGACTGCTACGCTAGAGGTCCTGGGTTCTATTCCCGGGTCGAGCAAAAAGTGTTATTGGGTTTTTCTATGAAATTCTCAGTAGCAGCTCGGAGTTTGGATTTGTGCCCGGTTAATGGCAATAGGCTCGCCCCCTATTACATGGGACCTAAATATACCGGCGAACTGTGGGTGTACATTGGTACACCTCTGCCTAACCCTTCGGGGAATACAGGCGTGATGGTATATATTTTTATCTATCCCCAGAAACTTTAGCGTTTATAATAGTATTACTAGGACAAGACATAGTAGGGTAGTAAGATTATATCATCCTCCAACAAATTACGTAAACTTTAGTGAAAGGTCTCAAATAATTTGAATTGTTTAATCTTGTCCGGTTAGCCGCTAATTGGCGAAGTAATTACCGTCAAAGGATTCTTCGTCCCAACCACAGTTATTAACGTGTCGTTATTGGTTGAAGTACCCTTTATTCGGAGGTTGCGTATAGATTGGTTCAAAGGTGTACTGACGATCTGTCCAGTTCAATTAGTTATTTTAATTAGATGTGGTCACTTTTAATTGTCAATGTATGGTTGTTTGTGTGAGTGAGTATGTATGTCTGGATACAAACCCACGATATAGAAGAAATTGCTGGCATAGGGCAATGTGGTGTAAGACGCAGCTTCCAAAATGTACGTAAATTATAAATATATGGGTGTGTTAATATGATGAACAATGCAAATGTAGGTATAGCGTGCACAAATTCGAAGAAAACAAAATGGCGGCCATAGGCAGTAGTGGTTTTAGCCGGTAAGAGTCCAGCATGCCGTCACCCCCACGACTGCGCAAGTCCATGAGGATTACCAACGCGCACAAAAAAGGGTATGTTATTCTTGTATGAAAATCTAAAAAAAAATATCACGTTTAGTGAATTGCACCCGTGCAAAGCCGCGACTCGTCGCTAGTTCAATACTAGATTTAGATCTTAAAAAAGAACCTTACGAGTATTAACCATAACTTCTTTGTATCACGATACGACGAAAAACAAAGAAAAATACCTGTAATACAATATTTCAATAGAAATAATGTTCAGTATTCACTACATACGAACATTATCGGAACAATTGTTCCAAGAATTTCTTTCATGTTATTGGTTCGTTGCCCTAAAGGTACAAACGTCTCAGTTTTTGTAATATCTTGTTCATTTATTTATTATCGTTACAATATATTTGTCCTTATTCTTTTTACCGATAAAAAGAAGTAGTAAAAGTAGGTAGGTACCTACTCTAGATTTCTAAATCGTTCTTGTGTGAGAGAACACAAATGACCTTGGTTTTGCCCAGACGAAGCAACCAAAATTTTCTCAATAGTAAAATTAATTCATCATCATCATCATATCAACCGCACGATGTCCACTGCCACACAAACTTTGCCGCAAAGCAGTGTGGTGTGTTCTGGTTTGAAGAGTAAGTGGCCGGTGCTGCATATAGACATCTACAGTACCAGAGCCTTTGCAAAACCCAGAAACAAAGTTGAAAAGTCTCATGTGCCTGTAATTACACTTTCAAATCAAAACATAGCAACGCTGCTTTGCGGCAGAAATAGGTATGGTGGTAATACTACCCCGCACGAGCTCCTTCACAAAGAGCTCTACTACTTAAATCTTTCAGTGAACAAGAAAATAAGTTTAGTTAGTCAGCTATTATAAATGCTTTATGTTCGTATAATCCTGCTAACCATGTAAAACGTTTACGCAAACATTTTCTCTTTGTCGGCAACGACGCAAGTTTGTAACCTTAATTGTTAACTAACTTGTCTAAAACTTCAGTGGAGAAGTTAGTTAAGTGTAATTTCTATATTGTACAGTCACGAGCATAACCATGTAGGTGGGTTGTCATAAAAGGAGCGACCCTGTCAGTCGGTACCACACACAAACATACATACCATACCGATGGGTTAGACAGAGGTGTACCAATGTACATCCACAGTTCGCCGGCGCCGGTAATTTTAGGTCCCATTCCCCCTGCCCCTCTCACCCATCGAGGATTACAGGCGTAATGGTATGTTATAATGACCCATGGAGAAGCCCTTAAATTCTTGTAATAAAAAAACCTGTCAAAACGTGTCTATCTGCCATTTTGAGTCACGGTAATCTAACTAAAATAAAGTTCATATTCGTATGCATCACGTAGAAACTTGTACTACTCGGCGGCCATCTTGTATTATTTGACGTTTCAAAGCGGCAGCGTGTCCATAGATACAAGTCCATGTGACAAACACAGTTTCTAACAGCTTCCGAAGTTTGGAAACTTAATTTGTTCACTAACTCCCTTCCTTACCTCAACGCTTTAGCAATTAGTTAAAATATTGGCTTAGCTTGTAATTTGTGCTACACTTACGCTTGTCAAAAGTTTTGACAATATTTAATTAGTGTTTGAGGAAGTTGGATAGTCTTTAATATAGATCTTTGGATATTGTATTTCACTAAGTATTATACTTATTGACATTGTAACACATATTAATATTGTAATTGACATTGCTCACTAATAATTTAAGTTAAAATTTCAGTTAAGTAAATGACATTCATTCCATTGATTCCATATAAAAAAAAAAGATGGATGGATGTAAAAAGTTGGATAGCAGTTTCCAAATCTATTCTTTTTTAAACTTCATTCTGCCTGTCATAAGTCAGGCTATATGAAACCAAAAGGTCATTTAGTTAATAACTAAACACGATTTCTGAAAAATGTCTTGACCTAGGAAGCTAAGTCAGATTGGGGTAAGTCAGAGAGAGGTAGGAGACATCTGTTTAAACGGATTTGACTTTGACTTGACTTCCAAACATACCAAATTAAACTGAAACTTCACTAAGGTCGGATGCATTACTTGGCAAAAATAAACCTTGACATTAAATAATGTGCAAGTGACATTCAACCTTAACGTGGTAAAGCAATTACGAGATCGATCATACCTAGTTATCTTATGCTACATGAAATTACAATCCCCCTGATTGTAGCCGGGTGAATATTTCATTTCGTGCATATTAGGAAGTTTTGAAAAAAATAAAAAAAATGTGCTTAATCAGGTTCTTTATATGATTTTCGGAAACTGTTTTACAATTGTAAGAGTAATTTAATAGAGGGACAGTAATCAGACATTTAATTTGGAAGTTATTGACTTTTGTTTTTTTTTAGGGAACGGTAATGAGATTTCATTTATATGGAAATGAGATATCAATATATGGTAATGAGGTAGGCTTAAATGGTAAATAGAAATAAAACAAAAATGTAATAAATCAGCCTTTTAATTTACAATAATTCGCTCAGGCTTTTATAGGAACTGCAGTAATTTGTAATTTTTAATTAGAAATAAACCTAGAACATAACAATAATAGCTATAATCGATCACATGCCTGCCGACGGTCTATAAGGTTCTTACATCTATTTTGAGAGCTAAAATTAACAAACATATAGACATTAATTCTATTATGTCTCCCTCTCAGAATGGATGTAGGATTGGGTCCGGTGGTACTAAAGAGCTGTTCCTCATTGACATGGCTATTAGCCAACAGGTTCGCCGATCCCGGAAGGATCTGTCGACATGTTGGATAGATTACAAGAAGGCCTATGACTCGGTGCCACATACATGGCTCATAAGGGTGCTGGAGTTGTATAAAATTTATGTAACTCTATGCGCCTTCCTGATATCGTGTATGGGGCAGTGGAGGACGGTCCTTCGCTATCGAGGATGTCGAAATATCCAGAGGAATAGCGAACCGATAAGGATTGAGCGTGGTATATTCCAGGGCGGTAGTTTGAGTCTGCTTTGGTTCTGTTTAGCCTTGAATCCCCTAAGCACACTGCTGGAGGATTCAGGTCTAGGCTATCGGTTAAAGAGAGGAGGTCAGGTAATATCTCACCTTCTTTACATGGATGACCTGAAACTCTTTGCCCCCAACAATTTGCAACTGATGGAGTTACTGAAGGGAACAGAAACTTTCAGTAGCGCCATCAGGATGGAATTTGGTGTGGACAAATTTGCGGTCATGCATGTCAAGCGAGGGGAGATTGTGGAGTCCGAGGGAGTTCAACTCTCGGAATCCATAAACCTTAGATCCCTTTCTTCAACGGAGACCTACAAGTATTTGGATATGTCGGAAGCGTTGGGCATCAATACTGTTGACGTGAAGCATTTGTTTAGGGAGCGCTTCTTAGGCCGCCTGAAAAAAGTATTTAATAGTCTTTTGTCAGGCGGAAATAAGGTACGCGCCTTCAACGGGTGGGTCATGCCGGTATTGATGTACTCTTTCGGCATACTTAAATGGACTCAAACGAAACTCGACGTCTTGGATAGGAGGGTCCGTACATTGGTAACGGCATATCGGATGCATCACCCACGGTCATCGGTGATGAGACTTCCCGCGGAAGTGTGGAGGTCGTAGCTTCTTAAATGTTAAGACTCTCCACAACCGCGAGATATGCAGTCTCAGTGATTTTTTCCTTGAAGCCGACGTGGGAATGCACCGAGATTTAGTGGCAGTGGATAAGGGCCTCGAGAAGATCCTAACCGAAGAACCTAAAGATCGCGAGGAGGTATGGCAGAGTAAGGAGCTTCACGGACGCTTTTTCCGGGCCTTGCATGGGCCCGATGTAGATTTCTTAGCGTCCGTATCCTGGCTTCGCTTCGGTGACCTATTTGGGGAAACCGAGGGTTTTGCCTGTGCAATTATGGACGAAGTTATCATGACAAATAACTGCCGGAGATTTATTTTGAAGGATGGCACGGTGGTCATCACATTATCTCTGGGTGTTCTCGTCTAGCTAACGAAGAGTACTTGCATAGCAGGATCATCCATCAGCAACTTGCTCTGAAATATCGCATTGTAGAATCGGAAGTACCGTACTATAGATATGTGCTAACCCAGTTCTCGAAAATAGCAAAGTCACATTGTACTGGGACCGATCCATCATCACTGACAGGACTAGTGTAGCCAATAAGCCTGATATAGTGGTGGTGGATCGCTTAGAGAAGCGCGCAATGATTGTTGACATAACAGTCCCACATGACGTGAACCTCGTGAAGGCCGAGAATGATAAGAAGATCAAGTATCTTGACTTGGCTCACGTGATTGCCGACATGTGGGATGTGGACTCAGCGATCATTTAGCCGAATGTCGTTTCAGCCAATGGCTTAGTTGCCAAGAGCCTCGACCAACATCACATTTGTATCATAATGTATCTTAATCTTCTTATCTTCTTCTTTAATCTTGCTACAGTGAATATTTCTTCAGGTTGGGATGTCGAAGGTTGTGGATCTTCTGTTACGCGTTGATTCTGTGATCGATCACATTCCTCTTCGGAATTTACTTTAACCGTGTCTACTTCAAGAAGATCTTCACTATCACTGCAGCTTGGAGTATTAGCGTTCATCATTTCAATACCACGATTTAGTAACATCTACCAACCGAAAAAGAAATAGCTAAAATTTTAAAATAAATTAGTTTGTATAAATATAAAAAAAGGTTAAAGTAGCTAGCAAAATGTCATATTGTCTGGGTACCTTTTAGGGTCCCCTATAATAATGTGTTTTTGTAGATATAAATTGATTCATATTCATATTGAACTATTAAATATAATTACCGTTCATTTCGTCTAATTACCATTCGGATAAAATGAATGGTAATCGATGGTAATTAGGAGAGTGGTAATTAGATTCACTGCTATTTTCAATAATTTATCGAAGTGGGAACAGGTACAGTGTTATAGCTATATCAGCGGAAGGAGAGATTAATAGCGTATACATCTAGCAAACATTTGATTGAAATAAATAAATATAAATACCTTTTGTATCACGAACGGTGCGTAGAAATTTTTTGAACCACTTCACTTTTTGCTCAGGAGAACTTAAATTTATGTAGCCAGAATTAGTCTTACACGCGTGTGTTCGGCTCGAGAGCTAAGCTTTTGACTGCCAGCGAATATTTTTTGTGAAGCACGGGCTCTGCGGCGTAAATATTTGAAAATATCGGTTCGAACATGTCGTCTAATGGTAATTATGGGGAAGCGTACGGACATTTTTTAAAGTTCCATTAAACCGCTTAAATTTGTTCTTCCGTAAACAATAAATAGTCACCATATACATTAACTATCCTACTGTCCTAAACAGTAATAAAAATGCCGTTCTCCCAGTACAGTTTTAATCAAGACGTGTCAATTAACTCAAATCTGGGAAAAGGGACATCGCTGGTAATTAGATTTTCGGGTTTTGTTTATTAATTTTACGCAATTTTTATTATAAAATGTTAATTTTAAATTTAGCCGCTAATAGAACCCGATGTTAGCTATACAAAAAAAAATATAGTTAAAATTTTTTTCAACATTACATATGTTCTTTATCGTCCGTAATGTAATATGCACGAAATGAAATATTCACCCAGCCACAGTGCGCTACATACACTAGTTATATTTTGGTCAATATGACACAGAAAATTAGTAAAATTTTGTCAGATTTATATTCATATTTATTTTCAGCGTTGCTGTGTCCGGTTTGAAGGGTATGGGTGCCAGTGTAATTACAGGCACATGACACATTTTAACTTTTTCTTTAAAATGGCAACGCATTTAAAAGGCCATGGGCAATTAAAAATTCTGCAGTACACGACTGCTGTGAAATAAGGTTAAGAAGACCTGTTAATTCCTAGCATCAACCAGTCTATTCTGTAATCATTTCCCTCGGCGAATTTAGGATAAGTGATTTTGAGGTCGCGGGAAATCGTTGGATGCGGGCAGGGCAGGACCGGGGTCATTGCGGCTACCTATTAGGGAGGCCTATGTCCAGCAGTGGACTTCGATCGGTTGAGATGATGATGATGATGATGACAGCTCACCTCTATCTCACATCACCGAGAAAAATGTTTACAGAATAGTCCATCAAAACACTATTAAGTCACAACTCAATCCATTTCCATTACTTTTTTCTTACATGAATTAGCTATTACCGAACAGTGCATTAAACAAAAACCAAAATTACAACTAAAAAAAACACACCACAATTCATAATCCGACGTAAACATTCACCACAATTTCATATATCGATTCAAAAGCGTTCATCGGCGCACGCGCAAGCCGTAGTCAAAGAAAACAAACTATTTATAATCCAGCGGCCATTTTGTGAAACAATGGACGGTTTCGGAAACATTACGTTAACTGTTGAGTTACCGTGTCGACGGCGCGTTCGTGTTCCACGCGCGCCGCAAAGAGATGTCAGCAAACATTCGGAGGGGCCACTAAGGGCCGATGCCTGTTGGGGCTGCGGGTTGTTCGAAAGAGATACCGCGCCCCCGGGACGCAAAGGGCACATGAAGGAACATAGATGGGTTTTAGTCAGTAAAAGTCTGACACTCCCTCCTGCCCCGCCCAGGGCGAGGGGAAGTTGTTCGATGAATTAAAAAAAAAGAACTGGTGAGTTGTAATGAATAGACTGAAGTTTGTGACGGTAATGGTAACTGTTTCAGATGTTATCGTGAAGAGTGATGGTATGGTTAGTCGTTAGAAAAATTAATGGCGATTAATATTGTGAAAGTTTATTAATAACTAGATAATTTCTTGTTTGTTACGAATTACCAAATAGTAAATAATTCTAGGAAGACTAGGAAGTTTTCTAATATATTAGCTTTTGCCCACGACTTCGTCCTTGTGAATGTCGGTCGGTTATCTACGGACCTTTAATTTTTTTATACGTTAACCTAATTCTGAAACCCATTAAGTTAACGATGATTGCAATTCGTAGTACTAGGCAATCCGGGCTTCTCCCAGTTATAAACATACCTTTGTGCCTATTGGCCTTGTTCTGTCTCCTGCTTGTTTGGAGAGAAGTGGAAATTAGGTTTTTTCTTACTCCTCCGCTGACCTTTTCAGAAGCAGTTACTTTTCGGGAGCCTTCAAGCCTTATAGCATCAGGTGGGAGGACTCTCCTCAAGTTCATCATCATCATATCAGCCGAAGGACGCCCACTGCTGGACATAGGCCTCCCCCATAGATTTCCAAAAAGACCAGTTGGAAACGGCCTGCATCCAGCGTCCTCTAGTTCAGTTCACCTAAATTCGCCGAGGGAGATTTTTACAGAATAGCACTGCTAGCCTTCGAGGCGATGTATGGGGGAGACATATCTATGACGTCAATCACTAATACCATAATCTATTTTAATATAATAAATATTATTTTCCTAGTATTTCATATTTTCATTTTATATTCGATGAATTATTATAAAAGTGACAACTTTATTGCGACGTTCTGGCAATCAATAGATATTTTACACGATATTTTCCATGGAAATATATTAAATTATGTTAAATATTGCCGTTATTTTTCCAGCGTTGATGTAAATCCTCGTTTACATGAGGATGAACCGATGAATATTTGTACTGGTATTAAAATAAAAACTGGCCAACCTCGAGTCGGGCAAACGAAGGGTTCCCTGTCACCGTACGATTTAATCGATACTTCTTAAGAAGGAAAGATTTTTTTAAATTTGTTTGTTTGTAAGGAATTATTAAACCATTTTTTCACCAATAGATAGGTAAATTATTCCTAAGTAACATAGGCTATACATTTATTTATATATAGTTAATTAACACGGCATAGCACCAATTACATTAATTAACATAGAAACAAAACAAAAACTATACAATTCAGACAGTACAATCATAAACAACTATTCACTACTTACTAACATGGAACAGTGGACACCCTTGCATACTGTCTCTCACAGAACATCAGACATACGCGCTTAATTTTACTCCATTCCTATAACATTACGCTAGGATATACGGGAGTGCAGCAGTAACCAAAGACAGAACTTAACGCGGGTCAAAAGAAGCACGTGGATGAAGTCGCGGGTGGAAGGTATATAAGGAATATGTTTTTTAACGCTACCTTTAGCCACCTACAACCTCTTTTCTATTAATTTATTAAAATCTCATTCAAAAATATTATTTGGCTTAAACGAAAACTTCAACTTTATCTGCCAACCCAGTTTACTTTTCTTTTGACTATACAATGTATACATAATAGTACATATATGTACCCCTATTACATGGGACTTAAATATACCGGCGAACTGTGGGTGTACATTAGTACACCTCTGCCTAACCGTTCGGGGAATACAGGCGTGATGGTATATTTTTTTTATTTTTAATAGTACATTGTACAGCTACAAAATATTCTACTAAATCTTTTGACAGTCAACATAAACGTCGAAAATAAAAGTTATGACGCAGATTATATTGGCTGGAATAATTCAGTCAGCAGTGTCAACAGATGTCTGACGCAAATGTGTTCAAATGAAGGCACGCTTCCTTATTGGTCAAAAAGAAATTGGCCAGTGAATGAGCGGAATATGAAGATAGAAATATTGTTTACTAACTCCTGCTGCCGCTCTGCTTGCTATAGTCGTGATGGCTCAGTGATTAATGCCTGTCATGCATGAGGTTGCTGGTTCGATAAGTACCAATGTGGCTTTTTCAGGCCACATGTACTTTCCATATTTATCTTCAGGCACCCGCCTCTCATGCATGAGCAACCTCATGCGTTCGATAAGTACCAATGTTACTTTTTTCAATGCACATGTACTTTCTAAGTTTATTGGACATCTCTGACATCGGTGAAGGAACACATCGCGAGGAAACCTAGATTTAAAATGATAAATCTGAAATCACAAATCCGTCTTGAGCAAGCGTGGTAAACAGAGAAGGCACGAGCATTGATCATGCTCGTGCTTTCTCTTTATGAGAAGAGGCCTTTGCCCTAATATAGGACGATAATAGACTGGCATTATTTTGAATTTTTATAACTCTAGTTATCGCAGATATAGAATCGCACAGGGTTCCAGGAATTGAATCGATTCAATTCCAGTTTCTCGTATACGGCGTACAAAAACCAAACTAAGAATTAACAGCTAAATTGCCCCAACCATTACCAGACAAACAGCAACATCTTAAACAACAAACATGCACAAACTATATCCGTACAAACGCATTTCTCATCTAAGTACAGAATCGTTCCTTTTGTGGCAATCGGATGCCAATCAGTCCACACGCCCGGCTACAAACGTACGCTGAACATCGAATTACTGACACCACAACGAAATAGAAATTGTCAGCGATCGTGCATGCACGAGCTAGTGAATTTGTAGTAGATTGGATTGCACAGTTAATGGGTCCCATTTATTTGTGAAGTGTGAAGCTAATTTTATAGTGGAACTGGTTTAGGTTCGTGTAAAGTTTTTGGTTATTGCTCCGCCTTTATATGGCGTAGCGTTATGTTATAAAGCCCAAAACTTTCAAAATGCAAATGGTTTTTTTTTCTTCAGCTTTGTTGTATCAGTATACATAGGGCCCTTTTTTTAAAGAATTTAAAGTCATCAATTTACTTTTTTCGCTCAGGACAGAGCGGAAGCGAATGTCAGCCTTTTACTGACTAAAACCTATCGTGTGTTCCTCCTAATGCAGTCCTAATATTAGGGCCGCGGTTACTCTTCAAGAAGGAAGAAGTTTCCTAGGCTTACTTTCCAGGTCAGGGACCACTGGGTAATATGGTTAGCAATTTATTTACCTATTGCAAGTGTAAAACCTTACATCCCACAATGTTGCAGGTACAATAATAAAACAGTTTTCACGCCATTTTCACATACTTTGTTATTTACTAAAACAATTGCCAGCTATTAACTCAGACGTTAAATGCCAGCGGAATAATAAGTGCCCATTATATGGCAACCCAGGTCGTAAGCTGTGTTAAGTGCTGCAACACCGCCCATAATGCAGCCCCCAACTATAAACTAAAAGCAATTAAAAAGGTTTAGTATGGCAACATTCTTCTGCCTGTAAATATTACAGAAGAAAATTTGCATACAATTATTTTTTGCTAGAAAACTTGTCAAATTATTATAATAATGCCAGCCTATTGCCTGTGGTTCCTCTGCAGGGCAAAGGCATCTTCTCATACAGAGAAGGGAGGCATATTGACCACTACATTTGACCTGGTGGATTCGCGTTTTCAGACTGTTTTTTTTTTATTCCCCTGATGGTGGCAAACAAGCTAACGGCCCGCCTGATGTTAAGCGGTCACCGCTGCCTATGGACACTTGCTGGGATACCTCGGTGTTCCAGCCACGTTAAGTTTCGTCTTCCTCAACACACGGACTATAATGATAACGCCTTTCAATAACATATTTTATTAGCCACTATCATCACGTAGTAAGGAAGACTGTTGTAGTCGCCGAGGGAGGCCTAGGAAACGCTGAACTTAGAGACATTTATGAGAAATTGACTAGAACAGGCAACACATAGGGAAGAGTTGAAGGCTATGGGAGACCATCATATATTAGTATTTTCCCACCTATGCCCAAAGGTGGGGTAATACAGGTGGATAAAAAAAATCTTAGTAAAGAGTGATGAGAGTAAACATTTTTAACAGCCCGTAATATAAAAATATGCTTAAGTTATAAAATACAAAACTCTCATGAAACAAGTTCAAAAAAATGTCGTCATTATAAATTGCTAACACGTTAAATCATCACAGTTACTTTATAGGTACACAATTGTCATCTATTCATGTCATTTGAAGATCGACCAAAATAAATACAAACTGACTCACGGTTCCCGTATTTCCGAGCAAACTAGGCATACGGTTCGAAAGAATGTCACCAAGTCACGCGAACTTCGTTGCGAGTCTAATGGGCGGCAGTTTTACAAGTCAATAACCTTTTGAACTTTTCCCTTTACGTAACTGTAATGGGCGCTATTTTTAAGTGGTTTTTTATTTTATTTTTAACCTTAGGCGCCTCAAAGAGATGTCAGCAAAATTGTATGGGGCCACTGAGGGCCGATGCCTACCGGGGCTGCGGGTTGTTCGAAAGAGATACCGCGCCCCCGGAACGCAAAGGGCACATGAAGGAACATAGACGGGTTTTAGTCTGTAAAAACCTGACACTCCCTCCCGCCCCGCCCAGGGCGGGGGAAGTTATTTGATGATTTCCCATCTCTAAAAAAAAAAAAAGACTCTTGGTCCTAAGCGAGACTGCCGCGGTAGAGGTCTTGGGTTTGATTTCCAGGTCGAGTAAAAAGTGTGTTTTTCTATGATTTGAAATCCCCGTTAATGGCAATAGGCTCGCCGCCTATTACATGGGACATGACGGCGCACTGTGGGTTTACATAAATTGATTCATGTTTTGTTGTTGAAATAAAAATAGCGTTGCTACGTTATTTTTCCAAATGTTATGTTGAATCCAGTTTGGTATATCTTTACATGGTAAAAAACAAAGTTTCCTCCCGTCGTCTGTAAGTTTGGATCATTTAAATTACACAACGGATTTCAATGCAGTTTTCATCAATAGATAGAATGATTTAGGGAGGAAGGTTTATACGTATAGAACATCACGCTACGACCAACGAGAGCGGAGCAGTAACCAAAGAAGCAACTGATCGCGGGTGAGACCACTTAGCATTCGTACAATAAATGGAAAGTCATCAAAGTTAGTCTTCAAACACCGTATAATTGTGATAAATAGTCGACTAAATCTGTAAACGCCAGCTCAACTAATACTAATTAATTCTATAATGGAGTTTAACATGAAGATTTATGTATAGTGGTCTATTAATTTTCACGTAAATTGTTGTTACTTCATTCGCTATATTATAATTTAAAATAAAATGGTGTGGCTAATTGGTTATGATGGGCCAATATAATAAAGCTAAAGAGCATTTTTTGCTTGTTTAAAAGCGCTAGTCTCTGAAACTAACTGCTGGATAGGAATAATTCTTTTTTTGTATATGATGGTAGCCAACACTATTCCTCATGAATCTGTCATGAGGAATAGTGTTGGCTATATAAAATCACGCAGTAACCAAAGAAACCACGGGTAAAATAAACCATGCGGGCAGACAGTGATATAATGGAGAAAAAGGAAACAAGGTGCTAATAACTTTAAACTCCTTATTTTCAACTCAAAACTTTCATTTAAAATTATTTTAATATTCATTGTTTCTTATTTATTTAAATAAAAGAAAAGGTTAGTGTGACTTCTGCTGTTGTAAACAAGATTCGATCAAATACATGGATTATTGAATTTGACAATTATTTACGTGCCTGAATTATTTGGTATCGTGCAACCACATGAACGCGTGCCAAAGGTTTGCCATCTCTGCGTTAGTGTAACTCAATTTTCTTGTCATAGTATTTGAATAATGTACTATAATGTAAACAATTTAGTTATAATTTGAAGAAGGCTTAGGTGATTTTGATTGATTTGATCAAATGTATGTAGTACATATTTTACATATAAAACTTTTTTTTGTATCGTACAATTTTACTTCGTTAGGTACTCGTTTTATTTATGAAAAGTTTTATGAAAAATCGGTCCCTTTAAAATTACTTGTGTTAAATCAACATTATTAAAATTAAATATGAAGGCCAACCGAATTTCGGTCTCAATAAAGACTAGCCAATAGGCACGACATTGTACAGTAATAGTGTACAGCATGCACGTAAACACAGGTGCAGAGAGATCAGCCGCAGGACCAACAGCTTTGCTTGCTTTCCTAAGCACTGGGTTACACCAACAACTCCTAAATTGCGGGCTGCTACTAAAACAATCGTAATGGGGAAACTTACTGGGTCACGCTTAAGGGTGATCCTTTAAGCGTGACCTAGTAATCGAACTGAGGACCAGCTCAGCAGTCACACTTCCAACCACAACACTAACGAAGCAGTTCAAACTGTGTAGTAAGATACATGCAAATATACATACATAAACTCACGCCTTTTTCCCATGGGGGTAGGCAGAAACCACGGACCGCCACCTGCTACGATCCTTACACACTCCTTTCACCTCGTCCACATTCATACATCTGGCCCTACAAGCACGCCGGTAACATAATAATAAAAAAATACGACATAAAATAGCTCAACCGAAAGTCAAAGTATCAAGACTTATTACGACTACTTAAACCCACTTTAATGCTTGGAACATGAAGCCAGTAAGGTAATAATCAAAAGCGACCCCTTCCTATTATATTCTCGTAGCTGTAGCTACCCCTAGATGTAATGTTATCAGGAGTGAGGGAGCAAAACATCCAGTTTCATTAAGCGCGAGTGTTTAGCTTTCATTTAAATTATACCAGCGATTCAATTTCAAAGACTGAGCCAAAGATTAAAAACTATACAGCGTGGAAGGGATACAGTAATGAAAACTTGTAATATGAATTCAGTACAACACCTGCAGTGTCATTCTATACGGTAATTCCACCGTCACTTCGACGCTCACTTCGCACTTCAAAGTGTCAAATAAATCAATGTCATTTGAATTTGATTGAATATAATGTCATTGAATAGCGACTTGAGATGCGAGTTCATGTCTGAATTTTACAGAATCGACGTACTATTCCATATAAAAGTGCAGCATCTGCAAGGTCAAAATTAATGGAACAGCTGTTTTTTTTTTTCAAGTTTCATGACTTTTTTTATAGATGGGAATTCATCAAATAACTTCCCCCGCCCTGGGCGGCACGGGAGGGAGTGTCAGACTTTTACTGACTAAAACCCATCTATGTTCCTTCATGTGCCCTTTGCGTTCCGGGGGCGCGGTATCTCTTTCGAACAACTCGCAAAGTTTCATGGCTGGACGGGTTGCGGGAGAGGTCAGTAAGAAAATTCAGGGTGATATTTTTAATCTAAACTACTTTATCTGGCCAATATGACCAAACAAAGGCACCGCAGTGGGAATGCAGAAGTACCCAAGTCAAGTGCCAACGTACCGGAAGCCTTGTAAATCGTACAATTTATATCGTTCAAAATGCTTTATAATTTCTCTCGCGGAACAAAATTTTTGTTGACTTATTTTAGTTGATGGACGTTACGCGGTTCCTGAATTTGAAAGCCAGTGAAGCAGTAAGTGTTTTTTTAGGTATGTTAGGCGTATCAGCCTTCGTAATCTACAGGAGTATCGCTTCTACATCTCGCTCTTAGTTAATCTATGACTGAACGTTTTACATTATTAACGAAGTATTTTTAAACGTAAGCACAATAATTATTAACTGTGTTTAGATTTCATAATGACTACAAATAGACGGTGTATATGACGTACACATTTTGTGTATTTCTTGTTATCTCGGCATGCCTGGTGGCCAACCATCACATAATATGCCTGGTGGGTCTGTCAGACCCAGTTCTTCAAATCAATGTTAGGGTAGGGAGGTCATTGATTAACATAAGCGGGTTTTATTTATTTTTCATTTTTAATTATTTTTATGTCGTGATGGCCTAGTGGTTAAAACGCGCCCTTCAAATGTGAGGTTGTGGGTTCTATCAAGTTTAAAAAAAATTCCATATTGGGATTACCCTGTGTAAATGTGGTGCTAATGTGACTATTTCAACTAATGTGTACTTTCTAAGTTTATCTAGGACATAACTGACATTGGTGAAGGATAACATTGTACGGAAACCTGGACTTACATAATAAATATAAGTCTGGAATTGCTGACGGCTTGAACGAGTGTGGTGATCAATGATCATGCCTTCTCTGTATGAGAAGTGGCCTTTGTCCTGCAGTAAGACAATAATAGGCTTACTACAAAGACTTATTCTGTGAGGACTTTAACAACAACATACCATCACACCTGTATTCCCCGAAGGGTTAGGCAGCGGTGTGCCAATGTACACAAACAGTTCACCGGTATGTTTAAGTCCCATGTAATAGGGGGCGAGCCAATTGCAATTAATCGGACACAAACCCAAACTCCGAGCTGCTACTGAGAATTTCATAGAAAAACCATTGTGTTTTTCTACAAAATTCTCCATGTTCTCCGTATTTTCAAGGAGTTAAAGTCCTAAGTACTTTAACTCCTTGAAAAATGGCCAGTTCAGTTCAGTTTGTATAGCAACATGGATACACGAATCCAACCCAAAATCATAACATATTCTTCACAAAATATATCTCTGTGTGAGCAATACAAATATTTGCTACTTGAGACTCGAAGGACCCTTATCGTAGCAAGTCAAATGCCACTGTGCTAATATAGACGCCGTAATGTACCGCTACTCATATAACCCTAAAGTTAATCGAGTTTTCGAGTTGTAATATAAATTTAGACAGACAAAAATGTGATAAATTTTCAAGGTCATAGGACATCTTAAAAAAAAGGACAACGCCGAAAGTACCTATTACAAACTTAGTTACTGTGTTTCGGCTCCAAAACGATGTAAAAACGCAATATATTTCCATTGACATATTTATCTACAGAAGCGACCATAACCTCTAAAGACCAATGAACTGCAGGCACGAACAAATAAAAAAAGGGATCGCTGACCGAAGGACGAAAAAATATTCTCATAAATCTGATTTGCCTAACCGCCCACAAATGTTTGTGACATATTTATTTACAACAAAAATGCACTCCTTTTGACCTTTTTAACTGTATTTGATTGTTGTTTTAATATAAAGTCATTTTTTTCCCGTTTTTCTGTCAAAACAATCCCAGTTTCATTTTTTACACGTACATATGTAGTTTAACTGCCTCGTTGGCCTAGTGGTCCTGAGCGCGACTGCTACGCTAGAAGTCCTGGGTTCGATTCCCGCGTCGAGCAAAAAGTGTTGTTGGGTTTTTCTATGAAATTCTCAGTAGCAGCTCGGACTTTGGATTTGTGCCCGGTTAATGGCAATAGGCTCACCCCCTATTACATGGCGCCTAAATATACGGGCGAACTGTGGGTTTACATTGGTACACCTCTGCCTAACCTTTCAGGGAATACAGGCGTGATGGTATATTATTATATTTTATGTAGTTTAACACGTGTTGGAGTAGAGACCACGTTTAGGAAAACGCAGTAAGGGACGCCCTGCTGCACGGTGGACCGACGATTTGAAGAAGGTGGCGGGCAGCGGACGGATGCGGGCTGCCCAGGACCGGGATGGTTGGCGCTCTTTGGGGGAGGCCTACGTACAGCAGTGGACGGCTGTAGGCAGCCGTGCGATTCTCTAACATATTTCAACGCTGCGCTCGACGTTGAGCTCGTCGACGACGCTACTGTCAAATCAACTCTATGCGTTGTGCGTAAAGTTGATTTGACAGTAGCGTCGTCGACGAGCTCGACGTCGAGCGCAGCGTTGAGATATGTTAGAGAATCGCACGGCTGATATGATGATGATGATGACGATGATCAGTTTTTGGTGTTTTTCCGAGTTAGATGCCACTGAACTTCGCCCTTATTGTGTTATCGTTGGTCTTATTTACTTTTATACAACGAGATTGAGTAGGTAAATATCTCATTTAAATATTATTATACATAAGCCTCTTCCGACACCATTTTATCTTTCGAAATATATTAGGTTAATATTTTTCAAAGGTGTTCGTAAGCTGATTTTGATAAAACTTGGAAAAAATAAATCCCTTCCTGTATAATATCGGTAAATTGCTTATTTTCTTCTCTGTCATCACAGATTACACCAGCAGTGCTATTCTGTAAAATGTCGCTCGATGAATTTAAATGGCGTGATATAGGTGATCGTAGAAGAATACGTGATACGTGATATGTGGTACGCGATACAGGAGAAATTTGTGTGCGTTACGTGACTCCGTTTTTTAACCGACTTCAAATTGAAGGAGGTTCTCAATTCGACTGTATGTTTGTTACGCGATATTTCCGCCAATTATGAATCGGTTCTGATGATTCTTTTTTTTTTCTTTTCCTTACAAATGCACACTTCCATGAAAATCTTATCGCCGGAGCCACGCGATCTAGCATCTATCTATACAATAGAAATTAAATAAGTAACTTGAGTAACTTTACTTCAGTAAATGATATTATGTATTCTTACTAGCTGATCCAGCAAACGTTGTTTTGCCATATTTTTTTTTTAGGGATATGAAAAATAGATGTTGGCCGATTCTCAGACCTACTCGATATGCACAAAAAATTTCATCAAAATCGGTCAAGCCGTTTCGGAGGAGTATGGCAACGAAAACTGTGACACGAGAATTTTATATATTAGATACCATTTTTATGCGGAGGGCCAAATATCGGGCTCAGTGGCGCACCTTGGGAGAGGCTTATATCCAGCAGTGGACTGCGATAGGCTGTTGATGATGATGGTGATACTATTTCCATAAAATACCATCTTATTTTTATGTTATTCAAAAAAATATTACAGTCACCCGAAGAAAAGTAACGCTAAGCGTCAAGCAAATAACAAATAGAAAAGGTCAACAAATTAATGGTCTGTCTTCACAAACTTGTTTTCCTTAATTAAATTTAACAACTTGCACAGAATAACTAACTAGTTTAGGAGTAATGTTTTTGTTAAATTTTACGATGTTGGCCCAATGTTTTTCAAATGGTAAGGTCATGGGTTTTTTTATTACCGATGGGCAATCATCAAATGACTTCTCCCACCCTGGGCGGGGAGGCAGGGAGTGTCAGACTTTCACTGACTAAAACCCATTTATGTTCCTTCTTGTGCTCTTTGCCGCAAACCCGTAGCCTCGGCAGGCATCGGCCCTTAGTGGCTTCTCCATTGTTTGCTGATATCTCTTTAATTTTACGATGTTGGCCAAAACTGGTAGGTCATATGTGGTTCTAGAATTGGCCACCCATTCTACTTTAACTGTTGGTGTTGTAGTTATTGATTTATTAGATTCTGAGGATTACAAACAGTATATTCTTGTCTATTACCATCACGCCTGCATTCCCCGAAGGGTTATTTCATAGAAAAACCCAAAAACACTTTTTGCTCGACCTGAGAATCGAACCCAAGACCTTTTAGTTGCTAATAATGTTGAATGGTGATCATTCAAATGTCAAGCCTAGAGCTCCAAATACCATGTACCTACGTCACACCCCTGATGAGAGTCTTCTTCTTCTTCTTTATCGTGTGGGCAGTAAGGTCTAACCCTACACACCCTAGTGACATTAGGGAGTAGCTAGTACAGTCCTCGCACCACACTCAAATGTTTGCAACACTTGTGTACAAATTCTCGTTTAAACATTTCAAGCATTCATAATTAATACAAAATTAGCATAGCAACGCCTAACCTAAGCTTATACGTAACATTACCCCAAGGTTTTCAGAAATAATTCAGTAACAACCAAATCCGTCCGAATTATAATAGACACGAGTCCATTTCACACAGAACATGACGCGAAGGATCCAAGTCTGTGGTAATCCTTAAATCTAAAATGGACGCCTGCTCTTTGAAGTAGGCATTAATTATGCTTTAGTTATGAAGTACTTTAGACCCGAATTTTAGGTAAGCTACCTAGTATTTGACGGAGAATTTTAAAGTATTTTTTTAGTAAAGGATAGTAGTAAAAGTTACTGTTATTAAACATTCCTTCTAAAGAGAAGGGCTTTCATTAATTGGGTTATCTTTACCATCATACCATCATGCCTGTATTCCCCGAAGGGTTAGGCAGAGGTGTACCAATTTACACCCACAGTTCGCCGGTATGTTTTTTTTTTTGTCCCCATGTAATAGCGGACGAGCCTATTGTCATTAACCGGGCACAAAACCAAACTCCGAGCTGCTACTGAGAATTTCATAGAAAAACCCAATAACACTTCGCTCTACCTGGGAATCGAACCCAAGACCGACGCGTAGCAGTCGCGCTTAGGACCACTAGGCCAACGAGGCAGTTTCATAATACACTAAAAATCTTTCATAAATTGCCCAAGATATATTTTAACAATATGATTTTATTAATTTTGTTTTCTAGCGTATTATTTTCCCGTTACAAGCCAAACGAAAAATAATTATGTATTGTATCCACCACAAAACATTATTTTACCCTTATTATACTAAGTTACATTATTACCCAAGGGAAACGCAGCTACGGGTATACCGACCTATTTATAGCAACGGAAACCGCACCTCTAATTGGACGGCTCTTACAAAGCTTTTACGGATCTCTATTTTCGACAGCAGTAACAAATTTTATTCCTTTACAAAATGTCCGTTCTCCTAATTTTTGACAGTCAGCTTTTACGCTTACCTTTTAAATTGAATTTCGAATAGAATTTATTCGTCTACGATTCACATTCGGCCAGTCTTAATGCATGGCAAAATTAAATAATACCAATTCAGTTTTCGTATTTATTTCGTTTAATAGACAGATTATATATTTGTATATTTTGTACGTATGTATTTATTATTATATTTATAAAATAATAATACCAGCCTATAACTGTCCCACTGCAGGGCAAAGGCCTCTTCTCATATAGAGAAGGCACGAGCATTAATCACCACGCTTGCTCAATGCGGATTGGCAATTTCAGACTTATATTAATTATAAGTCCAGGTTTCCTCATGATGTTTTTCTTCACCGGTGTCAGTGATGTCCAAGATAAACTTAGAAAGTACATAAGAATTACAAAAAGTCAAATTGGTACTTGCCCGTGCCCGGTTACGAACCCACAAACTCGTGCATGAGAGGCGGGTGCCTTAACCACTGGGCCATCACAACTCATATTATATTTTAGTCTTGGAAATTTTCTGTTTCTTGCACCTACTTTGTTCTGTCTCTGCATCACCCTAAGGTACACTGGTAGAAAATGCCTAAGGCATTAACTCCGCCTTTCTACTGTGTATTTTATACATTATGTGCATAAAGATTAATAAATAAATAAAATAAATAAATTAATAGTTAATAATATAAGATGAAATTATGTAGTAAAATGAATAATTATTATAAAGAAGTAAACATAAAATACCGGGCAAGCATTAAAAATTTAAAAAATGAGAAAGTGTGAAAAGAATAATTCTTAATCCATTGTTAAACCGTAAATCTTCGCTGGTTTCATTTGAAAACAAGACCCGGAAAATAACAAAGAATTCCAAAGAAAACTTGACTAATTTTAAACCATTCATATTTTAACTGTCGTCTTTTAAAAGCCAATTTAAATAAATCTAAGGCCCGTTTTTTTCCATTTTGGTCTTCTCACTTTATTTTGTCAGTTTAAAAAAAAAAAAAATATACCATCACGCCTGTATTCCCCGAAGGGTTAGGCAGAGGTGTACCAATGTACACCCACAGTTCGCCGGTATATTAAGTTTTTTTTTCTTAAAGATAAATTCTACAATGGCTGGTGTTTTAACTGCCTTACAGAGACAACGTGCTACCTCTTATCTATCGCTGTATTGTCTTGCAACCCTTCAAAGACTGCACAGGTATACACTTGCAATATGCTACAGAACAAGGCTGCAAACTGCAGGCCCGCGGGCCACAATATGGCCCGCGGGCCTGCGGTTGATGGATTTTAAATGGCCCGCGTAACTATCAACATCTGATATGACGCCTAACATAAGAAAACTATTACAAGAGAAACATTGTCAGAAATAGCATTGATTGCATCTAATATAATCAATTTGATGTCTAACAATGTCGCTTGATAGTCTGTGCTTTATCTTTTTTTTTTCATAAAAAAAACTATTGTGAATTAATAATGAATAATATAATTTAGAACCTAATGTTAATTAATAAGAATTGTTTATTCTTAAAATTTTATTGTTAAATTTTAGTTTTAAGTTAATACCTACTATGTTGCTGTGCCCTATCAGGGTCCATAACTGTACTTTAGCTTTAAGCCTTTTGTAACATCTTTATACACATTACTAGCTTCTGCCCGCGACTTCGTCCGCGTCACAGTTGATGTGTTATCCTACGGGTACCGTACATTTTCCCGGGATAAAAAGTAGCCTATGTGTTATTCCAGACTATAATCTATCTTTGTGCCAAATTTCATCCAGATCCATTCAGCCGTTTAAGCGTGAAAGAGTAACAAACATCCATCCATACATCCATACATACAAACTTTCGCCTTTATAATAGTAGTAGGATGGTTTGCGAATAAACGAATATGAATATTGCATTTCATAATACCTTTGATTTTTTTTGTTCAAGTCCCAAAACTAACTAAAAAAAATAGGATCCGTTAGTGGCCCGCCGAATATTTCTGTATAGTCCGTTCGGCCCGACTGTTAAAAAGTTGAGAACCCTTGCTATAGAGCTAGCAAGCCTATTGACGGAAGGGTTCGGGTTACTGACCCAATTTATTCTCCACACTGAACTTTTACATTCATCAGGATGTTTCCGGCAATATAAGAGAATTGACGTAAAAAAAAACCAATGGTTTTATGAGGAGAATGGATTTTATTTTAAAGAAATAATAAAAGGGGTAGACTGGTGCAGTGTCTGGGTTTTGTGCTCGGCTAATGTAAATTGGATTGCAATCTATAAATAAATAATAAAAGGGGTAGTCCGGTGCAGTATCTGGGTTTTGTGTTCGGCTAATGACAACAGGATTGCTCCTATTAAGACGTTTTGATCATAACTGTCCTGCCAACTCCTTAAGTGAATACATGCGTGACGTTATTTTATGTTTATAAATTGAAAAAAAAAAAATTTTTAATTGTCAGCTCCAGGACCAAATTATGAGGCAAGGATCAGTTTCACATTATAAATTTGTTTTTTTTTTTGTCTTTACCTGTTTCGTGTAATGAAAGAATTATGAAGTTAACCTTTATTTTACTGTTGTCTAAAAGATACTTGAAAATGATACCGTGACGTGACCTTATCGAAGTTTTTGGCAAATATTTTTTGCGCAAAGAATACTTAGTAAAAAAACAAAAGAAAATGGCTACATCGTTTGTTTCTTAATTGAATGGCTTCTGAATATTGACCTTTCGATTTCGTTGGGGCTCAAAAAAATATTCACTCAAAAATATGCTGAAATATAGGTGTGTAGTAGGTAATTTATTTCTTTAACTTAATTTATAAGCTACTTTAATTTGTAATTACGTAAAAGAGTTTCACTTAAAATGTGGTAGTTAGATTCATATCTAGTTAACTTCAATGAACGTAACCTATTATGTATAGTATCTTTTTTATTGGTAATTTTTTTTATTCAACATTACATTTAATTAGAATGAAAAAAAAAATTAAATTACAAACTATGTACAGTTAAAATAAAAAAGTAAGGTCATACCCAACAAACAAAAACGTCATATAAGTCTTGACTTATACGACATAAAGTTGGATAGCAGTCTTATAATGATAGTGAGATGACTACTAGGTCCTTTAGACGTCTTTAATTTAACTTATTAGTCGTGCGACGAAAATGTCACAATAAGCTGGTCTTAGCAACGTTGGTAAGACTAAACTAAACGACGTTATATTACAGTCTTAGCTAAAACGTTTGTACGACAACGCAATAGTCATACTAACGTTATAGTCCATTAAACGTTTTGAACTGAACAAATTAGGTCTTTGAAAAACCTTTATATGACATCTATGCAATGTAGCAGTTGTATAGGCGTTTTCACAGTGACGTTTATATAACGATCGTTATCCTGTTTTACAGCGGGCAACTGGAGACTCTTAAATGACTTGGTTGTTTATTTAATACTCAAATATAACCTATATATTACATGTTGTCCGTTTAATGTCATGCCCTGACTTTAATCAAACTTGTAGTCGCTTTTAAGTCAGGTTTTTACTTTAAAACGTCTAGGCCGACATATTTACGGAACGTTTATTATTAAATTTACTACGAAAAATGGTTTTTGTTTTCATATTTTGACCCATGTTTCTTGGGCATATTTTCAAATAAAATTTACTTGAATGTTAAAATGTTTTAAAATCTGCACTCCACTTTTACTGTAAATAATATGAAAAGGGTTTTAAATTTATGAGGAACCCTAATAACTATAGCTGTCATGGCGTATTGCATGGTCTTGAAATAACCTTAATACGACTTTATGTCTTTACAACGTCGTAAAGAGAGAAGTGTGTGACAAAAGCAACATGGCCTACATTTTTAGAAATAAACATATTTTTATTAATAAAAATATAATCATTTTAACGCAAAATTGCGAGGGGGCATGAAAATCTTGAATAAATACACATAGGTATATTATCATATAACTTTAATACCCAGTCAAACTAAACGGCATGAGAGACAGATACAGTTATTAGCGAGATATATAAATAAAGTTAAATAACACTCAACTTTTATTTCCTTGTGATTATTTATTTTGGACTCAAATCTCGAAACAAAACCACAATCATGTGCCACTAACAAGAAAAATTAATATCATTCAAAAACACCTGTATGACAACAATACAACAAACGAGCCGTTGTAAAGTTATGATGCGACTTCTGCGCGACGAAAATAGTAATTCCATAACGTTCATACGACTTTTGAATGACTTTAACGAAGTCAGCTTGTGACTTTTGTATGTCCATTATACGACAATGTTGGTCGTATAACTGGGGCCATTTTCGCGTTTAGTAAACGTTATTATAACGTTAGTGCGACTTAGGTATTACGATCAATGGAATTAAGATAACGTTTACTAAACTTTTGAACGACGTTAAATTGTTAGTTGGGTAGGGCGTCAAAAAACTCATCCGCATCGCTGTCAATGGGGCATTTGCCCAGAAGGCTGGCAGCATTGCCACGTTGTATGGCAATGCTGATTCTTTGGCCAAAGAATAGGCTAGCCCTCTGGTCACGTGAAGAATCGACCAGTCGCTTCGCGATGTCGCGATAAACTAGATGACCTAAATAGTATCTTAATATCAATTATATATTTTTTTTTAAAGCAGAAATCGTCACTAATAAAATAATCGTAAAAAATTGGCACATTGATAACTAGCTTTTACCCTCAACTTTGTCTACGTGAATATTCTTACCATTCCCTATCTTTTTATTCATAAAATAATATAGCCTATATCAGGTGGGTTTATATCGTTCTTCTCCATACGAAGCTACCTTTTGGAATGGGCAACTAGATTCAATATTATTTAATATTTTTTTTGACATTCAAAAGTAACTATTAATGGTCTAATTGAAATAAATGATTTGACATTGACTTTATAAGCGATAGAATTTCCAAAATTGTAACAGTAGTTCCGAAAATTCGTGTATTCTGGCAAACAAACTATTCAGCTTTGTAATACAACTAAGAAATAGTAAAGATACTGTCTATCAGACCTGTCATCCACAATGGATTTCATTGTATTGTCTCTGACAGCTACTTTATCCCCAATCTTCCCCCAATTTTGTTATCACAAGTGCTATATACTATTGATTCCTTTGTTATCTGTGGAACGGTCAGCAACAAAACTCGATTAACAATGTTACTTTTACATATCATTTAAATAGACACGAAATAACACAATTCACTGCTATTCAGAATTTTAGGAAATACCTAAGATTTTATTTTACATACCACAGTCATGCCTGTATTCCCCGAAGGGTTAGGCAATGGTGTCTCAATGTACACCCACAGTTCGCCGGTATGTTAAGGTCCTACATAATAGGCGACGAGCCTATTGCCATTAACCAGGCAAAATTCAGAAAAAACCCAATAACACTTTTTGCTCGACCTAGGAATCGAACCCAAGACCTCTAGCGTAGCAGTCGCGCTTAGGACCACTAAGCTAACGAGGCAGTTTTATTTTATCTTAATTTTAAATTCATTTCCTTTGATACTGTGCTTAATAACAACAATTTAAAAATCTGTAATGTTATTCCACTTTTGTTACTGACTGTTCCTATACAAATAAAACGGAATGAGCAAATAAGTGACAAAACAAGGCTATGCCCAGACGGTCATAAAGTTAGGATATATGAGCATCCCCTTAGGTCAGTGACCTCTTTTATAGAAAGACGGGTTGTGGTCGCATTTTCTTATTGAAACTTTATTTTATAAAGGGCTGAAATTGTTTGTTTGTTTGTAAGATTTACTCTAGAAGTACTGAGCTGCTTACCAAAATTATTTCATTAATAGAAAGGCAAAGTATTGAAAAGTGTCATAAATAAATAAAATAAAAATAAATAAATAAATATCTTGGGACAACTCACACACGGCTATCTGATCCCAAGCTAAGCAGAGCTTGTGTTATGGTAACCAGACAACTGATATACATACTTATATAATTTATAAATACATACATATTATAGATAAATCACACCCAGACACAGAACAAACAATCATGCATCATCATAGAAGATGCGTTTTAGTTAGATTTTTATCAGGGAGTAATCTGTGGTTAGGAGTAAGATAGGATAGAATAGATAATCCAATCGGCACCACACGAGATACTTAAGAAGAGATTTCCATAACTTATCTCATTATTATGTAGGTACCTATAACGCTAACATTATCCTTTATTCCTCCTCCAAGTAAGAATATTACTGAAGGTTATTTGAGTACTAAAATACTAGTGCCTTATAAATGAATGCATTGAAAAGAGAGTGTATTGCATTGGTTATGGAATTCTATTACTAAGTAAGAAAGTACTTAAGTATTCATATTGAAGAAAACGAGTAAATAATATTATCAGTTTCTATTTATTTTCCTAACTATATTGTGGTCGGCTTCAAATCGTACCGAAAACAGCTGAATACCTGTGTTTTTATCCGACTACGGCGAAGCAAAAAGGAGGGTTATGAGTTTGACCGGTATGTATGTATGGATGTTCATCTGTTCCCTCATAACTTCTAAACCGTCCAACGTAAATTGAAAAATTAAGTGTCATTGGAAGCGTCTAAATTGACCGCTGGTTATAGGCTACGTTATGTTGCAATAAATTGTACGACCACGGCTTTCAGATAAGAATGTTTTCTTGTTTCATACTTTTTAGAACGTGAATTTTTTGTAGTCGGGTTTCAGTTTTTTAAACTTCTTTTTTACATGGAGGCACTGACTATCTGACTTCCACAACTATGTTTTGTTTATACCAAATAAAGTTTTTATTTCACCTTTTTATATATTTTTTAATGTGTACCTACCTATCACGTTTAGCTACAGAAAATTGCAGACATCTACACTACCTGATTGGTTATACGTATATTATATTATTTTTTAATTGTATAGTGGCCGCTATACAAGGTACGATATTATCATATAAACTATCCTAATCTAGCAATTACTATGATAACTTGTCCGCGGCAGTACTTCAATTACTCGTATTTTAAAAATACCTCCTAAGTATTTGCAAACACTAATAAAAGCTTATTTCAGCCACAAGGCCAAATGAAACAATTAAGGTACTATAACCCATACTAAAGACCTGAATAAAACCAATAAAACGCGTAGTTATTACAACGAAGTTTTCGCACAACACTATTATTACGCATTCACATGCGATCGACACATCACTGCTAGAAATAAATAATACACCAGCCTATTATTATCTCACTGAAGGACCAATGAATGCCTCTTCTCATACAGAGAAGGCACGAGCATTGATCACCATGCTTACTTCAGACGGATTGGCGGTTTCAGACTTATATTAAAGTAACGTCAAATCATTTATTTCAATCTTTTTAAAGTTAAAAAGGGAGGCTTAGGAAACGCTTGCATGATGACTTAGAGTCTTTTATGGTAGATTCGCCAGAAAAGGCGACGCATATGGTTGAGTGGAAGGCAATGGAGGAGACCTTTGCCCAGTAGTGGGACATTACAGGACGAATAATGAAAAAAATTGGCAAACAAATTTTAGGAACAGTTGAAAACTGTTTTCTGCAACCACAAATATAGAACAACATACATACCTACCATCACGCCTGTATTCCTCGAAGGGTTAGGCAGAGGTGTACCAATGTACACCCGCAGTTCGCCGGTACGTTTTTTAAGTCCCATGTAATAGGGGGCGAGCCTATTGCTATTAACCGGTACTGCTACTGACAAATTCCTAGTGGAAAAACCCAATAATACCTTTGCTCGACCTGGGAATCGAACCCAGGACCCCATGCTCACCAGTCGCGCTTGCGACCACGAGACCAACAGGGCAGTTAAATGAATGGGGCAATGTAAAACAACTTCGTTCAAAAATGAATACCTACGGTTCCCGAAACAAAACAAAAATAAGTTGCTGAAACATTGTTGTGCAACATTGTTTGCAACACGTGCCGCTTCGATAATGACACGTCATCTACATTGTTGTTTATTTTTACTTTCACTATTACGAACACATCGAACACGTGAGGAAGAAAATCTTTCAGCAGTCAAAGATTTAGTAAAAACGTGATGGGTGAAGACAGATTTACGTAAGTGGTTTTTGAATTAGAATGATGTTGGATTACGTTTTTGTTTTTATGTGCGAGCTTTCTTTAATTTTACATTTTACACGTAGATATATTTTTGGCCTATCACATTGAATCTTTGCATACTTCTTTGATCTTGCATTTAGGTTTAGAATATTGTTTTGCGATAGTATTTAATTAAAAATTAAAATTCTCCTGATTCGCCGGTGCTTTTACAAATACGTACACTCAAATATACAAACAACCATATTTGTATCATCTTATTCGTATTGATATAATGCTGAATATCCTTTAACAACCATTTAATATTTCTTCTAAAACAACTGAACGTTATTATTAAGCAACGTCAAAAATCTAATCGCAATCTTATCTCAGCGACAATCAATGGCAAAAAATGTATGCAAAATTAAAGACATTATTTACACATTGAGACTGAAGTTAAATTGCGATGGTTACTAAAAGTCAATAGAATTAACCCACCTAGAATCGTTCACACACAGTGAGCAAGATATATGAATATTAAGATCAATGCAGCTCTTCCCATCTCTGTATAAGAAGAAGCCTTTGCCATGCTGAGGGATAATTATCCGCAGTAAGTACAACCGAGGACCAATTTCCAACTTTATCTCTAAGGTCGTAAGTTTGAAAATGGTTTACCGCAACTTTACATAAAGTATATGCTGAAATGTATGTATGTAGTATCGTGGATGAGCAAAAAAAGATCGTAGCGAAAATAAATTTTAAAGGAGCATTGACATCGGCGTTACTCGTGCGCTTCCTACCATACGTCGTGTATACTAATCGGCTGTCAGAGATAATTTTAAATATAATATATTTTTTTTTTGTGCGGGTATTTCAAGAGAGGCGCAGTTTTTTTTGGAGGTACTAAGAAGAAGCGCCCTCGCGGAGGAAACGGAACGTAAATTCGTTCCAATTTTAAAATGGAAAAAAAAAAAGGAAATGTTTGTATACCAGCCTATTATTGTCCCACTGCAGCGCAAAGGTCTCTTCTTATACAGAGAAGGCACGAGCATTGACCACCACCACGCTTACTTTTCAATGGAAAACTTTTTTTGAGGTTCTTCAGAAAGATCGTGTGCACAGTAAGTACTCGTAACCGGCGTGCTTTGTATGATAGTGGAGGAGGCGAAAGGAGTATGTCAGAATCATAGCAGGTGGCGTTCTGTGGTTTTTACTCCTATAGGAAAAAGGCTAAAAGAAAATATTTACCATCACGCCTGTATTCCCCGAAGGGTTAGGCTGAGTTAGGCAGAGGTGTCGCCGGTATATTTAGATCCCATGTAATAGGGTAGGGTAGGGTAGGGTAGGGTAAAATATTTCTGTATGTATGTTTTTCTTCGCCTTAAACTTATAAAGTACATTGGAATAGAAAAACTCACATTTGAACTAGCCCTCTCTCAGTTGTGAACCGGACGCATCAACAAATTGGCAAAAAAAAAACACTTCCACTAGAATTGTATGGAAAAATACGCCTCATTAAAACTTGGCAACTTGCTCGTGCAATGTTTACAATTTCTAAACAATGTACCTACGCCAATTAATAACAAAATAACCTATTTGTAAACAGTTGATGTTTTTCATGACGATTTTTGAAAAGTATTAAATCTTAAACTATTAAATCTTTTGTATACTAGAAAATTCATCATAATATGCTAAGCCTGTCGTCAACTATATTGGGGTCGGTTTGCAGTCTAGGCAGATGAAGTTCCAAAACCTAGTTGCTAAGTTGGTAAGACTGGTTGTGACTTTTAGGCTTCAGGACCAGCTTTACGGGCTTTCCAAGTCACGAGAAAACAGAAAACATAAAGAAACATAAAAAAATAATATGCCCTCACGCCTGTATTCCCCGAAGGGTTAGGCAGAGGTGTACCAATGTACACCCGCAGTTCGCCGGTATATTTAGGTCCCATATAATAGGGGGCGAGCCTATCGCAACAAACAAACAAAGAAACATTTATCTAATTTTATATTAATAAAATTAGATAAATGTAATTTAATTATTATTTAGTTTTAACTTTGTAGTTGAATTATTATTAATAAATTAATCGTTAATTTTGTAGTTAACCTGTTTTTTGGCAATGCTTGGAGTTAATGTGTATGTAAATAAAGTTTTTTGAAGGTTTTTTATTTTATATTAATTTCCATTATTGCCATACTTAAACTTCTAGCTATGGAGATATTCATGATTTTGAATACGCTTTATTTATTTAGTTTGAAAGCACAAGTCCTTCAGTATACATAACTAAATAAAACTCACGCCTTTACCCCAAGGGGATGAGCAGAAACTACTGAAAGTTGCGCTCTATCCTTAAGTAATCCTTTTTCTTCGTCCCCGTCTTAAAAAACTTTGAAGTAAGGACTTATAGTTTCCATCAACAAGATTAGATGACCTTACTCTTCAGCCCCCCTAGCCAAGTCACAAACGATAATCGTAAACGCTCGGTAGGTACCAATAGATTTTCAACTTAATACCCAAGAGCCTTAAATTGAAAATCTATTAAAGATTTCTAAGCGTTAGCGACTGGAACGAACGAAAACGCTATGCAATCTTCATTTGATCTTCAACTTAAAACCAAGCATATAAAGTTGAAGATCTATTAAAGCCTACTCAGCGTTTGCGTTTATCGTTTGTTACATGGCTACAGGGGCAGAATATAAATAGAATGCAAAATAAATTGACGGCGTCCTTCGGAGAGGTCACTCCCGTATTCACGTAGTACGCTTAGTGGCACTGCGCATGCGCGGAAAGATACAATGAATGTGAGCAAAGAAAGTTGCGATCTGTAGCTTTTACTTAGGTATTGCAGTTCTAGGTGTCGCTTAGTGTAATATATAGAACTAAATGAAGTTGAAGTGTATGTTTGCTTTGTCAAAATAACAGGTTTTTAGCTTACTACAAACTTTATACCCAAACCAAATCAATATGTAAACGGTAGCTAAACTTTTTTTTGTTTTAATGTCTGTCTGTCTATTTGCTACGGTTTATATCCGAAACAATTAGACTAATACAGGTGAGACTTTCTTTGGCAGATAGCTGATATTGTAAGGAGTAATTTTATTTTAGAAAGAAAATTGGGGTTCCTCGCAAGTGAAATTAAATAACGTGAAGACGCTCACGCGAACGATGTCGCGGTTATAAAAAACGCTCAGTAAGTTATAGGAACTGCGTGTAATTTATGTCTTTTCATACGACCTAATATCAACGGATGGGCCGGATATTTCCACAAACATATTGTTTTTTTGTTGTTTCGGACATTTGGCACACGTTTCTGAATAAAAAGTTTTGTTGCAAAACAAAGAAAATGAGCATCGCTATGTAGCCTATGTGTTTAGCGGGGAATTCACTAGACGGACAACTGAATTCCTGGCTTTAGTTTTACACATTCCTAGCTACGAGTGACACCCGTTACATGTTACCCAGTTACGTCTTTGGTTACTACTCCGCTCCCTTTCGTAATAGCGTGATGTACTATACATATAAACCTTCCTCTTGAATCACTCTATGGAACCGCATTAAAATCCGCAGCGTAGTTTATAAGTTCTAAAGACGGCGGGAAGCAACTTTCTAGAGATACTAATATTAAAGCTTTTCTTGTTTCCTTGCGTAAACGCGCTAATCTCTGGAACTAATCGGATTGGAAAAAAATATTTTTGTATGTGATAGACAGATTCATGCAGAATACCGGATTAGTATAGGCTATTTAACATCACGCTACGACGGACGCAAGCGGAGCAGTAACAAAATCATAATCAGCGTGAAATATAAAAAATCGTGATGATTTTGACAACTTCAAAAATTAGGAGAAATTTTGAAGTCTTTTGGTTTGTTTTGGCAGAACTAACATCAGACTGAATGACGTCTGAAATTAACTATATTTATTCTTATTTCTAACGCCATTTTTCAAATCACTTTTAATCAAAGCGTCTTTCCTTATTTCAGTTTCTTCTCAAGTAACTAACTGCGAACTATTTATTAGCGTCCCGGTAATAAATGACACCTTTCGATTAAATGGGATTTTATATTTTACTGTTTTTTTTTTATTTTAAACCGCCATCCAGCGACTTCCTGCGTGACTTATTTTACCCGCATAGTTACGTCTTTGATTACTGCTCCGCTCCCGTGGGTCTTAGCGTGATGTTATACAAGGCGTTGATTTTCATCCTCGTCAAATTCAAGGAATTAACTATGCTCGTGATTCTTAACATTAATCCTTACTTCCTTACTAATATTATAAATGCGAAAGTAACTCTGTCTGTCTGTCTGTCTGTCTCTTTTTCACGCCTAAACCACTGAACTGATTTCAATGAAATTTGGTACAGATATAGTCTGGGACCCGAGAAAGGACATAGGATAGTTTTCATCCCGGAAATCCCCCGGGAACGGGAACTATTAATCCACGCGGACGAAGTCGCGGGCAAAAGCTAGTCAATAATAAAATAAATTGGTTTCGAATTTTTTTTTGACGTGATCTTCAAATTCGAGCTAGCCATCTCGCCAGAGGGTTAAGGCGCTATGTACACATTGATATAGAACTCAAATTCAAAAAAAATCTAAATGTTTTATTGATTCAGAAAAGTGTTACAAATTAAGATGTGACACTGGATCCTGCGCTAGGATACCCTGTGTCGCAGGATCCAGTCTCTCTCGTGTAATAATGGTGGTCGATACTCTATAACAAATGCAACGGTTCCGATAATAAAACATAAAAAAAAAACACATAAGAACTTAAACAAAAACCATACATAATACCTACACGATTCTGAATTTTGCAAGAGGAGTATTCTGGAATACTGTTATTTGATAGTTGCAACTAAAAAAACAAGCATTTATTAAATATTGGCCAGGTATCGTAATTATATTTGATTACTTCTATTTTTTTATGACAAGCTCCTAAGACGAGGATGCAAATCAACACCTTGTATAGCCTATGACACTTACAAATAACGTGGCTATCTATTGGTATCGTTTTTTTAAACTGGTTCAATAGATCCAGAGATTACCTCCTACAACCTCACAAACTTACCTCTTTATAATATTTCTAAAGATTACACACTAGCTTTTGCCCGCGGCTTCGTACACTGGAACGTCGGTTATCAAACGAAGTCACGGGTTAAAAAGTAGCCTATGTCGTTTTTTGGGGTTCAAACTAAACTGAATTTCATCAAAATTAGTTCAGTGTTTTAGTCGTGAAAGCGTAACATACAGACAGACAGACAGAGTAACTTTCGCATTTGTAATATACGTATACATAGGTAGTGGGTGCGAGACTACCTAAGTACAGACAGGTATCAATATGACTTTTTCAATTCACAATTATATACATTCTAAACTTATCTGATGCAGGTCGCTTCCGACCGGTATATGTGGACATCTAAAGGGGAGGCCTATGTTCAGCAGTGGACGTCCTATGGCTGAGATGATGATGATGATGATGAAACTTATCTTAGACATCACTGACATGGACGAAAACATATTTATGTAAGAGATAAAGAATGTCTGATCTCCCAGTCAAACCGTCTAGATGTTTTTGGGGAACTATTTTTCTAAAATAAAATAAATAAATAATCGTGAGGAAACCTAAAATTAATATAAGTTTGAAATTGCTGATCCGCCTTGAGCAAGCGTGGTGATCAATGCTCGTGCCTTCTCTGTATGAGAAGAGGCTTTTGCCCTGCAGTGGGACAATGATAGGCTAGTATTATTATTACTATAGGCACCCAAATTATTCGAAGGCGTTGTTGTCGGCCACAAACGCAATTACTAAGTGGGTCCCCGGACCCCGGACAAAGGTAATTGAGTTTTTTAAATTATGGGAATTTCTCAGTAGCAGCCCGAAGTGAGGTAATTTGGACACCGGGGGAGACTGACGCAGTTAAGTGGCAGTAGGCTTGTCGTATCTTCTTAGGACTTATAAATCTGCCTATCCTTTTTACCCGACTGCGACAGAAGGAGGGTTATGTTTTTCGAGGGTATGTTTGTATGTATGTATGTATGTATGTATGTATGTATGTATGTATGTATGTTTGTATGTATAATTGTTTGGCACGCTCTGCAGGCTGAACGGCTCGATGGATTTTAGCTTGAGCGGTGTCGTTAGATTCGTATTTACTGTGAGAGTGACACTGGGTATATAAAAAAAAAAAAAAAATGGCGGATTTTTGGCGCCAAATTCAAATGTTTGGCTCGCTCTGCAGGCTCGATGGATTTTAGCTTGAGAGGTGTCGGTAGATTCGTATTTACTGTAAGAGTGATACTGGGTATATTAATTTCTTTTTTAAAACACTAAAAAAATAAAAATAAAAATTGTAGCAGTCGGGACCCATTCGGGACCATCCGCAATGTAATATAGGTATGTGCTCTCAATTCACAAATCCTCCATTGCTAGAATGGGTCCCGACTGCTACAATTTATCTTGTTTACCTACATATAGTGGTTCCGGGTCTGCCTGTTTTTGTATGTGAGTTTATGTGTTTGTAAACGCACCCACGATACAGGAGACATTAATAGAGTGGGGCAACGTATTTTTAAAAAGAAAAAAAAAATATAGTAGCATACATATACCTACGGGGTGCAAATAGACACATAATTTAATCGTTAACTACGCATACTGCTCATCAAATAAAGTAACATACGAGTAAAGCCAAAATTATTTGCTGGAGAACGAACTTTTTTTGGTGTACGGGTCGCTCCATGTAAAACACTGGTGTTCAGCTGCATCTGGGTACACAGGAAGCCGAACCTAACATAGTTGGGAAAAGGCTTGGCAGATACGATGTTGATATATACACGGTTACTTTAACATCGTTCTGGAGCCGAAACACAGGAGATCCAGTCGAGTAATAGTTACTAAAAAAAAAAAAAAAATGGCAATAGGCTCGCCCCCTATTACATGGGACCTAAATACACCGGCGAACTGTGGGTGTACATTGGTACACCTCTGCCTATCCCTTCGGGGAATACAGGCATGATGGTATAAAAAAAAAGTTTATTTGGAGCAACTTAATTTATCACAATTACAAGAAAAAACCAAGATAGCCACAAAAGTAAAGTACTGTGGCGCAGCTATCAACGCCCAATTCCAAATACATACAATCATAGACATGGTTCCAGTTACTATTGGCGTTCTTATCATTTTTTTTTTAAGACGTCTCTAAGAACTTGAATATGTATCTCATTTTTTTTTTTAATTTCGAGTTCAACGTTAGTAGCGCGTCTGATCGATGAATGGATTTTTCAAAGGCTACCGTTCGCATGTGTAGTCGATAAGGTTTACACATAAATATGAATTGACTGCAAGGAAGCGTTACTTCGAGTTCTCACTATTTCACACAAATAACATTTTCGAGTTTTTATTTTTGTTGTTTTTTGAAAATAATAGTGCCAATAGTTTCTGTTACTGTGTTTAAGCTTATGGCTTTCGGTTCCAGAATGATGTTAAAGTAAGCGTGTATAAGTCATGAATATTAAAAGGACTAACTAAATACAAACGTTAATTATTAAGCGTTAACGCGAAAGGTATTAAAACAACTTCTTTCTCTTGTCAGCGAGACAATAGATGGTTATTAATTAGGATTTCAGCGGTGGAATTCTTCCCAAATCTTATACAGTCAGCAAAAATGTATTTTTTAAAGAAACTAATAAATAAAAAATATCGGCCGTTTCTTTAAACAAGTAGTTACTATTTTCTTAGTAGGTACTTACACAAAACATGTTGTATAAAGAAAGTTGATTTGCAACATACCTGTAACAAAAAAGAACATGTGTTTAAAATAACACAAAAAGTTTCAGAAAAATAGCAATACTTTATAAATAAATGCATAGGAATTATTAAATGACCAAAGGCTTACTTAATAAACTAAATAGCTAACGATAAAATACATACAAGAAGAAAATTATTTATAATTTACTTTATAATATTCATTCTTTATTTAAATAATATTTTTGTGTTTTCAAATGTTATGTTTTTATTTTAATAACAATAAAGAATAAAGAATAAATAATAAAAATATAATTTGTATGTAGGTTTAAAAAATAATAAAACAACGACATAAATTAAAATTACTATAATCTTTCTCACGCATAGAAATAAAAGTTTATGGACAATTTAAAATATCCGAAATCCATTTTAACGTAGCGACAACAATCAAATTATTTTGCGAACTGTACAACCGGAATTTTTCACGGAAAATTAATTTTATAAGGATAATGGTTTTTAATATCAATCTGTTGAACAAAAAGGCTGGCTGTGACGGCGCATAATAACTGCTTATCCGTCTTTTGAAACGAAGCGTAATGAAAAATAGTTATTGCTTTTATTGTTTGCGAGGAATTATAAATAGGTATTTTCTCGATGAACCCGGGTAATTTTATTCAAATTACCCGGTAATAATTGGTGAAGTATCATTATGTTGTGTATCTGCTATACTAATGATATTTTACGGAACGAACTTTGACACAAAAACGTATTATCTAGGTATATTTAATATTATTAAGAGGAAAGATATTTTTGTTTGTTTGTTTGTACCAAAATAGCTCCGAAACCACTGGACCAATTTTAACCATTTTTTCACCATTGGATAGCTACATTATGCCTGAGTAATATAGGCTACAAAACATAATGCTAAGACACACAGGAACAAAGCAGTTACTAAAGACGTAACTTCGGCTGAAATTAGCCACGCGGAGGAAGTCGCAGGTAATTCCCTAGTAATAATATTATGAAAAGAGGAAACATTTATGTTTGTTTGTACCAAATAAGCTCCGAAACCACTAGACTGATTATAACTATTTTTTGTTTTTTCACCAATAGATAGCTATATTATTCCTGATTAACATGGGCTAGATAGCATCACGCTACGACACACGGGAACGAAGCAGTAACTAAAGACGTAACTTAACGCGGCAGAAATACGCAACGCGAATAAACTAGTCTAATACAATTTAGCAACAAATTCGCTCTAACAAACACACACGTCAAACTCATTACCGCCCTTTCAAGTTGTCTGTAATTGAGTAAAGATTTCCGACAAGATCAAAGTGACGTCAGGTGAGACACAAATGCGAAGTTTAATTAACAAATTAATAGAAATCACGCTTTTAGTTTAATTTGTCGCTTTACACGTCAAACGGATCTTTGTACTAAGAATCGAGATGAAAGTGGAGTACATTCTAGGGAATTGATTTTGTACCTTATTGTTAGATAAAAGGGTTCGTTTTGCCTTTGTTTCTAAATCCATACTTATATCTGTATATTTAAATAAATAAAAATGAATAGCTCAATGTGTTGCTATGCGCAGAACTTGAAAACGACTCGGCCGATTTGGGTGATTCTTTTTTTGTTTGTAACTTTCAACAAAAGGTCTTTATAAAACCATTTCTTTGAAAAAATCCACCAGTAGTCGGATTTTTGCATCAGCAGCGTGAATGCGCAAAAGCTCTTCTCAAACAGATAAGGCACGAGTTTTGATCACCACAAGTGCTCAATATGGATTGGCAATGAATGAATATGCAAAAAAATGGTTATTGGGTTTTTCTATGAAATTCTCAGTAGCAGCTCGGAGTTTTGATTTCTGCCATTAATAGCAGTTAATGGCAATAGGCTCGCCCCCTATTACACGGGACCTAAACTTACCAGACTGGCGAACTGTAGGTGTACATTGCTACACCTCTGCCTAACCCTTCGGGGAATACAAGCGTGATGGTATGTATGTATAAATAATATTCAATTCTATTCTATTATAAAAAGCCCTCAATCCATAAAGGTCAAATTTCTGTCGTTACAAAATCCACATGAAACATGAAACTCCAACATATCATCTAGTAGTGACATCTTCAGTATTCGCGTCACGTGCCCTACGCTCATGGCGCGGTCCGCTTATTTGACAGCTCCAATTTACTTCAAATGTTTGAACCTTGCGGTGGGGAATTTGTATGAAGTATTGTGTGATAGATGACGTTTTTTTAGTAAACTATCATCATATCAGCCGCAGGACGCCCACTGCTGGACATAGGCCTCCTCGATAAATTTCCAAAACCCCGATTTTTCAAAATGCTTTTTGACTAATAACTTAACATTTCTCCTTCTTTCTCTCTAACTTTTCCAGCCTACTATCGAACTAACCACTAACTATCGAACTAACTTATATATTAATAAACCCAAAGTATCTAATAAAAGTCAGCATTTTTAACAAAATTCTGCAAAAAGTTTTAAGTAACGCTCAAAAGGAATTGATTTAAAAAAAAAACTCAAATAAATAGTCTAGATTATTTAGACACTAGATAGGTTCTTCTCCATAGAGACCTATGTTTTGGAACAAGCAACTAGCTTTAACTTTTTGTTCTAACCTCTTGACAATTCAAAATTGTTTGTAAGTGGTCTAATTGAAATAAATGCTTTGCCTGACTGATTTAACAATGTTCAACCTCATCCAATTATTTTTTCAGTGTAGATTTAAACTGTTTTTTAAAGTCCATTGGGACTTAACAGTCAGTCCGTAAGACTGACATGGAGGTTTTTATTTAAAAAAGACATTTCAAAATATTATTGTAGCATTTTTTTTTTCAGATCTTATTGTTATTTGTTTAGATAAATAATGTGTTCAGATGTTATTACAAAGATTACGTATATTTTTTTTACAAATTATTTTAGTCTTGTATAACAGGCGGTTAACTGTCTGTACTCTAAGATTTCGATACAAAACCAAAACATATTTTTAGAGATAAATTAATTGAATGCGTCGAATATTGCTAAATGTACCTACCTAACAGTCAGTCAATGTTTCCATTATAATTACGTAGTTTATACCCCCCGCCAGCTAGGTACCATACCCCCAGCAGGACCAAACAACACATAATTCACCAAACACAACCCCATCATACCTAATAACAATACTCCAGCTCCAACTCCAGTGCAAAACGGTCTTTTTAACAGAATCATGATATAATTCCAACGCAATCCGGGGGCAATCTAAAAGGGATCAGTTTGTGCCACGGTTGGATTGCCCCGGGCAGATATCCCGCGATGGGGACCACTATAATGAAGCCTATTTTGCTTGCGAACTCAATTATGACTGCCAATTATTATTGGAAATGGGGCAATTGGTGCTTTTACTGATGTAAAAGAAATAAAAGCAGTTCGTTTGCTGATTGGAGCTACTTTTGTCAGAAAAAGCAGGGATGCTTTGTATGTTTGTTTTTGGATTTGTATTCGGTTTTTGGTAAAGGTTTGATCTTGATTATATTGGTCTTGTGACTTACTGTGGTAACGTAACTGTATAGACACCCTGTCTACCGTCTCAAGAAATACAGTTATAATATTGTGTTCTTGTTGTGTAGTTGTCATTGTCAAATCTTATTCTGTATGGTATTTTGAGGACAATTATCTGCGTTTAGAAGTTATTTCAAAGTCAAACCATTTATATAAAAATCCAAGGTTTAAAAAAAATATTACCATTTGAATGAAGGATTAGTAACATTGCGTTTTTATCACGTAAAATCAAAGCCCGCAAAGCGCAAGCGCGCTTATGTAAAAGTTGGGTTTAAGAATATGTCTATCATAAAACATATTGGTATAATTTTGTACCACGACTTTCACTAACAAAGATATGAAAAAGTCTTCGAACTAAATATAAATCATGTGCAGAACGGGTATTTTAAATTCATAAATAGAATTCTTTTTGAAATAGAATTTTATTTTTCAAATACTTTTTTTGAGTTTTTCGTTTTTTATTTGTTTACTTTTCGCACTAATACTAAGGGGGCGAGGGAGTAATAATTTTACGCAATAAACACTCAAAGCTACATTCTAAATCTAACTTTACGAACCAAATTCGAAAATTTCAATAGAAGCCTCCAATAAATAGCTCCAAATAGTTTATTATTGCGTAGGGCAAAAGGACCGGCCTTGCCCTAAACACATTACAGAGTTGGGGCATGCCCAGAATACCCCTGACATTCTTATTGACCTTAGCCAATAGTATTAGCAACGTGGTTGTTCGGTATGCTCGCCTGATTTTGCTAACATTACCGGTTGGGTTAACAGACTGAAAAAGTTAAGGTGTTGCAAATTTTTGGGTGTAACAAGATACACACACACCGTATTTAATAATAGTGTGTTATCACTTTATCAGCAATAAAATTTGAGGGATTAATATGGCAGATGTGAGTAGCAACGCCGGGAGGAGGCGCTCTTAAAGACCTACCCTGACCTTATTGGTGAGGTTCTTCAGAAACCTCGGCTGCGTAGAACACGTAGCCGGCGTGCTCGGTGGATATTGAACGTAGACGAGGCGAAAGGAGTAAGTTAGGATCGTAGCAGGTGGCGTTCTGTGCGTTTCTGCCTACTCCCGTGAGGAAAAGGCGTGAGTTTATGTATGTATGTCGTTGTAAAGTCAAACAATGACATAATCAAAGAAACTACACGATTGTCATGATATATAATTATATACCCAAGAACAACATACGGGGTTTTAAAAGGACACAACTTACATAGCTGTTAACTAAGCATACTGCCCATTAAACTAAGTAATTTTGAACAAAAATCATTGTAGGGACGACGTTTTTATGAGGTTTTAGATGGCATAACTTAGGCAAAACATTGTGCTTAAGGGTGCAGGTAACCATACAGGTGTCGTGTAGTTATAACTTTTAAAACTTGTTTTTGTAATAAATATGTAAAAGTAACTTGGAACTTTGACCTTTAATATCTCCATAATCAAAAGGTTCCCAGGTACCTACTACGGTTCAGGACAAAAATATCGCAATGATGAGAAAACATGTAAGTTTCAGCTTCGTAAAGTATCTTTTTACACCCGTTATTACCTACACTCGCTCAGGTTGGAAGGACCAAAAAATATTCGACCAAAAAAATATAAAATTTCAAAAGTGCGTAATCTCGTTCGCCAGCCCTTCTTTTATGATCACAATATCCATATGAAAGGACAGCCATGCAAGAAAAAGAAATCTAAAAGGTTCCTATATTGTTACCAGAGCCTCGTTGGCCTGGTGGTCCTAAGCACGACTGCTACGCTAGAGGTCCTGGGTTCGATTCCCAGGTCGAGCAAAAAGTGTTATTGGGTTTTTCTATGAAATTCTCAGTAGTAGCTCGGAGTTTGGATTTGTGCCCGGTTAATGGCAATAGGCTCGCCCCCTATTACATGGGACCTAAATATACCGGCGAACTGTGGGTGTACATCTCTGCCAAACCCTTCGGGGAATACAGCCGTGATAGATGATGGTATTGTTACCAGAGATTCTTCTAAGATTACCCTCTGAGAAGAAGTTATAATGAGTTTCTCAGAGTTGATGTTAAGTGATACGGAAGTTTTATTGGATAGGAATGCCCGGTTACATTTGAATTGGAGTTTTGTCTAATAATCATTATATTTTTATTGCAGTTTCTATTTTTTATGAATTAAATGGTGTGAAAGTATTTACATTCAGGAAGCTCTGTTCTGGTCCTTTAGATAAAATCTTAAAAAGTATACTCTCGTAAAAGATGACAATCCGGTCTCCTTTAGTGAATTGAGGTAAAGTGAGCTTGCTTGTGCTTTACGAAATAGCAGTAAAGTGGTTTATGATGGGGTATTTTAATAAAGAACCTTTTGAAAATTTCTAGTACCTATTTTCGTTTTGAAAATACTAGAAATCTTCGTTTTGAAAGGGACATCGTTGTTGCATTTTTGTCTGTAACAGCAGTTTTTTTTTTAATGACTGAGTCAATATTTCGTCTGTTTGAGGGGTCTAGAAACATTTACTGGATCCATTATAAAAGTCCTTGTAAAGATTTCTAGTCTTTGTATTGTAAAGTGGCCCTCTTCAAAATTAAAACTATTGCAGGTTTGTTCATTATCTCCTGACATTTGAAGGCCACCTCCTACGTCAGAGTACTTCAGAAACATAATATTATTTGAATGAGTCATATTGTAACTGTATACACATTATTTGGCAGACTGAAACGCCACGATTATTTATATTTTTGTTTTCACTGGACTTACCACGTGTCTGGAGTCGGATTTTTTTTATAAAGGATTCGTCATCCAGTTTATTAGGTACCTATAAGGTAAGTATGCATATACCACTTGTTGGTAATTCTCAAATAAAATACATATATGTATAGTATAAGTACTGTACGGGCTAGCTTTTAATTTACTGACAGTTTTACTGACAGTAAAACTACAAGCATGAATATAAAAACTGTTACCTACTAAGACCAACCGTGCAATTTGAAAAAAACTACAGCTGATCCATACGTTTTGATCGTGCTGTAGTGCATATTATTATTTATTTATTTACCAACTCATAGCAGTGTAATAATAAGTACACAGTACAGTACAGTACAGTTAGGTTAGGTTAGGTTAGCAAACAGATACTACGATGTACTAATTTTGCTAGTGCAACTAATACATCGTAGTATCGTGTAGTGTGTGTGTTTTGTAGTGTTGTTGTGTAGTAGTATGTTGCTAGTTGTTTTAGATGTGCTATTTGAATATATTATTATTTATTATCCAACAGAAACATATAAAATTTAACCTTTTCTAAACAAAAGTAAGGCAATTTGTGAGCTAATACATAATATTTCACATTCTTTTAAAGTTTAAGCGATTCACTTTGCAAGTCTGTATATTTTCTAAAATGGGTAGAATATTCAATTGATTTTATTCGACTCATCGATTTTGTTTGTAGACACGTATGGGAATAATAGTAATATTGATAAACTAAACCAATTATTATGGAACGTGATAGTTAGGGAAGATTGTAGTGATATTTAAAGCTCCTTATCTAGAACATATGACATAACAGTGACCAAATTAAAAGTTGGTCCTTTGGTCCGGGTAGACGGGATCATTGCAATATAATGGTACACTTTTTTCCAGAATAACTTTGTCAATTTTCTTTTTGGAACTACTTAGAGTTTTATTTCCAACTAGTTTCTGCCCGCGACTTTATCCGCCTGAAAGACAAGTATAGCATAAAATATAACCTATTTTTTTTTATACGCGCGAAATCATCAAATTACTTCCCCCGCCCTGGGCGGGGCGGGAGGGAGTGTCAGACTTTTACTGACTAAAACCCGTCTATGTTCCTTCATGTGCCCTTTGCGTTCCGGGGGCGCGGTATCTCTTTCGTAAATATAACCTATGGAACTTTGCAATAAAGTAGCTTTTCATCAGTGAAATAATGTTTTTGTAATCGGCCAGTGCTTGCAAAAATAACCTCATACAAACTAATTTTACCTTAATACAATATTAGTACTTATATATTAATGCTTAAGAATTTTAAAAAGCCTTTACTATGATGACAAAGCTGTACTGCTGACTAAATAAATTAAGTCTACATGATAGATCAAGTACCTTAATATTAACAAAGGACAAAAAAATTGTTTAAAGCAAAAAACCAAATTGAATATTTAAACAAAATGCCTGAATATTAAGTAAGTACCAATAAAGTAAGTTAAGGTACAGTCATGTTGAACACTGAATACATACTTAACTTGAGGCTTGGGGTTGACATTTTGAACGACCCGCATGACATGGGTCGGCTCAGAAAAAATAACATTTGGATGTCTGTACAAGTCAGCTGTTTGGGTATGTCAAATTATTTCATTACGACAAAAACAAATAACACTTTTAGGAAATGTAGGTAAGCGTAAAAGGACCACGCACGGTAATTTTATACATTTCGTAACTGGTTACAACACATTAATATACCATCAAGCCTGTATTCCCCGAATGGATAGGCAGAGGTGTGTATGTTTAGGTTCCTTGTATCAGAGGCGAGCCTATTGCCATTAACCAGGCACAAATCCTAACTGCGAGATGCTACTGAGATTGTCATTGAAAAACCCAATAACTCCTTTTGCTCGGTCTGGGAACTGAACACGAGACCTCTAGCATAGCAGTCGTGCTTAGGACCACTACGCTAACGAGGCAGTTACAATAATATTTAAAATTACATAAAACGGGTGTAAAAAACACTTACTGAAGCTGAAAACCATCACGGTCTTTCCATCATTTTGATCATCTATTTTTATCCTGAACCATAGTGTTCTAGTTACGGAGATATTAGAGGTTAAAATCCCAACGTTATTTTTGACAAAAACAAGCTTAAAACCTTCTATCTAAAATTGAAATACTCCCATGACTCATTTACAATTGGATGCACCCGTAAACACGTTTCACACTATCAAATACAGTTTTTTTCACACTGAAAATAAAAGTCATTTTGCAGTAACAATTTTCGCCCGAAGTTACTAGCTAGTTTGATGGGTAGTACCTATGTGAAGTTAATGGCTGTGTGATGTCTGCATAATTGTGTTGCTTGTGCCTCTATCTCCCTATGATTCTACGCCTAATCTCTTCCTTGTTGTGTCAGTTTACTGTCCCATAGGTCCAAGTTTATCTGGGACATCACTGACATCGATAACCATGTCAGAGACCTTAGAGGGGAAGGTCCGAGACCTTAGAAACTCTGACACTAGGGAGTGTGGGCTTGTTAGACTTTACTGCCCACACAATAAAGAAGAAGAGAGTGAGGGAAGACGAAACGGGAAAGGAGGAGGGGAAAATGAGAGTGACGGGCACCTATGTATGCGCACACACTTGTGCACTCTTATATCTCCTGTGTACTTAGCTAGTCTCCCTTGAAATTGATCGCTGTAACCGAAATTCGGTCGGGAAAAGTCTTCTCTATAAAAAAGCCTTTCCAACCTTGCCAAATAGATTATACATTTACTATATTAAAAGCCCTGTCTATTACTGCCAAATAGCTTTTTATTCCGTTTGTAACATTACTAGTAAACATATTTGTTTAGTCTGGTCGTTGATGTCAGTTTAAATTAATCTTGCTTACTAAGAAACGTGTGTGGTAATGGTCACTGAAGGACACGAGACCACGCATGAAGAAGTCATTAAAAAATACTAAAAAAAAGTCCGTTTCGAAGTCCCTCCCGCTTCGTATTAATTATAAGTCCAGGTTTCCTCACGATGTTTTCCCCACCGACGTCAGTGATGTCTAAGTCAGTGATAAACTTAGAAAGTACATAAGAATTGAAAAGGTTACTTTGGTACTTACACGCGAATTCACAACCTTACGCTTGAAAAGCGGGCGCCATAATCACTGGGGTTTTACAATAATACGCACTAAGAACATTAACATTATTGTTGCTGATTGTAAGAAATTTGAGTTTTCTCCTAAAACAAGCGTGGTCAATGCTTCTCTGTATAAGAAGAGGCCTTGGTTCTACAAACCCTAAAGCCAATATTCTTTTTTCGGTATTAAAAAGGTACCGTTTTTATAACCTTCACTTTAAAAAATACCGCAGATATTATTATACTTGCTACGTCACGTACCTATTCTGTATAATGTATTCTTTGAAAAAGGACCACAGATGTTATTCTAATAAAAACTACCCACATTACGGTTAAAACCATTTACATGGACGAAAACTTTTTCAGTTTTTCACGATTTTCGTCAGACATGTACCTACAGTCAAAACAAACAGTTTTCTAATAAAATTAAATTTCATTTAAAAACTACCACCGGTTTGAGAGAAAGCTTCAACTATATTAGGCGGTCTGGTTACTTGTCTCTTTTGTTCACCGTACCTACGTGTGTATGTATCTACTCTAAGTACATAAGCAAAAAAATCCGCCCCAAGGTAACAATATATGAGACAGGTTACAAAGGGAACTCTTTTTTGTCGAACAAGAACATTCATTTATCTTAATCGGAAGGGAATCGATTTTCTTTTCACCTTCCCCGCCTTAGGCAAAAGGTTCGAGTTTGTAATTACCAAATGGATTCGTCCTTAACAAGAAATGATGACACGCTGCGTGTGGGGCTTTCAAATCATCCGTTTTATTCGGTAGCGTAATTTGTCGAGGAGTCTTTGCGAGATTGAATCAGAAATGAGAAGATCCGTTGAAGAACTAAGGTATCCGACATTGCTCTCAAAATTGCGAAACTCAAGTGGTAATGGGAAGGGCACACACCTCGCAGAGTAGCCACCTGAGAAAGCTCTCGTTGGGGATTTGCCACATTCAATTACAGAATCAGTATGAAGGCTACGCAAAACCTTCCCAATATCAAAGAGTTGTTTTTACCATAAACCAAGATATCAAACACAAAAGAAACAATACAAGAAAAACAATAATTTTGTCCGCAAAACCCTGACAGATATTGACAGGAATAATAAAGCTTCAATCACAAATAAAACACAACAAGGACCAAATATTCCCATACCTGGTCCTTTGTCCCCCTAAGAATATATATCTCCCGCTGGACATAAAAAAGCCGTATCTTTCGTAAAAGATAAAGTTTTGGTGTACTTTGAGGAAGGTTGGACGTATTGTCACAGCTGTTAGAGTAACGATGTGAGTAAAAGTTAAGTGGTTACTATTAAGAGGTTTTATCGTGTAAAAGATATGAGCCATCAGGGACCTTAACAGTGTAGTAATGAGTATAATATGGATGAAGATGTATTTCACTTTTGTTGTAGGTCTGGTCTTTCTTTCATGTGGGATGATATCTCTTTGTTTTATAGTATGAAACAAAGTCGCTTCCCGCCGTCTGCCCCTCTGTAAGCTTAGATCTCTTAAACTTCGCTGCGAATTTTAATGCGATTTTCAACAAAAGATAGGGCGATTTAAGGGAAAGGCCAACGGAAGCGGAGGAATAACCAAAGATGTAACTGTACTCAGGAGACAACTCGAGGCATATAGGTAGTATTTATATTTTAATATCAATTGTAAATTGTGTAAACGTCACTAATATAAAAAATAATAATAATCATAATATTCTAGTATTAATGAATTAGTTATATAATAGACAAGGCATCACCAGGCTTGGTCAAGGCAGATCATGGCGTAAGTCAAGCTTTCCTGTCGATATTTTCCTTCGCCGATGTCAGTGATGTCTAAAAGAAACTTTGTCATCATCATATTAGCAGCAGGACATCCACTGCTGGTCTCCCCGATAGATTTTCAAAAGGGCCGGCGGAAAGCGGTTTGCATACTATACAGGAAAAATTTTTAACCAGTGCGTAAATTTTGCCATAATAAACTTCAACACGTTTTATTAAACACGTATATTTTATTTTGATATGTCTTAGTACTAAAAAAAAAAGTTATCGCTTACGAAACGTGTTTACTTAAAAACCATATTTCATTGTCACTCGGCGCTAGCGCATTCCCCACCCCCTCACCCCAGCCATGCGCCCGGGCGGCGGCGGCGGCCGCAAGTTTTCATTGATAGTATGGCGAATAGATTATGTCCTGGATGTTTTGCTTATTTCAAACTCGGATAAGGATGAAATGTTTTTTTTTTTTTTTTTTAACTAAACACGGAAATGTGTTCTATTACTGACACTGAACTACCAAAAAAAATTTACGCACTGGTTAAAAACTTATCCTGTATGATAATCTTAAAAAAGTCACATTGGTTCTTTTGCAGATTTGAACCCATACTCTTACGCATGAGAGGTGGACGCCTTAACCACTGGGCCCTACAACACACAACCCGTTTTTATTAAATGAAAAAAAAAAACATTTTGATATTCGTCAAAAACGTGATCAGAATGATTTTATCTTTTTTTATATTTATGAATCAATTTCCGTGTCGCATCTGTGCGTAAAACGAAATGGAATTAAGTATGTATGGCTGTTGATGAAAACGTATGAAATAAAAATACATTATTTATTTGGTTTTCGTTACCTACCAAGAATAAAGGATTACGTGAAAGCTTCTATATTTGTATACGTAACAATATTAGCGGTAGAGCTCTTTGAGAATTTGGATAAAAATAACTTATATACTTTTCGTACGAAAAGTTTTCCTGAGACGTTTCTAGGAAATCGTGGAAAGATTGATAAAAGTTAACTTTTTCAGTATGAACGGGATGTTTTATTTTCTAGTATATAAGCATATCGTATATGATTAAAGCAGCGTTGAAGTGGCAGTGGGCAGAGCACATGGCACGCAGAGCTGATGGCCGATGGGGCCGCAAAGTTCTCGAATGGAGACCACGCACCGGCAAGCGCAGCGTAGGTCGTCCACCAACAAGGTGGACGGACGACCTGATTAAGATCGCAGGAAGACGCTGGCCGCAGGCCGCTTCCAACCGGTCTTTTTAAAAATCTATGGGGACGGCCTATGTCCAGCAGTGGACGTCCTGCGGCTGATATGATGATGATGATGTGATATGATAAAAGAGAAGTTAATAGCAGGACCCCACGCTCATCAGTCGCGCTTTGAAATCACGAGACCAACGGGGCAGTTACCAAATTGCAGCAACACCTATAGCAAATAAACGTTTCTTTATTTAGGGCATCAAAATACCCATCCGCATCGCTGTCAATGGGACAAGTGTCCAAAAGGCTGGCAGCATTGCCCAATTCTGGTTCTTTGGCCCAAGAAAAGGCCAGCCCTCTGGTCCTAAAGAAATTAATTAATTAATTTGATTTGTGTTACTGCGACCGTATAAGAAAGTTTAGAGTGAAACATAAGCGAGAAGGGTCATCGAGAAATAAGTAATAAAAGCTCTTTGTGAAGGTGAAGTACTACAAAGTACTCGCTTCAAGTATATATCGTACATTTTAAAGAGCTCTTGTAGTCTCTAGTTTCTTTTCTTGGAAAACTAGTCTTAAACCCGTTGATAATAAAGTTTCAAAGGTCTTGCGAGACCTTTCAATTAACAAAATAGTTTAAGTTCAGCTGTTTAAAACGTCAAAGAAAGTGCTTTGACCTGGTAAAGGTCGCGGGTAATCGGTGGATGCGGGCAGCGCAGGACCGGTCATTGTGGCTATCTTTAGAAGAAGCTTATGTCTAGCCGTGGACGTCGTTCGGTTGATATGATGATGATAATGATGATGAAGTACTTTGAAAAAGCCTGCCTTTTTTGCACTTTTTTTATATATATACATTGTCTTTCATAGAGCCTCTTTACTGACACCATTCATGTATTCAAAAACGGAACAGACTATTTATTAAATGATTTTTCAAAAATAATATTGGACTATGATGTATGAATGTGGACGAGGCGAAAGGAGTGTGTAAGGATCGTAGCAGGTGGCGGTCCGTGGTTTCTGCCTACCCCCATGGGAAAAAGGCGTGAGTTTATGAATGTATGTATGTAATATTGGACTCCATTAAAAATTATTGATGCATGCCCTTAATCTGCAACTGTCACTCTTTTGGGTAGACTTTTTTTTAAATAAAACTAGTGTGTATTATAGATGGATAAAGTGTATTTCTTTTTTCTAATTAAAAGTCTTAAGATTATTTTTCATTCCCAGAGGTCGTTGACTTCACCAAAGAGTTACAGGATCCTATTTATAATCAGTTCCATGATGCTAGTTGAATATTAATGCAAACATAATAGAACCCTTTTCATAATGCGGTAACATCAACATTCATGGGCAGGGTAAGCTTTGTGATTGAATTTTCACAAGTTTTATTAAATAAAAACATATTTAAATTTTACATTTTCTACGTACGTTTACTAACGACAGACCGTGTCGACGGCGCGTTCGTGTTCCACGCGCGCCTCAAAGAGATGTCAGCAAACTTGGAAGGGGCCACTGAGGGCCGATGCCTGCCGGGGCTGCGGGTTGTTCGAAAGAGATACCGCGCCCCCGGAACACAAAGGGCACATGAAGGAACATAGACGGGTTTTAGTCAGTAAAAGTCTGACATTCCCTCCCGCCCCGCCCAGGGCCTGGGAAGTTATTTGATGATTTCCCGTCTATAAGAAAAAAAAAGATATTGAATGGAAACAATTCTTATTCAAGGTTTCATGGGATATCTTTGAAGGTTTCTAAATACATGAGGTGTAAAATGACACATCACATAGCCATTGAGAATGCATACTGCCAATCAAATTAAGTTAATTAACATTGAACAGAAAATATTGCTGGGAAATGACTTTTATTTTGGGGTGAAGTTTACGTCCGTGATAGCAAGCAATTTAACTCATGCAAAACCCGGTCGTTACGACTGTATCCAACAGTACAAGGGTCGTAGGAAAATAGCAAAATTAGCGAAAGTGTATTTATTTATCTAAAAGACTAAATTGACAGTTTCATAAATAAAAATTATGTGCTTTCAGCACTTAAACATAACGCACACTACTTTTTTTGGCACATAAAGCTGTCAAATCAGTCTCTGAGAATATTAGATGTAGTTTAGAAATTGAACTAGTTTTCGTATTGAAACAAAAATAATACATACATAGGTATATCTCTGTAACCAGATTTTTTCCAAGTATTTCCAAACAATTATTTAAAAATCATTATTACTTTTTATGATAGCGCACAATATAACGCAGAATAAACATTGTACTTCTGTGTGCGTTTAGATCGACAGACGGTATTTAAAATTTCGATTTAAATTTTAAAACTTGCTTTTTTAAAAAAGTCTTGAAAAGAGTTTAGAAAACTTTGTCCTTCAATATCTCCGTCACCAAAAGGTTCTCAAACCAAAACAAAAAAGAAATAAGAAAGATCGCATTCACGGCAGGAACGTGTAACTTTCGACTCGGTTAAGTGTCCTTTTACAACCGCTAAAGAAAGTAATAAGATAACTTTTATTAAAATCAAAATGGCTTCTTTAGGGTCGTTCAAATACTCGGGGGCCCGCCGGCTTCACACTCTACTTATATGGCAATATGTCAAAAAAAAAACATACATACATAAAATCACGCCATTTTCCCAAAAAAAAAGACAAAAGGAGAATCTATACTAAAAGGTATAATAAAGCTGAACAGATTTTTTGTTTCTTTATTTAAACGCGCTAATCTCGGATACTACGAGTTAGATTAGAATTTTTTTTTTTGTATAAGATAGCTAGATTTATAACGAATATTATCACGCTACGACCTACAGGAACGGAGTAATAACCAATGACGAAACCAAGGGTAAAACTGCGGGTATCTATCAAATGCATAACTTAAACTTACTTGAGTGAATAAATGAATAATAATAGTAAATGAAATGTTTTTATTATTATATTAATATTTAAAAATGTAACTTATATGTTTATAGTAATTAATAAATAAGAATAAGAATAACTACAACAGTAAGAATTTAAAATGTTAACTACGCATATATAAAGCGAAGCAGAAAGAAAAACAGTTCAACGTTTTCCTGGAAAACAGTAAACTTTTGACTTCTTCCTCATAAGCTGTAACACAAGTAATAACAGCCCAATATCCCACTATCCCAATATCCGAATATCGCTGTAGTGATCGTATACTTTTACTTTCCCTTACAATATTCTGTTAACCCCTCACGCTCTGCCGTAAAGCCAATTACCTGACCGTCAGGTAAAATATTTGCCTCACATGAAAAGGTTTCAGACTTCCCAACTTGTAACTTTGCTCTTTTCATTTACTTGCGAGTTCTATCAATATTTACTTATACTTTGGTTGTATTAGCGAGTACTATATTAGGGATGGCGACCAAGTAACAACACCAAGTCCAAGTGACAAGTAGTGGCACGCGACAAAATATCTTGCGTGCAGAAATATCGACCCACCCCATGCTTTTCGAACCCATTTGAAACAAATAACTAAAAAAAAACCTGACAATGAAAAATAACTTTGTTGGAAATTGTAACTTAAAATTGTTTTCTAACTTAACGGGCCTTATCACTGAGCTTATTGACCAAAATATAACCAAATTACGTTTTGTATAGACCGTGCTACCAGTACAGTCTTCTTAAAGCCTCTAACATCCGTTCTCCACATTCAGACATCTAATTATAACATCCATTGGTATGTACTTACAACAGATTCCGCTCCGACAATTTGTAGTCATCAACAGAACTTGGCGAAACGGTTACGCCTCCTAACTTAACATAGTTCTCTCATCAATTTGATCCCATAATTTCTCCTTTATCCAATTTAATTGGATCGTGAACTTTGCCAATTTTGAACCATTGCGAATTAAATTAAAATATTCAGAAGAGTTTTTGAATTTGATTGAAAGTTATTTGTGTTACGGAATTTGGTTTGACGAGCCCGCCATTTTGGTCAATTACAAGCTTTTAAGAAGTTTGTTTGTTGATAAAAAAAGATTACGATTTTTTTCTTTTTTTATGTTTTTTTTTTCATGTTAGTTTTTGAAACCAGTGCTATCATCAGTTTAATGAAAGAGTTGCTGAATCATATGAAATCTATATTATGCTTCTTTAATATATATACCATCACGCCTGTATTCCCCGAAAGGTTAGGCAGAGGTGTAACAATGTACACCCACAGTTCGCCGGTATATTTAGATCCCATGTAATAGGGGGCGAGCCTATTGCCATTAACCGGGCACAAATCCAAACTCCGAGCTGCTACTGAGAATTTCATAGAAAAACCCAATAACACTTTTTGCTCGACCTGGGAATCGAACCCAGGACCTCTAGCGTAGCAGTCGCGCTCAGGACCACTAGGCCAACGAGGCAGCTATTATGCTTCTTTCTTCTCCTATAATATCTATCACTACTATCAGCCCGCGACTTCGTTCTAGTTTTTTCACTCGCGTATACTCGTGCGTACGGTTATAATAATTATAGCCTATACTATTTGTTATGAATCTGGCTATAAGATATAAAAAAAGGTTTTTTTTTCCAAATCCGACTAGTACAGATAGTTCCAGACATAAGTTAAGAAACAAACAAAAACTCTTCAGGTTTTTATTACTGTAGATTATCACATTTAATCTATTTTTTAAAGCCTATAAGATTATTTATTATTAACAAAAAATCTACTTTTTAATTAACTAAAAAATACATCTGCTATGTTGTGTCTTCACCACTCTTGGTACAGCTTGCCTAAGGCGTCCGCCTTTGTACCTTTGTGCATAAGGTACAAAAAATAAACATGAACTGCCTCGTTAGCCTAGTGGTTCTAAGCGCGACTGCTAAACTAGAGGTCTTGGGTTCGATTCCCCAGGTCGAGCAAAAAGTGTTATTGGGTGTTTCTATGAAATTCTCAGTAGCAGCTCGGAGTTACGATTTGTGCCCGGTTAATGGCATTGGGCTCGCCCCCTATTACATGGGATTTAAACATACCGGCGAACAATGGGTGTACATTGGTACACCTCTGCCTAACCCTACGAGGAATTACAGGCGTGATGGTACGTCAAACGAATAAACAATAATAATAACAACTACTTTCTTATCTTACTTGGAAGTATCTTCTAACATAATAGTCGGTCCATTTGCAATATCACAACAAAAGAAACTAATCTCTTCAGAAAAACAACATCCCACAGGTACCGCAATCATAATGATACCTTCTTAATATTATACTAGCTTAAACCTGCGACTTCGTTCACGTAAATGTAGGTAATCAATGGTTTTTATTTTACGGAGAATCTTAGGTCTTTTCCGAAAATAAAATCTAGGTTAGACTCTATAACATCAGCTATCTGCCAGAGAAAATCCCATCATAAACGGTTCAGCCATTTCGGAGATTGCTCGGAACAAACAAACAGACAGACAGGGAGTCAAAACCTTCAAAATTTGTGTTAAAAATTAAAAAAAAGAATGATTTTGTATTTTAGTAAACAGCTCTAATTTTGACATCACAGACAGACCCTTTAATTTTATTATTAGGTAAATTTGTGTAGGTAAACAAAACATTAATTATAATGTACATTTTTATGTTCTTTTCGCTACAGAAAATGAGGCACAAATGTAGACCGCAAATGTCCAATTAAAATGAAAGTATTTCTCTCTAACATTCTCGAAGGCTTTTCTGAATTTCAACTTGAGAGGTTTTTAGATCATTAATTTTCGTTATTAGGGAAAATTCGGCGACTGTAGACTTTCTGTTAGTTCCCTTGTGGGGTTACTGTGAAGCTACGCCTAATGATTTATCGCGAACAAAAATATATGTACATTGTTATTTTAAAAAAAACATCTATCTATTATGTAACATCCATCTATCTATTATATTAACTGCCCCGTTGGTCTCCTGGTCGCAAGTGCGACTGCTGTGCAAGGGGTCCCGGGTTCGATTTCCAGGTCGAGCAAAAAGTGTTATTGGGTTTTTCTATGAAATTCTCAGTAGCAGCACGGAGTTTGGATTTGTGCCCGGTTAATGGCAATAGGCTCGCCCCCTATTACATGGGACCTAAATATACCGGCGAACTGTGGGGGTACATTGGTACACTTCTGCCTAACCCTTCGGGGAATACAGGCGTGATGGTATATTTTTTTTTTATATATTATATATATTAAGTACTAGCTGTGTGCACTGTCGTAACGGCCCAGTAATTAGGGGCGCCCACCTCTCATGCACGAGCTTGTGGGTTCGCAACCGGGCACAGGAAAGCACCAATGTGACATTTCCTAAGTCATATGTACTTTCTAAGTTTATCTTGGCCATCACTGACATATGGTAACCATGTCAGAGGCCCTTGAGGCGGTTTAGAAAGACACTAGGGTGTGTGGGGTCGTTAGACCTTACTGCCCACACGATAATGAAAGAAGTACTAGCAGTCCCCGCGGCTTCGTTCACGTGAATCTAATTGTAACTTGACGAAGTAAGAATTATCATAATCCTCTAAGCTGGTCTAATGGTTGCAAGTATGACTGCTGAAAGTTAAGATACTGGGTTTTTCTATAAGGACTTTGTCTAAAGACGCCTGAAGGATTTGTGCCCGGTTGATAATTGGTTAAAGCCATACCTGGGAGTAAAACATATTTGGCGTAAAGAGAGTGTATGATATGACTTTCAAACCTCTTTCGAAAATAATTATGACATTGTGTTACTATACTACTAAGTTAATATAAGTGTATGAATGTGCTACTACTGTTAAGTTACTATTAATGTAATAAAGCAGAAATGTTTCTTTTTGTTGAAACGTATGAATCACTGAAACTGCCAATTGGATTGCAATACATACATACATAAACTCACGCCTTTTTCCCATGGGGGTAGGCAGAAACCCCCATGGGATTGCAATGATATTTTTGTATAAGATAGCCAGATTTATGAGAAATACCTTAAGTTATATAATATCATATCGCGACAACTTACGTGAGCGGAACAGTAACCATAGACGTAATTTGTCGCGGTTGCAAATCACGTAGACAAAGTTGGGGGCAAAAGCTAGAATTGTAAATGGAAGTCGGCACGTAAAAGTAACTTTTCTAATTAAGGAAAGTAATAGATTGTTGAAATTGATTTTAAAACGGTATTTGAATGAAAAGGTAAGTTAACTCGTTTCCTATTGATACTAAAAACTCAATTAAAAATAATATTTAAGTAAGTACGATTATGATTATGAACTGCTTCGGTGGCCTAGTGGTCCTAAGCGCGACTGCTACGCTAGAGGTCCTGGGTTCGATTCCCAGGTCGAGCAAAATGTGTTATTGGGTTTTTCTATGAAATTCTCAGTAGCAGCTCGGAGTTTGGATTTGTGCCCGGTTAATGGCAATAGGCTCGCCCCCTATTTCATGGGACCTAAATATACCGGCGAACTGTGGGTATACATTGGTACACCTCTGCCTAACCCTTCGGGGAATACAGGCGTCATGGTATTGTAGGACAAAGGCCCCTTCTAAGGTTACGTCCATGGTTACTACTCCGCTCTCTTGAGTCGTAGCGTGATGTTATATAACCTATACTATTCCTCATGAATTTGGCTATGATACACAAAAAGTTTTGTTCAAATCTGACTGGCATTTCTCGAGATTAGCGCGTTTAAACAAACAAAAAACTCTTCAGCTTTCTTATATAAGTTGAAATATTACAAGAGGTAAAAAAGCTCTTTAAGTAAAGCTTCAGAATAACTTTATAATCGCCTCCAGTGTTTTAATCTTTATTTTGAGCTTAAAGAAGCACCTAAAACAAGATCTTTCTAATAACTCCGAACCACAAAATGAAACTAAAACCACCGCAAGTTTCCAACTAAAAACTTTTGGCAAACTAACTACGAGTACCTTCACGAACGAACTCCGAATAGCTGTCTTTATTAGAAACTTTCTTTGATACGATCAATTGGTATTCAAAAGAAATATATTGCCTTTGAGTCAACCGCTGCTAAATCAATTTCATCGGCGATATTCATAAGTTCTACCGTCTATTTAGGAGTTAGGATTGTTGAAAAAACATCGATGAATTATTAATAAAAGCTTTCTGCAAAGTTTGCGTTTGATCTGAAGCCACTGACGTCTATCTAACACGTAATATCGGCCGACTGTTGTTTTATCTCGACGGGACAATGAACAGATATTGTCCCCCGTCGGCGGCTATTCAATATGCATTATGCTAAACAGATGCGACGGCCCTTTGTTTACGGAAACTCGCCATTTTGATAAATAAGCTCGTACTATTGGAAAACCGAGAACTGTTCCAACCGGCCTCACAGTGACGTGTCTCAAGCGCTTACTTCTCTCAAAGAGTCGGCGGAAACTCTTTGTAGTCCCTCGAAGATTGCGGATCCGCTCCGCCGCGCTGTGCAGGGCTTTCGAAACTTTAAACGTCGATAAAGTGTACTTTCGTGTGTTTACTTCGTGCGTCCCGATTTATTTTTACCTCAAAAGTAAACTCAAACGTTCTTGTATCTTGATTTATAGTGGCCTCGTAAAAGCTGCTCAGCATGATTCACGATGACACAAAAATATTTTAACGATGGCTTTTTTAACCCAATTTTATTCCGAACACGAGTCCGTGTCCCGGACTCCATATTCTTCCGCGTTGGTCTTGCGCACAATGTTCTCCGATCCAGCACTTCAAAGTCATCTCAGAAGGCGAGCCGGCCGTCTGCCAAGTTTTCCGTTTCGAAGTCGAATTAAAAAAAGACGTTACACTAACTTTCGCGCGTGTAAATATAGTTGAGGGTGAACGAACGTGTCGGCTAGCACTGACCTCCTTTCTGCGTGATGTTGAACGTGCGGAGCCGGTACGAGTCCTCGTCGGGCTCCTCCTCGGGCTGGTGCTGCGGCGTGCGCGGCACGTCCAGGAACGCGTTGGAGCGCCGCGGTTGATTGTGCTGGCCGGGCGGCGGCCGGCGCCGGGCCGACGCCTGGCGCCGGACCTGCGGCGGGGTCTCCGCCTCGGCCAGGCGGGGCTCCGAGCTGTACCGGGTCCTGGTCTCCCTATCCAGCTGCTGCTGCTGCTGCTGGCGCCGCTGCCGCACGGAACGGCCGCCGGTGATCCGGGCGGACTGGGAGCGCGCCGCCGGCCTGCGTCGAGGGGCCGGCGTGGTTTCCATGGGGGCCGCGAGGGCTTCCATACTCGCGGAGGCGGGAGCGCATATTGACTGCGAGCGCTTCGTACGTCCGTCCGTAGCCATGGTCGCGACGTTACTGAAGCGTCGAGTGGAGTCGGGCGGCGTCGGCTCCCCCCGCAGGGCGGGCGGTTACTTGTTGCATCGAGGATTACGAGATTAGTGCTCTTTTAAATGTCACTAATTGTGTTCTTTTTATGAATGGTTTCAAGACTGGGTACTTTAAAAATGTAAATAGAACTAGCGTGTATTGTTTGTGGTTTACGCTAAATATACGGAGGTATGCGTTCACGTACAAAGTTTATTCAGTGAATACTCAACTTTCTGGATCACTGAGCTGTTCTCGTTAGCCCATTAGATACCTACGTTTATTGATTTAAATCTTTGTTTAGTTACCGTTTTCTTTAAAGTTGAAAGAAAATTCCTATCGGTTGTAAAATTTATAACATCTTTGTATGTATATATTGGGAAGATTTAAAGGCGAGGTGATGTGGATTAGTTCAGAATTCTCTGCTTTGCTTCAATTTCAGTTTTACACACCTGGCCGTTTAAAAAATATTCCCAATTGGAATGTGAAATTAATGGTATTTTTCACCTTGATCTTATTTTTGCTTTTTACTGAGAAAAATTGCTAAACTGATGAATTATGGTTGATCGACGGAAAAATATATTTTACCACGAAAGAGGAAATTAATTTAAAATGTTGGAAGGTAAAATGTGTTAACTTTTAGGTACAGTCATAAAAAAAGTCTATTAACACAAGAATACATAAACATTTTGTTTATTGAAACCAACAAGACTTGAATACACAAAATAAAAATAATTAACTAAAAAATAAATGAAATAGAGTTGAAAATTGCCTGATTGCGTGCAAGATAATATTTAAATGCCGCACGGTTTATCTTGCACACAATTTTCAGCCCTATTTGTGTATAATTTTAGTTCATTTATCATCTGCTTAGCCTAGTTCGGTTTTCAGCCTTACCAGATACAGCTGAATACCAGTGCTTTACATAATTATCTTACTAATTACCTTTAAGAACTGCCAAAAATCTACGAATGATAACCGGGACCAACGGCTTTGCGATGTCACACCACCAACTTTAAAACACTGTTCTGAAAAAATCCTAATGAGAAAACCCAATAACACTTTGCCCGACCTAGGAATCGAACCCAGGACTTCCGCTCAACAGTGTCTTGTAAATTACCAATAAGTAATGCAAATTGCTCAAGAATTTCTCTGTGCTGTTTGCATCAAAATATCTTTCTACCCCAAAATAGACTTCAAAGTTTATGGTAATTCCGCTGTCCTTTCGGTAATTCCGCCCACCGGAGACAAGAATAGATTAAATCAAAAACATGGTAGATTGGTAGAATTGGTAGAATTCATAGAGCTGTCCCCAGTAACGTCCAGGTAATTGGGTAGGAACAAATCGTATGTATGGTCCTCACGTAGATCAAATGCGGGGGTTATTTTGTGCTGAGGTAGATAAATGGTGGCATTGAACGGGTTGGGGCTAGAATTGGAATTGCATGCGATTTAGGGTTAATATGCCGGGTGTTGGTAAGGTCACGTAGTGGCTAAGTCAGTGTTTTGACTCATTGAATTACCTATGCATTAGTGTAGACTAATATTATGAAACTGAACAGTTAGTTTGTTTGTTTGTTGGTTGGTTGGTTGGTATTTTTATGTTTATAATAATTATTGAAATATTTTACTTATTTTTCGTTAAAAGATTATTGCGTTTTTAGTTATTTAATTTTAACAAGACTGAAATCGCCCAGTCGTCTTAAGCAAACATTGGTGATCAATGCTCGTGGCTTCTTTTTATGACAGGAGGCCTTTGCGCTGCAGTGGGATAATTAAAGGCAGTTTGAATTCATGTTTCTTTTGTTTTACATAACATACCATCACGCCAGTATTCCCCGAAGGGTTTGGCAGAGGTGTTCCAATCAATGTAGACCCACAGTCAGCCGGTATGTCTTAATCCCCATGTAATAGGGGCGAGCCTGATGCGATTAATCGGGCACAAATCCAAACACCGAACTACTACTGAGAATTCCATAAAAAAACCTAGTACCACTTTGTTCGACCTGGGAATCGAACCTAAGACCTCTAGCGTAGCACTCGCACTTAGGACCACTAGGCTAACGAACCAGTCTAAGAGATAAATAAACGAAAAGACAGAAATACTAGTCGTGTAGTTATTAAACGTTCCTTCAAGACGAAAATAATATCTACACGAAGCGACATATCTACTTAACTTACTTATTTTGTAATATCTTTGTTCATTCTCTCTTAACGTCTCGGGTACCTACTTGTCACTTTCATATGTTGGAGATACAGCTAGCAACACAAGTAGATTAACATTTCAGATTTTTAAATCCTTGAGTACAATATCAAAGGAAATACGAAATCAACTCTTAGATACCTATTGCCTCTGATTAGCAGTGAATTGTGTTATGTCGTGTCTATTTAAGTGATATGTAAAAGTAACATTGTTGATCTACTTTAGTTGCTGACCGTACCTACACGAGCTTAGGGACTACGCACATGGCGTTTAAGAGAGCAATGTTCGATTACGATTTTCGAATTGGAATTTACGATTTTCCTATTAATTTCGTTCGCGTGAGTATCAGTTAACGCAGGGCTTTCTAGGGTGGAACCTAATTATTTTTCTTGAATAAAAGTAGTTTAGGTCTTCTTATGTCGAAAAGCAAGAACTATAAGGCATTTATTTTTTTAATCTGCTCTCTAAGAAGTTGACTTTGTTGTTACTTGGTACCTCTATTCATGAAGATTAAGAGAAAACTACAAAAAAAAAAACTAATAGTACAGGTTTATTTAGTAGTAGTAAAGCTCTTTGTCAAGGAGTTCCTACAAGGAGGTAAGTACTACCACCATACCTATTGCTATATATTGTTTTTTGTTTGCTATTGCTTTGCTGTAACGCAAAGCAGCGTTGCTGTGTTTCGGTTTGGAGGTGCCGGTGAAATTACAGGCACATGAAACTTTTAAACTTTGTCGCTGGGATGGCAACACATTTGTAACCCTTTTGGTAATGCTACTAGCTTCAACTTTAAACTGTAACTTCTTGACACTTCAAAAGTGCCTGTAAATGGTCTAATTGAGGAAAATGCTTTGACTTTGACTCTGATTTTGGTTGCAGATGGAGAGAGATGGAGGCAGCGGTGAACACTTAAAACCTGATGACCCGTCGCGTAGGTTTGTTTGCAATCAAACGATGTAAAAAAACACGCAACCCAGAATGCAGATAGCGCAATGGAATATATGACAACTCACAAGTTAACTTGACGTAAGCTATTATCGAGTGAGCTCACCTCAAACTCACTTCACCTAAATTCACCAAAACATATTCTTACATAACAAATCAGCAGACGCACCATCGAAATGATTGAATACAGCTCCAGACAGAACGGCAAAAATATCTCTTTCAAAAAAACCTTTTCATATTTTCGTGCGCGCATTTAAAAATCTAATTTAGCCGCTTTCATATTTTCTTATAACATTTCTCCTTCGTCGGGTAAGTATGGATGGATGATTTGGCTACATCGCAGCGGGAGGGAATTAATCTTACTTTTCCTGTATCATGCGAATTAGATCACAAAAGCGTCGGGAATGAGATTAATGCTATTTGCATAGAGTGTGTATTCTATTTGAGACCTCTGCCTGGAGCCTTGCTTCGAAAGTAGATTGTGATGGTGATCGATTGATTTGAAGAACTGCCTCGTTAGCCTAGTGATCATATCTCAGATCCTTAGCGCGATTCCTGCGCTAGAGGTCTTGGGTTCGATTCCCAGGTCAAGCAAAGTGTTATTGGGTTATTCTAAAAAAATCTCAGTAGCAAGCCCGCCACACTGTTCCCAAACCACTGCAACTTCTGTAAGCCAGAATCAACAGTGGCGACCACAAGAAAAGCGCCGAGGCAATGAAGCTCGACGAGTCCCAGAGAAGCGATTCTCAGTAGCAGCTCGAAGTTAGAATTTGTGCCCAGTTAATGGCAATAGGCTCGCCCCCTATTACATGGGGCCTGAAACCGGCGTACTGTGGGTATACCATCAGGGAATAGCACATAACTCCATTTGAAATAAAAAGATCAAAAAGACCTTGGTTTTTCCAAAACGAGCCAATCCACAATCTCTAAATAATTCTATTTCAATTATGTCGAACTTTTTCTTCTACTTATTATGCTTAGAATTGATATAAAGTTAATCTGTTTTAAGTAGGTATATAAAATAAAAATTAATCAATTTCAGTTCGTTTTGAACTTAATAAACCCAATTCATGGCCGCCATTTTGATAAAAAATAAACCAGCGATTTTGAAACTGTATCGTGTTAAAAGTTTATATGAAAAGCCACAAACTAGGGTCCACCAATTACAGTGAAAAACTAACTGAAAAATATGAAACTAGTTTTCAACTGTGTTAGTTCGTTACACACAAACTTTTATTTGCATTTACAATTTTAAATTGTATGCAAACTGAGAATTCATTGGTAAACCAGTGCTCCGACGGATTGCTTTATTTATATATTGAGTCAACAGTTTGCAACCTGAAAAAAATATTATAAAACAAAAAAAAATATTTAATTGATTTGAAATTGTTATTATTTTGAGTGCAAATTTAACGCAAAGTTAAAGTAAAAACACAAAGTCAAAGTATTTATTTCAAAAAGACCATTAAGACTTTCCGCCCACAACCGATTGTTTGACCGATTATCGGACCGATTTTTTTTACAGATTCTTGAAATCTATAAAAATCAGTCCAGTGTCAGTCAGCATCCCAGCCGCCTCCACCCCCTCCGCCCCCTAGCTCCAACCCTCCGGCCGCGGAAGCCGAATGGCAGGTGGCCGGGGCAAGAGAGAGGGGGCGCAGGGCGGCCAGATCGGCCAGAGCGGCCACCAGACGGGCGGAGGAGCGGCGGCGACGTGGTGAGCTCAAAGCCGCGGCCAGGCTTCGCGCCCCGAAATCCGCGGCTGTAGTGGTCACGCTACAGCCGGAGGCGGAAAAGCGGGGCGTGACATATGCGCAGGTGCTCACCAGGGCCAAGGCGGCCATCAACCTTGGCGAGTTGGGGATAACCGGCCTCCAGCTAAGGGTCACCGCAACTGGGGCCCGAATGCTGGAGATCCCCGGCGCCACCAGCGGCCCGTCCGCGGACGCTCTAGCTGAGAAGCTTAGAGCGTCCCTAAACGCGGACGAGGTGCGGGTGTCCAGGCCCGCCAGATGCGCAGATCTGCGCATCATGGGTCTGGACGACTCAGTTTCCGCGGAGGAGGTGGTGGCCGCCATCACCAGGGCGGGTGGATGCCGTGCCGAAGAGGTCAGGGCAGGCACCATCCGCCCAGAGCGCACGGGCATGCAGACCATTATGGTCAGCTGCCCAGTGACGGCGGCTAAAGCCATTGTTGGGGGGGGCCGCTTACTGGTGGGCTGGGTGTCGGCGCGGGTTCGCCTGCTCGAGCCCAGGCCCCTGAGGTGCTACCGTTGCCACGTGGGGAAGCACGTGGCATGTCGGTGCGCCTCGGAGGTCGACCGCAGCGCCCTATGTTTCCGCTGCGGTCAGCCCGGTCACAAGGCCGCGGCTTGTGATGCCCCGCCGCACTGCGATGCATGTGCGGGGGCTAACAGGCCGGCCGATCACCGGGCTGGGGGTAAGGCCTGCGCCGTGCCCGCCAGGGCCGGGGTAAGGCCCCGCGCCGCTGCCGCCGCCGCCGCCGCACCCGCGGCCACCGCCGCCGCCGCTCCTGCGGCCGCCGCTGACACCGCGTCCGCCGGCGCAATGGATTGCCAATAACGGCACCATTGCGCCTCCCGCAGGCGGATACCGTAGGCACGGTCTGTGGACGGTGAGCAATGGGTAGCTCACCGTCCGCATGTTATTAACTAACGACAGACCGTGCCGACGGCGCGTCCATGTTCCGCGCACAGAGGTGTCAGCCATCGGAAGGGGCCACTAAGGGCCAAATGCCTGCCGGGGCTGCGGGTTGTTCGAAAGAAATACCGCGCCCCCGGAACGCAAAGGGCACATGAAGGAACATAGATGGTTTTTAGTCAGTAAAAGTCTGACACTCCCTCCCGCCCCGCCCAGGACGGGAGGGGTCATTTGATGAACACGTCAAATTAAATCTCAGAGAAGTTGTTAAGAATATTTAGGTTAAAAAATGTATGATATTAACGGACAAAAAAGCAGATTTACGAAATATAAACTTAATACAATAAAGGTATAGTTTTTCTATGTATTTCATGGCGTATAACTGCCCCGTTGGTCTTGTGGTCGCAAGTGCGACTGCTGTGCAAGGGGTCCCGGGTTCGATTCCCAGGTCGAGCAAAAAGTGTTATTGGGTTTTTCTATGAAATTCTCAGTAGCAGCTCGGAGTTTGGATTTGTGCCCGGTTAATGGCAATAGGCTCGCCCCCTATTACATGGGACCTAAATATACCGGCGAACTGTGGGTGTACACTGATACACCTCTGCCTAACCCTTCGGGGAATATAGGCGTGATGGTATATTTTTATAAGTATATATTATATTTTATATATATATATTTATATATTTCATGGCGTTAATCTCGTAACTACGAGTCGGAATTGAAAAATCTTTTTATATATTATGATAGCCAGATTCATGAGGAATAGTATAGGCTTTATAACATCACGCTACGACACATGCGGCTACAGCAGTCGTCAAAAATATAACTTAACGTGGGGGAACCTGCGGGGTATAATTAGTAAAAAATAAAATGTAAGTATAATAAGAATGCTCAATACTCCCCGGTTTCTCGAACGAAAAATGAATGTCTCAAATTGACAAGCTGGCCTAAGTCTGATTGGTTGTTGTAATTCAGTCAACTAATCCACTGCGGGTTGTTCGAAAGAGATACCGCGCCCCCGGAACGCAAAGGGCACATGAAGGAACATAGATGGTTTTTAGTCAGTAAAAGTCTGACACTCCCTCCCGCCCCGCCCAGGACGGGGGAGGTCATTTGATGATTTTACCATCTTTAAAAAAAAAAGAAAAAAAAAGTCAACTAATCCACAGCACCTGACACGCGCTTAAAAATATGTTACAAATATATTTCACTCAAAAACCGAGGGTTTTCTTAAAATTGTAACCAACCCTATTCTACTTTGACCCTTTATCAAAATCCCTTGCGATTTGACCACTTTAACATTATGACAGTCAACGAAAACGAATGAATGTGTAATCCGAGAAATACGTGCTAACCTATTACATATTATATGGAGGATAGGTGTCGCTAGTGACACGGTAAACAATAGCTCGTATATTAAAATAAAATAAAAATAGTTAAAGAGTGTCAATTAAGTGAAACTTATTAAAACTGTGTGTAATAAGTGACAATAAAGGTCAGACAGTGTTATCTCTAGGAAATGTGAGAGAACAGTGCCAAAATCAACGTTAAAATTATATGTGCTACTACCGAAGCCGTAACTTTAATAACTATTGCAAAAAATAATAAAAGACAGTGATATAAGTGTGTAAGCAAACTTTTGTGCCAATACCTCGATTTGCTTACCCTACAACAACTATTAACATGATATCAAGATTAAATCTTAAACTTTTGTGAATACAAACACCGTTAATTTTCGAATAGTGAGTCATCGAAATCATTTCTTGAAAAAGCGACATCTAGTGGTGGATAGAAACTGATTACCGTAATAGACACACTTGAGGTAAGCGACATCTAGTGGCAAATAGCAAATTCTCTGCTATAAATCGATAGTGGTACTTACAACGGACCTTAACCCACACCGCAAGATGGCGCTCTGTGCAGGTTGTGAGCAAAAAATCCTGAATAGGAAATGTCTAACTTGTTCAACCTGTAAGAAATGCTATGATCTGGAATGTGCAAACATCTCTGATGAAAGATATACACGTATGAACTGCAAAAACAAATTAGTTTGGGAATGTCAAGAGTGCAAAATGTAAAAAACCTAAAAACAATAACGCCAATACCCCTGCAAGGTCCCAACTCATAGATGACAGTCTTAATACTATACCAGAGACAAATGTCACTCTACGACAAAAGCCAAGCCAAAACATACATAATGAGACTACGTGTTCAGAAGATATAAGTTTGATACTTGGTGACACAGCATGTAAAGAAAAAAATACAGATCCAGAACTAACACTACAAAGCCTGAGCGAAATGATATCCTTAAAACTTAAAGAAAATAATATATCCATAATATTAGAGATAAAAACCACAATTCAAACGGAAATTAATAAAGCCATATCGAAACTAAGAGAAGACATTAAACAAGAAACCAGTGCACTATCTTTACAAAACGAGCAGCGTAAGACGGAAATAGGTAAACTCAATATCCAAATAGAAAAACTGAATAATGAAACTGAAATGCTCAAAAATGAAATTAAAAGACTATCTTCTGCCTGTCCTGAAATACAACAAATACCTGAAAATAATAAAAAGAAAATAGTGCTGTATGGACTCACGGAAATTTATAAGGAGAGTGATGAAGAACTTCACGACAGGATCAGAACTATCTGCTGGGATATCCTAGGTATTGACTTGCTGGGCTATATTGAGGATACAAACCGGATTGGGAGATACAACAACAATCGTAATCGCCCCTTAGTTATTGAACTAATGAGTAAAAGAATGACTAAATATATAATAGACAATAACCGATATTTTCATGGAACGGGGCTAAATGCTTCAGAATTCCTAGATGAAGAAGCACGAAATGAAAGAAAAATATTGAGAGACAAAATGCTTATAGCACGAAACAAAGGACATCAAGCTGTAATCCGTAATAATCGACTGTACATAGAAGGAAAACTTGTCAACCCTAACGACGAGACACACCACACACCTGCGTTAACTCAAAACGAACCCAGGAACAATGGCGACATCAATAGAAAAAGTGAGACTTACAATAACCATACATTTCGAGAACCAGAAGGAACCCATATGCACTAAAAAGAACAACCATAACCTTACAATTCTATTCCAAAACATCCAAAGTCTTTATAATAAACAGCATATACTAGAAACATTCATCAGTCAAAACACGAAATACCACGCCATCTGTATATCAGAAACATGGCTATCGCGAGATAAATTAAGTATGATGCATTTTAGTGGATACAAAGTTGCAACATATTATTGTCGAGAAAACCGCGTAGGTGGCGGCGTTTGTATATTGATCCAAGATCACATAAACTACGTAGATAGAACCGACATAACCGATATGTCTCTTGAATATATTTTAGAGGTTTGTGCCATTGAATTACCTGACCAAAATCTAATGCTAGTATTAATGTACTGGAACAGAAGAGAAGAAACTATTTTCCACAGTCAACTTAACCACATACTTACCTATATAAATAATAAATATACCAAATGTAATATAGTTCTCGGTGGGGATTTCAATATAGATCTCCTGAAAAATAATGTAAAATCAAATACTTTTATAGACCTCATGTCCGAATACAAATTCACACAACACATTGAACATCCAACACACATAACACAAACTACATCGACCTTGCTAGACCACATATTTACAAACTTTAATAAAAAAAATGTATGTACATCTGTGGAAGAGCTAGGTTTCTCAGACCACTGTGGTACAATCATTGATCTCGAAATACCACAACGACCAAAACAAACAATATGGTACATTGAAAAACGACTATATACTAAAAATAACATAGAATCATTTAAAACTGCTTTAAAATCAATGAATTGGAGAGAGGTTATTTTAGAGACCCAAGACGCAAACCAAAACTATACAGCTTTCGCCAAAATATTAACTCAAACATTAGACCAAAACATACCAAAACTAAAAATTAAACTAAGAACACACTATAAAAAGTATTGGATAACTAAAGGTATAAAACTATCATGTACAAACAAAAGGTTACTAAAAATATTAACTACCAAGACAAACAATGCAATACTTAAAAAATACTATAAAAAATATGAAAAAACATTAAAACAAGTGGTTATTTCATCTAAAAAACTACAGTACATTAATAAAATAAAAACATCCCAAAATAAAGTTAAAACCATGTGGAGTATTGTAAATGAACGGACAAATAAAAAAACATCTGCAAGTAAAGATAACATCCAACTACAAATAAATAATACACTGATTTCAGACCCTAAGCAAATAGTAAATCAATTCAACAACTACTTCGCGACAATTGGCGAGGGGACCACACACCCGACTGGTACTGTGGCGCAAGGTATACCTGTACGCAACCCTACAGAAAATACCCTCTTCCTTCGACCATTAGACATCCAAGAAACACGTAGAATCATACAAAATCTAAAAAACAAAAAAAGTTGCGGTATAGACGAATTACCTCCCTCTTTAATTAGGCAATGCGCGGATGAGCTTGCGGTACCATTCTGTGTTTGCATAAACCAGTCCTTTGATGAAGGTATATTTCCTGATGAATTAAAAAAAGCCATTGTAAAGCCAATACATAAAAAAAACTCTAAAACTGACCCCAGTAACTACAGGCCTATAGCTCTTTTGCCTACTTCATCCAAAGTTTACGAAAAGGCTATGTGTACCCGAGTTTACAGTTTCTGCGAAAAATATAAAGTGTTCGACGAAGGCCAAAACGGGTTTCGTACACAACGATCCACAACTTTAGCTGTGTACAAGTACATACAGGAAATACTTAATGCCTTAAATGACAAGAAATACGCAGTCGGAATACTCTTAGACATGACCAAAGCATATGACAAAGTACAATTTAAAATTCTTTTAGAAAAATTACATGGAATAGGAATTCGGGGAATAGCACATAAATGGTTTACATCTTATTTGAAAGACAGACAACAATATGTGGAATTGGATTATTTCGATCATAACCACAAACAAATCTCATACGTAAGATCTGATAAAAAGACTATTAATGCATCAATCCCACAAGGTAGTGTCATTGGATGCCTACTATTTATCATCTACATCAATGACCTTCCGAAAATCATGGATGAACCGTGTGTACTTTTCGCAGACGATATCTCCTTACTCACTACATGCAATAACAATAGTAATATCAATGAACACCTAAACTCAATCATAAATAAAACAACGAAATGGCTAAACGAACACAACCTCGAAATAAATTATAATAAAACAAAAATTATGACCTTTCATCCACGCCAAAAAGCCCCAATAACAGTAAACCTTATCACAAACAATACAAAAATAGAGGTCGTAAACGATTTTTCATTACTAGGTCTCACTATAGATACACACATCACTTGGAAGTCCCATATTAAAAATGTACGCACAAAAATCTTAAAATTTTGCTACGCGCTACGAGAGGTGAAAAAAACCACAGACGTACGAACCGCGCTGACTACGTACTACGCCTATGCATATGCGTGGCTCAGCTACGGCATTATTATGTGGGGAAACAGCACAGATGCACACACACTATTTACTCTCCAAAAGAAATTAGTTCGCGTAATATTTTACATAGCCCAGACCGATAGTTGCAAACCTATATACACACAACACAAAATACTTACACTACCGTCAATCTATATTTTAGAAATATGTAAATTTGTTAGGAAATATAACAACTTCTTTATAACCCGTGGAAATAAAAATAATGACCGATCAGTTAGATATAAAAATATGCTAATGCCACCCTCTTCAAGCATGAAACTTCATACAAATAGCCCATACGTTATGTCAATTAAAATCTTTAATAAACTACCAGAATATTTAAAAAATGAAACTAGTGACACAAAATTTATAAGTATACTGAAAAAAATTCTTGTTGATAAAGCCTACTACACAATAAACGAATACATTTCTGATAAAAATATTCCCCAAATAGAAATAGAAAAAAATACATAAAAAAAGCTATAGTATTGCTGTAAACCTAGTCTAAGAATTATCTCAATGATAAACACAGATCTCATTAAATATAAGTTAATTATTAAATATTGTTTTTTTTATTGATTTAGTTGAATTGATTGTTTTTATTTCTTAATAAGTTTTAATGATCTCAATTGTACCTATGTCCCGAATTATAATTTACATCAATATTACAAAGTTTGTTATAATAATATTACATTTTATAATTTGTGTCCTTGTGCTTAAGTCTAATAATATAGTTTGTTGTAATTTTTATAAAATATTAGATTTTATATTATATTAATTTTAAGTTGCTGTGCCCTAACAGGGTCCATAATGTACTTAGCTTAAAGCCTGTTTGTAACATCTGTAACACATATGGAATGCAAATAAATACTTGAATACTTGAATATTCTAACCACGAAGATATAGAATATAAATTCTCTTTATTCAAGTAGCAATGGCTCAAAACTTACGACCAGCAGACTTGCTACAATTATAGCAGGCTTAGAATTTATTTAAAATTATACTTATGTGACTATTTTAACTATTTGCATGCCAATTTATGGCGGAATATGTAGTTTTACTAACAATTTATGATAAATTTTTTGAAAGCCGCTCTTAAAGGAACTATTTTTTTTAAATAACTGCTGGTAAACCCTTTATTAAGACCGCAAGTAGACGTTAGATGCAGGCCGTTACCAACCAGTCTTTTTGGAAATCTATGGGGGAGGCCCATGTCCAGCAGTGGACGTCCTGCGGCTGATACGATGATGATGATGATGATGATAATGATGAACCCCTTTATAAATATGTTAAGGAATTCGATTAATTTAAATAACCATAATAATCTGCATTAAAAACAGTCTATTTAAAATTACCTTAATCCTTAAGGTAATTTTAAATAGACTGTCATTTTAAACATACCATCACGCCTGTATTCCCCGAAGGGTTAGGCAGAGGTGTACCAATGCACACCCACAGTTCGCCGGTATATTTAGGGCCCATGTAATAGGGGGCGAGCCTATTGCCATTAACCGGGCACAAATCCAAACTCCGAGCTGCTACTGAGAATTTCATAGAAAAACCCAATAACACTATTTGCTCGACCTGGGAATCGAACCCAGGACCTCCCATTTTAAAATTACTCAATAACCCCTTTATTAAAACAATGCAGTTCGATTTATTTAAATAACCGTCGCATAAAACCCTCCTTTAAAAACCCATGTGATTACGTTCGTGTTCCTAAAGATAACCAATACATACACGGATAAAGCGGGAATCCAAAAACCGATTACGAACACTCGGGGCGTACACTGATTCCCCGTAAAATGTTGAATATGACATTTGTTTTCGCCATGACGTGACCAACAGTCATTATTTTCATATGATTTGTAAGCACGAATGGCACGGTGCAAGCTTGGGTTTTCCAACAATGCTTGTTATGGAAGGCTATTTACAGGAATTTTCAGGATATACGAATACATAGGTACTTGGGTGTAATAGGCGTGTTTTTCTAGCAGTCGTAATAGCCCTTGGTATTTATTGTAGTACGTTGTGATTTTTATTGTAGGTAAATCGATATCGATTAGTAATCGGTCTTACACGTATAAATATTGAATAAATATACGTGTACAAATTATTGTAAAACATGTATGGAGTCTTTGCCCATTCTTTTATATACGAAACTAATTTTTGAAACGAATATAGATTCATTTTTTGTTTTTGTAATTGACGTTCCAAAGTACTTTTTAATGGTCATAATGAAACAAATGATGTGACTTTAACAACTTTTAAACGTTTTAGTATCAAATGCTATCATATTCAAAATGAACTACTTATTCAAAACACGAATATCTATAATACATCTTCAACATTCGCGAAAAAATTATAAAGGGTAACATTTGAGATTCATTTAGGATTCAGTAGTAGCCAGCCTTCTGGGCACATGCCCCATTGACAGCGATGCGGGTGAGTTTTTTGACGCCCTATGACCTTACTTTTTTATTTAACTGTACATAGTTTGTAATTTAATTATTATTTAGTTTTTTTTTTTCATTCTAATTAAAATTACATATTATATTTATTTACAAAAATTGAAATCAATATATTGTTAGTAGTAGTTGACACATATTTCAAAGTCCTGTGCAGTAGCCACCACAATTATTCAATACATTTCCCGGCTAACTTCACAAATAGATTCACAAAACCAGTCTATCACAAGGGGCTTTACTCCTACGTATCACAAACACAATAATTTAAACGCGCTAGATGAATATAATTATACGTAGCGGTACAATAAACAGACATACATCAGACATTCAGGAGAAACCCTCGTCATATATATATTGTTTGTAAGGGCTTTCATTATGAAGGGTGAACCGAACGTATCAAACATCGAACAAAGCAAATACAACGTCCTGCTGTGTGATTCTGTAAGACCTCGTTCTAAACTTCGAATCTGAATCCGCTGTGACTTTCTTGATTGGCATTCTAAAAACTCGGATGATAAATCGAATTTACACTAGCGCCACTCTTGCGAGCGTGTCAGCGAGTTGAACTAAATTGACGAGGAAATTTTAACAGATAAAGTATGAGATCACGTAAGAAGTGGCATTCTATACGGTAATTCCACCGTCACTTCGACGCTCACTTCGCACTTCAAAGTGTAAAATAAATCAATGTCATTTTGAACCTTATGCGAAGTGAGGATGAATAGCGACGTGAGATGCGAGTTCATGTCTGAATTTTACAGAATCGACGTACTGTGTACTAATAAATATTTATGTAGACTTGGACGGTTATGAATTTAATTAGCAGGGTATTATATGTAGCACAGCGCTGAATACAAAGGGCATTAGGAAGAAAAGTGATAGTTTAATACCCTTTTCCGCACCGTCCAGAGCAGAAAAAGTGATTTGATGATTTTCTATTGTTAAAATAAATACATTAACCCTGAAAACATAATTAACACTCTGTTTTTAGTGCTAAAGGTCATTGGGTGCAATCCGACCCGGTCGCGGACACAAATGAAAATGATAAAAAATGAAAGAGCATAAATTGACTTAGTATTATAAATGGTTATTTTATATATAATCCATGGGATCCATGGCATCCATCCATTTTCTGATAATAAATATAAATTAATTAAGTCATAGTAAAAAGCACACTGGATGGAAAGGAAGACAGAAAGCACGCAGGAAGACACTGGATACAGGTCGCTTCCAACCGGTCTTTTTGTAAATCTATGGGGGAGGCCTATGTCCAGCAGTGGACGTCCTGCAACTGATATGATGATGATGAAAAAGATACAAACAGCTATCCGTGTACAACTACCTACAATACTTTTTGTATGGTCCGGGCGTGCTAAGCCAATCACGGCACGGCATCACAGCTAAGATTACTGATGCGTTATGCTGTATATTGTCGGTGGGTGTAAAAGTGGCTTCTTTACGCAGTTGGCAAAAAGTAAGAGTACTTCATAATACTATCCTATTATTATCCTACTGGAAGGTTAAGGCCACTTCTTACACAAGAAAGGACTTGATCACCACGTTTGCACAAGATGGATTGGATATTTCAGAATTTATTATAAGACCAGGATTCCTCTCCATGAAGATGATAGTTACTATTATAACAGTAGGTCCGTTGAGGGTTTACTCCCGGCCTGTTTAGAGTTATAACATTGACATTGTTATAACCAAAACTTATTGGTGATATTACCAGAGTGAGTGGGTAATCGGTCAACCGCTGAGATAATATAGAAAGATAATACTTTATTGTACGCTAAAATTGCAACAATAATAAGCGTAACCGATCAATATTCGCTTGTTTGTCAACGGTTAATGAGTATCGCATATTATAACAGTACTGTTGCTTACAGGGAAGCGGTATGGCCGGAATCGCCCGCGATGTATTCAATCCAATAGCTTTATTTTGCATTTTGTTTAAGATTTTTTATTGTTATAAGCAAATTTTTTTTTATGGTTAAATTAACTTACTAAAAATAACCACAGAAATTCACTTAAATTTCTGTCGCTTCTGCCTACGTCCATGAGAAAAAGGCGTGAGTTTATGTATGTTCTTAAAATTAGGAAAAAAAAGGATTAAATTTAAAAAATACAAAATTACTCTCAAACATTTTAGCTTACCAGCCACTTTCAGTCATCCACTTAATCCTTATGACGGTATAGGTACATTAAGTACTCACGATAAACAAATTCAGGTTATCAGCGAGATACAGATAAAATAATCAATATAATAATGCGAGCTCCTGCACTATAATACTGTAAGTACCTCCGTCGTATTCAATTACGATTAAAGCTTTCTGGCTTAGTATAATGAGTTTTGATTTGACAGCTGTCAAAAACTATTCATCACACTAATATTATAAATGCGAAAGTAACTCTGCCTGTCTGTTTGTATGTCTGTCTTTTAGCGTTCAAGTCTAAACCGCTGAACTGATTTTGATGCATTTTAGTATAGAGATAGATTAGCCTTTTTGTAAGGATAACTTTTGGAGAAAAGGGCTTAAAATAGTTGAAATAGGGGATGAATAGGTGATAGGGGACAGTCAATATTGAAGGTAAAACTTTGTATTTAGGCACTAGAAAAAAAATTGAAACATTTTTCCAAACGTGTTTGAAAAAATGTATCATAAAAAATAAGGCTTCCCAAAGTCAATATTCCATGCAGACGAGGTGGAGAGCGTAAGGCTAAGGTATTTCCTAAAGAGGTTAAACGACCAAGGAAACGGTTTTTTATATAACTGGTGACAAAGACAAATCAGTTTCAGCAAGCTATGAGAGTATTTCAAAGAAGACTAAACGGGAGAGTACAGATTTTCATAAACTTAAAATCCGTAATCCTGTCCTTCAAATATAGAAGTTTCGTTTAGAATCAATAAATAGAAATGTGTGCAATCTATATAAAACTAGCGGGCCCGGCAGACGTTGTCCTGCCCTGAAAGTCCAGTTCTTGCCTACCCTACCCCACCTAACTACTCCATCAACCTACCTACCCACATACTTACTCTACCTACCTATCTACCTACCCTACCCCTACATACCTACCCTACCCTACCTACCTACCTACCCACCTACTTACCCTACCCCTACATACCTACCTACTTACCTTCCTACCTTACCCCTACATACCTACCCTACCCTACCTACCTACCTACCCTACCCCTACATACCTACCCTACCTACCTACTTACCTTCCTATCCTACCCCTACATACCTACCCTACCCTACCTACCTACCTACCTACCCTACCCCTACATACCTACATACTTACCTACCTACCCTACCCCTACATACCTACATACTTACCTACCTACCCTACCCCTACATACCTACATACTTACCTACCTACCCTACCCCTACATACCTACCCTACCTACCTACTTACCTACCTACCCTACCCCTACATACCTACCCTACCTGCCTACCTACGGACGGGATAATAAGTATCCAGTACCTGAACTTTGTAGACATTTTACAAAAAATAAATTTCTGAACGCACACAACATGATGTCTTCAGAAAAAAATAAAGTTGTGGCTTAAAGGTCTCAGCAAACAGGCTATAAGCTCCAAAAAAAAAAAAAAAGTTGCTACACTATTTGACAGGATTGGACAACAAATGTTTGACATGTAATAAACAAATCAGCATCTATTGAAATGATTAATTATTTATTACACATATCGAGTTTTCATTGTTTTTAAGATGTATTCTGCTATTCGGGACGGAAACAAATCAAAAACCATGGCAATCGGTCCAGCCGTTCTCGAGTTATAAGTGTTGTAACAAACACGACTTTCTTTTATATATATAGTTTACAATTGTATTACCAAGTAGGTATTATTTAAATTCAACAAATATACTGGCACATTTTGCGAAAAAATATTACTGTATGCCTTTTAAAAATTAAAACAATATTCTAATTTTCTCATCGTTTTTAAGAAATGGCGTCGGTTTAATTTTTTGAACTTTCATGGCTAGTATTCGTTTAGCTTAATAAGTCAAACTTTTTCTGTCTATTAAAATGAAATGTGAAAAAATTATGCTTATTTTTGAAGTGAAAACTTCTTTAGCAGCGTTGTACACTTATTTTGTAATGGGTAAAAAAATGAAAACTCGCGTCAGGACACGTGACCTGATCGAAAATCTTACGAATTTATCTATTTATATTTAATAAGTTAAAATAACACCTGTGCATGAATTTTCAAAATAGTTTTTATTTTCTAATGATTTTGACAAAGAAGAAGACGTTTGCCTAGCTTTAGCAAATATTACAAAAATAATTTAACACCAATAATAGGTACTAAAAATCCTTCAAAGGATGTTTTCAAAATTTTGTTACTTCAAGTTTTTATTTTTACTTTATTTGTAACGTTTAAATTACTGCAATATAAAATAGTTACTTTCCACACGGTAATTAACCATTTTTACAACATTTACCTTGATTTACATCAATCAACGGCGTCTGAATATTTTTTCACGAAAATATAAGAAACGGTAAGTAGGTACTGACGTCACGAGCTAAATTAGCCCATATATCATTAATCAAATCGAAATAGAGAGAAACAGGAGCGGATATCCGCTTGTCTATGGCAGACGCGAAGTAGATACAAAATATGTAACTAATAATAAAAACATAGTATTTAATAAATATATTATTAATAAGACATGACAGGCGGTATCCTGAGACAGATGACAATTTTATTTTTAGGACTAGCTATGCCATACGGTTTCACCCGCGTTCTGTTTATTTTTAGTTACTGATCCGTTGCCCTTAGTCGTAGCGTGATGTTATATAGCCTAAAATATATCTGCCTAGCCTTTTCCCAACTATGTTTGGGTCGGCTTCCATTCTAATTAGATGGAGATGAATACCAGTGTTTTATATGGAGCAACTGCCTTTCTGACCTCTACAATCTAGTTACTGAGCAAAACGATACCTCTTGATAAGACTAGTTGTCAGACTTTCCAGCTTCTGACTATCCATAACGACTGTTAAAGATCTGCGAATGACAGCTGGGACCAACGGCTTTACGAGTTTTCTGAGACACGTGGGTGTCAGAATACCAACTTCAAAATTGCCTGCTACCGAGAAATTCGACACATTTTGCCTGACCTGGGAACGGAACCGGTACCCCAGGCTCAATAGTCGCGCTTGCGACCACGGGTCAGTCACACTCAGCTAAGATTATAAGTGTACACGATAAAAACACTATTTCACTATTTATTTCATACAGCTGTTTCCGACATGTAGCGCCATCTATCGGACTAAAGGTTAACAAACATACACTGTTCATCTTTTTCTACCATTATTTTCTAGACTATCTATATACCGTTACTGCTCTGGTCCCGTTAGTCGAAGTGTGATGTTTGATACATATAAACCTTCATCTTGAATCACTCTATCTATTGATGAAAACCGCATTAAAATCCGTTGCGCAGTTTAAAAGATCTAAGCGTACAGACGGCGGGAAGCGACTTTGTTTTATACTACATAGAGATTATATTTTTTACCATTGGGTATTTTAGTAAATTAGAAAACCGATTAACGGCACAAGCATCACTAATATTAATAAATAATCAATGATTAATGTTATTGAAATGTACCTAATGTATTTGGTGATTATAAAGTCATTTATTATATTGATGAAGCTTGGGATATTGTACTTCTGCCTTTTAATTTTTTAAATGGGCGTGGATGTTCAAAATTATGTAAAACTAGCTTCTGCCCGCGACTTTCGTCCGCGTGGATATTTTCATCTGCGTTTTCATTTGTGGGTGTATTTTAGTACACCTCTGCTTAACCCTTCGGGGAATACTGGCTTGATGGTAAGTTAAGAAAAAAAGCTGTGTCAATTTTTTTGGTATTTGTTGTTGTTGTTTACCACTAGAAAGTATTTTTTTAGTAAAGATATTATATTGTTTACTAATCAACACTTTTGAAACTTAATCTTTTCATTTCACAAAAAAAAACAACAGCTTTTCATAACCGTTGTAACCCTATACCTCATTAAAATGATCGTTTTAATATCAGGAAACTTCAGCGGCATCTCGGGGAGATCCAAACTTTTCAATTAATTGAAAAGTGAAAGCAAATACTTCCTTAAACAAGGATTGTAAACTTATTCTAGGAAGAGGTTGTTCTCAGAATCAGAATTATTATTGAACAGTAGTCGGCTTGTTATCAAGCCTATTTTTCAATTTTGTAAATGACACTATCATAGTGATGGCCTAGTGGTCCTAAGCACGACTGCTACGCTAGAGGTCCTGAGTTGGATTCCCAGGTCGAGCAAAAAGTGTTATTGGGTTTTTCTAAGAAATTCTCAGTAGCAGCTCGGAGTTTGGATTTGTGCCCGGTTAATGGCAATAGGCTCGCCCCCTATTACATGGGACCTCAATATACCGTCGAAATGTGGGTGGACATTGGTACACCTCTGCCTAACCCTTCGGGGAATACGGGCGTGATGGTATATGATGGTAAATGACACCACTAATCAATTGACGTACGTTTTATGAGCTGTCAAAACGCCATTCCCTATAGATTTTGTATGACATGACAATACTAAACTATGACGTCACTTTTTTGTCATCTCAATTCACTAACTATTTATTGATTTCGCAACTCGGATTTTGGATTTGTGCCCGTTTAATGGCAATTATATAGGCTCGCCCCCTATTACATGGGACCTAAATATACCGGCGAACTGTGGGTGTACATTGGTACACCTCTGCTTAACCCTTCGGGGAATACAGGCGTGATGGTTTATTTTTATTGATTTCGAAGCAACTAAAAATCGAATTTGAGAGGTATTTAAAAATTAATCGGGTTTTCAGGGCTAAAATAAAGTGGTTTTTAGTGAAGTTTAGTCTTGGAATTATTGGTTATTGGTGTCGTCCATCCAATTGTAATATAATTTTTATATGATGAACTGGCATCTGCCCGCGATTTCGTCCTCATCTTTGGGTATTGTGGCTTCGGTTATTGCTCCACGTAGCGTGATGTTATATATAGCCTATACTATATTCCTCATGAATCTGGCTAACAGAAAATATTTTTTTCTATCAAACTTAGTTCTCAAACTCTTCAGCTTTATAATATTAGTATTAAAAAAAACCAATCGAAATGAGAACCTCCTCCTTTTTGACGTTGGCTAATAAACAAAGCATTTGACATATGACTAACTAGTTTTTGCCCGCAACTTCATCTGCGTAAACTTTAGAATTAACTCCAAAATTATCCCGCAGGAACTAAAAAAGGGGGTAAAAAATATCCTGTTTGAATGAACTAAAAGCAGCTAATTTCGTTCAACCGTCAAAGCATGAGAGACTAACAAACATCCATCCATTTATCCTCTCAAACTTTCACATTAACTCGTACTTTTGAGCGAAAAGTTCGTCAAGTTTTAAGTACTCGTACTCAAGAGCGAAAAGTTCGTAGAGTTTTAAGTACTCGTACTCACGCTAAGCACGTCTATCGCCCACTTTACTTGCACACGATGGAGCCAAATTAAATGAGTTCAATTTGTTAGAATTAGAAGGCTCGTCTGCCACCTGTGACCAGTTAAAATGGCCGAATTATTCATTTCTGTTACGTGTTCTTCAGTCTATGTAAGTACAAAAGTAACTTCAACCACTTCAAACTTATTCCTATGTGGATAGGAACATTTAAATAAATTGTTTTCTGATTGTCAGTATACAGTAGACAAATACAATATGCTTATGTGATTTCATTTTTTAATTGATAAAGAACTAAAATATGACAAACTAGCTATTTACCCGCAGCTTCCTCCGCGTAGATTTCGTACTTCCCATACAAATTCAATAAATACCTTTTAGACACTCTTCAAAGGGTTGTAAAAAAAACTAATTAGGTCAAACTTTATTAATTACTTGGGTTCGCATTCGATCCAAGTTCGATCCGTGCCTCGGCAAGCACGTAAAACCGTTGGTCCCGGCTGTCATTTGTAGATCTTTGACAGTCGTTACTGTTAGTCAGAAGCCAGAAAGTCTGACAACCAGTCTTGCCAAGAGTATCGTATAACCCATTACTGGGTTGTGGAGGTCTGATAGGCAGTCGCTCCATGTAAAATACTGATATTCAGCTGCATCCGGTTCGACTGGAATCCGACCCCAACATAGTTGGGAAAAGGCTAGGCAGATGATGATGATGCATTCGATCCAAGTTTTTTAAATTAATCAACCAAAGGAATAAAACTATGTTGCAATCGAACTCCACCCTTTTCACCCCCTTAGAGGTGGAATTTCAAGAAATCCTTTTAAGTACTCGCGTATATCATAAAAGGAAGCCTGGAGGTAAAGGTTACATTTCTAGTTCCAGTAATTGCGGCTTAGAGCTAATACGTCAGTAAGGTTCTCAGAAATAGAGTTGAAAACCGCATAATTATTGGAAATAATAATTTTTCAATTGAAATTTTCATACTAAAAAATATCCAAGTTCCCAACTTTTCCAACAAAAATACTTCATACAAACTTTGTCCTGACAATTGCGATCACAGCAAATAAAAACTCATTCAAATCGGTCAAGCCGTTCTCAAGCTATGATCTTTCATACAAGCGGCATTTATTTTTTATTTATAAATAAAGATGATGAATAGGAGATAAAAGACACTGCGTAAACTTAAACGCAGATGCCACATCTAATCAATGTCATACTCTGCACAGATGCTCAGGCGCATGATCCCGTCAACGTCAAACTTTAGTCGACTGCCATCCGTCGTCGCGTTCGGACGTCATGGCCCGCTCAACTATTTGTTTATTAGCGGTAATCACGACGTGCTTTCAACAAGGATCTGCGTATAAGGTGCCTGATGCGAAGCTGGAAGCCATCTGGCCTAAGGGTCTGAGAGTAACTGTTAAAGGTATGTTGATATATTTTTTTTTTTATATATTCTGGTATTTCCGACCTTCATTATTTGTTGTTGATGTTTTTGTAAGGTAGCCGTTTTCTGAACAAATATTATAAAGTTGAAAGATTTTTTTTGTTTGTTTGTACGCAGTAGGCTCCGAAACTACTGGACCAATTTTAACTTTTTTCACCAATAGATAGCTACATTATTCTTAAGTAACATAGGCTATATAACATCACGCTACGACGCACGGGAGCGGAGCATTGACAAGATTCGTAACTTAATTTAAATGAAGCTAGTATTTTACAAAATAGCTGTCGTTTCTCGTGTTGTGATTCAAAATACCTGTCTTGATAAACTCAAAGATTTTCCTGTTAGTGTGAATGAATGTTGTAGATGTTAATTTTAGTCGTGTTTCTACTTAGGGTCTATACTGACAGCGCATTCCATACAAAAGTTATGTTTTAGCCAATTAGTAACTCGATAGTTTTTAGGTGGTAAGTCAGTCTTCCATTCTGTCTCAACTTCAAAACTAAATTTAAATAAATTTTCTTTCATTCTTAAAATAATTACCTACACTCTTTAGATATTTACTTTCTTTTACTCTTTTTGTTAATAATAATAAAAATAATTCTTTATTTCTGAGTATATGGTACTTCATATCAAAAGTTTCACATATATTACCGTTGCCGGTGTGTTTTGGAAATCTATTTTATGAATGGTATACAAATTTAATCTATTAAAAGAAGTCGGTTAATAATAAAGTAACAAAATAAATAAGAAATACGGCGAATAAAAATTAACACCTAATATGACAAATTCCTTTGTCTAATAGTAATAAAAAAAATATTTATAAATGAGTCATCAATTACTCTCGGGCAATGTAACGTGCCTTTAAACAATATTTTTTCTAGTTTTCCTCGTATAATGATTCCTTAGGTATTTAAATAGGCGTATTTATTTAGTGAAGAAAAAACATTTGTCTTCTTGTTATCTGAATTCTTGAATCATCGTAATAATATACTATTTATAAATCATTATCATACGAGGAACTCCCCGAAATACAACAACATACAATCATCATCATTTGGTGGTGCTAAGCGCGACTGCTACGCTAAAGGTCTTGGATTCGATTCCCAGGTTGAGCAGATTATTGGGTTTTTCTATTAAATTCTCAGTAGCGGCTCGGAGTTTGGATTTGTGCCCGGTTTATGTCAATAGGCTCGCCTAATATTACATGGGACCTAAACATACCGGCGGGCTGTGGGTATATATTAGTACACCTCTGCCTAACCCTTCCGGGAATACAAGCGTGATGGTATGTTATCATCATCATCATCATAACAACCGATTGACGTCCACTGCTGGACATGGCTGCGAGTTGTTCGAAAGAGTTACCGCGCCCCGGAACGCAAAGGGCACAAGAAGGAACATGGGTCAGTAGGTCATCTTAGGGGAGTCAGTAACAGTCTGACACTCCCTCCCGCCCCGCCTACCCGCCAAACATAAAAACATGTTCCCGCTTAGGACGGGAGAAGGCATTTGATGATTTCCCATTGTTAAAAAAACTGCTGGACATAGGCCTCCTCTAAAGATAGCCACAATGACCGGTCCTGCGCTGCTCGCATTCATTCATTTAGCATACGAGTACAATATATACAAAATCTTTTCTACGTTATCCCTAAACGTTAAACTATATTTTATTGTTAAAAAAAATAGGGACCCGTACAAAGGATATTCTCAAAACTTTCTTATGAAAAAAGATAAATTAATGTAAACAAAACAATAATAATTATTGTTAAACCGCTATCACAACATTATTAATAATATACATTACAGAAATGAGATAATAAAGTGAACGCGGGTAAAACCTGCAATCAACAAGCCTAATTACCTACCTATAATAAATAGTTTATGATAACAAAACTGGCTTATTCTGTAAAATCTCCCTCAGTGAATTAAGGTGAAGTGAGCTAAAATTAGGCTGTCACTACACGATGCTAGGGATTGACAGGTCGCCACACGCTCACTTCACCTAAATTCGCGGAGGGAGGCTTTTACAGAATAGCACTGCTGGTGTCTTGACCCTACAGCTCGACAGTTCACAAATAGCTTTAGTTCTTAAAAAAAAAAAGACAAAACAAAAAAAATGTCCTTTACGTAGGTTAGTTCAAAAAGACCAACGCGGGTAAAATATTTCCCATTTTTAACGTAATTTAACTAAGTACGTAATTGTAAAGTACGTACTAAGTACGGAAAAACCCAATAACACCTTTTTTCCGACCCCTGAAATCGAACCCAGCACCTCACGCATCGAAGTCGCATATGTGACCCTGAGACCAACGGAGCAGTATTATACTATTAGTAAACTAAGTGACAGTAAAAAAAAATATTATAAAAATATGCAGCTTACAACATTCTGGTGCAATTGATGTAAACATTTTAATGGCACTTGTTTACGTTTACATCTTTCTGAGGGTGACTGTATCTCGCTATTTTCCTTGGTATGCTATGAGGAAAATCTATTACAAACAATTAGTATATGAAAGATAGATAACTTAACGGTGAGTCTATATAATTATGTAATGTTTAGCAATCCTAATTCTAAAAAAATACTCTTTTTAAAATCAATAAATAGTTCTTGGATTAAGATAAAAAAAGTGACGTCATAGTTTAGTACTGTCATACATATCTATGGGGGAATCGCGTTTTGACAGCTCATAAAAAGTACAGTCGGTTGTCAACATTATCTGACCCACCCTAAACACAATCGAAATTGGACCTTCTGCCAATGAAAATAAGGTTTAATTTCAATTTATATGAGGTTATCAGTCAAGTGTTCGAGAACTGAGAACGAACAAATACAATAATAATACACACACGCAAATTTGATCTTTATCACGTTAGCATTGGGTTAAATCTTATAACAACTTGTTATAATATAATAAGTGTAATAGCTTATTTTAATGAGTTCGGTCAAGTAATTCTGGTCTCGTGGTCTGTGTATAAGACTGAGAGTGACAAGTTGCGAGATCAAATCCTGCGACGAAGATATTGTTTTGCTTTCAATTTAGAATTTATTCTAAAAGTATTTCTTGTATTATTGTAAAGAACTATATACGGATAATCTTCAAATATAAAGTTTCTAAAATGTCAATATTTTGGCATAACTTGTAAAAAGTGGGTAGTTGAAAAATAAATATTTGTATTCATTGTAAAACTGGTATTCAAATGCTACTAACTAAGGGTATGCAGTGACAACGCGCAAACATATTTTACCTTGCCTTACTAAATTGCAAAAACAACTTCTCTTTACAATTTATTTTTTTCTATTTTATAGGTAGTTTTTTTATCATGTCTTAATGGAGTGATTAAATAATGAAGGGATAAAATACAAAATTCTATTTGCACTAGGATAAGGTTGGCTGCTTGTGCTGTGCAAGAATAAACTTTATTAAAGTATACTATATGGTTTAAATTCTTTAGTCTTGTGGTCACTAATTGTTGTTTACGTTCGAAATCAAGTTTACCCTAAATATAGCTTCTGCTCAGGTGTCTTTTTTAATTATTTAATTATACTTTTTTTTACATTTCTTTAATGGATAACGCATAGAAATAAAACTAAACAATTGCAAATTTAAAATGTTTATTATTTCATTAAAACACTTAGGTAAGATAAAGTAAGTAAATGCTCACATATTTCCAAATTAATAAACAATTTATATGAGTATACCATAATCAAATCTAACCATTTATAAACATTAAAAAAGGCATGTCTATGCTTGAAAGTTTGTTATCGAGAAAAAAATTAATTCATCTGTGAAATACTTTACAGATTTATAGCTGCCTATATGTAGTGAATAAACATGTCATTTAAATAGAAAAAATCTATTTATAACAATAACATCACCACGTAATTGGCAACATTTTAATGGTTTAACAATCTATCCATTGAGCATTTACTTACATGGTGTGTTTAAAAATATCCTAGATTAATTAGTAGCGGAGTGATGGCGCACCGTTCCTTGTTACGTTCATTTTTGTTCGATTTAAATGATTTTTTTTCATCAGTGAAGATCACAATATTTTCTTCCCAATTAAAATTTAAATATTCCTGGGCAAAACGGACCCTTCTTCTTCAATGCTATTTTCTGTGCCGGTTTATAATTCCTTATTCCAGCAGCGTGTAAATGCCTTCTCACTGTTTCCACTGAAATATCGTGTTTCATTGCGGTTACACTTATGGGCAATCGCATTCGGGACTATACTTGATGTTTTTTGCCCCTGGACGAATCCGCTGAATATTTACTTTGTCTCCATAACGTCTTAGCTACAGTCGTATTTCTCTAAAACAAAAAAAAAACATTTTTGGAACCGTTTATGTAACTTGAAAATGTAATAGTAAAATAGCCAACTACGCGTTCATTAATCACAATCAATTAAATAAAATAGGTATAAAAAAAAACACTTACTGCTATATTAAGACGACGACCAATCTCTCTAATTCCAACATTCTGCTCATGTAAAAATATATTATGATTTTATGTTTGGTATAGTCATTAAGCTGCGACATGCTTTTTTACACCAAATTGCTTAAAAATACTTAACGAGTAATGCGAAACGATTTACAAATGTGTGTGCGCAGTCACTGCTAATAGGCGTAGTGTAACTTTTGTCACATAATGTAGACGAATTTATTATCTACCTCACGAAGCAAATATATGTGAACTTAAACTTTTTTAATTTACCCACCTGTTTACAAGATAAGTTATTAGGCGTAAAACATATTGGTCGTTCTTTAATAATGCAAACAATATTGTAGAAATGAAATAAAATTAAAAAAGAAACTGATAACTCTAAAGGAACTGATACTCCATGTTTTCGAACCCACATGTTGTTCCTCGGCAATCCAACATCAAACCGCTAAGCCACAAGAACTTGTTAAGACTCCACGAAATTAAAGATTGGGTTCTAATTATGTAGGGTGACTTAAAAGGTTTTAAACTTTAATGTCAACGAGATAATGATTAAAATAGCTTAACAAAATGATATAATGCCGGTGGCTCCGACAACGTTGGGTGGGTTTATGCGTGTCTGTATTCGTCGAGTTCTCGAGCACTTGACTGATAAGCTCATATAAATTGAATAAACCTTATTATCATAGGCAGAGGGTCCAATTTCGTTTGTGTTTAGGGTGGGTCAGATAATGTTGACAACCGACTGTACGTCAATTGAATGTCATCTACCCAACTGCGCCAACCGTGCCTGCCCCGTGTCTTACCCTGCCCCTTGCGTGTAGAACAAGCCATAAATCCACTAAAAACGTTTAAAACTTTTATTAAAGGGCGACCCTAATGTCATTAATATCGGCCGTCCTTATTTTCGGATCCCTAATTCCCTAAAACCCAGTAATGGCCAACTCGGGAATCGTACTGACTCCTTGGCGGACGCATGAAAGAGGGTAGCTGTATTAAGGCGTCCCTCCAAACGAGGGGTATTATCGCCGGGACGATAATGTTGGTGGCGCGAAAAATAAATGTACACTACCATTTTCCAAACTCCAGGCTACCACAGAGAATAATAAAATAATTTGAAAATGGCAATAACACTTTTTGCCCGGCCTAAAATAATTTGAAAATGGCAATAACACTTTTTGCCTGGCCTAAAATAATTTGAAAATGGCAATAACACTTTTTGCCCGACCTGGGAATCGAACTAACCCCACCCTACGCAGTCGCGGCCTCTAGACAAACGTTATGTAATGCAGTTATTCAATGTTGATATAATACCAAAAAAACCAGAAACCTTAACCCTTAACATTCTGATCGAATAAAATTACCATATCCTGTTATTTGATATTTTATTCGCGAACTATTCGTTTGTAGAACTCAAGGTTTCAGTCCAAAGGGCCCGAGGTCTAGGGAAATATAAGAAATAAGATAATTTTATCACGACGGATTGTCGCTATAAAAATAAGCTTTATATTTCATTGACTGTATCCCTAAAGGATTGTGAATAATTTTGGAAGCTATCTTTTCTATCCTCAATTTGCTCTGTTTTATAACACCGGGCTTTGAAAACCCCATTATAATTACCATTGATAAGCTTGTTTTTCGCGCAATTTTCAATTTCAAATTGAAAATCCAAAATCGACAATTGACCTGCTGACTAATGCATCTCAAGTATAGATCTAGCGACAATTTTACAGAAAGCAATTTTAAAAGAAAGAAAATCGGTTTATATTACAAAATCGCTTCATTGTCACTAGTACCATTAACAGTTCCATGATGGAACTATTGATGATTTTTGTAACCACTAGTTCCATTTTGCAAGGCAAATGAAAATAATGGAACTAATGTTGAATCTTCGTTGTCACTAGTACCATAACAGTTCCATGATGGAACTATTGATGTTTTTTGTAACCACTAGTTCAATTTTGCAAGGCAAATGAAAATAATGGAACTAATGTTGAACCTTCGTTGTCACTAGTACCATAACAGTTCCACGATGGAACTATTGATGTTTTTTGTAACCACTAGTTCCATTTTGCAAGGCAAATGAAAATAATGGAACTAATGTTGAACCTTCGTTGTCACTAGTACCATTAACAGTTCCATGATGGAACTATTGATGATTTTTGTAACCACTAGTTCCATTTTGCAAGGCAAATGAAAATAATGGAACTAATGTTGAATCTTCGTTGTCACTAGTACCATAACAGTTCCATGATGGAACTATTGATGTTTTTTGTAACCACTAGTTCCATTTTGCAAGGCAAATGAAAATAATGGAACTAATGTTGAACCTTCGTTGTCACTAGTACCATAACAGTTCCACGATGGAACTATTGATGTTTTTTTTTAGTCACTAGTTCCACATTATGACTTTAGGCACTTGTGAAATTTTTTAAGCGTTAAAGAGGTAAAAACACTTAGGTTTTATAATCATTTTAATCAATAAAATCAACATGTTTTTTTTTCATTTACGATTCGGATTCAGAGTATTAAAATCATTACAGCACGTGCTCAACGAATTTTATCCAAAAAATAGCCCATAGATATTTCGCCTGTTATTAGTTGCATTTGGGTTTCAATGATCAAGTCATTTCTGTCTTGATTCATTCTTCGCCGTTTAGGTTGTGAGCTTAAAATGAATTTAAAAAAATATTTCTTCACGTTTTGGATGATCATTGAAGCCCAAATGCAACTAATAACAGGCGAAATATCTCGAAATATCGCGAATACTCTGAATCCGAATCAAAAACCGAAAATCGTACGTTCTCTAAATCGTAAATGAAAAAAAAAATATGTTGATTTTATTGATTAAAATGATTATAAAACCTAAGTGTTTTTACCTCTAGTGATTTTTAACGCTTAAAAAATTTCACAAGTGCCTAAAGTCATAATGTGGAACTAGTGACTAAAAAAAAACATCAATAGTTCCATCGTGGAACTGTTATGGTACTAGTGACAACGAAGGTTCAACATTAGTTCCATTATTTTAAGATGCCTTTTAAAATGGAACTAGTGGTTACAAAAAACATCAATAGTTCCATCATGGAACTGTTATGGTACTAGTGACAACGAAGATTCAACATTAGTTCCATTATTTTCATTTGCCTTGCAAAATGGAACTAGTGGTTACAAAAATCATCAATAGTTCCATCATGGAACTGTTAATGGTACTAGTGACAATGAAGCACAAAATCAACATCACATGTCTCGAAGACATTGTTGAGGATCTAAATTGGTTTTGAAACTGATAGTCCTATTACGTATAACGATTTTTAAGATACTCAAGCCTTTACTCACGATAAAACATAACCATGTTATATATACCTTATTAAATTGCCATAACTCCTTTTAATTTATACATAAATACTTACGTAAAATTCCAAAACAGGCTTGCCAAAATATTTTAACTAGTGTTTTTTTATCATCATTATTTTCTGGTCAGTGGTCATTGACCAGTCTTCAGAGTACAAGATGTTGGAGCCAATGAACCACAGCATCCAGTTGTTAACTTGTAATTTATACAAACACTACAACAGGTTTGACTACAAAAACTTGTTCAAATTGAATAGTGTCGAAGTACGAAGGATGGTAATGAGATTCTTTTTTCAACACGATTTTTTGTTAGCACTTTTTCTTGTAACTGTCAAAAGTATAAGCTTTTGAGATACAGTTTTATTTAATAATGATTTTAGTTTAATTATAACGGTTACGGTTGAAATCAATTACAATAATTAAAGACACAATCATACGACAAAAATACATTTAAAACAATAAAGTTTTAATACCTAATTAATCATTTATTCCTCTCACATCGTATCTAGAAAGACCGGCTAAAACCCAGTCAGAATCGCATACGAAGAGTTTTGTAGTATTTTTTTAAAGTCTATGTAAAATAAACACTGTTCTCGTATGAAAACTCCCTTTAATGTTTAACTTTGTTTCAGTTTTATTATTTATTATTTGTTATCATAGCGATCATAGTAATTTACATAACATCAAAATTTTAAGTGTCTACCATTGCGGTTAAAAAAATACAGGCCTTTTACAGACAGACAGACAGTACAGTCTCATTGACACCCAACGGGTACATAATCCTAAAAATTACACACCACAATCCCAATCTAAAAACATTCAACCCTTTTCCAGACGATGGCTTCTCCCTCTTCGCCTTCCACGGCAACTTGAACGTGGAGATGGAAGGCCTGGAAGCTGGCCAATGGGCTCGAGACATCACGAAAGCCAAAAATGGAGTCTGGACCTTCAGAGACAGGAATGTCGAGCTGAAGCCGGGAGACAAGATTTACTTCTGGACTTACGTCATCAAGAATGGGTTGGGCTACAGGCAGGACGATGGCGAGTGGACTGTCACAAGTAAGGAAACCAATCTATACCTCTTTACTAATAAAATAAAGCTGAAAAGTTTTTTTGTTGGTTAAATGCGGTAATCTCTGGAACTGGCAGTTGGATTGGAACAATTATTGTTGTACATGATAGCCAGATTGATGAGGAATAGTTAAGACTATATAACTTCACGCTACGAAACTGGAGAGCGGGGTAGTAACTTAAGACGTACTTATGTAACTTAACACGGGCGATAAAAACACGCGGGCGAAGTTGTGGGTAGAAGATACAAGGGCGGATTTAATGCCCTAGGCCAGGGATGGCGAACCAATGGCACGCGTGCCAGTAGTGGCACGCGACAAAATAATTCGGGCACGCCAATATATGATAACTGTATATGTATTTGATCGAAAACAATTTACAACAGCAGAAATCACACTAACCTTTTATTAAAATAAACATAAAATAGTAAATATTACGATTCTTGTACAAACTAGTTGCAAACAAAGAGTGTTAACAGCTTCTAGTTGTATTTTTCTCCATTCAATGACTAAGCCAAGATTCTTTGATGGCACGTCATAGTCACATTATTATTTTTCTATAAAAAATGGCGCTATCACCGATAAAGGTTCGCCATCCCTGCCCTAGGCATTCTCTCAGTCAACCGAGGTTGTGAAGAGATAACATGACATGAGAAAAATACAAAGACTTATGTGCTTGTTATACGACGTATATGTAATAGGTTATAAAAAAATCATAATAATGAAGAGAAAAGATTTGTAATTTTGTTTGTAATTAATAAACTCAAAACTAAATAACCGATTTAAAAGAAAACATAAATGGTAAGTTACATTATCAGCGACTAACATAGGCTACTTTAAAAAATATAATATATTTTGTGTATGGAATTTATGATGGTGCTAGATCTTACAGGTCCATAATATTATTATGGACCTGTAAGATCTAGCACCATCATAAATTCCATACCTTAATTTCTGACACATCTTACTCAACTTTCAGACTACGTCAACGAAGACGGCTCACCAGCTGATCCGAACCAAATCCCATCTCAACCCACTCCCACTTCAGCCCCAGCCGCTACCCCCACTCAGGCCCCTTACCGCCCTCCTCCCAACCCTCCTCCGACGAGCCCTCCAGCGTGCCAGACCTCCCGCACGGTGGTCGCAGGCCGCAGCCCTGTCTGTAAGGGAGAGCTGGTGTTCAACGAAGATTTCAATGGAGCCGGACTAAAGGATCTTGCCAGTTGGACGGCGGAGAGGAGATTCCCTGAAGAACCGGTATGTGAAAACCTTAATAAGAAACAAGAACTAAAATGTAACTATGTAACTAACTTCTTCTTTATCATATGGACAGTAAGGTCTAACGACCCCACACACCCTAGTGTCAGGAGTTTCTAAACCGCCTCAAGGGCCTCTGACATGATTACCAATGTCATTGATGTCCAAGATAAACTTAGAAAGTACATGACTGCAAAAAGTCACATTGGTACTTGCCCGTGCATAAGAGGCGGACGTCTTAACTACTAGGCCATCACGACACATGTAACTAACTAAAATGTATGTATGAATGTAACTAAAATGTTTGAGGCGTTTGGGGTTGAAACAATGAGGCCATGGGGACCGAGCACTCATCTAGTTTTTCGGCACAATGACATCGCCAAGCGACTGGTCGTCTCTTCACGTGATCAAAAGGCTTTTCTTTTCTTGGGCCGAAGAATCAGCATTGCAGTTACACTGCAGTTACAATGAAACCAATTGTTATTCATAAACCTGTATAAGTTTAATTTATTTTTAATTCACATAATCTATTTGCTCATTTGATACCATCATCAGGACGTCGCATTCTTCTTACTTAATTGTTTTGGTAATTAAAGCACACAGGTGTTTTTTTTTTTAATGTAAAGTCGTCTTACTAATCCTAAAATCTAATATTATGATAACTTATATGGTACAAATGGATGCACCTACGCTATAACCCCATAATTTAGGGATATTTGTAAAAGATTAACTAACCAAAATTAACCTTAGACGCTTGAACTTGCGGTTCTATTTTCTATGTCAACCTTAAACTTTATTTATTTCCTTTTTATTTTAATTTGTTTTAAAGACATCATGGAGATTCTTGCCCATTCTTCTTCATACAAAACCACCTGTTGGAAGAAGCAACTTCCACTAAAATGTACCAAAAGTACAGGTTTTAAGCAAACCTAACTGAATCTTCTTTTCCAGGATTCATCAAAGAAGATGGAACACCAGCAGGTGGTCAAACTGGCCAGGTTCCGTCCAGCTTTTAATGTTCCAATTGAAATGACAAAGACTTTGACTTCTTTTTGTTTCAGGACTATCCCTTTAACTTGTATACTCCGGACAGTACCATCAGCTTTGAAGATGGCTCTCTGGTCATCACTCCTGTGCTGACGGAACAGTTGTACCACGAGGGATTCCTCACTGAGAGTCTAGATCTTACTAACGGGTTAGTACCTACTAGGTTTTTTGTTTTGTTATTTATATATTTATAAAAAACACATACAACTATCATCACAGACTTACCTAATACAAAAGTGTAGTAATAATACATTACACAGAGTATATTATTATAAACAAACAAGAGTAATTTTACAAAATGCGGCCCGTGTGAATTCACTCAGAGTACAGTTGAAGCAGTCAATCTGTTGTGACATCATATTGAGTGTGAGAATCGCGCGCGTCGCCTAATGTATTCTATCCATTCCTGGGCAAAAGGCCTCCTTCCACTCTTTCCGTCCTTCTCGTTTCAGTGCCTCGTCCCTCCAGTTGTGGAGGAATCTATCGAGTTCGTCCAGCCAACTCCTTCTTGGCCTGACTTATCCTAGGCGTATCTATTACTAATATTATAAAGAGGAACGATTTTTCTGTTTGTTTGTACCGAATAAGCTCTGCTGCAGGGTTTTTTTTTACAAATGGATAGCTAAATTATCAGGAAGTAACATAGGCTGCAATTTATGTTAAAAAAATAACAGATCCTTAAGGAAATTGCAATAACCCAAAGCAGCAAAATTTAACTTTCGTTCCTCCAACTCCTTCGTGGTCTACCGCATCTCCGTTTCACCATTTCAGGGCACTAAAACAACCCTAGAGTTTTAAAATAGCTTAAATCAAGGTTAAATAGCTGATGATTGTGTCCCTGTTGAGTTTAATAACATTTTTCTGGAAAAAGTTGTTTTAATTCATAATCTTAATAAATTGAATTTCCTGTTACTTGGTAAGTAATTAATGGCTGTCGAAAACATCAAGTTTTGAATCAATTACAATTTTTGACAGCAGTTTCCTTTCACCTATTTCCATGATATTGAAACATGAATAACTAATTATAAAATGTCAAAATCCAGTAGGAACTTTGGTATTTAGATTCGTTATTTTTTTTTACACTTTCCCAGTTTTTTGTTCATGTCGTGAAATATCACCATCACCATATTTTACCTCTGCTAGATCGCTTCTTTTGTCTCTTATTATAACCATCTTATCATCACATTTTTTTTTCTTACTATATGCTCTCATCATTGTGATAGATAACCATAAAGGTCCTTTGAATCTTTACTTTTTAAATAATATTTTTTTCATTGACGATAGTCAATGTCAAAAATATAATGATTCTCCTGTATCGTGGGTGCAATTACGAACACATAAAGCCACATACACAGATAGCCGAATCTGGAATAACTATCTGTAGACCATACAAATACTTGTTCGAAATCGAAACTGCGACACACAGCACAGCAGTCAGTCAAAGACATTTCATAATTTTTGACAGATTGGGACTGAGATTTCTTAATTAATTCAAATATTCTCAAAATACAAGATTTACCCCTGAGGTCTATAAACTACCTGATTATTCTTCATTCACAGATGTACTGGTCAGTTAGGCACAACAGAATGCAGTCGGCATGCGTCTGGCGCGCAGATCCTGCCTCCAGTCATGACGGGCAAGATCACCACCAGGCACAGGTTCGGCTTCAAGTTCGGCAGAGTGGAAGTCAGGGCAAAACTACCCGCTGGAAGTTGGCTTATTCCTGGTAAGTGGAAGTTTATCCAAGGCTCCAAGAAGGAAGACCCTTAATTCTTGTATTTAAATATCGCTTGCTGTTCAGTTTTGAAACTTGGAAAATAGTTTGATTATTTTTGGGAGACTGTCTTTGGTAACCATGGTCTTTTTAGTCCCATGTGGTAACGTCAGTTTTTCTTTTGACTGCGAATCAGCTGCTAAATCTGCAGGTGATAAATCATAACTTCTTAAAATCAACACCATTGAGCTACCAATTGGTGAGGGCTGTCTGTTTTGCTGTCTGCTAAAGAGATTGTTTACTTGTTTGTTACAAATACTGATCCGATTCAGAAAAAATGTTTAGCTAGCAGAAAGTTACTTTATTCTTGAGTGCTATAGGCTACATTTTGTATCCAACAAATAGAGATCCTTATGATCCGCAAACAAAGTGACGGGCAAAAGTTTGCTCTTTTATAAAAAGGGTTTTGCTAGCGACGTTTTTTCAAACAGTTTAGAACCCACGAGAATAAGAAGCTTATTCTTAGCGGTTTTTGACTACATTTTCGTTAAGCCACTTTTCTGTTCCAGAAATAAACTTGGAACCAACTGAAAACGTGTACGGTTCCCGTCGTTACGAATCCGGTTTAATACGAGTGGCTTTCGCTCGAGGGAACCCAAGCCTTGCCAAGAAGCTGTACGGAGGCCCGGTGCTGTCAGACTCCGACCCCTACAGGTCCATGTTGATGAAGGAGAAGATTGGAATCGACAACTGGAATAAGGATTACCATAATTATACCATGATTTGGAAAGATGGTAAGTTTGTTATTGGTGCTGGTGGTAAGGTTCTCATCTCAAAACTCACTTCACCTGTATGTTCTTAGAGAGAATTTCAAAGAACAGTATTGGTGATGCGAGGATTGATAGCTTGCTTCAAGCTAACGTCACCTTAATTCACCGATGAGATTTTTATAGAATAGCGAAAATAATATTAAGCCAAAAGAAAAATCCATTGTAATATAATATAGTTAAAGATTTGTTTGACCAGAATTGGAATTGTATGTTTGTAGATTCATGGTGAATATATATAATAACATCACGCTACGCACGCGGGCAGAAGCTAGTTCTTGCTGGAAAATTCATCTTCCTTAAACATACATACAAGCATAGGCTGCTTTGCTGTCTTCAGATAATGACCAAACCTTTCAACTTCCAGACGGCCTTGAACTCCTGGTAGACGGTGAACGGTACGGCACCATCAACCCAGGTGAAGGATTCTTCTCGAGCGCACAGGCGAACGCCGTGCCACACGCCAGCAACTGGCTTAGGGGAACTGTCATGGCGCCGCTTGATGAGACGGTAAGAACTTCTTTTTCTTCTTTAACTTTGCCAGATCTACGTCAATTTAGCACAGCTGGAGGAGGAGAGAGGTGGCTAAGCAACTGACTAATGCGCTGCCTGCCATTTCCATTCCCGCACGGAACAATTATCTGTGAGGTAGTTATTTCTGTAATGTGCGTTGGGGTGAAATTATGACCCATAGAAAGTGGAGTATCTTTTACAGTGCCCAGTACTCATAACCATGTATGAACGTGTGCGAGGCAAAAGGAGTATGTAAGGATCGTAGACGGTAGCTTTCTGTTTCCCCATGGGAAAAAGGCACGAATTTATATAAGGTGCTATAAAAATATCTGCCACGGCTTTAATGGGAGGTAGTATTGTGTTTAAAGATTACAATAGTAAAGAAATTTCGTACCCCAGAATAGTTAATAAAATTTGAGAAAATAAAGTAGTTTAATAAACATCGACTCTATTCTGCATAACAGGGTTCACAAATTACGCGAAACGCAAACGATTGAATTGTATTCGGTGCGGAGCGGCAACAGCTGACCGATGGATGGTTTTATGCGAATAAATCAATTCAAATTTATACGTATATTTTTTTGTATGAAAAAAAATATGACACATTATCAATAATTTATCTTTACTATTGTAATCTATAAACACAATACGACCTCCCATTAAAGCCGTGGCAGATATTTTTATAGCACCTTACATATGTGAAAATCATTACCTTGTACATCACCCAAGGTGACTCCAACAGTCACCAAAATACTAACAGTACCACCCTCTTCCAGTTCTACTTATCCCTGGGTCTTCGCGTGGGAGGTGTCCACGACTTCAGCGACGACATCCCCGACAAGCCCTGGAGGAACCGCGCCAGTAAAGCCATGCTCGACTTCTGGAAACACAAGAACACCTGGCATCCATCTTGGTATAATACCAACTTGAGAGTGGACTCTATCAGAGTGTTCGCCTTGTAGACTGATTAAGTGATCTGTGATGATTTGATTGAGAAGGTTTTGTAATAAAATTCGTAATTTGTATGTTTTGTTTTCTTTTTTGACAAATATTAATTATAATGTTTTTTCGTTCAACCCTACACTGGATCTAAAAACGATCATAATATATGAGGTAAACTGATTTATAGGATTGCAATAGGCATATAGTCTCACCCGGCTATCTTTTAGTTGAATGAACCTATACAAATAAATAAAATTAAAGTGCCTGTCTTTTTATAGAATCTTTACACGGCGTTAATATAAAAATCATTTTTATGTCTGTCTGTCTGTCTCTCTGTTTGTTTGGTTTGATCTCCGAAACGGTAGGACTGATTTTCACTGGCAGATAACAGCTGATGTTATTTGAAGCAACTAGGGCCTACTTTTATTTGACAAAAAAAAAATGAGGCTTGTAAAAAAAAAACTCTGCAAATAAACGGCATTTGACCAAATTAGTTTTACAGTGGCCAATTTGGAAATCTCTTAACCGATCACGAACCCAGTTTGGCCGCTTTAAAACTAATTTGGCCAAATGGGGCATTCTTCACCCATCCCAAACGCAGTGCCAGTGTGGAGCACCATCACAGGACATGCGTCTCCTTAGTTGCCCGTCGTGCACAACCACCTGCACCATCCAAGACCTAAACGAGGGCAATGCTAGAGCTGTACCGGTTGTTCAATCCTGGTCGGACAAAATTTATGAGTCAGAAGGTTAGGAGTCACGCGGAAGAAGTCGCGGGCATCAATAATAATAAAGTAAGTCAACAATAATGATTATGAGACATATTTATTGCATCAACGAGGACATTGCACTTTGTACATTAAGGTTGATATAACTTAATTAGTAGATACTTAATTAACAGTACAATATTTATTGCACAATTTTTCAGACTAGGTTTACATGCGAGATGCAATTGCGAAAAAAACACATGAGTAGATTGCTGCTGAATTAAGGCGTTCTGAAAATGGAAGCAAATTATGGAGCTTGACAAGTAACCTGATGATTAAAGCTCAGTCTTTTCAATTTCTTATAACTGTCCATCATCACCATCACCATATCAGCCGGACGATGTCCATTGCTGGACATAGGCCTGCTCTAAAGATAGCCACACCGACTGGTAGTGCGCTGCCCGCATCCAGCTTTCCATAACTCTAATATTCTAAGCGGCCTGAGTGACATTCGAAGATATCAAATTCAATTTTACAATAATCAGAATCTTAGGTAGCTAGTCTTGGAGCCCGCTAGGGTCAGTGCCTGACAGAGTTCCGGATTGTGTTCGAGTCACCGCGGCTCTGGAACGCAAAAAGCATTAGAAGGAACACGGAAGGGTTTTAGTCAGTAAGAGTCTGACAATCCCTTCCGCTACGCCCAGAGCGGAAAAAGTAATTTAATGGCCCATCATTAAAAAATACAGGTAGCCAGCCATCACACAAATTCCCAGTATTTAGCCTGAGATCACACTCAAAATTGAAAGCCTCAAACCATATTTTGTACCCCAAAAAAGTTAACACAAAAAACTTCCACTTCCTTCTATTTTCTCTCACTTCTGCTTTTTTTCCTCTTCCTTTCTTACATGACTTCTTTCTTTTTTCTTTCGTTCTTTTTTTTAAATCTCTTTTATTTTTTGCACCTGCCATGTTATCTCTTCACCATCTTTGGTTGAATGCCTAAGCGCCTTTGTTATTTTTAGTCAATTTTTGTTGCATAAAGTTTAAATAAATAAAAAAAAACCAAGATAAACATGTTAATACAACATTTTTCCTGCATTTTAAACCCGACCTTTTAAAACCGGCCTGCAAACATGTCTTCTTCACCGAAGAGAATCGAGTCAGTTGCCTTGTTACCTAGTCAAGACATGACGTATATCAGGAAAGCTCTTTTACTTTATTTTTTTGTGTTTATTTCAACATGTGACTCGCAAGGGCAAGGATATTATAAGGATTACGTAGTTCCTATACCGACTGTAGAAGCTTTGTACCCCCAAGGATTTAGAGTGACACTGAAAGGTAAGACCAGTAGTATTTGTTTTCAAAAGCTCTTGAAAATAAAAAAATAAGCTTTAAAGAGATTGATTTAAACTCGCAGTTCCTATCAAATGATTAATTTTGACGTCGAAATCAAATCAATATTGATTATTTGTTTAATTAAGGTACATAAACTTCTTCGGAGTGCAAATTTTACGTATTTTTTTATCATCTAAAGACAAAATTAAGTAGTTTGAATTATACATGCATTAAGTAAATTAAAGAAAGTAGTAAGTAAAGTGTATTAAATTCATCTAACTTCTTAACAATTCATTATTTATAATATGACAATCATGATACGACATTTCGGATATATTCAACATTTGTCAATAAGATATTTTTAGCCGACATAAAAAAAGGATTATCAACTCGGTTTTATTATCTTTTTTTTTATATGTTTGTTACGTCAATTATGTTATAAATTGGTTCTATAGAAATTTTAAATTATCAAAATCGGTTTAGTAGCTTTGGTTATAAATCAAAATAACTGAAAAAATATGTCACCAAGTACCTAAACGAATTTTGCTTTATTACTTTTCAGTTGTTTTATCTTGTTAATTTTCGTAGTGTTACCTCCATGGATAAGACTTCTCATCATGGATTTGGATGATAGGAATTAGTTTCTAAAAAGCGAAAACAAAAACTATTCCACAAAAAGCCTTGATGAACCTACAAAGTGACGGGCCTGTTGGTCTAGTGGTTAGTGGCCCTGACTGCTAAGCCGGAGGTCGTGGGTTCGATTCCCACCCAGGACAAACTTTGTGTGATGAGCATGATTGTTAGTTCTGTGTCTGGGTGTGATTTATCTATAATATGTATGTATTTATAAACTATATAAGTATGTATATCAGTTGTCTGGTTACCATAACACAAGCTCTGCTTAGCTTAGGATCAGATAGCCGTGTGTGAGTTGTCCCAAGATATTTATTATTTATTATAAAGTGAAAAATAACTTTAGTTCTGGAAGTTGGCTATGATTATGTTTGTCATTTAGTATAGAAAAAACTAGTCAAAGTAGCCTTTTTTATAGTTCTATTAACCATTATTGTTATTATAGTATTAATTGTGGCAGATTTAAGCCGGTCTAGATTTTTTATAATAATAATAATAAATAATAAATCTTTATTGATCATTTTAAGTATTGCAGTACATGGGTATATAGTTTATACTTTGTAAAATTACAGTCTTGCTACAATCATAGTGGATGCAGTTCTGATCTCCTAACTAGGTTATTGTAAAACCTGTGTGAAGGAGTGACAGTTCCGATTCCCCATGGATTATAATAATATGGAATTTTTACTATTTACGTACATATGTATTTTACTGCTACAAAATATGATATAAAAAGAGAAAAAAAAAAACATAGCACAAAAATTTTGAGTAAAAAGAATTTTGAAATAAGATGTGACTAAAAACTATTGTATGTGTGTGAGGGTGGGTGTGTGTGAATGAAGAGTGTGTTAGGGTGTCTGTATAAGTGTATGTATGTGTTAATGTTGTGTGAAATAATTATGTTGAGTGTTCTAAGTACAATTTTGCTTACCCTTACATTAGCATTTTTTCTGTTGCTTCATATGAATAGTCGAGAAGAAACGAGTACACCATTTTTTTACAGTTGTAGTGAGTTAAGTTGTATACTGGACAAAGTTTATTTATTTTATTATATAAAGAAGGGCCAAGAAAGTAAAAGAATCTTTTAATGAATGTGGAACGGGCACGTGGGACAGTACAAATTAAATCTTTTCTACGTTTATTGATTGACCTATATGGTGTTTTTTGGTGCTGTAGGAGAACTACTTGAATGATAAAGTGTTGTCTTATGTTTGGAATATTCCACTTACTGTACAGTTCATTAGTGGGGAATATGATTGGGCGATAGGAAGCAACTTTTAATACTGCTCTATGTGCTATCTCTAATGGTTTTAGTGTAGTTTTAGCGGCACCACCCCAGCACGAAATGCAATATGTGACAATAGATTGGCATAAGGCAAAATAGACATTACGTATGACAGTATAGTTTGCAATTTTCCGAAGTGTTTTAAATATATATATAAGTTTACGGACCCTGCCTGTGAGAGTGTTTATATGGGACTTAAAGTTAAGATTTTTGTCCAATATGACACCAAGGTATTTTATTTGGTCTACAGGGGTTAATGATGGGCAGATGCAAGGAGTTTGGGGTTGATTATTGCAAGAGTGGGCTATTAGAGTTATTGGGATACGTGGCTGGGAGGCTGCACTGATTGAGTATGTTAGGAAGTTGGTTTTGGAAGTGTTGAGGGTAAGAGTGTGAAGATTGAGCCAGTTTAGAGCTGAGTTGAATGCTAGTTGAGCTTCAATTTCAAGTTGAGACCATGTTTCAGCTACAACGGTTATTGCAGTGTCATCCGCGAATGATATTATGTTCCCATTCAGGATATTGAGGTCGCATAGCTCATTAATAAAGATAAGGAAAAGGGTTGGCCCTAGTATGCTTCCCTGGGGCACACCGTAATGAATAGGAAGTTCTTTACTGTAGTTATTACATATATTGACAACTTGTGATCGATTACTTAGGTAGCTCTTGAACAGATCCAATTGAACACCTCTGACACCCACTTTTTCAAGTTTTAAAAGGAGAGTGGGTTGGTGGTGGTTATAGGTTCCAACTGTTACCTAACAGCATTCTAGACTTGTTTTTATCTTTTCGGTTTTTATTTAAAGTTTAAGTCTCACGCAGTCGGGCTTTTCGATTATTGTTTTTAACAAGTTTAAGTGATAATGTACAGTCAACAAAAGAGATAAGTAACCAGACCGTCTAATATAGTTAAAGTTTTCTTTAAAACCGGTGGTAATTTTTAAATAAAATTTAACTCATTTAATAAAATCTTTATTTTCTATTAATAAAAATAAAATTCATTAAAAAACTTTCATCGGTTTTTGTATAACTTTGATTTCATTAGGAGACCCTGGTTACTTATCTCTTTTGCTGACTGTACATGTTTTTGTAAATCGACCATTAAAAGGCACTTTGACCGTCATTAATAAGAAAGAAAAGATCATTTTAACCTAGTTGTCTATTCCAAAAGGTAGTTTCGTTTAAAGAAGAATGGGCAAGAAACTCCACACATACTCTTTACTTTATCTTCTTTAAAATCGATCAAGCTGTTTAGGCTACAGAGCGTTCCAAAGAAGTATATCTACACTAGCTTCAGCCCGCGACTTCCTCCGCGTCAATTTTGATATTATTATCTCACGGAAACCGTACATTTTACCGGTATAAAAAGTATCCTTAATGTTATTCCACACTACTATTTTTCTCAGTGCCAAATTTCATCCAGATCTGTTCAGCCGTTCAAGCGTGAACATCCATCGATTCATCCTCAATAACTTTCACATTTATAAGTAGATGTAGGAATAAGGATTAAGACTAAGATAGGATTAAAAAGGAAGGATAGTAGGATACGTTCATATACTTGAAAAACATATCGCTCTTTCAGGTGCAGTCGGTTAATATTAATGAGGTTTTTGCATTCAGTTCTGATAACTATAATTGACCCACTGCAGGGCAAAGGCCTCTTCTCATAATGATAAGGCAGGATTGTTTACTGCACATGCTCAAGTCTGATATCTAGAACGAAGTAATTTAAATCGACATGAATGATGTGTCGTGAGTTCGATACCAGCACCCCTAGACAAGTGTCAAACGCTCGGTGTCGTTTCTATTCTAATGAATATGAAAGCTTAAGCGTTAGCGATTTTCAATTGGTAGCCAAATGTACATCCACTTGTCGACCGCTCAGTCTATTCGTTTTTCAGAAAAACATCAAGTGTTCTCTATGGTTTGTCGTACGCAAACGTCTCGTTGACATTGGGTCGTCGGTAAACAAAAATATTTTATATATTTTTAAGTGTATTTGGATAGCTTTTTATAAACGGTAAGTATTGTAAATATAATATAATAATCTGAATTAAATCATTGTAGTACACCCACAAACGTAATATAAATCATCATGCAATAATTAATCATCATTGTCAATATAATACTGTGGTTTTAATGGTTACTAGCAATAATATTATTTTATTAACATTTTAATACTATTATATGATTGGAACTGAAGTTGCGAGCTAGCCCAGAGCAATTCGTAATTCTAATATATATTTTGGAAAGGTAATTCATTGTGGAAATCTTATTATTATTTCAGTACTTTCACTTAAACATAATATAAACAATGACTTGCTCAAGCTTCACTATCCACAAAGGATTAGTAAGGGGACAGCGGCTGTGGCTGGTATTAACCAGTTTAATAAATTCTGTTGGTGGTGGTGTTCAAAAACCACCAGACAAATGGAAAAAAGTATGACTCAAAAATAATATTTATTGTCTTCCTCATTGATTTTGATCGCGGCAACTTCAGAAAATTAAATTGTATTTAAGTATTTGTATATATTTTCACCAATATAAAATATATTTTCATAATAACAGAGTTTTGACACAATGTTTAATTAATTGCGCTTTTTAGGTGTGGGCAGACTGGAAGACTACAGCAGCGGCAGTGGCAGCTTTCGTGAGCATGCCGCCAGCAGTAGAAGAGGGAAGTGGACTAGATTTCTGTGTTTTGGAATAAGAATATAGTCAAAACAGTTAGTTTCATGTGTAAATGTAACTCTCCAGACCGATTCCGGCCACGGCGGCTTATCTTAATGCAGACTAGCCACGTACGCAGGAGATTTTATAGTGCAGAAGTGTGTGCGCAAACACAGGTGCACTCCCTCTTCCCTAACTCTTATAGTCCGATGGGACAGCAATCCGACACGACAGGAGAGAGATCAGGCGCAGGACCAACGGCTTTACGTGCTTTCCGAGGCACGGGGTTGTCACACCACCAACTTCCAAACTCCAGGCTGCTACTGAGAAAAATTCTTAATGGAAATACCCAATAACATTTTTTGCCCAACTGGGAATCGAACCAGGACCCCTCGCTCAGCAGTGGCGCTTGCGACCACGAGACCAATGGGGCAGTTTAGTTTAATGTAATAATTATACGGACCAATTTAAATATTATGTAAATAACTGTTGCTTTAAGTAACTGTAAAATAAATTTTATTGAATATCACAATACACCGAATGATTCACAAAAAATATTATTTTCAGCTGAAGCCACAGCACTTGCATGAAGCCCACCAAGCACAACTTTGGCACCGCTTCGGGAGACAACTACGCCAAGACCCCAGCTTGCCCCTGTCCCTCCTCCTCTGCCGCGAACTCCTCCAGCACGAAGCTTTAGGTGACATCCGTCAGCCTCTCCACGGTCAACGGCTACAACACCAAATCATCGTGCCTTATTTAGGGCGCGTAGGAACAGAGAATTGACGCCGTTTGAGAGAGCGACGAATGCTTTTGTAGCCGTCGAGCAACGCCGACTTGAATACGAGGAGAGGCGCGACAGGCGCCTACCTGAGCGAGTGTTGCCAGCCAGTAGCCAGTTGCTACATCAACTAGCTCTTGTTGGCTGACCAACAAGAGCTAGACTGGTCTCTGAAGATTAGTTGATGTATTGACGCAGCAGCGATCCACTAGTCTACCTTCTACAGATATTCTTTCTGATGCTGTTTATAACATGTTCACAACATTTTGTAAATTGTGCCAGGATTTGGCACAATTTTCAAAATGTTGTGACGATGTAACTAAATGTGACTGCCATTCCAAAGTATAAGGTGATATGCATGGTAATTTTAAGTTCGAGAATTATGTAACGAAATTTTATTCTTTATAAAAGGTTATAATATACTACTAAAAATAAAAAAGTTTTATTCTTATACAAATTATTTTATTTCACCATTTTATTTAACTGCCTTGTTGGCCTAGTGCTCATAAGGGCGACTGCTACGCTAGAGGTTTTGGGTTCAATTCCCAGCTCGACCGAAATTCTCAATAGCAGCTCGGAGTTTGGATTTGTGCCCGGTTAATGGCAATAGGCTCGCCCCCTATTAGGTACATGGGACCTAAAAACATACCGGCAAACTGTGGGTGTACATTGGTACACCTCTGCTTAACCCTTCGGGGAATACAGGCGTGATGGTATGTATGTTTATGTCATGTTATGCCTAAACATGTGTGTTGTAGGTATACCTCTTCACGAGAACGAAGTGCAGTATTTAATATTGGTGTCATTGGCCAGGGTCTTTGCGGATATCCAGAATCTACGTAACACGTGAATCCTGGCACAACTTATAAAATGTTTGTTTATCGAGCCTAAATCTCTCTCTCTAAACAATTAATACGGAATTTCATTAATTTTCTATAAGAGATATACTTCTTTATGACGCCTGAGCCAGCCTTCTTCGTTATGTGCAAAATTCATTATAATTAATACAAATTGTAAAAATGCAAAATGCAAAGTGTAAAATGTTTTTATGATATTTTTCAAAAAAAAACGAGCACTCCAACAGCTGACCAAAACATCGCCATCTTGGTTAGAGTAGCGTAGCGTCTGTCTACAGGGTCCTAGCGTACGCTTCGTAAGCGTTAGATTAGAAACGCTCACAGTCGATTTCGCTTGTCATACGTGCCACTTGGCTACCGATTTGTATGCAGAATATTGACGTATCAATGGCGTTTCGTTTCATGGAATAGAATTTAATACACTTGGCTACCAATTTGACGTTCTAAACGTTAAATCAAATTTCGTGACGATAATTCATTCTATTCTACAAGCGTTTATGCCACTTGTCTAGGCCCGCTGACCTACAAATTTTTCTTCCGGATCTGGCTGTTGGTGTGAGTTTATATGTTTGTAAACGCACCCACGATACAGGAGAAAGCCATAATGTGGGGCAACGTTTTTTTTTAAAGAAAGTAAAGAGAATAACCTTATTCACATCTGTTTACACTACTACGTCATATCGACTTTGTGGGAATTAAGACCTATTTAAATCTAAGTAGTATTCACTACAGGAGCCGGTAGCGGTCTTTCAACGATTCTCAGTAAGCCCAGTAACTGGGTTGTTGAAGTCAGATAGACAGTCGCTCCATGTCAAACACTGGTAATCAAGGTAATCATTAGACTGGAAGCCCACCCCAACACTGTTGGGAAAAGGCTAGGCAGATTTATATATAAACTAGCAAACTAACCGCGACTTTATTTGTGTGGCTTATTTCACCCACGTTAAGTAACACCCTTGGTTACTGCTCCGCACATAATGGTCTTGCATGATGTTATATAGTCTATGACACACAAACAGCGTAACTTCCGATACGTAAAATAATTTCCAAAATCGGTTCAGTAGATCCAGAGATCCCTACAACCTCACAAACTTTATCTCTTTACTAGCTGTTGCCCGCGACTTCGTTCGCGTTCAGTATTTTTAAGTTAATAGTGTTCATACTGTTTCTGTCTAACCCCTTTGTGACATAGCGTGATGAATTGTACCTAAGATTACAGCTCAGGTTACTGCCAACACAATGCCAAAAGTTTTGTTCAAATCGGTGCAGGAATTAAAAAGTTATGCGCGTACATACAAACAAACAAACAAACAATCAGACAAAAATTCTAAGAACTATTTTTTTGGGTTCAGTATAATGTATTTAACATGTGAGAATTACTCTTATAAAAAATATTGAATGTACAGAATTGGCCTTGTTACGATTTTATTATATGTATAGATAGATAATATGTTATTATTATAGTCTAATATAGTTTATCTTCTATTCCAGATGACGGCTACACGTTATTCGGTTTCCGTGGAAATATCAACAAAGAATTTCAGTCCCTTAGCGAAGGTCAGATCAAGAAAGATGTAGTAAGGTCCAAAGGTGGAAAATGGATATACAAGAATACCAGCGCGAAACTAAACATCGGAGACACGATATATTACTGGGTGATGGTCATCAGAAATGGAACAGTTTACATGAATACTGAACTGGATTATAAAGTTACTGGTAAGTTTTTGAATGTTTCTCTATTATTATTAATTTCGTTGCGGGATCCAAGACAGTTGAATCGTTGCTCCGGGACTCGTCGAGCTTCATTTCCTCGGCGCTTTTCTTGTGGTCGCCACTGTTGATTCTGGCTTACAGAAGTTGCAGTGGATTGGGAACAGTGCGGCGGGCGTGTCCCATAATTTTTTTTTATTAGTTTCTAGAAATACCTACCCTGAACTTATTGGGGAGGTTATTCAGAAAGGTCGGGTACGCAGTACTTGTAACTGACGTGCTTGTATGACTAGATGTTTGAACGTGGACGAGGCGAAAGGGGTATGTAAGTATTGTAGTAGGTAGCGTTCTGTGGTTTCTGCCTACTCCATGGGAAAAAGGCGTGAGTTGATGCATGTATGTATTTTTTTTTAACATCTGCAATACCTGAGGCCTTGCAAGTGCGTTGCCATCCCAGAGACAAAGTTGAAATATCAAATTCACAGAATATTTTGTTATAATATTTACTTTAAAAATAAATAATTAAATTAAAATAAAACAAATAATTAAGAGGGTTCGAATAAAACAAACGTGTCTTTTTTTTGACGTATTTATAGATTATTTGTTTTTTTTTATTTTTATGGTACGGAACCCTACGTGCGCGAGTCCTACTCGCACTTGGCCGGTTTTTACTCCATATAAATACTAGCTTATCTCGCGATTTCGGCTGTGTAAGTGTCAGAAGAGGTCATGCTTTAAATAGTGTTCTATCTCCTGTTTTGGGGTGCAAATGTACACCATACGAAATTTCTTCAAAATCAGTCCAATGGTTTAGTCATGAAAGCGTAACGGACTGATAGTGTTACTTTCGCATTCATTATTAGTATGGAAGATGGTTTTTAAGGTAATCCAACTATTATTCCAGGATTCGTCAATGAGGATGGCACTCCAGTTGCTACCCAAACTAGCCAAAAGCCGGCCGAAGCAGCAACAACAACTACAACAGCAGCATCTACATCAGATTCCAGCATACACTTCGACATGGACATTAGATTCAACCCAGCAATGGGCTGCACGATCTCCAAGACCATGATCCAAGGACGTGCATCCCCCTGCAAGGATACTTTGATATTTAGTGAGGAATTCGACGGAGCGAGCCTCAGGGACTTGAAAAAATGGGATGCGTTGGTCCAGTTCCCGCTGGAACCGGTCAGTTTAGTTCTAGTTAGATAAAAATAGCTTTAGTTTAAATTGTTGTTTCCTAAAGTGATATAAGGTTTTATTTCATAACTACTTTATGCTTCTAGTTTATGTTTAACTGCCTCGTTGTTCTAGTGGTCCTATGCGCGACTGCTACGCTAGAGGTCCCGGGTTCGATTCCCGGGTCGAGCAAAAAGTGTTATTGGGTTTTTCTATGAAATTCTCAGTAGCAGCTCGGAGTTTGGATTTGTGCCCGGTTAATGGCAATAGGCTCGCCCCCTATTACATGGGACCTAAATATACCGGCGAACTGTGGGTGTACATTGGTACACCTCTGCCTAACCCTTCGGGGAATACAGGCGTGATGGTATACTATGGTATACTACTAGTTTATGCTTGTGACTTTGTTCGCGTGATCATCTGCTATCTATGATTTAGGTTTTTAGAATTTTAATCCCTCTCCTGAAATAAGAGCCTTATTTACTTGTTATAACAGCAAGTATAAGCAAGTGCAAATCACGTCAAAAATCACTTAAATTAAACTGGAGTGTTGGTTTGTAATGTTAAAATCACAGCTTTTTGCAAAATATGTATGAATATTTACAGGGACCTACTTACAAGAAAATATTATTTAAAAAAAAACTACTTTGTTTCGGCTCATCTCCGCAACTGCTAGACCGATTTTGACGGGACTTTCACTCGCTAGTAACTGATGTTATAAGGAGTAACTTAGGCTGCTTTTATTTTAGATAAGGATTTAGGGTTCCGCGCATCAAAATAAAATAAACATCAACACAACAATATGATTGTAGTGACAGAATAGCCGCCCAAAACCAATAAAAAAAACCAAATAAAAGCAGATAACAGACTAGATAATAGACTGCTAAGATCAAAACTATTCGTAGTCGAAAAAAAAGTGGACTAAATCACACATGTCATTGCAGGATTACCCATTCAACGTATACATTCCGGACAACACACTGAGTTACGAGGACGGGTCCATCGTCATCTCTCCGGTGCTGACAGAGGCACAACGCGGGGAAGGATTCCTTCATCAGACCCTGGATTTGGATGGCAGGTACAAAATAGCCTTCTTATTCTTTCCAAATGTGAAATAACTCGCGCCGTATTGAAAGATACGGCGCGATGCGACAAGCTGGTCGGGGGTAGGTCTTTTTTAATAAGAGTCTGACATACATCTCCACCCCCTCATCTATAAGGTTTTCTTTATGATAAAGAATCATTTCATTCAATCTTATGGGGTATATCACATCACACTATGGCCCACGGGAGCGGAGCAGTAACCAAAAATGTAGGACGTTGAAGGCAGATGAAACCGCAGGGTATAGCTATAATAAAATACAGCCATGTATTGTGTGCTTCTTGTTAGCGGAATATTTTAAAAAATCAGATCAGTAGTTCCAGAGAAACATGTATTCTAACAAACAAAGCCTTTGCCTTTGTAAATCAGTATCGATTTACAGAATATCCCAGCTAAACGTTATAATCTCAGCACTATCATCAAAAAAGAAACAAAAATCAAAGCATCTATTTCAATTCGACCTATTACAGGCCCTTTGGAACTGTCAAGGTCACATTTTGCATTTTTTTTTAAACAATGCCCCACTGTAGTACATTCACCAGTATCGTGTGTGCGTTTAGAAACATATTAGCTCACTTATACACGTTGGTGTATGAGTGAGTTTGGGTGTTGACCCAGACCCGGAAAAAACTCTGAACATAATAGATCTCAAAAATTTCTTTCGCGCGGGAATCAAACTCGTAACACGCAGAGCAGCAGCCAATCCCTCAGTCAATGCGCCAACGCTAAATGAAGCTAGTTGCTCGGTGCTTCCAATCAAATTCTTTTTACAATTCCAGGTGCACGGGTCAGGTGGGCACGACGGAGTGTAGGCAAGTGGCTTCGGGGGCCCAAATCCTGCCACCAGTGACAACAGCGAAGATCTCCACCAAAAACTACTTTAACTTCTTATACGGAAGGATAGAAGTCAGGGCGAAGCTACCTTCGGGAAGCTGGCTAATACCTGGTTGGTGAACAGAGGAGTACATTTTAAAATTAGCCCGAAAATTACTGAGATTCGGTTTGATAAGAAAAAAAATGTATTTTTACTCTCTTACAACTTATTATTTGGAAGTGCTCTGCAGTGGCATTCTATACGGTAATTCCACCGTCACTTCGACGCTCACTTCGCACTTCAAAGTGTCAAATAAAACAATGTCATTTGAATTTGATTGAATATTTGATGTCATTGAATAGCGACGTGAGATGCGAGTTCATGTCTGAATTTTACAGAAACGACGTGCTGTTCTCAGCATAACGGTAGTAAAAAAGACACTTAAAAATAAGCCGAAAGTCCCATGTTGTACCTAACACTACGATTTTTTTTATATGGACCGTATATGGTCAAAATTCCTTCGTAAAAATATATGTTTGAAGATTTGTTTTAACTGTTATAACTAAACTTTAATACCTTCGTGACTAAACTTTAATACTTTACCTTTATATGCAACCATAATCACCATGTTTCGCGTGCATTACATTGCGCGCTAGAATAAAGAGTAATATTTCACACCAAATAGTAATATGATTGCTGGGCAGTTACCCATTATAGCTATATGATGTGTCCGTTTAATACCCCGTATTTCGTCCACAATGTTTAGTATTTATTCTTAGCCTGCGTTCGTGCGTGCTGTTGATTTGCATCCTCGTCAAATTTTAGGAGCTTGTCATAGAAAAAAAGAAGTAACCAAATATAATTACGATACCTGGCCAATATTTAATAAATGCTTGTTTTTTTAGTTGCAAGTATCAGAAAACAGTATTCCAGAATACTCCTCCTGCAAAAATCGGCATCGCCCAGTTGCGTATGCGGTAAGCAGAGTTGTCGCGCGGCTATATCAATGCGTGCATAGCGCCTAAACCCTCTAGCGAGATGGCTAGTTCGAATGGGAAAATCACGTCAAAAAATATAAATTTTAGAACAAATTTATTTTATTATTGATTCGTGTTAAGAATCACGAGGATAGTTAACTCCTTGAATTTGACGAGAATGCAAATCAACAGCTTGTATAGGTGACCTTTTTGTACTCCCCAAGACTAATTTTCTCCAACAAGTTCAGTTTCTTTAATTAACCATCGCACAAATACTTTCCGCTATAGAAGTCAACCTGGAATCTTCAAGCAACGCCTACGGTCCACATAATTACGAGTCAGGTCTAATGCGGATCGCGTTCGTTCGAGGGAACACTGGTGAGGCCAAGAAGCTGTACGGAGGACCTGTACTGGCGCACACTGAACCCTACAGGTCTATGCTGCTAAAGGAAAAGATCGGCATCGACAACTGGTACAAAGATTTCCACAACTACACCATGATTTGGAGACCAGGTATGTGATATAGAACTGTTATCCTTAAATCCTTTCTGCGCTTCGCAAGGTTACCTTTCTCTGTAACGATGATAATACCAGCCTATTATTGTCCCACTGCAGGGCAAATGCCTCTTCTCATACAGAGAACGCATGAGCATTGATCACCAGGTTTTGTCTGCATTGGTGGTTTCAGACTTATTTATATCCGTTATAAGTGCAGGTTTTCTCACAATGTTTTCCTTCACCAATATCAATGCTGATCAAGATAAACTTAGAAAATACATAATATGAAATGTTACTTTCCTTCTCTGTAATCTAATTGAAGTCTATTACAGTATCAGTGGTTTTATCTGAAAAAATGAATTAAAGTTAAATACTCAACAAGCGTGACCATAAATTGTATACCACAGTTATTTGATAATATGGAGTTTGGTGAGATACAACATGGCAATGCTGCCAATTTTTCAGGAGCCTATCCCATTGACAGCGATGCGCACGAGTTGTTTTATGCCCTATGAAAGTTCATAGGGCATAAAACAACTCGTGCGCATCATCTTTGTCTTATGTAAATTATATGTGCCTTCTATTATTTTTTCAATAAAGTAACTTTTTTTTTAGATGGCATGGATTTGCTGGTGGATGGAGAACAGTACGGGACCGTCAACCCTGGTGGAGGTTTCTTCGAGTCTGCGAGAAAGAACAATGTGGCGCATGCGTCGCATTGGCAGAAGGGCACTGTCATGGCGCCACTTGATCAGATGGTATGAGGGATCCAAGATAAAATTTAATGGATTCAGAGATGGAATTTCCTACTAAACATCTCCTGAAAAGATTAATGGTTTTTTTAAGTTTGAGAAATCATCAAATGACTTCTTTCTGTCTGGGCAGAGCGGAAGGGGGTGTCAGACCTGGGTGTTCCTCCTAAGGCCCTTTGCGTTCCAAGGCCGCGGTGACTCTTTCGAATGAATTCCGCAACTCTGGCCAAAAGATGGCTAGTAATACCATATTTTACTTTATTCATACGAAGTGGATGGAAAATCAATAAAAATTTTCATGGTTAAAAAAACAGCTATTCCGCCAAAATAACCATTTTCATCTATTTGTTTCTGAAATCCTTGTAAATTGAATTTCATTACAAACACAGCATAACAGACAACTACCTACTACAAAACATGCACATAACAAATAAAAACAACAACACACAAGAAATGACAAAACAACAACAGACAGTACTACTATTATTTTGAATATAAGTCTTTCATTACTTCGTTCACCATTAAAAACAGAATATTACTTCGCTTCCAGTTCCACTTGACCCTGGGTCTTCGTGTTGGAGGAGTTAACGACTTTAATGATGACTTGGAAGGCAAACCATGGAAGAACAGTGCCAGGAAGGGCATGTTAGAATTCTGGAGGAGCAAGGAATCCTGGTTCCCTTCGTGGTATACTGCTGCTCTGAAAGTAGATTATGTCAAGGTTTACGCTCTTTAGAGGAACGACATGATTTCAGCTGTTATCAAAGATGTTTAAGCTGTAGTATACCAGTCAGCTATAATTATAATGGAATTGTATCATCATCATCATCACATCTGCTGAACATATTCCTCCAACAATGACTGTACCTGTGCTGCCCGTATCTATTTGAAGCATTCGAATTGAATTGTTTTTTTTTGCAATTCTTGTATGTAATACAATCATTATCATCATCATCATTATATCAGCCTACAGCCATCCACTGCTGTACGTAGGCCTCCCCCAAAGAGCGCCAACCATCCTAGTCCTGGGCAGCCAGTATTGTAATTAACCAATTATTGTAATCCGATAATTAAAATTATATTTTTAAATTAATGTAAATTGCAATAAATATAATTGTAAATTGACTTTGAATACCATTAAAATGAGACATGTTTCTAGCAAATAAATACATTATATTCTATTCAAAGAAAAGGCTTGTGTTTTATTAACTAGTACAAAATAGTGCTTCTGCCTGTGACTTTGTTTGCGTAGATTTCAGAATTAAGTTCTAAATTACCCCGCGAGAACTTACCCTGACCTACCCCGACCTTATCGGTGAGGTTCTTCAGAAAGGTCGGGTGTGCAGTACTCGTAACCGGCGTGCTTGTATGACCAGATGTATGAACGTGGACCAGGCGAAAGTAGTATGTAAGGATCGTAGCAGGTGGCATTCTGTGGTTTCTGCCTACCCCCATGGGAAAAAAGCGTGAGTTTATGTATGTATGTGTACTTAAAAATGGGCTAAAAATATCCTATGTGTTATGTCAATATCTATTATGTTTTCCAAATTTCATCTAATTCCGTATAGCCGTTTAATCGTAAGAAAAATTAAGAAACAATTACAACAGTAGGAGTAACTAACTATTTTTATAAATTTCATTTGTTTATTTTAATTTTAATTAGGTACTTTAATAAAAAAATGGGGTTCTGCGAAAACAAAATTGAAACCAATAAAATAATAAATAATAATAAGGTAGACTGGTAGGAAATGCCTAAGGCATTAAGTCCGCCTTTGTACGGTGTATTTTATACATTTTATGCATAAAGTTTTAATAAATAAATAAATAAATAAATACTCGTAAACGCGAACGATGTCGCGGGCAATAGCTAGTGATAAATATGAATCCAAATGCTTACAAATCATACCTACATACGTACGTCATATATTAATAAGCATTATGTTTACAACTCCGATATCACTTTATATGAAGGTGAACAACAAGATTTTTTGCTACACTGACATTGTTGTATTTGCCATTGATCTCATCACCTTCGAGACGGCAATTTTTCTAAATTTCAATCATTTGTTTTTTTTAATGTATACGTGTCACGGTAGGTAGATATTAACTGTGCGATCGATCCCTAGTTGGACAACGCTAATTTCATCAGCTAGGTACGGACCAAACAGTTGTAATTTCAGTTCCAAAATCCGTACTAATATTATAAATGCGAAAGTAACTCTGTGTGTCTGTCTCTTCTTCACGCCTAAACCGCTGAACCGATTTCAATGAAATTTGGTACATATATAGTCTGGGACCCGAGAAAGAACATAGGATAGTTTTCATCCCGGAAATCCCCCGGGAACGGGAACTATTAATCCACGCGGACGAAGTCGCGGACAAAAGCTAGTGAAAAAATAAAACTTAAAAAAGTATTAATGGGATTGAACAATTAATGTAAATGTCTTTTGTTACTGATACTGAACTGAAAACTTTTCCTTTATAATTTACTAGCAGCTTTTACCCGCGACTTCGTCCGCGTGGATTAATAGTTCCCGTTCCCGGGGGATTTCCGGGATGAAAACTATCCTATGTCCTTTCTTGGGTCCTAGACTATATCTGTACCAAATTTCATTGAAATCTGTTCAGTGGTTTAGGCGTGAAGAAGAGACAGACAGACAGAGTTACTTTCGCATTTATAATATTAGTACGGATTTATTCGCTGACTGACTGAACACGAGATCTCGAAAACTACATGCATGTCGCGCTGTCGACCCAAGTTAAGTCGTGTTGAACGCAATTCAAAGTAACTCGAGTTGACCTGTCACTTGTTAGGCCAGCTTACAAGTCAGAAATTAATAAAATATGGCATACGACAAAGGCAGGAATGTTTTTGAGTTAGGTAATTAGTATTTTTTTGTTTAAAGTAAAGACTTTATGTACAATGATATACATATAAGATAAGAAAAAAAAGGAACTAAAAATAATAGCATCAGAAAAATCCTACACATCGCCGTCAACTGGACAAATGCCCAGAAGAGTAGCGGCATTGCCACGTTGGATGGTAATTACTAATCCTCTGGCCAAGGTAAAAGCTAGCCCTTGGGTCACGAGAAGTTTTAACCGTTTGGACAATTCCTTGAAAAGGCTATGGGCCACACGGACCCTACGCCCTGAGGGTAAATTAGTTTTTTTTTTTATTTCTTTATTCTTTAATCTTTATATTTTTCTTTAATCTTTTTTATTTCACTACATTAGTTGATCCTACATTAAAATACTGATATCATAATTATAAAATCATATTATATTAAAAAATATTCTTTTTACAAATCAAGTTCATTCACAGTTCATCGCGGAGAGTGGGATTCCCTGCGCACACGCATCATTAGCACATCATATCCGTGTCTTAAATATTCTGCTATTCTAAAAGATTGGCTCTATAAGGAAAAATATCAATAGATTGTCAATTATCAATTAAGAACGTAGGCAGGGATCTAGCTTTTCAAAAAGTTTTGTGAATATAATCTTCCAATCGGTCATCATAATTGTACGAAACCGGTTTCTATGATACAAGTATATAGGAAACTAGCTTTATAGGAAGTATTTAGGAAACTAGCTTGTGCCCGCGACTTAGTCCCCGTGACAGTTTTCTTACGGATCCTATTTTTTTTTTAATTAAAAATTACTTATCTTACTCAAGAATAACGTAGCTTCATGTTAGCAAAATCATTATTAAAGAGGTTATGTGTGTTTGTTTGTTTGTAAGAGGCAATTTCTAGAAATATTTGTTCAATTACGCAAAAATTCAGTCACAGATGAAGAAGGATTTTGAATAATCCAAACATACACTCAAATTAATTTGTCATCAAACGTTGTTTTTCCGAAGTAACCGCAATACAAATTCAGAATTATTTTAGTATATTTGCAAAGATAAAGGTCAACATATACTAATATGATTTGAATTACCTAACAGACTTAAGTAAATTGCTAAAATATTATTTACGATTGTTAGGGCTTGTTCACACTTTTCAGGATGAATGCAAATATTTCACAACGCATTTTTTTTGTGCACGCCTACTTTACCTGTTACCCAAACGTTTCTTTATAAATCAATCTAAAATTGCCCAAGTTTTTGGTTATAAGTCAAACAAACCAACGTCACAATTTAACATTTTTCGAAGTAACTTCGTGATGATTTTGAATATACTTTAAAACACATTTTTAGCAGGATAGAGCTATCCATGCTAATCTATGTTTGACTTAGCAACAGAAGGTTCTAGATTAAGAGAACAACATAAGGAGTCTGTGAAACTTTGAGTCATTTTTTATATCTGTATGTTATAAAACTACAAATAATTATTCACATTATAAACTTGATTTGTTCTAGTAAAGCACGATGGACGGTAAACAGGAAAATCACAGTTACTTAGATCAACGTCAGAAATAATTCTATAGCATAGGTACTATAGTATAATTAAGCTAAAGAGTGTTTTTGTTTGTTTCTATGTTTGTTTAAACGCAGTAATCCCTGAAACTACCAGTCAGATTGGAAAAAACTTTTTTGTATATGATAGCTAGATATATAAGCAATAGTATAAGCTATATAACATTACGCTACAATCTATGGGAGTGGAGCAGTAACCGAAGACGTAACTTAACGCATGTGAAAAAAACACGCACACGAAGTCAACAGCAGTAACTAGTAGGTACTTGAATATAATACACAAAAAAAACATATTTAGTAGTATAGTGTTAATGAATCAAAGCGTCTCGCGTTCGTCACGAACATAAAAATACAAAAACGGGCTATTGACAGTAGTGTGGCCGTGGATTTACAAAAAAGCGTGGAGTGTTATTAGGAAAAACAGAATTCACGCTCGCTCGCAGTACGATACCACGAACCGACATACACTGACACATCTAGTCAATTATTTAAATATAAAAACCCGTTTTATTTAAATGAAGCCATTTGTTTCTATTTAAATCTGTGTGTGATGAGTTTTTGAGAACAATGGCGAGTGTTTGTGTTTTATTTGTGTTTTGTTTATTTAGTTTTAATTATGTGATGTGTTATGAAGTGCCCCCTGCTAAGTTAGAAGCTATTTATCCTAAAGGACTTAGAGTTTCTATACCAGGTTAGTTGAATACTTACTTTATTTATATTTTGGTAAAGTTTAATTTCTAACCTAACATTTCAATAGCACGCAGTACCTACGTGAAAATTTTCGCTAAATTCACACTTCGATTCCGTGATAAACAAAATCGATTCGAATTCGAATTTTGAATATTCAAATCTCTATATTTACAGTTATGTTTAAGAATAAGATTATTGAAATGATATGTTCCAATCTTGGTATAATTCGTACGTGTATATGTCACTGAACTCCTCACAAATGGCTGGACCGATTTTAATGTTTTTTTAATCTGTTTGTGTGGGTCCTTCCATGGTTTATATTTTCAATTAGACACGGTAGAGGTCTCTGCAAGCTAATGTTTGGGCAAGACAATATCTGTTGGGTCCGCGGGTATAATATACACTTAAAAATTCAAATGCCAAGTTTGGGATTATCTTTATTTAGTAGATACCTACAACGATTATTGGGAATCCCATTACGCTAGTACCTACACGTTCTTGGGCTGATTATGAATTATATATAAATCATCTAAGGAGCATGATAAAACGTCAATAATTTACTGTATCAATTAATATTAATGATAGGTATAACAATCAGCTAGCTAGTCTATTCTGTAAACTAAACCAACCTGTCTATTTTTTATAAATCTCAATAATCTATACGCACTATCGAAATCAAATTACAAGTGTGAGGCAAAGTAAAAAAAAATCATGAAAGAAATTCTTGCTGTGATGATATCGCTTTGTAAATAAAAGAGATAAATTCATTTTTTTTTAGGTTTGCAACCTTTTACCCGCGACTTCGTCCGCGTCATATTATCTCACGGGATAGTAATTATATATTTATCTTACGGGAACTGTACATTTTTCCGGGATACAAATTAACCTACTTCAATTTATCTCAGTGCCAAATTTCATCCAGAATCGTTTAGCCGTTTTAGCGTAAAATAATAACAAACATCCATCCATCAATTCTTATAAACTTTCACATTTATAATATTAAATTAGGATAAATCAATTAATCAAATATAAGTAGAATTTGTCGGCAAAATATACCTATGTATCAGTAGGTATTATATACATTAAAAATAAACAAACTGCAATAAGATAACAGCGACCATCTCAGCCGGGTGACATGAGATAAAAGGTTAAAGGTTAACAAATCTTCATATGATATAATCTTGGGATTCCCAGCATGCATTGTAGGTACAACGCTATTAGATTCTGTCATTGGATCATATTCATAAGACAACCTGTTATATTTCTATTTAAATGGATCTTCGAAAAATCTCATAAAATTGAAATTTCTGTTTGTAATGCCAAAATAACAACTTATAATAAAAATGAATGCTTACAAGGTATCTAATAACTACACGAAAATATAAAGCATTTTAAAAATTTTGTTCGTCTGTCTTTCTAATCTCCGAAAAAGCTAGACCGGTCTTGCCGACACTTTTACGGCAGAAAGCTGTACACTGTAGCTGTAGAAACATAGGCTACTTTTATTTTAAAAGAGAATTAGGATTCTGCGTAAAGAAATACTCGTGATAATTGATGCATAAGCGAATTAAATAAAATGTCTTTTAAACTAATAAAGTAAGGTTCATAATGGCTGAACAAACCAGAGTCCCTACCCACCTACATAAGAATAAAACAAATGAAAATCGAATCGCTAATTCAAGTTACTAATTAACCCAAATTCAATGAACGAAGAAAATCATTGATTAAATCTTCCCTTTTGTTCATTATTCTAATAAGCCCAATTAAAATATAAAATTAACTTTCGAAAATCTTTAACCAAAGGTCTTTAGAACCTCAGTAATAATTAAATTCCCGAATATTGTCGTTCATGGAAGAGATTTTAATAAAATATTGAATGAAAGTCAATATTCATTAGATCCTTTACTTTTGATAAGGAATTTTCATTATGTGATTAAATCGTCAGTTTCTTTTTTGTGTGACTGCCCCGTTGGTCTCGTGGTCCCGGGACCCCGTGCAAGGGGTACCGGGTTCGATTCCCAGCTCGAGCAAAAAGTGTTATTGGGTTTTTCTATGAAATTCCCTGTAGCAGCTCGGAGTTTGGATTTGTGCCCGGTTAATGGCAATTGGGTCGCCCCCTATTACATGGGACCTAAATATACCGGCGAACTGTGGGTGTACATTGGTACACCTCTGTCAAACCCTTCGGGGAATACAGACGTGATGGTATATATATTTTTATATGTTTCTTTTTTGTGTTTGGAGTTAAGTTATTGTGTTTGTCTTAAAGTCTGACTCAAAAATAATAATCGCTTGTTTACATGCAATATTATCTATACTAATATTATAAAGAGGAAAGATTTGTTTGTTTGTTTGTATCAAATAGGCTCCGAAAATACTGGACCGATTATAACCATTTTTTTCACCAATAGATAAACGTATTCAACAAAAACACAAACCAATTTACCTCCTTTTATAATATTAGTATGATTAGTACAGATTGAAATAACCGTAGGACATAAAACCTACCATACTGCTCAATATTTTGGCAAAATATTTTGTACGGCTTTTGAAAATTGGGCGAATTTTCATCCGTTTGAAAACTAACCTCAACGTCGAAACGTTTATTTAAAATAGATCATTTACAGGCCACCTTTGAATTAGTAGCCATAGAAGTACAGTCAGCAAAAGAGATAAGTAACCAGGGTCGCCTAATAAATTCAAAGTTTTTTAATAAGTTTTGTTTCTATTCATAGAAAATAAACAGTTTTTTTATTAAATTTAATTTCATTTAAAAACTACCCCTGGTTTGAGAGAAAACTTCATATTAGACAATTTGGTTACTTATCTCTTTTGTTCACCGTACCTATAAAGCAAAGTTTTGTTTTGTTTAAGCTGTTCATCATCTTCCTGCCCTTATCCTTTGTTATTTAGGGTCAGCGCAACACGTTTTCTTCTTCCATGCCGTCCTGTCAGCCGATATACTATCACTGACTCCCGTCTCTTTCATATCATAATTAACACAATCCATCCATCTTTTCTATGGCCCCCCACTTCCTTTCCATTTCCATCCATCCACATTTTGTTTAATCTGTTCAAAAAGTTAAATATCAGCAATTAATAATTTCGAAGTCGATTCGATTCTGAAACCACAGAAAATCACAAATAACGATTAAAACCACAACTGCTATTATTTAATGGTTCAACAATTATGACGTCACCACAAAACCGGTTATTGAGGTTTAAAATCGGTAATGACCTTGTGGTTTAATATTTTTTGTTTTAATAGTCACACTAAACAATTACACCTACCCTGACCTTATTGGTGAGGTTCTTCAGAAAGGTCGGGTGTGCAGTACTCGTAACCGGCGTGCTTGTATGACCAGAAGTATGAACGTGGACGAGGCGAAAGTGGTATGTAAGGATCGTAGCAGGTGGCGTTCTGTGGTTTCTGCCTACCCCCATGGGAAAAAGGCGTGAGTTTATGTATGTATGTATGTATGTCTAAACAATTAAAATCCCACTTTTAAGTAAATTGAGCTTGGAACATGGGACAACCCACAATCTTTCAATTTTGTTGTACCTAAACGTGTGTATGTGTGTATTTTCCAAACCGGTTTCGGTCACGGCGGCTAATTTTAATGGAGACTAGCCAAGTTCGCAGGAGATATTATAGTGCACAAGTGTACTCCCTAACTCTCCTAGAACGATAGGACGGCAATCCAACACAACCGGGGAGAGATCAGGCGCAGGGCCAACGGCTTTACGTACTTTGCGAGTCACGGGGTTGTTACACCACCAACTTCTTAACTCAGGGCCGTTGCCTACTAAGAAATTCCTAATGGAAAAACCCAATAATCCTTTTTGCTCGACCTGAGCATCAAACCTCAACAGTCGCGCTTATGACCACGAGACCAAGGGTGGCAGTACCTAAATGTAGGTACTTACTTAGGTAAATCCGGCACATGACTAAGATCGTCTTTATAAGATGGAGTTTTGAATCCTCGTCAAATTGAAGGAGGTAACTAAGCTAGTGATTCAGTACGAATCAATAATAAAATAAATAGGACCTTCTTTTAGGTGATTTTTGAATCCGAACTAATGATCTTGCCGTTGGACTTAGGCAGGCGGGGCATTGAACTCGCACGCACACAGTGATATAGCCGAGGGACACTGCCTACCGCATACGCAAGAGTTCGATTTTGTTCTTTTAAAAACTTATGTACATATCATCATCATCATTATAGCCACAGGACGTCCACTGCACATAGGCCTGCCCCATATATTTCCAAAAGGACCTTTGTTATGACAGACGAACAAAAAGTAATCATTAAAAGATTTAATATTTTCCTTAAGCCAATGAACCCTAATAACCTTAATTCCTTCTATTTCAGACGATGGCATCTCACTATTCGCCTTCCACGGCAAGTTGAACGAAGAAATGGAAGGCCTGGAAGCTGGGTACTGGTCCAGGGACATCACCAAGGCCAAGAATGGAAGGTGGACCTTCAGAGATAGGAATGCTGAGCTGAAGATTGGAGACGTCGTGTATTTTTGGACCTACGTCATCAGGAATGGTCTGGGATACCGCCAGGATAATGGAGAATGGACTGTTACTGGTAAGTTTTAGTGGTTTTATGTTTCTGATGGGATATCACCAAAAATGTTCTCCCGCACTGGGCGGGGCGAAGGGAGTGTCAAACTTTTACTGGCTAAAACCCATCCATGTTCCTTCTTGTGCCTTTTGCGTTCCGGGGACTTCGAAAGTCCACGTAGCCTCGGCAAGGTTTTAGTGGATAAGACTAAATTCTGGTGAAAGCGATTGGTCGACTCTTCACATGACCAGAGGGCTGGCCTTTTCTTGGGCCCAAGAATCGACATTGCCGTACAACGTGGCAATGCTGACGGCCTTTTGTGCACTTACGCCATTGGCAGCGATGCGGGCGGGTTTTTTAATGCATTATGAACTTCCTCCCAAGAAGGGTCTTTTTAAGTTTTGTGTTTAGGTTAGTTTTAATCTTAAATTATTATCAGGAATTTAATTAACATACACTATAAAAACTTTTTTTTCAGTAAGAATAAGCTTACAATTTATAATTAGGTATATAATATATCTATTTCTACAAGTTCAAAGCAGTTCTGTTAGTTCAAAGAGTATTGTTTTTTAACCCTTTAACCGCCGCAGTTGTAAATAAGCAACTTATCATTTTTGAGCCCATGGCAAACATGGCATGCAACGTGGTGCCATGGGCTCAAAAATGATAAGTTGCTTATATACAACTGCGGCGGTTAAAGGGTTAATTGTCTCTGCTCGGCTTCCTCTATTTAAAAAACATTATTTTCCATGAGAATATTGAAGTTAGGACGAAGTAGAATTATCTGTAAAATAAAAATGTTCGACCAATACAAAATGCTGTTCCCGCATCTTCGATATTGTCAAGTTTCTTTAACACAATAGGCGGTAACTTTAAAGTTAAAAGGGACATAAGAGTTCACTTCGAACATCTTAACACCTGCGAAAGTCGTTCCGCCATCTTTCTTTTTATAAAACGGTCTTTTGTTTGAAGTATTTGCTCCTTTTCTTTATTCTATAGAGTGGCTTGTCTTTGATAAGTATTTATGGTCTGGTGAGAATATTGGGGAATATATTTTCTTGGTTTTTATCGGTTTAGAAGTATGTATGCAGTATGTGCAAGTAAGTGTTCAACTGTGTTACTTGTACCAAGATAATCAATCTACGTGAATTAAAACGCTTTTAAATTATTATCGCATAATTATATTGAACTGTTTAATCTCAGGAAAAATATTTCGTACATTATGGCCAAATTCATAAGGACTAGTATAGGCTGTATAACATCACGCTACGACGCACGTATACAGAGCAGAAATAATAAAAACAAAATTGAATATTGTCTTTCATATTTTACAGAGTTTGTCTCATAGAAAAATTGCTCTAAAATATTATTTATTTATTAAAACAAAGTTTATAACAATCACAACTTAGAAACTATGCCCCATAAAAAAGTTTTCATGGATGTACCTATATGGCTCAGCCTGCCGGATTCGAGTGTATGCCTTTGTATAGAAGCAGCTTTCTATAACATTAAGCCAACTAACTCCTCTTTACTTCTTTTCAGGATACGTCGACGAAGCCGGTAACCCTGTCAACCCATCAGACGGAACTCCCCTCAGTGGAGAAGCCCAAGGGAACGGAGCTCCGCCTTCAGCCCCATCAGCCCCATCAGAGCCCTCACAGCCATCAGGCTCGTATTCCTCCCCTGCACAGAATGTGCAGTTCCCTTGCGACATATCGGTGTCCAAGGTCAACGTACCAGGGTTTGTCTGTAAAGGACAGTTGCTCTTTGAAGATAACTTCAACTCTGGTATAGAGAAGGGCAAGGTTTGGACTACTGAGATCAAGTTTCCGGGGGAACCGGTGAGTGGTTTTTGCAGATCTATTTATTTTTGTAGTGATTACTTTTTTATAATTCACTTGAAATCGTCGTAGGCTTTTTGTTGTTTGAAAGGTGACTTGATCAAGAATGTTCTTCAATGTTTGTATGTTTTTTTTATTATAATTAAAGTTTTGCACAAGGGAACTCATTTGTTTTGATTATTCAGTTTGAATTTCGAAGTTAGTAATGTTAAGTGTACACACATACTTATTGGGTGACAAATGTTCATACATAATATTAACATTATTCATTTGTTTCCAATCCAGGACTTCCCATTCAACGTGTACCTCAACGATCGCAACCTCCACGTGAGGGATGGGAGGCTGTCCATCAAACCGATCACCCTGGAGTCCAAATATGGGGACGACTTCGTGAGGCAGACTCTTGATATTACTGCTAGGTGAGGGAAAAACGTTTTTGTTTTTAAAACATCAGAAAGTCTTATTTCCAAAGTCATATTTGTTTGAGGTTATGTGGTCATGGGTTTGATACCGGGTTATCTTGAACATCTTCTCTCATTCATTCTCTTCTTCTTCATCTTGGACATTGAACAAATGAAAAACATCAAAAATAAAGCTGAACGGTTGTAAATCTGAAATCGTCAATCCACCTTGAGCAAGTGTGGTGATCAAAGCTCGTACTTTCATGTACAAGATGACATGCCCTGCAAAAAGCTAATAAACTTATTACCATGTTTAGTTCCACTTTCCTGATGAGTTCCACCTTAGACCACTTTTCTCATCTCACTGTTCCATTCCCACCAGATGCACCGGTATCATTGGCACGATGGAGTGTTCCCGAGAGGCGTCTGGCCCCCAGATCCTTCCGCCGATTATCACCTCCAAGATCACCACAAGGAACAAGTTTTCCTTCAAGTACGGCAGAATTGAGATCAGTGCCAAGATGCCTTTGGGAGACTGGATATACCCAGGTAAGTCTTCGTGCAATTTGACTATGAATGTTATTTCTTGACTAGATAGTCAAGCACAGCACGGCACAGCTCGTTTTAATATGTAATACGTATTACGTATTAAAACGAGCTGTACCTACCCCGCGGTTTCACCCGCGTTAGGTTACGTCTTTGGTCACTGGTTCGTTGTAGCGTGGTGTCATATAATAGTATTCTTTATGATTCTGGCTATAATATTCAAAAAGATCTATCTCCAATCCGACTAGTAGTTCCATATATACTTGACAAACAAAGTAACAAAAATACTCTTTAGATTTAAGGGTATATAATATTTCTGGCATGACCTGTTAATGGTTCCCAATCCCTAATAAATAGAGATTCGAAAAGGTAATAAATAGAGATTCGAATTTAAAAAAATGCGTATGTCCTGAAAATTCTCAAAATCTACTGAACCAATTCGGATAATTTATAATATATGGCGTTTACTTCCAGAAATCCAACTAGAGCCTCGCGACTCAGTATACGGCAGTCGCAACTACGCGTCTGGACTCCTGCGCATAGCCACCGTCAAGGGCAACGTGCAATATGCTAAGAAGCTGTACGCTGGACCCATCATGTGCGACACTGAACCTTACAGGTTGGTCTACTGTCTTTTTGGAGAAAATGAGAGAGAAAATGACTGGACTGCCTCGTTAGCCAAGTGGGCCTGCTACGCTAGAGGTCTTGGGTTCATGAAATTCTCAGTAGCAGCTCGGAGTAAGGATTTGTGCTCGGTTGATGGCAATAGACTCGCCCTCTATTACGTGGGACCTAAACATACCGGTGAACTGTGGGTGTACATTGGTACACCTCTACCTAACCCTTCGGGGAATACAGACGTGATGGTATATAAGAGTGAGAGATACATGAAATTCTGGGTTGTATACCCGGGTCGAGTAGAAAGGTCTTTGTCAATCGGGAACTGCTCAGTAGCAGCCTAGTTTGGATTTGATGGTAGACCCCTATAAGGAAACAAACCTTAACACGATATTAGTGGATCATTACCTACGCCTTCAGCACCCAGAAAGCCGATGATATATTCCTATGACACTCTTCTCTTCTGTTTCAGAAATGCCTATTTGCGTGAGAAGGCTGGCTCCGACCTTTGGAGCAGAGACTTCCACAATTACTCACTGGAATGGAGACCTGGTAATGCATTTACGTCCCGTAACATTAATATTTATAATCTTTCTTAGTTCTCTGTAAAACTGAACTGAAGCTTCAATTTCTGTATTGACCTATACGACGATTTTTAAGATATCGGCACCAAAATCCAATAATTTCCAGACAGAACCTCTATAAAGAAAACACTTTATTTTACTCTTGATAACCCGATTAATTTTCTACTAACTTGAAAATTTGATTCTTAGTTGCTTTGAGAACATTAAATACGAGTAGTAAGTCAATTGAGTTGGCAAATAAATGACGTCACTGTACCCGATTGCCGTATAAAAGCTATGGGGGAAATTGCGGAATCTTGGTTTCACAGCTTTAATAATCACGAATATTATGAATAGTCATGGCGTTACCTAGCAACAGAATTAGAATAGACAAAATAAAAGTTCCACTTCTAAAAAGCGAATACATTTCTAACCTTTTCTTATTTCTTATAGATGGCATCTCCCTATTCGTGGACGGTCAGAAGTACGGCGAGGTGGCTCCTCCGGCTGAAGGCTTCTACAAGACTGCCACCGACAACAACGTGGTCGCAGCCGCGCAGTGGCTGAAGGGAACTGTCATGGCGCCTTTCGATGAGATGGTACAATTCTATTGGTTTTTATGATTTCAAAAATGATGATACGTCAGTCTAATGATGGGAAATGGGGTTGGGCTTATAATTATTTTACTAGCTTTTGCTCGCAGATAATATAATAGTAGGCAAGACAGTTGGTAATTGCGGAAATAGTAATGTAGCTTAAGATACTTTTTTAATCAGCGACTTTTGAATTAAATTTGACAACCTTCCTCTCACGACTTAACTTGCCTAGGTTCAGTGATTTTGACTTTTTATAAAAGCAAAATCAAAAAGACTACTTTCGTATTTAAAATATTACTGTGGATTACCAAATACGTAGGTTTTGGATATACCTACACTCATATCGAATGGCTTTTTTGTCTATAATTTAATTGCATTGATCATTTAAAGCAATTAAGCTATAGACAAAAAAGCAAAGAAGTGCTTAAGTTAATACAACCTATCTACTTCACTTGTGGCAGAATTCTCTGCACTCATCCATACAGCGAAATCGCACAACGAGCACGACAGTTACAAATAAAGTCATCATCATATCAGCCGCAGGACATTCATTGCTGTACATAGGCCTCTCCCATAAATTTCCAAAAGGACCGGTGACAAATAAAAGTGATTTTTTAAAACCCCCTTCTTTTCCCCAGTTCTACATCTCCCTGGGTTTGAACGTGGGGGGTGTGCACGAGTTCCCGGACAGCCCCGACAAGCCGTGGACCAACCGCGCCACTAAAGCCATGCTCAACTTCTGGAACACCCGCGACCAGTGGTACTCCACCTGGTACGATGACACCAGCGCGCTGGAGGTCGACTATGTCAGGGTTTATGCTCTGTAGAAGGTAAGCTGCAAAAGGACAGGGTTTAGATGCCAAGTACGGGTGTGATCTACTAGGTGTTAGGAACGGAAAGTCATCAGAAAAAATTGCAACTCTTACAAATTCCAAGCGCGCTTATTTCATAAACAGTCAGAACACTTGACTCATATAAAATTTTGCCCGAAAACCATTCGTTTTAGAAACTAAGGAGGAAATTCTTCTAAGATTTAGGAATTATCGCAATATAATCTTACTAGTCTCAATCTATAAATGCCTCTAATTAAACCTTCATATTTTGACGTTGACTGTTGCTAAAATAAGATTGCGACTTGATTTTGACAGTTTTTGATTAATAGTTGAATTTGAACAGGCATTCAGAGTGCCGAGAGTGAGTTTTTTCATTCGCGTTCGATTGCGAGCGCGTTAGAATTTTTTTATAAGTAATTAGGTTTCTCCTAGTGACCACCAGTTGGCGCTATAACTTTTTCCTATACAAAATTCAAACGCGCTCGCAATCGAACGTGAATAAAAAAACTCACACTCGGCGTGTTCAAAATGTTCGCTTAAAATTAAACAAAAAGGAATCGTTCGTTTCTACGTTTTTCTTGTTGCGTGTTTTTATGAACATTGTGTTCGTGGATCAACGATGATGAGTACCTAATGTTTGTTTTTTTTTCAGATCGGAATGACTCTTCGTACTGTCACTTAAATATACCTAATTTTAAGATAAATAAATATTTTTTTACTTCATAATTGTCTTTTACTCAACTCCTTTTAACATGATTATATTTCTAATAGCTATGAAGCTCAGACACCGTTATTGTCATTTTTAAGGGTGACCTATAGGCTATAAGAGTCTGACTACATTATTAGAAAAAAATCCAAATCTCACTTATACAATCATAATAAAATATTAATATATATTGTTTTTGTTTATCCTCTATGCATTCTTAAGCTATTGATCTGGTTGTCATTAAATTTGATTGGATTGTTCTGCGTAGGACCACGAATATTCCTGGTAAAAAAAGAAAGAAAAAAAACCACAGGGAACGTATGCAAGTATAATATGAAAACCATTTTTAAAATCTTAAGACTTACATATAAAATTGTATACTTACCTAACTCAATAAAACCAACGTAAGTACATACATATATAATATAACTTAGGTACATATAAATTTATATACCTAATTCAATGCAACCAAAAACAATCAAACATCACAATTAGGTATAATTTAAAACTAATATTTTCATAATAAACAAATAATAATATTTATTAATATTTTATTATATTTTCTTTTTTTTTTTTATTTATGTTTTTTATATTTTCATTTTTTTTTCGACTGCTACGTTACAGGTCTTGGGTTCGATTCCCGGGTCGAGTAAAAAGTGTTATTGGGTTTTTCTATGAAATTCTCAGTAGCAGTTCGGAGTTAGGATTTGTGCCCGGTTAATGGCAATAGGCTCGCCCGCTATTACATGGGCCCTAAATATACCGGCGAACTGTGGGTGTACATTGATACACCTCTACCTAACCCTTCGGGGAATAAAGGCGTGATGGTATATTTATTATATACGTTATAATTCTATTGATCTGAATGAGACTTTTGAGTGGCTTGTTCTGCGAATATACCACGAATATACATGGGTTGAAAAAAAAGAAACAATAATAACGTGAAGGAAGTCGCGGGTAATAGCTTTTAAAATCTTAAGACTTACATATAAAATTATATACGCAACCAAATATCTTTAAATATTACAATTTGGTATTATTTCAGATTTATACTTTCATTTATTAATTCCGTGAAAATAATACCTATCAAATCCATACGCTTCTGTCATTTAGTCATACCATCTTCCTAGAATTAATTATCTTACTCATAAAGTAATAATTATTCTCGTTACGACGACGTCCGCCTTATCTTGTTGTGCTAAAATAATGAACATCACGCTTAATTAAGACGGTAATCAAACAACAATACTGGAATACTGTTCTGTAATTAAGTTATACATATAACAAAACAACATTGTATTTATTGAGACATCATACCATCATGTCTGTATTCCCCAAAAGGTTAGGCAGAGGTGTACTAATATACACTCGCAGTTCGCCAGTATGTTTAAGTCCCATGAAATAGGGGGCGAGCCTATTGCCATTAACCGGGCACAAATCCTAACTCCTAGCTTTTACTGAGAAATGCATAGAAACCCAATATCTTTTTGTGCTCGACCTGGGAATCAAACCCAAGACCCCTAGCGTAGCAGTCGCGCTTACGACCTTACACTAGACTAACGAGGCAGTAGGCAGAGGCAGAGGAAATAAAAAATAAGGGAAAAACCAACATTCTAAATTTTTTTAGATAACCACTGGAAACCACCGTTCTCTTTCTTTACTGATCATTATTTTTTTAATCATACAGTTTTTGCTTCTAAAACGACCCAGTGACCACTAATTCTTATAAAAACACGCACAATGATTTGAGTTATTCAAAGGAAAACGACCAAACGAGGATATTATCTGACTCATACTACACGTAACAATGTAAACATAGCGCTATATTTTGCAAAAAGCGACAACTATGGTACGTACACACTTATTACATTAAAATCAGTAACCAAAGATTACTATATTACTTATATTATAAAGAGGAAATATTTGTATTTTTTTTATAACAAATAAACATAAAAACTACTGAACCGATTTCAAAAATTTTTTTGTCGTTAGAAAGCTACATTATCACTGAGTAACATAGGCTATATAACATCACGCTATGACCTATGGGAGTGGAGCAGTAACTAAAAACGTAACTTAATGCTGGTGAAATAAGCCACTCGGATGAAGTCGACGATAGTTCGCTATACTTCAGTAACAAAATGACTGCTCGCGAGATCAGACGCGTCGCGTCGTTCGTAGTTCTGTGTATTTTCATACAAACGATATGTGCTCAATATCAAATACCTGAAGTGACTATTACTGCATTAAAACCCAGAGGATTTAAGGCTTCCATACCAGGTATGTTTTTAGATAAATATTTGTTTTATTATTGACCCTTCGATGAAAGATGTGACCAAGTTTTTTACTGTTTATCTGTTTAATTACTACACACGAATGTCAATAAGAGATGTTGGTAAGAGTGTATCTTTACCAATATTATAAAAAGGAAACAATTTCTTGTTTGTTTATTTTACTGAATGAACTCCGAAAGTGCTGGTCCGATTTTAACCATTTTCTCGCCAATATTTTTTTGCAAGGTAATATTTTCGTTGATAGGTTATAATTTATTTTGAACAAAAATTTTGATCCGTAAGAAAACTGCTATAATGTAACCTAAAGTAGCATAACTTGACTGCCTAAAGAAACTTTAACGCGGACGAAGTCACGAGTAAAAGCTTGTTTTTATATTATAATTGGCTAGTAAACACCACCAGTCAATTGACATACTTTTTGTGAACTGTCAAAACGCGATTCCCCCATAGATTTTATATGGCAAATTAAAATGTGACGTTCTTTATTGATTTCGAAAAATCAGTAAAGGACTGTAATAGGCTGGTATATTATGGATTTTCAAAAAAGATACGGTTCTCCGAAAGCTACAAAAAAAAATGTGATTCCCCGCTATCTATCTTGTTTACACTTAACTTTTTAAACACACATAAGGTCAATACGCTAGCCATACGAGATATCAATATAATTGATACTATGCAGTACCTACATTAACAAAAATCTTTTTTGTTAATGTAGGTACTGCTACTGCTACTGTTTTAAGTGGCTGCCTACATTTGATAAGTTTAAATAAAATTTTGCGTAGGTAGCATAAAATAGACATTTAGAAATTCATAAAAAAAAATCTACGTACTTACCAAAAATCATTCTGTTTTTTTTTCGAACCCTAACGAACGAACCCTAACGCAGACTGGCCAAGTACGCAGGACATATCATAATTCACAAATGTGTGCACAAACACAGGTGCGTTCCCTCTTCCCTTACTCCTACTTACCAAAAATCATTCTGCTCTTTTTTCGAACCCTAACGAATGAACCCTAACGCAGACTGGCCAAGTACGCAGGACATATCATAATTCACAAATGTGTGCACAAACACAGGTGCGTTCCCTCTTCCCTTACTCCTATAGTCCGTTAGGACGGCAAACCAGGGGAGAGATCAGGCGCAAGACCAACGGCTTTACGTGTTTGTATAGAACTGCCTCGTTAGCCTAGTGGTCCTAAGCGCGACTGCTACGCTAGAGGTCTTGGGTTCGTTCCCTAGGCCGTGCTGTGTTATTAGGATTTCTCTGAATTCCTTAGAACCAGCTCGGAGTTAGAATTTGTGTCTGGTTGATGACAATAGGCTCACTCCCTATAACATTGGACCTAAACATACCGGCGAACTGGTGTGTATTATATATACCGGGTGTACATTCGTACACTTCTGCTTAACCCTTCGTGGAATACAGTCGTGATGGTATGCATAGCTTTTTATGAACTAAACACTGAACTTTTTCCCCAAATTCTAAACAGATGCACCAAAAGTCAGCCTCTTCGTGTTCCAAGGGAACGTGAACCGTCCAATAGGGAGTACAGACGTGGGCGCCATCACTGGCGAAGTGATCCAGGCCAAGAATGGAAGGTGGACGGTGGAGGACCCTAACTTGGAGCTGAAGGTTGGAGACGTCATCAACTATTACGTCGTGGTGTCTGCAGACAGAGCCGGGTACATCAAGGATAAGCTGAGCTATACTGTTACTGGTTAGTCCTTATGTATTTGTTAGGTAACAACAAGTGCGACAATTAAGTGGGTTGCGCCAAAGATGTTAGATTTTGATTCACTATTATGTTATATTCTTTTCTTTTTATTTAAAATGTTGCACCACTACAACTAGGAACTTCTTCTGTAACATGGATGCTATTAGAAACACACACACAACGAGACCCGGAACAACTACTCGGAGTTGTTGGAGTGTTGTTGTAACCGGTCCTTTTGGAAATCTATGGGGTAGGCCTATGTCCAGCAGTGGACGTCTTGCAGCTGATATGATGATGATGAATGGCGCTAGGCTCGCCCCCTATTACATGGGGCCTAAACATACCGACTATTGGTGTACATTGGTACACCTCCGCTAACCCTTCTTAACGCTACAGTCGTGATGGTATGTGTAGGAGCAGAAAAAGGAGAGGGTAGCTTTTATCAGTCAACTATTATCTGTTTCCATCACCAGCTCTCGAAGACCGGACGGCCACCGACACGCCTATCACAGCAGAATGCAAGCCAACAGCGACGAAGGTGCGCGGAGGCAGCGCGTGCGCAGGACAGACGATATTCGAAGAGAACTTCGACAACTTTCGAGACAATGTGTGGCAGATTGAGCAGTACCTACCTGTTTCTATCCCGGTAAAGTATTTAGTTATATATCTTTAGGATTTTGATACCTAAAGGGTGCAAACGGGACCCTAATACTTTTTTTACCTATGGGAAATCATCAAATGACTTCCCCCGCCCCTGTGTCAGACTTTTACTGACTAAAACCCATCCATGTTCCTTCGTGTGCCCTTTGCGTTCTGGGGGTGCGGTGTCTCTTTCGAACAACCCGCAGCGGGACCTTATTACTGAGCTTCCACTGTCCGTGCGTCAGTCTTTCTGTCTGTCGTTTTTTCAGAAAAAAAATGTCAGTTTAAAATTATTAGAGTGTGTATTTCTGTTGCCGCTATACCAATCAACAAACAATAAAAATATAGTTAAAACTAAAGGGGGCGTCCCCATACAAGAATCATATTTTTTTATTTTTTACGTAGTATTCAATATTGTATGGTGACTAGAGAACCCTTTAAACTCGTAAAAAGTCTTTACTTTACGAAGGGTTCTGTAAAAAAATTTAACACAGCTATCACGACATTTCGTATTAGTACGTATTACCACAACTGACCTAGACAGAAACTTTACTTTCCTTGCCTAGACAGACATGCATGAATTTGTGACCCCAAAATTTGAATCATCTAACTGTTTCTGCCTAAACAAATAAATACGATAATAGTGTCTGTTTGTAATAATAATAATGCCAAAATGAGAGCATTTTAAAAATTACTGTTAAATACAAAATAATGAAAAAAATAAAATACAAATGAAAGTTCACGTGGTAATTATATGTTGCACGCAATTCCTAACTCTATTTCCGTTACTTCAAGGCAACCTTCAAGGTTATCATAACTTAATCAATGAATACCTACTACTCTATCAAATAGTTGCTTCATCTGAGGTAACCTACGCTACGTTATCTACAATACGTCGCGACTGTTCCAAAATACAAGAAATTATAGAATAACAGAAATTCCTAACTGTTCATGACAATTATCTGACCTGCATAATCTGTTCAGTGCAAAATGCTCTACTGTCGTATTCTGATCAGGGTCACTGTCCGCAGAATCCTACGTCACTCTTACTTCGAGAAACCTGATAATGATTCCGGCGAGGGACTTTTTATTGATTGACTCACAGCCTCGCGTTGTGGTTTTACTGTGAGACTCGATTTTATATTATAATTAACTAATTTCCTACGTATAGGTACTCACTGGTAGTTCAAAAGGGTATGCTTAGATGGTCATATTGAGAGGATGAGTGAAAGGCGACTAACAAAAGGTATTTATGTGGCAGATGTGAGTGGCAACGCTGGGAGGCTAGAAAGACCTACCCTGACCTTATTGGTGAGGTTCTTCAGAAAGGTCGGGTGTGCAGTATTCGTAACCGGCGTGCTTGTATGACCAGATGTATGAACGCGAACGAGGCGAAAGTAGTATGTAAGGATCGTAGCAGGTGGTGTTCTGTAGTTTCTGCCTACCCCCATGGGAAGGCGTGAGTTTATGTATGTATGTATGTAGGTACTCACTGGGGTTTACTATTTTATGATTTATGGTCTTTAGTTACTGCTTCGCTCCTGTGTGTCGTAGGAGTGATGTTATAAACCTGGCTGTCATATACATACAAAAGATTTTTCTGGATCTTTTTTCTTTTTTTTGTTACTTCCAGAGATTAGTTCATTCAAAAAGGCAAACTCTTCAGCTTTATTATAATATAGTACACATACTAGCGACTATCCGAGACTTCGTTCGCGTGGTTTTTTATACTCGAGTTAAATTATGTCTTTTGTTACTGCTCCGCTCCCGTGTTTCGTAGCGTGATGTTATGAAAATATATACCTATGCTATTCCTTATGAATCTGGTTATCATATACTTATGTACGAAAAGATTTTTGCCAAAGCATTTAAGCAAACGAACATAGAAAAAATCTTCCGCTTTATTATATTAGTACCTTTATATGTATATTTAAGATTTTATCTGCACAAAACTATTTGTTAGATGATGATGATTGATTGATGTCTGGAGGATAAAGTTTGATGTTTGGTTAAGGATGTGTTGTGTACTTTTTTGGGTATCGGGGACTCACATAGGTACCGAGTTACCTACTCAGAATTTAGACGTTATTACAAGAAATAATAAAGTCGATGTCGTGTCGCGTTCATTATTATTATACGCGATGGTCAAATACGATGACAATACTATCACGCCTGTATTCCCCGAAAGGTTGCGCAGAGGTTTACCAAGAATGAGAATGAATGAAAATTGAGAATTTCCTAAAAAACCCAACACTTTTTGCTCGACTTGGGAACCAAATCACGACCTCTAGCGTATCAAAATGCATTAGATGCTTAAACGTATTCCTGCTAAAATGATGATAATAATGAACTCTTCGTATCTGTCCTCAGAACTTTCCATTCGTGTCGTACCAGCGCCTGGCTTCTGACCCCACAGTGTCGGTGTCTGACGGCAAGTTGCGCATCGCCCCCAAGCTTCAGCAGAGACTCCCAGGCTTTACTGAAGAGTCCATTTACTCCGGTTCTCTGAATCTGTTTAGTGGGTAAGTTGAATTGTTGATATTTTTTGGTATTTGTTTCTAGCTTTTAACCGCGACTTCCTCCGCTTAAATATCGGTTATCTATTATGACGAAGTCATCATCATCTGCTTAACCTTTTCCCAACTCTGTTGGGGTCCGCTTCCAATCCAACCGGATGTAGCTGAATACCAGTGTTTGTCATGGAGCGACTGCCTATCAGACTTCCACAACCCAGTAACTGGGAAACACGGTACCTCTTGGTTAAACTGGTTTTCAGACTTCTTGGCTTCTGACTAAGACGACGACGACGATTATGACGAAGTCGCGGATTAAAAATTACCCTGTCTTTTCTCAAGGTAAAACAAAACCCGTACATATCACCAGAATCGGTTCAGTGGTGTAGTTTAAAAGCGTAACAGACAAGCAGAGTTACTTTCCAATTTATAATTTTAGTGTGAATTATTCTATCACGCTGTGTGCATATTGTTTGGGTATACAATCCAAAAGTTCTCTCTTATTTTTACACAGTCGGCCTCTGGTTACAGGGTGACATAGTGTACCTATAAATAGATACTCGGCTTGCCAATGAAATCGTCACCGGGTACCCGGTACCGTACTGACCATCCGACACTCAATACATAGCAGTTACTGTACCTACATGGCAGTTACTATACAAAACATTCTGTAGCGTACCAGCTAAAAAACAAATGAATTTCGTCAAGATTCTCTAAACTCCAAACCTGAATAGGATTACCTACGTACTTCAATGATCCAGGGTTTTTGCTGGTTGGGTGTTTCATCATCTCGGTCTACCTTCCCAGATGCACATCGTCAGCCGATGCCTGTATGAAGCAGGCGTGGGGCGCAGATATCTTACCGCCCGTCGTCAGCGGCAGAATCACCAGCAAAGGCTTCGCGTTTACCTATGGAACTGTGACAGTCAGGGCGAAGCTGCCGCAAGGAGATTGGATATATCCAGGTTAGGGTGTATACACATTACATTCCCTTCTGTATTCTCGTATAGGGCTAGGCAGACATGTCTGAAACATCACCAACCCATCCTCATCGTGCCTTGTAATAGTAGAGGGGCTTTTATTCCACATCATCATCAGTATAATTGCAGTGCAAGACTGCTTTTGGGACTGAGTTCAAAAACGTCCCCTCAACGGATTACAATAATGAAACCTTATAATCTTGTTATCCTAATAAATATTATCTGAAAAACTTATTACATAGCTGATTTGTGGTTTTAAGAATGAAATCCAACCCGGTTTTTCTTTTCTTCCAGAAATTCTCCTGGAGCCGTTCCTACAGAAGTACGGTAGCCTGCACTACAGTTCTGGCGTGCTCCAAATAGCATCGGCTCGTGGTAACAGGGAGCTAAGCAGTGGTACTACAGACTACTCGAATAAGGTATAGTCCTACATTGCTTTATAAAACGTAGTTGTAATCACCAACACCACCTTGACGAATAAACATTCTGTTTGAAAAAGCCCATTTGTTTTTAATATAAAGCTCTTTTGGAATCCGCCGGTTTGGGTCTAAATAAATAAGATAAATAAATAAAATTATAAATCATTTCGCTCACGGTCACTGCGCCAACCGTGTCGTCCGACTTGTACTTGCAATATTTATGGTGCCATTTTCCTTAAGCACCCAAAAATCAGTTTGGTCATCAGCTTGTTGTCACAGTATGACATAATTATAATTTTGGTTCCAGGTTCTCTTCGGTGGACCCATTATGGACGTCCAATGTCATGATACCTTATTAAACAATAAAATGTTGAACAATGGACTTTGGGGAGATGACTACCACGAGTATTCAATCCGATGGGCGCCAGGTAATCACAAACTTAAATATTTAACCTACTATTTTACTTATACAAACAGATTTTTCCGGTCAGTCGTGGAAAAAGCGTTCAAAATCAAGTTCAATCTAATCTCAATGACAATCAATATCAAAAATCTAACCACCTAGGTAGCTGCGGGTTGTTCGAAAGAGATACCGCGCCCCCGGAACGCAAAGGGCACATGAAGGAACATAGACGGGTTTTAGTCAGTAAAAGTCTGACACTCCCTCCCGCCCCGCCCAGGGCGGGGGAAGTTATTTGATGATTTCCCGTCTATAAAAAAAAAAAAAAAAAAACCACCTAGGTAAATAAGAGGCTTTTCTTACATTTTAGATTTAAATAATTGATATTTTTCAAAATATCAAAGGAAATACGAAATGGATCTAAAATTAAGATAAAATGAACTCTTAGGTATTGCCTAAAATTCTGAAAAGCAGTGAATTGTTTTATTACGTGTGTATTCAAATAATATGTAAAAGTAACATTGTTCATCGACTTTTGTTGCTGACCGTGCTTAGGTACTTTATTTTACCAAAGTTCCAGTCACTAACCCTAACTGATTTCACCCAGATCGCATAACCTTGTCTGTGGACGGAGCGGAGTGGGCCCGCGTGGAGCCGACGGCGAGCGGACTGCGCGGCCGCTTCCCAGCAGAGTGTCCGCAACTCCCGCGCACGCTGCTACAGATGGGATCCAAGATGGCGCCCTTCGATGATCATGTGAGTTAGATCCTACAGAAAAATATGTATTTTTTAAATATTCCAATTCTTAAAAAAAAATTGTGTGTGATGGAAGTTTCTACTCTTGTAATTATGAGGTGGTCTGTAGTCGCGATGTGGACTGAAGGAATTGAAAAATCTCCGATTTTTTCCGTAAAGTATACCTTATTTCTCCGCACCATTTCCCCTTTAGACTGCCCCATTACTCTTATGGTGTCAAACGCGACAGCTGAACGAGGGGTCCCCTGGGTTCGATTCTTTAGTCGCGGCAGTCTTATAGAGCTTATCCATCAGAAATTTCTCAGTAGCAGCCCGGAGTTTCGAAGCTGGTGGTGTGACACCTCTTGTGCACTACATCTCCTGCAAACTTGTTTAGTCTCCATTGAAATTGGCCGTTTTAACCAAAATTTGGTCGGGTTAACCTAACATCCAAATCATATGTCCCCAGTTCTACATCACCCTGGGAGTCGGAGCAGGCAGTATATCGGAGTTCCCCGACGGCGTGAAGACCGTGAACGACCGCCCCAAGCCCTGGAGCAACCCCAGCAGGAAGGCGCTCCTGAACTTCTGGCAGGACATGAACGCCTGGTTGGAGACCTGGCACGAGCCTCAAATGCTGGTGGATTACGTCAAAGTTGTTGCGCTGTGATAGGTTTAAAACTTAGTTTTTCAATGATAACGACTGAATTGTTTTGTAAGGAGGAAAGGGGGAGGGCGTCCCGGATTTCCGAACAAAAAATTAATGCGGCATTGTTAGGATAATATTCTTGACGTAATTATCAACAATCAATTACAAAAGCTTACAACGTTGGCTTAACAATGTCACATTTGATTATATTTTAGTTCGAAAAAGTGTGGGTTACCTACTCAGTTATCTACACACAGACCAAAAAATACTCAAACATTAAAATATAAACCATGTGGTTTTTATGTAATCGTATCGAACAAAAATCTAGTTGAAAAGTCCCAAAAGAAAATAAAGAAAGAAAATACTAAAGGTTTTACTGTACTCTCTACCTAATCTATTCTATTTACTTTAAGATTGCCATGTTAAAAAAATATTTCAAAATAAAGATAAGGAAAGGAGGACAAAATAAAAAGACTTATACACATTTGGGACTATTTTTATTTTATTTGCACGGTGTACATGTTCATCCGTATAGCTAAGACATTAGATTCCCTTGCTATACGAAACTTTTACATTATTTCACTATCATTTGAAGGCTGGTCACACTGTTTAAAGAGAAAAGCGAACTGAAATGTTCGAAAGCAGCATTGCTGCTATTCTTGTACAACATAAATAAAATTGTATGACTAATCACAGGTCTCGGTGCACAACGATTTATGACTGAATTTATTGGTAGGTATTGGTTTAACGGGGTGGTGTAGCGATATGAAGTCCTAAAACATTACCTTCAAACGGGGTGTTGTATAGGGGCGCAGGGGTAAATCGGTACAACATTTTAAAAGGAATTGTAACTTGGAAATAATATAGTTTGTTGCTAAAGAGAACTCTGTTTTATCTGAATTATATGTTTACGATTTAGTGTCCTTGTTGGCACTAAACTATATTATTTCAACTTTGAAATGAATGTCTAGCCCTTCGGGCGAATACAGGCGTGATAGTGGTGTGTATGAAAATGTTTTTTTTTTTTAATTTCGTCCCAATTCACCCCATTATATGGCACCTTCCAAATAGTTGCTATGCGAATGCTATTGCTAGTTTAAGATTTAAATAAAAAATCATCAATTCACCACGAAAGTCGTTCGTTCTTAACCCTAAACAGTGTAAACAGCAGTTCAACTGTAAACTATACATTAACTGGTTTATTCCACAATGTAACTATTATTCAAAGAGGTGAAAACAGTTGGAGAGATGTATTTAGAATACAAAATTATTGACTGGGACTGAAATCCTTGGGACAATGTTGTTTTAGTTATTTTGGTGATAGTTTAGAATAGTCCTTTCCAACGATACAAGCTTTGCGTTAGTGTGTAGTGTGTGTATGTGCGCACGCGCATGGTTTTTGTACAATTTCATACAAGTGATAAATGTAACCATCAGGGTAAATGGAACTGTATCTTTTTAAATTAAGGCTCATTTTCAAGTGCAATCAAAATACACAACTGGTTTTACATATTGTTACCACATGACTTTATTTTATTTATTTATTCAATAAAGTACATCAATAACATATACATATAGATACTTTGCATGTGTATAATAATTACCTATGTAGTTGTTGCACTGTATGACAATACCTAAGTCACATGACGCGCACTCGTGATTTGCAAAGACTACAACATGTGTTTCAGGACTTAGAACCTTATCACACGAACACAAAGCTTATTATGGACTAAAGTTTTCACTCACTGGCATCACAAACATTGCAGCCCCACCCAACCTTATAAAAGACTACAAATACTTTGATCAATTAATTGATATTACATATAATATATTATTTTTGTTATAATTTTCAAATACATTAAAATTTGTAATCTCCTACGTCTCGTCAAAATGCCCTAAGTGCCTTAAATACTACAGAGAGTCAATCCCTACTTTACATTAACTTTTAGGTAGTTTAAAACATTGAAAATCTTATTTATAGTGTGGGGACACGTCTGATGAATATTATATCGATATTTGACATCGATATTGAAGCTAGAGCTTGGTGAAATTTATTGGCTTTAAATATGTATAAAGCTGGAAAGCAATTATATTACTTAAATAATATATTATGGGGTGTAAAAAAACACTTAATGGAACCGAAACCTACATGTCCTTTTAATCACTGGTCTTGTTCTGTGCCATATTTGGGAACCTTCTGATTACGGAGATATTATAGGTCAAATACAGGTGTTATAACTAAACTTGAATGACTGAGGTTATTTCAATTTTAATACCCCTGTACTGTTGCATGCAACCGAAAGCACTATGTTTAGCGGGCATGTCGTTACCCAGCAATAACTTTTAACTCATATTTACTAAGTTTGATAGACAGTGGTTAATGGCTTTGTACCGTAATATGTTATTTTACAACCCATATAACGTCAAAATACGGAAAAAAACATCTAAAACAAACTGCAACAAATGGATTGAAGCGCTTTTTTTACTGTTCTATTCGCTAGACGCACCCCCGCTTCAGTAGGACAGCTAGTAGACAATATAATTCGCAGAGACACAAACTTACAGATATGACTCAGGATCACATTGAAACATACACTATATCTTCTATTTCATACAAACTCACGACTTTTGAATGACTCGTACCATCCAAATTATGAAAAATATCTGACAATTTGCCACTATACAACAGTACCGATTGTCTTTTGACTATCAATACAACAGTAACCAAGATGGTTATATTATGTACTTAATTTAAAAAAAAAAACGTTTGTCGTGACCAGTGGTTCAAAAGTCGCGCTGAAGATCATACGGTTTCATAATTTAACTAAGAGTTAAGAAGGAATTACATTCACCAAAATAATATTATGACATCATGTGACGTTGATCTGCTAATATAAATAACTCAAACTAGATTGAAATTGGTATATTTAAAAAATTTTTAAGCTAGATACTGATTTATTTAGTAAAATCAATGATATCGAACGGGGGCTATTTCGACTGTGGGGGCAATTCTAACGTATAACGTCTAAGGGGTATGCCCACTACACCGTGCCATACCATGACCGTGCTATGAACGTATCAGGCACGGAAATAAACATGACACGTACTACTATGCCCACTAGAACGTATCAACAGCGTAACAACCGACAATTGCTGACGCTCCGTGCATGATACGCGACGGACACGGGACGCTCTAGTAGGTATAGTCTCATACTTTTCAATGCTATATTCCTTTCTTGACACTTTCTAGCCACAGTAATAGTGTAGTGAGCAAACTCCTTAGTAACACCCCACAGTCGAAATACACACCCCTAGGAAAAACTGACCCTATAAACTAGCTTTTCATTATCTCTTTTCGTAATGTTTGAATCCCAAGTTGTGATAACGCAGCTCGGGACGCAAGCACCGCCCATTTTGGGCCGCACTACAACATGTCAAAGTCTGTGAACGTCTGGTATCGCTACTTGTGTTAGTGTAGTCGTACCATCTCCCACTCTGCAAAAAAATATGACTCTAACATGACCTAGTACAGCCCATGGAATTATCGTCTTAAAGGTACTTCATTTTATAAGATCATTAGGGTTATATTCCCTTGTCAACGCCACGCAATCTAAACTGATTGGAGATTTTCATTCAAAATTAACGGATTTAGAAAGTAATTCATTGGGATAAGAATATAATAAATAAGTTAACTCCCATACAGTCTGCCAAGCACCACGTTAGACCGAAATCAACTGAGATGTGATTATAACGAAACACAACAATAATGTAATCTTAAAAATAAAAAGGACGTCACATACAAACATTTATGATAATTATACGCCAGTAAAATTGTTTTATTAAACGTCAAAATTCATAACAGGCCATAAAACGTGTGAGTAGGACGACGGCTCGTGTTGTCGCGCTCACTCGTTTTATGCCCAAGACTGCTATGAATGGTGATGTTTAATTCGGTTTACACAAAAGAACGGATAATATAAATATAATAAAACCTTGTAATATCATCCGGGGCCGTATTATTGATTATATCACAGCCAACACTCACTCCTAAACGAAATTATTTTTAGGGAACGCACTGTCGTTATATCGGAATTGTAATATTTATGTTCATCTTGATTGATTTTCTTGAATATTTTTGGGGAAATCCGAATAGTAATATGTTCTGCTGGTAATTAAGTCCATCATTATTTGCCCAGACTTTTTCCAGCTATGTTGGGGTCGGATTACAGTCTAACCGTATTCAGTTGAATAAGTGAATACCAGTATTTTACATGGAGCGGCTGCTTATCTGACCTCCACAACCCAGTTACTGGGCAATACGGCCCTTTGTGGTAAGACTGGTTGTCAGACTTTCGGGCTTCTGACTATCCTAATATTACAATTCCGATACACGCAGCACGTTCAAAATTCACAAGTAGACATCATGAATGGATAGTTTATGAATATTTATTTATACGACACGATACAATAAGAATACTTTCATTTTACTACACAATATTAAGCTGCACCATAAGCAATATTACAGCAAACTGATTACATAGACAAACTACATTAATTTTATTCACTCTAAAATTTTGTTTTTTTATTTTTTCAAGGATTTAGATATTGTTACCTAAACCAATCACTGTTATCTCTTGAAGGAGATACAGGGCTCGTCAACCTTTCGTCTGACCTTAGCTCCTCGTCGAGCTGTCAGGGACTTATAACATTTTGAATGTGTAGAAGTCACAGTAAAGGCCACACACGTAACTGCAAACATTTATTTTTATTTTTCTTTAACATAAAACGGCTGTTTGCCAAATACATGACAAGTTATTTGTTTAAAATAAAACTGAAGTGATATATTAAATACTTGTCATTTTCTAACATTTATTCATTCATTTATTCTTACAATTACGTGTGTGGTGACTTTTAGAATGCAAACATCCTTGCTGTCTTTCTAATAGGCTTCTAAGCAACATTACTGCGAGTCAGGGTACGTTTCAGAAACAGCTGTACTAAGTACATAGTTACAGCTAAGCCCTATTATTTAGATAACCAAGTTTGAGAAAGATTGATTAGGAAAAAGTTTTTACGACGCGGTTTTTATTTTCTTGCAATGTTGCACGCTAATGTTGCACGATAATACCAATACGATAATTAAATATTAAATATCAGTTTATTCCCTACTGAAATGAAGAATTGTTTTTATTATTTAGAACATCGAATTTCCCCTTTGGGTAGTAGTTATGTAACGAAAACTACTTAAGGTTCTTATTATTATTAAATTTCAAATGTTTTACGCGTCTAACGCTATAGAGATATCGTATGATGATATAAGTTGTATTATAGATATTATAATATCAATAAAGTTAGCTGATCAAGAATTTTCTCATCTATGGTCCACACAGTTCTCCACATTGTCTAATGCAAGTTAAAATTGCAATTAGCTCCATTGCCTAATAGAATATTCACTTCTTCTATCTTAACGCCTGATAAGGGGGCCTACCACTCTTAAAACAATAGGTATTATTTTGATATTACCTTCCCTTATGCACTGTTGTAATTTCAACGCTAGGCTCAGCGCCGAGAGTTGAAAATCCAACAACTGAAATTACAAAGTAATATTAAAATGATACTGTTTTAACAGATGGCAGTAGGCTCCCAGTAAATCTTTTGTCAAATCTCGACGAGAAAACCCAGTAATAGATTTGACAATAGACATAACTAGACACAGCTTCAAGAAGTCGATGATTAATACATTTTTGACAGGCGAAACACGACCCAAAAATCACCGAAATGAAGTCGATAATTTCATTAAACTAAATTACATAGTAAAAATTTTTATACACCAATTTAAATATGTCTACATCGAATGAATTATTACACGTTCTAATAAATCGAATGAAAATAAATATTGATGGCGTCGAGATAAAAGCTTTATACATAGCGAAAGCTATTTTGTTTCTAAGAATGTTTAAATACTAAATGGTGTGAGTGAGAATAGATGTATACTAGCGATACAAGATGTTGTTTTGCATCCTCATCAAATTCAAGGAGTTAATTGGGTAGATGACACCACTAACAAATAATTCTAAGACACAACTTCACTAAAAAACACTTTATTTTAGCCCTGAAAACCCGATAAATTTTTGAATAACTATTTTCATCAATTTTCAGTTGCTTTGAAATCAATAAATAGTTACTGAATTGAGTCGACAAAAAAGTGACGTCATAGTTGAGTATTGTCATATAAAATCTATGGGGAATTGCGTTTTGACAGCTCATAAAAAGTACGTCGATTGATTAGTGGTGTCATCTACCCAATTATGCTAGAGATTTTCAACACGAATCAATGATAAAATAAATAAGTTTTTTTTGGTGATTTTCGCATTAGATCTAGCCGTCTTTCCGTTGGATTTAGGCAGTTGGGTCGTTCACGCAGTGATATAATTGCGCAACACTGCCCACCGCATACGCAACGGGGCGATTCTGTTCTTTAAAAGAGGTGTATTTTGAAATACTGTCAAACATAAACAAGTATTTATTAGGTAATTATTAACCAGGTGTTCTCATTTAATTTCGATAATTATGCCTTTGAAAATCGCCTGAAATTTAACAAGGATGCAAAACAGCTTGTATATTGCCATCTCTAACATTAAACGACACGACATGAATATACCCGTTATATTACATCGTACATGTAATATAAGTACATAAGTACTTGTCACTAGGCTAAACAAGCGAGAATAATTATTTTAAAACTTTGCTATTCCTATGGAAGCTAAAAAACTTCTATATGGAAATATTCTAAGAAAGCTTGTAACACTGATTGCCTAAACAGCTTATAAATAATATTTGTCTATGATTACATAGTTACTGGTGTAAGTGCCTAGCAATTCTATTGAAATAAATACTTAGTATTGAAATAATAGGAATGATGCCGTTGACACGGAGTAGATACAAATGGAGACTTCATGCTTTTAATGTATAGAAAAATGTCGCAATTTTTAAGAACATCGCTTACTATAAGACCACGGCTTCGACACAGCACATTGCCATTCAAGTTAGGACTTTAAATCTTGGGCGTTAAAATATCTTTTGTAACGGCAAGACAAAAAGGTGACGGATGCGGGCGGCCCGCTTAATTCAGCTTAAAGCAATTCCATACAGGCTCTTGCCATGTCGAAGCGAATCTGTTATAGTAACCGATGAACACTAAGGTTTATAAAAACCTTACTAACATCGCGTTTATTTGTGACTACCGACATGTTCTAAAACAAAAGACTTGAAGATATACTAAAACCAACACACACTGGACCCGCGTAATAATGGGTTACCTCTCACTCCCTCTCATAGAGGTAAAAACATTATAAATTTTCCCAGCAATGGGAAGAGTGATAATGTCATTGCTGTCTATCCATTTACTCCCTCCTCTGTGTCATTTGTCAAAAGTCTCAGTTTTCCTTAGACGTAGATGTTATGATACACATGTGACGCAAATATCAAGATTCCATGATATTAGAGATTATTATATTGTCACTGAATTCACTAGTTTTCATTTTCCATTTTCGAATAGCGCATTAGCATCAAAAATGTCGTTATTTAAATGCAATATTGAGAAGAAGTTTTCTTCTCCAAATTACCTCGAGACTGCAGAGTTTGTTATACTATTTAAACGATCTAATGAGATTTGACATAATATTATAACAACTTTCTAAAAACATAAGTCTGTGGAAACTCTGCAATCTCAAGGATATTTCAATTGTCTAAAGTTCAAGCTACAACATCATAAACACGTAAGTAGCACTCCCATATACGACAAACACATTTTTATCTAAAATTAACTAAAAAAATATACGTCCAATTTCGTCTCACACATAAAAAAGTCGGAAAATATTAATTCACTAATTCCACTTAGGTACTTAATTAATGTAAATAAGACAAAAAAACAAAACTTAATAATTAAAGTGTGTCACACAAAAATACTGCGATAATTTCGGTAGATAACTAGAAATTCATAGGAATATTGATTTTGCCGTCGTATATGGAGAACGGGGCTTGCGAGCACGTGCAGGCGCCGCTGAACGCGCACGACGTGCTCGCACGAGACTCGGTCGCGCACGACGTGCTCGCACGCAACTCACTCGAGCCCGACTCACTCTCACACGACACACTCACACACGCCTCACCTACACATGAGCCGCTCAAATTTTGAAAGTCTAATGGTCCTAATAGTACCGCCACGTCGGGCGTGGTGGCGTGGCGTGGCCCCCTGGTGTGGCCGCCCCGCCAGCGTGGGCCAGCGCGGGCCAGCGTGGGCCAGCGCGGGCACTTACTGCGCCTTGCCGTCGGGCTTGTGTCATACGAAGTCCATGGCGTCGCGTGACTTGCCGGTGAACTTGCCCGCCGCACGCTTCTTCAGTGTTCGCTCAATCAGCTTCTTCACTTCGCTCACTATGAATACGCTTGATGTCAGGCATACCAGGAATATTAGATCTGAAAGTAAATAATCGAATGTGTGTTTTTAATGCCTTTTTATTGTGTTTGTCATTCGGCAAGTCAAAACAGTGCTATTTCGCGATGACGTTTCAACTGGAACCTCTATTGGCCTGTGGACTTACACTTAGCGTCATCTACTTGGTACTAACTTGACAGTAGACCATTTTTGAAGAAAACCTCCTTCAATTTTGTATTTTTGACGAGCACTGCATAAACCTCAACTGTAAGTAACCCATCCTTACAAAGAAAAATATCATCTACCGGACTACCAATAAGATACAAAACAGCACAAGAAACAAACAACATACCATGTCCAGTCAAAGCCTCAGTCAAGAACACCCTCTGTAGCGGTGGGAAGTATATCACCAGCATCTGTCCCACCAGGCTCAGGGTGACGGCGACTATGAACATCTTGTTGCTGAACAGGCCCACTTGGAACAGGGACTTGGTCTGCGAGCGGCACGACAGGGCGTTGAACATATCGAACAGCACGAAGCAGGTGAACGTCATTGTGGTGTCGCGCGGGGTTATCCTGTTGTCTGACATCTGGAAGGGAATTTGTGATGGACTTTGAGTTTTTGTCAGTTAAAGTAGTTTTAATAATAAAATAACACTAGCCTAATACTGTCCCGCTGCAGGGCAAAGGCTTCTTCTCATACAGAGAAGGCACGAGCATTGGTCACCACGCTTGCTCAAGGCGGATTGGCGATTTCAGGCTTATATTCACACAAGGCAGTTTTACACCAGCGTTTTTCTGCGGTCTTAATTAGGTCGTCCGTCCACCTTGTGGGTGGATGTCTTACGCTGCATTAAGAGCATATTTCTATATTGTTGTTATTATTAGATGCATATTATTATAAATCATGATGCTGATGGCCGATGGGGCCGCAAAGTTCTCGAATCGAGCGCATCACGCACCGGTAACTGTAGAGAAAAACGTCCACCAAAAAGGTGGTCGGGCGACCTAAATAAGAATGCAGGACGTCGCTGGAAGCAGGCTGCTTCCAACCGGTTCTAATGGATATCTATGGGGGAGGCCTATGTCCAGCAGAGGACCTTCTGTGATGTACGCTACAGCATTTAAGGAGCAGATAAGCCCTCACCTCTCTGTTGAAGACCCAGAGCGTGCCGGCGATGATGATGGCGGCGGAGAGCAGCACGTTGAGCAGCAGCGCGCGCGAGATGATGCGACGCGTCGTGTCGCGCGGGCGACGACGCAGCACGGTGTGGTCTACTGGCTCCACGCCCAGGGACTGCGCAGGGGGACCTGGAAGAGACGGGTATTTTAAGAAATAGTCATTAAAAATATTATTTCATTTGGTGTATGTAATTTTGAGATTGAGAAAAAAAGCCACGGCTCAGTGGAATAATTTATAGATATGTTTTTAGTTCATGAAATTCCCTCTATTATCATTACATAAAATGACATAGTTAAGGCGGAAAAAAAAATATAAATAAATAAATTATTTATTTTTTTATTATTTATTTATTTATTTATTTATTTATTTATAGAAAAGTATTTTCTTTGAACCCTCGACAATACACTAAATTTTTTTTTCAGGCTTGTAATATGTACATTTAACAAAAGAGATAAGTAACCATGCCGTCACATATAGTAGAACTTTTATTAGATGCCGAAGGATGGTTGCGAATAAAATTTAATTTAATATTTAGAAAACAAAGAGCTCATTAATTAAAATTAAATAAAATTCGCAGACATGCGTCACTTTTTAAGATTTTTTTTACTATATCTGACAACACTGGTTACTTATCTCTTTTGTTGACCGTACCAGTACACTAGACTATGCGACAAAAAAAATGTGTTTTCGGTGTCCTGTGTTCACATAGCCCCTAAAAGCACCACAATATAATTACCGTCCATAATAATATTGATCCAGAGTATCTGCATGGCGTTGAGCGGGTTGGGGATGCCCATGAGCGTGGCGAGCGCGATGAGGGACAGGGCAGCGATGGAGGTGGACAGCTGGAAGCGCACGAAGTTGCGGATGTTGTAGAATATGCACTTGCCTTCCTCTATGGCGGCGCTGTGGGGAGATGAGACATAATTATTAATACAGATTGTTGGTTTCTGAAAGGATATTCTACCTGGTTGAAAAGACGGAGGTAGCAAATTTGTTATATGTACAATTGACACCTAAAGCAATTAAGAGTTTGGATTGCGATTGTTCCTAAAAGTTGTTTATTTTCCAATGTTAATATTAATAAGAACTAATAATAATTCTGCTATACGGCACGGAGAGTAATCAAAAAATTCAAAATCCATGATAATGTTTGAACTTGACTTTGTTTTATATATTAAAAAGGAACTTTTAGGAACAATCGCAATCCAATGTCAGTCTCCAATAATAAAGTATTTGATTCATTTATTTATTTGTGACAGATCAATTCTCAATGATAGATTTAATCCTGCTAATAAGCCTGATATAGTGATAATCGATCTGTCGGTGCGTCGTGCAGGACTTGTTGATCTCACTATTCTTCATGATGAGAACAAGAAAGATATACTTCTAATAATAAAGTATTATTTAAACTCACATAATAGTAGCGAAGTCGTCATCTACAAGGATCATATCGGCGGCTTCCTTGCACACGTCGGTACCGTTGCGGCCCATCGCGATGCCAATGTCCGCGCGTTTCAGAGCCACACCGTCGTTCACGCCGTCACCTGCGATGAGAAAAAAGAATCACTTGATATGTTGTTATTTTACTGGAAAGAACTACAGGCTTTTGTTGAAAAGGGGGTAAATTTTCTATGAAAGTAAGAAAATGTAAACGTAAAAATGTAATAAAGTATAAATAATATAAAAGTGGACACATATACAGGATATAAAGACTATTATTACTATTAAGATAAGTTAACTGCCTCGTTGGCCTAGTGGTCCAAAAGCACGACTGCTACGCTAGAGGTCCTGACTTCGATTCCCAGGTCGAGCAAAGTGGTATTGGGTTTTTCTATGAAATTCTCAGTAACAGCTCGGAGTTTGGATTTGTGCCCGGTTAATGGCAATAGGCTCGCCCCCTATTACATGGGACCTAAAAATACCGGCGAGCTGTGGGTGTACATTGGTACACCTCTGCCTAACCTTTCGGGGAATACAGGCGTGATGGTATTTTTTTTTTATATATCTTTTTTTTTTTTTGATAAGTAACATTAACCAAAAAATATTGCTGGGGAACGAGTCTTTATTTTCGGTGTGACCAACTACCGTAAGTGGCTTTAAAGAAAAGTAAATAATGGGTACGTGTGCTAGTCACCTGTCATGCCCACAATGTTGCCCACCCTCTGCAGGGATTTCACGATAGCCAGCTTGTGTTTAGGAGTCACCCTGTAGAATACGCTTACCTGAAAACAATGTGAAAAATTTGTAAGCGTGAATATATTACAAAGCTGACATATTCATAACTTAATGGGTTTATTGTCTTATACAGGAAAAGTTTTTAAACAGTGCGTAAAATTTTTGTTGGTAGTTCAGTGTCAGTAATGGAAAACATTTCCGTGTTTAGTTAAAAAAAAAAATAAAAAAAAAATCATCCTTATCCGAGTTTGAAATAAGCAGAACATGGACATAATCTATTCGCCATCCTATCAATGACAACTCTTGGCCGCCGCCCGGGCGCATGGCTGGGGTGAGGGGGTGGGGAATGCGCTAGCGCCGAGTGACAATAAAATATGGTTTTTAAGTAAACATGTTTCGTAAGCGATAACTTTTTTTTTAGTACTAAGACATATCAAAATAAAATATACGTGTTTAATAAAACGTGTTGAAATTTATTATGGCAAAATTTACGCACTGGTTAAAAATTTTTCCTGTAAGTATAGTAGAGGTGTAGACGTGTATTTTTCTTGTATCTTGGTCCACCCGTAGATAGCAATAACATACCTTTTAATTACATTAACTTTAATTTGATTTTATTAATGTATTTCGATTATATGAATACAGATTACTTTGACATTTAATGTAAGGTTGAAATATGTATTTTAATACATGAAATAAATGTTTTTTTTATTTTTATTTAATATCGTAATTACGTAGATTCTTATTAATGTAGAGCAGAATGTTCTCTTACACGCCATTTAAAACTTGTTTTTACATTTAGGATCATTATTTAAAAAAAATGAAAGCTCAAGATGATGAGTCTCTATAAATAAAGGTTCTATTATAATGAACTCACGGTGTCAATCATCCTATCCAGTTCCTCGTCAGTCATGGCGTCCAGTTGATCTCCGGCCAGCGACTGAGAGTGAAGCACATCTAGGCCGACCATTTGTGCTGAAACATTAAACGTTCATTATTATTTTTTCTGGCAACAACTTCACTAATTTGTGTTTTTTTTTTTAATTCAAATATTAGAAATTACTAAAATTTTTGAGGTTTTTTAATGTTTTAATTTTTCCACCGCTGGGCAAACGCTTCTTGCGTAAGTATGAAATATACGTATTAGATCCACATGTTTTTAGCTTGAATTCACTATAAAGGAATTGTAATGTTGATATAATATATCATAGTTTATTACACACTAACATTACACTGAACACCACTAACATTATACTGAATAATGATTTGGTATCTTTGTTGGCAACAAACTATATTATTTTAACGTTAAAATCTCTTTCAATGCTTCATTTAGACACACCCCTATTCATTTTGCTGTAGGTCCCTTCCCCTCTCCCAGTTCAATACACCTTACGGGGACCTTTTCTATTCCCTTAAAAAATTGACTGAATTTTTGTCCTCAAAATGTGACAAAGCTGTTGATTACACCTCAACATCAGTGTTAATTTTTTATACGCATGTGTTTATTCGCTAGTATACATACCAACAGCGAGAGCAGTAGGTCGGGCGTCTCCAGTAAGCATCTTGACATCGACAGAGGCTCGTGCGAGAGTAGCCACAGCGTCTCTGACGCCCTCCCGCGGCGGGTCGCACACGCCGCACACGCCGCAGTACGTGAGCGCCTCCAGCCGAGCGCCGCGACACAGCGCGATGATACGCAGACCTGGGGGATACATGAAATTATATATCTGTGTCTTGTATCCGTATTTACTAAATAGAATATCAAAATTAAAAACTAAATCACGCCTGGCTGGGTCTAAAACCCACTTTCACCAAAATCACTAGATACATTTAGTGTCTAAACGTATTCAGAACATGATTGCATTTAGCGCTGAATATGTTTAGTCAATTGTGGTGAAAGTGGACTAAATCAATGTTTTTGTTTAGTTATTAAAACGCACTCTGTTCGTCTAAACAAATCTTTGGATTTACTAGTGGAATTACAAAATATATATACATGTGATGTGGTATGGGTATTTACATGTGATAACCAGATTAATGAGGAATAATATTAGCTACATAACTTCGTGCTACACTCAACAGAAACGAAGCAGTAACCAAAAACTTTTTTTTTTTGTATGGAAACCGTCAAATTACTTAATCCGCACTGAACGTAGCGGAAGGGGAGTCAGACTCCTACTGATTAAAACCCATTCTTGTTACCTCTAAATTCCAAAGCCGCTGTGACTTTCAAACAAATTCCCCACCTTGGGTATAGCTAGTATTACATAAAATGGTAACTAGAAACATACTACCAAAAAAAAATTACAAAAACTCCAACTCACCCATCCTAGCAATATTATAAGCTTCTCCGAGGAAGTCGTTCTGCTTCTCCTTGGTCATGGGTGCGTAGTTGCCGCTGCTGTCCACGTACTGCGTGCAGAGCGGCAACACCTTCTCTATGGCGCCCTTCACGAACACCTCCTCCTTCAGCTTGCTGCCCTCCAAGAACTTTGGCGCGCATTTCACTACCATCATCTTTGTTTCGGAACTGGAAATGCGATATTAAAATAGGTAATTAAGATTTTTTATTAGGTTTTGGTTCTAAAATTTTATAAATCTATAGACTAGGAAATATCGTCATTTAGTTATTTTTTCCATCTGAATTTGATAACCATAGACATCAAATGACAGGTGCATTGCACGTTAACGATTTCAGCCGCCATCCACAAATGAGGAAACTTACAAGAATACAAAATAATTACATTACAGTGTTCCGGTTTGAAGGATATTGATGGGAGCTGGTGTAATTATAGACGTTTTAAATCTGCAAAGCCTGTGGTATTGCAAATGTCTATATGCAGCTGCAACATTAGGTCCATCGTTGGTTAGTTTGCTATACCATACCATATCATATAAAAAACATGCGATAGTTTTTTGTTTGTAACCTAATAAAATATAATTAATATATTTCGGCTTTGTAAGAAGTCAATTTGACTTCAATTTTAAAAATAGAAGCCACTGGTATCTATCTTGCTTTCGGCGGATATAACTACTGTGTTACCTGAATGGTATCTCGTGCAGGCGCGTGTACGAGTCTCGCACGTCGTGCATGCCGTGCTTGAGCGCCACGGCGAGCAGCGCGCCCTCTGTGGGCTGCCCGTACAGCGTCTCGTCGCGGACCGTCGCGTTGTTGCATAGTACGCCCACCTGAGAAAGGAACGTGTCTTTTGTATACGCCATATTTGAGTGTGATAACCTCGCCCTCTATCATGGGACCTAAACATACCGGCGAACTGTGGCTGTACATTGGTACACCTCTGCCTTACGCTTCGGGGAATACAGGCGTGATGGTACCTAGGTATGTATGAAATAATATAAAATTTTCCAGTTTAAAAAAATCCGGTTGTCTCTGAACACCAATCAAAAACCAGTAGAAAAATAACGTTCCAACCATCGTTATATCAACGTAAGCGTTTTAGCTCAATTAGTACACGAAAATCAAAAATCTGCGAAAACTCCTGAACAAATTACTACTTTATGCCACACAGCATTAAGTACATTTTTCAGTACTCTACTGTGACAACAGTTGCAATCTTTTTTTAATTTATTTTTATTCGACGTGACGGATAATCTCTTAGACTCTAGTCTAGTTCAGAGATAACAAAGACAAACTCAAAATAAAATCTACAAAATTACCTCCAACATAGTGTTAACCGCCATCCGAGCGACATCGAGATCTCTTCCCTTATACGCGCGCAGTTGTATGTCGCCACACGCGTTGTACCCGGTGCCGGTCACCTCGGCAATATGGCCGCCAGACGTCGATATCGTTGTCACTGTCATCTCGTTCTTTGTTAGTGTTCCTGTGGATGGAAAGTTGTGGGTATAGAGCATGTTTACATTGGGGGTTATTAGATAGGTACGAGTACTGGTTCTTGGAGTGTTTTCGTGTTTAAAACGTTGAATATTATGGTAAGTGAATATACTCAAAACGTTTTTTTTACCTATGGGAAATCATCAAATGACGAATTGTAGTGTCAGACTTTTACTGACTAAAACTCATCCATGTTCTTTTTTGTGCCCTTTGCGTTCCGGGGGCGCGGTATCTCTTTCGAACAACCCGCAGATACTCAAACACTTGAGATTTTACTTGTAACAGAATATTGAGCCGGTCTAATGTGTGACACATTTGACCTCTCACAAACCGAACAACGAACACGACACTGAACGCTTTGTCTCAATTTGATTATAAACCTACGAGCGATTTTGTGTAACATTTCATCGAGCAAAGACAAAGTATAATAAATATTTTACACAGCACAGACAGTCTTCTGTGCAGAGCTTTCTGTGCTCCTCGAATGCACAGGCATCGCCCGGATTCGGAAAGAGTTCTTGTGTTCGCCAAAGCCTATTGCGAACACCCTAAACTGCCTGGGAGGATTAATGTGTTTCTAAAGGGAGGTGGGCTGGATAGAACTGGCAACCTTGACTCACGAGCAATACCCCACTATCGAGGGCTAAAAGTGGAAACTAAACCACCATATAAGGTAGATGCCGTCGGTATATTACCTAATTATAAGGCATCGCCCGGAAAAGATGTCTTGTGTTCGCCAAAGTCTATTGCGAACACCCTGTGCAGACTGAAAGGATTAAACTGTTTCTAAAGGCAGGTAGGCTGGGTAGAACGGGTCACCATGGCTCACGAGCAATACTCCACTATCGAGGGCTAAAGGCGAAAACTAAACCACCACATAAGATAAATGCCGCCGGTATATTAATTATATTTTATTTTACCTACATTGTTCATTTTAAAATCATGATGTATTTTATCTTTTGAATTTCTGAATATAGATTTATTATTATTATATGCTACTCACCAGTCTTATCGCTGCAGATGACGTTGACACAGCCCAGGGTCTCGACGGTGGGCAGCTTCTTAACGATCGCGTTCCTCTTGGCCATGCGCATCACACCCAGGGCCAGGGTTACAGTCACCACGATCGGAAGACCTGGAAACAAATGTAAGGGTTTTGTAAATGTTGAGGTACAGAGTCGTCAAGGAGTTCGTGATGCAAACCTAGTGCTTGGAAGTTTAACTAACATAGGTCTAAACCCTTCTAACTCGAACAATTGTGATAATGTTAAATGTTATTTAGTTATAATATTTAACATTATCAACATTTTACTTTAATACACAGTACTTTAATAAACAGTGATTTTTCACACCTAAAACAGATGTAATTTTCTAGCAGCAGTTTTTATGGGCAGTGCACGTAGTTAATGGCTAAGTGATGTGTCTTTTACACTCCGTAAGTTTTTTTTGTGAAAATATCATAAAAGCTTACAAAAAGCTGCCTTAAATTACTCAGGTGCTCAAAATCCAACTCACCTTCAGGAATAGCAGCCACAGCAAGACTAACGCTGATGGTAAACATATCCTGCAGCGCCTTCCCTTGCAGCCAGCCGGTGACCATGATGAACCCTATGATGCAGAACGAGTACATGGACAGCTGCGCGCCTAGGGTGTCCATGGACTTCTGTAAAGGAGTCTTGGGAGCTTCCTCAGCTTGCATCATCCGGAATATGTCACCGAACTCCGAACGCTCGCCAGTGCTTACTACGATTCCCTGGAAAGGAGAAAGGAGTGTCTCTGGTGAATTTTAGGGTTAGTGTCAAAATTCATGGCGGCTCTCCAGTACGATGCTTGTTGCGAATTGATACGACGCCGTCACTTCGTGTGGGTATTTGTCTATAGTTATTATTTTTACATTTATATACGTATTGTGTTTTATGAGCCTTAGTTGTCTGAAATAAAGGATAAATAAATAAATTTCCAATTCACAGATTACATCAAATACATTATTAATAATAAAATTATTAATTATTGTGAAACCTAAACGCACTAACGGTTGACTTATTACATGTGACAGACAGACAAAAAGTGATATTATTTAGGGTTTAGGGTCATTACGCGAATGTCCGCCAGATGATCGTTAGGATACAAAAGAAAATTAAACCTAAAACCCAATTTGGATAAAAAACGTTAACAAAAAGCTTTAAACAAGACTTCAAGTTAGAACGTATGTATGTATGCACTATATCACAAACTATCAAATAATATTAGACTCTACAAATAATATTGTTTTAAAACCGGTGTCATAACGACATTATTACAAAACAAATTAACAAAAAGGTAAATAACTTATAAACTTATGCCCCACAAAACCGTTGTAATGGTTTGACTGTGGGCTCTGGTGAGTCTTATACGCTTCATAATTAAAACTTAATATACTAGGTACCTAGTAGTTTTGCACATTTCTCAATAATATTTTTTTATTATTTATTTTTAACTCTGTTAATTAA